>CM026216.1:7029942-7737694 GCA_014839995.1 Xenentodon cancila | reverse complement strand
AGGGTGTGCGTACACGTGGGTATGTGGGTGTGTGTGTGTGTGTGTGTGGGGGGGGGGGGGGGGGGGTGCGTACACGTGTATGTATGTGTGGGTGTGCGTGTGCATGTACGTGTGTGTGTGTGTGTGCGTGTGCATGTACGTGTGTGTGTGTGCGTGTGCAGGTACACGTGTGTGTGTGTGTGTGTGTGTGCGTGAGAGTACACGTGTGTGTGTGTGGGTATATGTGTCTGTGCACGTGCGTGTGTGTGTGTGTGCATGTGTGTGTACATACACATGTGGACGTGGGTGTGGGTGAGTGCAAACACATGTGGAGGTGTGTGTGTGTGTGTGTGTGTGTGTGTGTGTGTGTGCATGGGAGTACACATGTGGAGGTGTGTGTGTGCGTGTGTGGGTGTGTGTGTACATGTGCGGATGTGTATATGTGGGTATGTATGTGTGTTTGTATGTATGCATATATATAGATATATATAAGTATGCACTAGGTGTTTATATGTTGCTGTGTATATGTAGATGCATTTCTATATGTGTATTAATTAATGTATAGGTATATATATATATATATATATATATATGGACAAATACAGGATATATGTATATGCACATGAAACTAAAAAGCACAGGTGCACATGATTGTATCAGAGTATATTAATATGTATGAATAACTACTTACTGATGCACATGTATCTTACATACATAATGCTTCGAGGTCAACACACGGATCATTGCTGGGTGTATGTATACGGGTGTGTGTGTGTGTGTGAGCATTGTGCATTGAGGTACAAATTGAGTTGCTCTGTTTACAATGTATAAAGAATATGTACTAGATAACAGCATACATGTCCACATATGTATGTGTATGTATGTATGTAGGTATTATATATGACTACTCAATACTGCCTCCAGCACCCCCCCAACGCTCAAACGATCAGAAATGTGATTGTAAATATGAAACTCCTCCTCCTTTTTCCTCTATTTTCCTCTATTTTCTTTTTCTTTTTTTTTTTTTTTTCTCTTTTTTTTCTTATAACGACTGATTGTCTTGTGTCCACCTTTTACCCCTTAAACAAAACATTATAAACTTCTTGACAAATATTACAACATAGACACCAAACTGCACCACCACTGTCTTGTCTCTTTCTTCTGCTCTCTCTCTCTCTCCACTTTCCCACACCCGGTGACTATAGCCCTCCTCTGCAGAACATTTACACCCCTCTCTCCGACTCTCCCTTTACTTTTATCTTGTTTGATTTCTCCAGGGATCAATAAAAATATAAGTTTGACTGTTATGAGGGCTGGTGAAGGTAGCACACTTGCACACACTCACCCACACACACAAAACACCCTTGGTTACCAGATTAAAATGCATATATACAACTCCGGTTATACCAACATGGTATCAACCATAAATATATATGCAAACAAGGGTTAAAAAAAAAAAAAAAAAAATAGACTGAAGTGCTAAGCATGTTACGAGATTTTGTATGATAAAAAAATGTAATCAAAGAAACTTTATTAAATATCTTTCCAACTTTTCATTCGTTTCCATCTTTTCATAAAAATGCATGTTTTTTTTTTTTTCCAGATCCAAACAAGTGAGGAGTTGGCTGTTATAGAGCCTGAAAGAAAACCAGGAGAAGAAAACATCCATTATGGAGAGATCAAATTCTCCAAACGGACACCTGGACCATCTTCTGACTCAGTGCAGGAATGCAGACAGGAGCTGGATTCGGTGTATTCCCAGGTTCAGGTGTCTGCACCAGTGAATCGATTTCTACAGACTGTTGATGGTCCAGAAGATCTCTATGCTCAAATTAAGAAAAAATGAGTTTGCTCACCAAATGTGCTTTTGAAATTGTGCACAAGATGCTTTTTAAAAAGTTGATCACTGACCAAAAACAGGAACATTGCTTACAGTTTCATTAAAGGAAACCCTCCGTCCTGCTGATGTCTCAGTCTGGTGCTGTTCTCTCACAGCTGCTGTCATCAGTGGTTTTTACCTCTTATGCATAAAAACAGAGATGTCAGAACCTCTTAAATCTTTGTAAAAGTAAAGGGGATAGAAAGTGGTAAAAGCAAATACATGAACTGACATATTTCCGGAGTTTCAAGAAATGAGATTCAAGGAATTTAAATATAATTTCATATATGCCATGTCAGCAGTATTCAGTGTTTCGTTCACAAACTTCTTCTTTTGACTTGGACTCTTAAAATGTTGTTATTCCTGCATGTTTCACTTTGCATTGACGCTTCATTTGTTGTTTTCCACCAAAGGCAGCTCATTTAATTTCTTTTTTCTTTCCTTCAAAATTGTATTTTGTGTTGTAAATAAGAAAAGTCTCAACTTCACGTGCAGCTGTTGCTCTGAACGGTCCATTCTCAATCCTGAAGTATTATGTCTGAATATTTTGTTTGTGAATTAGAAAATAAAGTGTTTGTCTCTCTCATGTCTGCAGTAATATTGAAGGGATAGACGTCATCTTGTTTACTACTGTTGAAAAACACATTATTTGGATGTAAACCAAATTTTGGAAATTTTTTAATCCAGACTCCAGTTATTTCTCTGCTGCGATTAAACCTTTTTCCTTGTTCAGTGCTAAAGTTGCATGAGATTTGCACACAAGATCCACTCGATGCTTTGAAGGCCATAATAATAATAACAGTTTATTAATACTAACAGTTTATTAATAATGAAAGTTTATTAATAATGACAGTTTATCACTGTGTGGCTACAAATGATGTGGGGAATCAGACATCACCAGATGTCTGTCTAAATGGTAAAAAGTAAAATGCTGAAGATCTATTTCCATTGTTGAATTAAATGCGGACATCAAATTCTCCAAGTTCTAAGTTCTGATTTTGTTTTGTTTTCATTTTTCTTTTATTGACACCTTCAGCTATTTCACTTGAACTTAAACTCAGGTTAGATCTGCTTCTTTAGAGGTGAGTACGACGCAGTGAGATGTCAAAATACTGAGTAAGCAGTCAGTGTTTTGGGGATCGTCCTGTTTTTTTTTTTTTTTGTTTGTTTAGTTCTTTTAAATCTTTTTTAGAGATAGGCTTAGTGGTCAGCACTGTTACCTCACAGCAAGAAGGTTCCTGGTTTGATTCCCGGCTCGGTGGGTCTTTCTGTGTGGAGTTTGCATGTTCTCCCCGTGCTTGCGTGGGTCCAACTCAACAAACAAATAATGAAGGATACTATTAGACTTTATAGTTCTCGTTTTTGGTTTTCCTCTGAGTCTCTTTCTTTGCAGTTCCAGCCTCATCATCCTTTTACTGAATTGTTCACTCTCCCTCCTCTGTACATGTCCAAACCATCTCAGTCGGGCCTCTCTCACGTTCTCTCCAAAACATGTAATATGCGCTGTCCTTCTGGAGTATGTAAGGATGTAAGGAGCTTTCAGTCAAAAAAAAAAAAAAAAATCATTTTCAATATACTTTAACACTTGAGTGTAGCTTCATCTGAAAGAAAAAAGACACTCAGTAACATGTTGACTGTCACCACATTCACAAGAACCAGACTTTCCTCCTTCATCTCTTACACTGAAAACTAGTTTCAGCAAAGAAACATCTACATTAGACCGTTTGAATAAGGAAGTTGTCTTTCTGGCCATCGTCTGCAGAAAACATTTGGGGGTTTTGAGGTGAACTTTAATCTCTGTCAAAGATAAGAGAATTCATTCCCACATAGGAGTTTCCTGTTAGTCAGAGCTTTGACTCTTCTGTTTATGTGCATCAGAGGTGTAAAAAATACCTAAATAAATATAAAAAAAGACAAAGCAAGTTCCTTAAAAAAAACACACGATATGGAGGCTCATTTTACCAAACTGCAGCAATGCTCTTGTGTTGTTGTACCATTTAACAAGTAAAAAGAAAGAAAAAAACTCCACTTTTCACCATCTAATATTACTTAAACATTTCTAAATTACTGTATAGTTCACCTATTTGCTTCTTAAGATATATTTACATCTGGTGTACCAGGTAATTAGTTATATTTCCAATACATGGGTGTTATGCACATTGTAATTTTCAGACCAAGACCATGACAAAGCCGTGACTCAGTAAATAGATTATAATATTCACTTCCATTTAGTGTAATGTGTTTATGTTTGAAAAATTATTTTGTAAACGACATTTCCCATAAAAAGGAATGAATAAACAGAAGCACATTAACAAACAGTTTTCTGGGTTTACACCCTACACTGGGTTACACCCTTCTTCTTGAAAAGCTTTATCATGCGGTACAACGTTTTTGCATTTTTTTTATATCTGCAGATATCAAATCCTGAAGAATGGCTGCTTGAACAGTTTGAGGCTATGGTCCTGGCTTGCCCTCCTTCTCAATGGGTCTTCACCCCTCAGGTAGTCAAACTGAGAGTTCATGCTTTCTTGACTCTTGAGGATAGTTAAAAGACTATCAAAGTGTTCGCCCGGCCCTGTATCAGTCGCTTTAAAGAGACATTTTTTTTCAACACATCATTTTTTTCTACAACCTTGCAAGGCAAGTTTATTTATATAGCACAATTCAACAAGGGGATTCAAATGGCTTTTCACAATCTGTAACAGGTTTGACTCCAAAATCTTTGAGACCCTTTTAAAAAAATCTGATCCCAGGACGTCTAAACAGCAAGAGGAGGAGTTCAGTTGATGTAAGAGGTTCTCCAGATCTATGCTGTTAATGGGGTGAAACGGTGTCATGGTGTTTAAACTGGTTTTCAGTGGACCAGAACCTGCTGTTGACGTACCAACTGCTCGTCTAATATTTTGGATTTTGTCTGTGAAGAATTCGGCAAAGTCATTGCAGGTCATGGTTGAATAAAACAAACTAAAACTAAACTAAAACTAAAAAAATTCAGTTAAATATATCATATGGGAGACACACACAGTGATATTTTAGAAGTGAACAAATTTTATAGGATTTACAGAAGTTGCGCAATAATTGTTTAAAGAAAATTAGGCAGGTGCATAAATTTGGGCACCACAAAAATAAAATGAATTCAATATTTAGTAGATCCTCTTTTTGTAGAAATAATAGCCTCTAAACGCTTCCTATAGCTTCCAATGCGAGTCTGGATTGTGGTTGATGGTATTTTGAACCATTCCTCTTTACAAGAATCTGCTGATATTGAGTGGAATCCATGCATCCCTCAACCTTGATAAGATTCCCAGTCCCTGCACTGAACTACAGTTACATATCTAGTGGAGACACAAAGAATCACGTATTACTATAATTACAAAAATGCTAAAGATGTCCCTAAAGTTTTAAAGCACCTGATAAAATGAAAAACACTTGAAAGAGTGTTTTAGTGACAATAACAGAAATATGAAGATCAATATCTGCATTGAAGCAATCACCAGGTTGATAGGACAGCAGCGATGCTGTAGTCTTGAATTATGGGAAGTTAACTGAGTTTGAAGTCAAACCAGCTAAATGAGGAAGTTGTGCTCTGTTGCTGTGCATTGATATTTCTAAACACAACCATTTCGTTCTTCACATCCTCCACAAGCTGCTTGTAGTCAGTTGTGTTAAAATTTAAAGTAAACATGGTGTTTTAATGACTTGTGTTTGTGAGTCCAGGTGACGGTTTGATGGCAGGTCTGTTTGTGAACGTGGTGATAGTGGGGGTCTTCGGTCTCTCTGGTGAGTTGTTGGGTTTTTCTTTTGAGAGAAATAAGTAATTAGTTGGACTGTCAATCATTAAGTCAATACTCTTAATTAAAATGAATGTTTTCATGTATTTTCTTTCATCTTCACATGTGAAACAATGTTTAGGATTTCTGATGAAATGTGAATTTTTTTAAGTTTAAAAGAACATTTGTTTTTTGTTGCTGTTTTTATAATTAGGAAGTGTAAAGTTTTAAATAAGTGTCTTTATGTTGTCTATCTTCATATTTTTGGGGGTTTTGTAACATTTCTTTGTGGTTTACAACCATGAATGTCTGAAACATGATCTATGATGTGACATGGGCGTTCAGCAGTAATGAAAATGTAGTTAAAAGTAAATATCTGGTACAAAGAGAGAGTCTGTTAATACATATAATCCACAGTTGAGCCCCACTGCTTGGTAATGTTGGAGGTTTTTAGGATATTTATGTTGTAAAGGTTTTCTGTGAGTCAAACTCCCAAACAATCACCTTCTACTGTAGTTAAACTACTAACGACTCAGAAGTACTTCACACTAAACAAAAAAGTTTATAACATTTCAATACAAAATAAAAACTCACAGTATGTGATACTTTACACAGAGCAGAACGTTTGACATTATTTATAATAAAATGAGTTGGCAGATACAAATACGAGTATTTATAAGAACACTTTTTACAATATAATTTTTATCGTTTAGATTTCTACATTTCCACAAAGTCCTTTGCATTTTACTGCCTGGTTATTTTAGATCTAAAAAATGAATTTAAGAAAAATTAATAAATAAGATTAGACTAATTTGTAATTGAGTTAAAATCTTTTTTTCCATCTTGTTAATGTGATTATTTTTCAGGTGTTTCGGCTGTTTGTTCGAATGTAAATATAATGTAAATATGCATGTAAATATAGTACGATAGATGGAGAAATTGTTAAATTTGAAAAAAAAAGAACTATATTTGGAGTTTGGATTACAAATAATCATGATTTTAGCGATAAAGGTAAAGTGATTTTCAATAGCAGTCAACAAACGAACACCTACCCGATAACACTGACTGGAAACCTGAGAGAACAACTGCACTAGTTTGTTTTCTGACTTGAGTCAAAGTCACTCAGACACGTACTTCTTCAGGATTGAGAACGAACCGTTCAGAGCAACAGCTGAATGTGAAAGTCTTCAAATAACAGTTAAAGGTAAAAAAGTTTGTTTATTTGAAGTTTTAAATTCAGCACTGAAAAAAGTATAGGTAGTAATTTGATGAAGTATGTCTAAAGGATTATCTGTAATATCAGTAGTTATTATTTATTATTGCCCTGATATAATCCTAAACCGTTCCACCAAAAAAAAAAAAAGGATTGTGTATATATATATATATATATATATATATATATATATATATATATAAAATAAATATTCATTTTAGTGGACCATTCATGTGGTAAGAAAAAAACAATTACTATTTCTGCAAATTCGTTTTTTTTAAGTGTATTTTCAGTGTATTTCTGAAATTTTCTAAGTAAATTCTGACTGTAGAAGAAAACTCAACTCCGACTAAAACACTAAAGTTGTTTCTTTATCTTTGTTCTTTATCTAGAGAAGCGTTGTGTAGAAAAGTTTTCTAAACATGAGCTCCACTTATAGTACGTACAGTTGTGACGTGTCACATTTAAGTGTGTGTGTGTGTGTGTGTGTGTGTGTGTGTGTGTGTGTGTGTGTGTGTGTGTGTGTGTGTGTGTGTGTGTGTGTGTTAATTTAAAAAAAAAAGACATTGAACTTTTGTGTTGAATTGATGTCCATTATGGGAGGACAGTAAAACAGTTCAAGAGTAGGATTACAAGAAACCTTCCATGAGAAATGCCATGTCAAACATCCATTCCTCCATCGTATAAATCCTGCTCAGGATCACAGGAGTCTACTGGTGCGTTTCAGGCTGTTTTCCTGGCTGTCAACAAGCAAAAGTCAGGGATCGAACCTGGGCAGATCTTCAGTCCATCTCAGGGCTGCAGTTGGAGAAACACCTGCACACTCGCTTGTCAAAGGAGTTTAGGTCTGCAAATCAGTTTAATGTTTTGGGATTTTAGGAGGAAACCAGAGCACCTGGAGAAAAACATGCAGGGACAGAACTCAAGCTGGGATTTGAACCAAGAACTTCTAGTTGTGAAGCTACAGTTTTGATGGTTGGCTGTCATGTTACTCTTCTTGATTCAGTAGCTCAAAAAGCCTCCTTTTACACCAGTAACTTCGTTGTTTCTGTATCACATTTGCTGTCCCTCAAATCTCTGTGGAGGCATGTTGGTGACATAAAACATTTTCTTGTAAAAACTTGACCTTCACTAAAAGGCAGTTGTACCAAGTCATTTTATATTAAATGTGATTGTACACATAACTGGTGCTTCTGCAGCCAACATCTGTGAATGAACCTGCAGGATTAGTCCTCTGATGGTCAGTCTGTTATCTGTTATATGAACTTTTAGTCAGATTTGACATTGGTGGTCTATTTTACAGCATTCACATGTCAAAGAGGTTGAATCTGAAACATCCACCTCAGCAGTGAAGTAGGGTTTATAATATTAGATACTGATATGCAGCAATGCTAAATCCTTATCTCAAACTCACAAAAGTTGTACTCCAAACGAGTGCTCAATGAACTCAGTTTTATTTGAGTTTGGTTTTCTGGATCAGAGAAGTTAGACGTCTGTCACAGGAGCTGTGGTGACCAGAACATTGCTGGAGAGTGACCGTGAATTTCTTTGTTCTGCTTCTACGTTTAGTTTACGTCTCAGATTCTGCTTCTATTTTCAGCTTGTTTGTAAAATTCACTGATCAGGTCAATCTGTGTCTCCTCTGGTAGCCTCCTCTTCTTCACCTGTCCAGCTCTGATGGTGTCCCATCTCTTTGCTGCACTCTTCATCTCCACTGGTCCTCCTCACAAGCAAAGCAGAAACGACATTACAAACAAATGTGTGCAATACAGCCGAGTTGCCACTAGATGCCAGTGTTTCCCATCTTTGTGTGGTCTGCCTCTCCCTCCCTCCATCATTGTTCATGCACACGACAGACCGTCTGTGGTACCACGTGGTTCCTCAGAGATGCTGCTGGTAGGAACCACAAAGAAACCTAAGCATAACCCTCTTCTGTTTTTCAACTAAAATGTGACATTTTCTCACTATTATTTCTGCATGATAAGTGCACGACTTTAACAGATCTTGTAATATTTTTAATTTTCAAATCTTTTCTGTTTTGAGATTCGGTTTATTGAGAAAACATTTGGTGTGCAGCTCCAGATGTGACACTTACAATTACTACTATTCAAGTTCAATGCTAAAGTGGACTTAGTTAACGCCCACCAGTGGTCGATGTCTTAGCATTGATCGCTCTGATGGGAACCAAGTGAACGGCACAAACAAATTTAGACTTTTGGTCCTGCAGCTCACCATATACAACGCAAGAGAGATTCAAAGTGTCCGATACCAGCTGGTATTCACAGTTCTGAATCCTGGCTTTTGCACCTGATATGGTGACACGTGTTTCCCACCAAGTTCCTAAGTGACCATCTCATAGGGATCGTGGTGGATGAGATCCATCTCATTTACAAATGGAAAGGAGGATCACTCAGACCAGGTGGGGCCTTCTTGACGTTTTACTTTACACCGTTTTTTAACCCTCAAACTGATAATTCTCTTTTTCCTTCGTTGTTTTTCAGGCCTCTGCTTTGCTGGTTTTGTTTTAAAAATTAGTCTTTAATCATTTTAGGGCCGACCCCACTGTTCTGTTGGATATTTTCTCTCAGCTCACACTTCCACTTACTATCTGTCAAAATGTCCATCCATCAATTATCTATACCCGCTTTATCCATTTCCGGGTCACGGGTGTCTGTCGGAGCCTATCCCGACGCATATCAGGCGAAAGGCAGGGGTCCACCCTGGACAGGTCGCCAGTCTATCCAGGGCCTCTGTCAAAATGTGATGTACATTATTAACATTTGTCTGTTACTTTATTTTCCTTCAAAATTTCCAATTTAAACCTTGAATGTAAAGTGATCACTCTAAGTGGAACATTTATCCATCGGAGACCATCTTTCAGGTTTTTAAGCAGCAGGAGGACACAAGCGCAGACATGACTAAAGTCAACTTTATTTATATACAGTTCAAACCAAAATAAAAAAACATTATATGGTAATAAAACTTAATGTAGCCAATGAGAATGTAAGCCAGCAAGAAAAGATGAGTCTTCAAACAAGATTTCAAATGAATTAGTATTTATTTTATCGTTTTTTTCAAAGATTGCATAATAGCTTGTCTCAAAAGACCAGAAACACAACTGGAATTGATCGATGTAATTAGTTTTGTGTTTGGTTTTAGTTTTCTTCTCCTGTTTTGGGGTTTTCTGGTTTTCTTGTGTTTCTGTTGTCAGAGCATTTTGAGATTTTGCATTCTTGCATGTGAAGCATTTTTTGTTGAATTAAAGGACTTTAGTTTGGCCTCCAGCTGCCTCAGTCTCCTCTTTACATACCTCCTTCCTTTGAATAATTATTCTTAACTTTCAAATAGTCTATATTAAAATAGTTATTCTAACAAATCCCTTGTTGGTTCCCATTGTCACCGGTCATCGCCCCCATGCTCTTCCGCCCCCTAGGCCAAGTTAAATCTAACTTAAATAATTCAAATGAGGACTTATAAAAATAGTTTTAGTTATAAACTCAACTCAATCACTAAACATGTACAGTATATACACATACACACACACCAAACACACACATATATACGTATATATATATATATATATATATATATATATATATATATATATATATATATATATATGTACATATACATACACACACACATACATGCACACATACATATATACACATATACACATATACACACATACTCACACCTGTATCCATATATACCCATATACATAGCCAAACACACACACATACACACACACATTTAAAATATCTGAATGAACTGCACCTAAAGCAAATTCAGTTTTGTTGATTTTCATTATAAAGTAGTCCTGTTATCCACGATTTTAAAAAAGCCACGTTAATATTTTACAATATAGACACGTTTAGGAGCAAAACCAGTTTCTATTAGACAGAGTTTGTCTCAGGCAAGACTTCATCATATTGAACATGTTTTCATTTTGCGCTCTAAACTAACCCGCGTGTCACCTTCTGACAACATTTTACACATTATGACACAAAAATGTGACATTTATCAACATAAAATGGATAAAATGTCCCTGTCAGGACCAGAGGAACGGTTCTGTTCAGACACTTACAGAGGGGCTGTTTAAAAAAGATGTAATGAAACACAACCGTAAACACAATCCATTCCAGTTTGATTAAACATGTTGCCAACATCAAATTCAAAATGAGAGAAAACTAAAGAAACAAGAAAAAAAAAACATTTTTGAACATTTGAAACAGTGAGTTTGAGTACAGCAGAGTAGTAGAGTAGCTGAGTGCTTTTGCTTTAAAATGACATGATGTTTTAACATAAATGGACATCTCGTAAAAACAAGCAAACAAAAAAAAAAAGAGGAAAAAATATGCTCAATACACAACATAAGTCGTTTTCTTTCTCACTTGACTGTAAAAACTTTCAGGGCTGTCGACTGGTTTTCTGGCTCTGACCCCGGCGTGTCCCCCGTCTCCCACTGCTGCCCACTGTCCTGCACTGAGGCGGACGGAGGTTCAGGTCTCGTCTTGAAGTGATTCATGTCTTCATAAAGGAGTTCTTCCCCTGTTTTACTGGCTGTCTTGCCTGTTTTTTTCTATTGATTAAAGTTTTGTAATTAATTTAATTAAAAATGGATTATAATGAGGTACATTTAACTGGAATATAATTAGATAATGTACTCTAAAGTGCCCAGAGTTGACTATTGTTGTTAATTTGACCCATTAACTAAAGATGCTTATATGAGAATGCTCTTCATCGACTTCAGTTCAGCATTCAACACCATCATCCCCAGCAGCTCGTTCACAAACTGGACCAGCTGGGGATCAACACCTCGCTGTGCAACTGGCTGTTGGACTTGGATGCACAGCTCCAACCTCTTCATAAAGTTTGCAGACGACACGACTGTGGTGGGTCTCATCAACAACAACGATGAGTCAAACTACAGGAGCGAAGTGAGCCGCCTGGCTGAGTGGTGCAGCGACAACAATCTCTCCCTGAACGTGGAGAAGACCAAGGAGATTGTTGCTGACTTCAGGAGACAACACACCCAGCATGCTCCTCTGACCATCAACTGTGCTGCTGTGGAGAGGGTGAGCAGCACCAAGTTCCTGGGTGTCCACATCTCAGAGGACCTCTCCTGGACTGTTAACACCGCATCACTCGCCAAGAAGGCACAGCAGCGTCTCTATTTTCTCCACAAACTGCGAAGAGCCAAGGCCCCGGCCCCCATCAGGTACACCTTCTACAGAGGCACCATCGAGAGCATCCTGACCAGCTGCATCACCGTGTGGTACGGATCCTGCACCGCAACCTGCCGCAAGTCTCTCCAACGTGTAGTGAGAGCAGCTGAGAAGATCGTTGGTGTCGCTCTCCCCTCACTTCAGGACATCTACAGCAGCCGTCTGACTCGCAAAGCCCTCAGCATCGTGAGAGACCCCACCCACCCGTCACACAGCCTCTTCAGTCTGCTGCCATCAGGGAGGAGGCTGCGGACCCTCCGGGCCAGAACCAGCCGACTGAGGGACAGTTTCATCTGTTAGTAAAGTTAACTGTTTACTTACCCCAGTCTTGGGTTGGTTTGGATGTTTCTTAAGCTTCCTGGAAGATGAAGAGAGATGTTTCAGGTTAAACAGGCAGGATGCTCCCAGTGAAGATAAAAAATGAATGTACAACAGATGCTGTTCTGTTACCATTAAATAAAAACTGACTGATACAGCTTAGAAAGGGAAAAATGAATATTGGTCAAAAGTAAAGGTTGTTTCAAATCAGTTGGTTGTTGTTTTTTCTCCCTCCAACATGTTTCTACATCACATCATTTCTGCCATATTCTGCTTGTCATTTAGATGGATTTTGACATATCACTCTTTGAATGGTTAAATGTCCCTTTTTGTCTTTGTTTGATAGTTTATGGTCAACAGTGAAGCCATAAAAGATTCAGTTGGAGGGAAACAGCAGAATAGAGAAAGAACTGAAACTTACCAAACATAGACGAGCAGGTAAACCACGATGAGCAAGGTTCCTCCGAGAAGGACGCCCAGGGTTTTGTTTATGGCGATACCTGACAAATGTGTAACAGAGGTCTAATGTAAGCTGCTTGTTTCAAAATGAAGAACATACAACTTTAAACAAACAATTAATTATAAAATTGAATGTCATGTAAATGACCACCCGTTTCTCGGGCCAAAACAGACCCCAACCCAGAAGTACTGATGTCAGTCTTCAATATCAAGGGCTGTGTGTCAGGTTTTGTTTCAGCTGCTTAAAAGCTTCTTCACACTCTCATTTGTTGTATCTGGGCTGAAGACTTGTGCTTTGAAGAGTTCACTTAACGGCTTACAGTTTTGTAAATGTTGAGGAGGGGAGTGTGGACAGGGAGTGACATCTGAGCAGGTTGTAGAGCCAGACTTGCCAGATCTGGTTCTACCAGCCAGATCTTGTGAGGTGTTGATCGGATGACTGGACGGGGAATCTGCTATCAAAGAAGCAGGATTAGTCAAAGCTACATAATTAGAGATCAAAATACAATCAATTGAACATAACTTTTCTTGTGCACTCATAATTGTGAAAGTTTGGTAAGAAAATACATAATTCTGACATTTTTCTAGTCTTACAGAAAACAACCGAAAATAGATCAAATTGTTTCATCTATCTCAGCAGTAAACAATATTTTGTTTAGAATATTCTTATTTCAGCTACTCACGGAGAAACTAATGATATTACTGCATGTTTTAGCTTTCACTGAAACTTCATGAACTTTTGTTATTTAACCCCAAAGACAGAGCTAATGGGACCTTTATCCACCTTAATAGTATTTTAGAATTCAAATAAATAAAATATTTCTTACCTTTAACTGTTATATTAACACCATCACAAGAAGCTGTTGCTCTGAACGGTCCGTTCTCAATCCTGAAGTAGTATATGCCTGAATGTTTTGTTTGTAAATTATAAAAATAAGGTGGTGCAGTTTTTCACTTTCATGTTTCCAGTTATATTGATGGGATAGATGTTATTTTGTTTACTGCTGTTGAAAACCACATTTCTTTCATCTGAACCAAAACTTGGATCATTTTTAATCCAGACTCCAGTTATTTCTCTGTTGTCATTAATCTCTTTTCCTTCTTCAACACTAAAGTTACATGAGATTTGCAGACAAGATCCATTAAACGCTTCAATCTTCTTCGGCGCAGTAATGAAGAGTGATGGATTCTTGTTGCAATCAGCTAAAACACCTGTAAAACCAGAACAATAATGCAGCAAAACAACCTGAGAAGAAAGTTATTGACCCACAAACTACATTTCAGCGGCAGCATGTCACACATGGAGATTTAAACAATATCACTATCAAACATTTCTTCTCGAATAAAAGTTAATGAACAAACATCTGACCTGAAAGAAAAAAGACACTCAGTAACATGTTGACTGTCACCACATTCACAGAAACCAGACTTTCCTCCTTCATCTTTTAGACTGAAACCGATCTGAAAAGAAACGTCTGCTATTTAGACTTTTAATTAGAGCATATTTTGCATAAAACAAAGAGCATCACATCTACAATCATAGTTTATTATAAAGTCAGCAGAAATGCTCAAAACAAACAAAAAACATTACAAAGAGAATAATCGTTTCTTTTTTGTAAATTTTAATTAGGCTAAAACCCAACACAACTAATTATATTTTAGCATTCTCTATTTTTTAGATGTTACAAAAAAATGAAAATAAAGTTAACCAGGACAAAACATAAAAAAATATATTTTTTTTACCTAAATCATGTGCAGATAAAACAGAGACTACAGTTATAAAATTTGATCAGGTTTTCAGATTGATCTGTTTTAAATCCACTCCACCGGCAGCAGAACAAATAAACATCCTTTCCGTTTGAAAGCAGATATAATATCAAGGCAAACAAACTTGTTTTCTAAAGAAATGTTCAACCTTCCTGTTTAGATCGTGTGAAAGAGGAAGTTATCTTTCTGTGGCATCGACTGGGTAAAACATCTATGGTTTCAGTGGTGGTCCTATCTCTCTCAGTCGACTTTATGATGAACAAGAGTTAAATATCTAAATAGAGAAGATGTAGAAGCTGTTTAATTCATAGAAGCTTTGTTAGTTTTCTCATCCGGGCTGTTGAAAGGATGAAAGATGCACGCTCTGTGGTGTGAAGCATCCATGCTCTTTTGCCAATACTTTCAAATGACAGAAGCAAAGGATTGCATGTAAAGAAAAAAACAACAAGTGAGCAAAAGGCATTGTTGCAAAATTAATCATAAATAGCTAATAATGACTACACCGCCAGATGTGACCAAACTAGAACAATGTGGCCACACAAAACTCAGATAACCAACTTCCTCTGCATACTAGAAGTTTCTTCTACTGCTTGGTACATAATTTCACAAACCTAAATCCAACCACTTCTCTTTGACTCTCATTCTGCTTCAGAAATGCATGCACATTTTTCTATATGTTTATATAGTTACTTCTGCAAAAAAATAACTTCTCATATTTGCAAAAAAAAAAAAAAAGAAAAGAAAAAGCAGTTGCTGTTTCATGTGCTGTATTTAACTTTTTTTTTTAAGCATAAAAGGCATCAAACTGGCTTCATCACTGCATTAAAGACATTTTAGTTTGAGGAATGTGAAAAAAATGAAGCATGTGCATTTTAATTGATCTTTTCTCAAGAGTAGGAAGTAGTTAAATATCCAAGTCTTTGCATTTACACAAAACAAACCAAATTCAATTCCAAATGGGATGTGATATTGTGGCAGTGTAACGGCCGGGCTGGAAGTTAAAATGTGCTTTGTCGGCCCCTGCTGTTGTCTTTTGTTATAATTTATTAGATTCCTCCTGATTGGTGTCGTGGTGCCTCCGGTACAGGGTCTTTAAACAGATGCCTTATTTGGTCTTACAGGTGTTTTAGCTGATTGCAACAAGAAACCATCACTCTTCATTACTGCACCGAAGAAGATTGAAGTGTTTAATGGATCTTCTCTGCAAATCTCATGTAACTTTATTGTTGAAGAAGGAAAAGAGTTCAATGACAGCAGAGAAATAACTGGAGTCTGGATTAAAAATGATCCAAGTTTTGGTTCAGATGAAAGAAATGTGGTTTTCAACAGCAGTAAACAAAATAACATCTATCCCATCAATATAATAAAAAAAGGATATCTATCTATCTATCTATCTATCTATCTATCTATCTATCTATCTATCTATCTATCTATCTATCTATCTATCTATCTATCTATCTATCTATCTATCTATCTATCTATCTATCTATCTATCTATCTATCTATCTATCTATCTATCTATCTATCTATCTATCTATCTATCTATCTATCTATCTATCTATCTATCTATCTATCTATCTATCTATCTATCTATCTATCTATCTATCTATCTATCTATCTATCTATCTATCTATCTATCTATCTATCTATCTATCTATCTATCTATCTATCTATCTATCTATCTATCTATCTATCTAAATCTATTTATATTTTTTTATGTAGAATAACATTAAGACAATAAAGATTCAATGAATTTACTTCAGTTCAGATAAACTGCAATGCAATATTTGAAATGATCTTAATCTACTTGAATTTATTTAAAATGCGTAATTGATTTTGAAAACACAGATTCTCCTTGGAGACCCACCATCAACATCCCAGATGATCTGAAGGAGAATGAGCGTGTCACTGTAACCTGCTCAGCTGTCACTCCCTGTCCACACTCCCCTCCTGAACTCACCTGGAATCTCCAACAAGACTTTCACACACAAACAGAGAAAAACAACGATGGAACCTTCACAACTAAAATCCAGAAGAACATCACTCTGTCAGACACACATGATGGATACAACATCAGATGTTCTGTCAGATATCCTGTGAATGAAGGAAAACATTTCAAGACCTCACAGACAGCAAAGACTCTCAATGTGTCATGTAAGTGATCCTGTTAACACATCAGAGTTGAGCTGTTTCTGATCAATAAAGTTCACGAGTGTCACATGTTCCTCAGATGCTCCTAAGGACACCTCAGCATCCATCAGTTTGGTGTCAGAAGGTAGCTGGGTGAACCTGACCTGCTCCAGCAGAGCCAATCCTCCCGTCAGCAGCTTCACCTGGTTCAAGAAAAGTGAAGATGGAGACATGAAAGTTGCTGGAGGAGACTTTTACATCCTGAATGTAGCAGATGGAGGAGTTTATTACTGTGTGGCCACAAATGATGTGGGGAATCAGACATCAGCAGTCATCTTTCGACATATCAGAGGTAAATAGAGGGAGTGGTGGCCTAGTGGTTACAGTGGTGTGCTTGGGCGTGGAGGACCTAATATCTTAAAAGTGCACAGACCTTTGCAGACTTGACTTTTATTGTTATTTTGATTTTACTAAGGTTTTTCTGTGTCTGTATCCTGGAAGATCGTTACGGTGATTACTGGGATAATCTTTCTTTTCATGTGTGTTTGGTGAGTATCAAAAAGTAAATAAATAAAGTCATCAGTAGTTTCAGGTGGGATTTTCTGACTTTGCAGATATAGATTTCAGATTTCTCTGTTGTAATGAGTCTGATTCAAGGTAGATGATGATTTTTCTTCTGATTTATCATTGCTGATTTATCATCTAGGACTCTAATGTGTTGGAGACGTTTAAAGGCAACATCTTTAATTGTACAACATCTGCAGGTAGGAAATATTTCAATCTTATTCTTGGATTCTGTCTAAAACTGAAGCTCCATATTTAGACTGAAGTGCTAAGCATGTTACGAGATTTTGTATGATAAAAAAATGTAATCAAAGAAACTTTATTAAATATCTTTCCAACTTTTCATTCATTTCCATCTTTTCATAAAAATGCATGTTTTTTTTTTTTTTAGATCCAAACAAGTGAGGAGCTGGCTGTTATAGAGCCTGAAAGAAAACCAGGAGAAGAAAACATCCATTATGGAGAGATCAAATTCTCCAAACGGACACCTGGACCATCTTCTGACTCAGTGCAGGAATGCAGACAGGAGCTGGATTCGGTGTATTCCCAGGTTCAGGTGTCTGCACCAGTGAATCGATTTCTACAGACTGTTGATGGTCCAGAAGGTACAGAAGATCTCTATGCTCAAATTAAAAAAAAATGAGTTTGCTCACCAAATGTGCTTTTGAAATTGTGCACAAGATGCTTTTTAAAAAGTTGATCACTGACCAAAAACAGGAACATTGCTTACAGTTTCATTGAAGGAAACCCTCCGTCCTGCTGATGTCTCAGTCTGGTGCTGTTCTCTCACAGCTGCTGTCATCAGTGGTTTTTACCTCTTATGCATAAAAACAGAGATGTCAGAACCTCTTAAATCTTTGTAAAAGTAAAGGGGATAGAAAGTGGTAAAAGCAAATACATGAACTGACATATTTCAGGAGTTTCAAGAAATGAGATTCAAGAATTTCAATATAATGTCATATATGCCATGTCAGCAGTATTCAGTGTTTCGTTCACAAACTTCTTCTTTTGACTTGGACTCTTAAAATGTTGTTATTCCTGCATGTTTCACTTTGCATTGATGCTTCATTTGTTGTTGAGGCAGCTCATTTCATTTTCTTTTTCCTTTTCTTCACAATTGTATTTTGTGTTGTAAATAAGAAAAGTCTCAACTTCACGTGCAGCTGTTGCTCTGAACGGTCCATTCTCAATCCTGAAGTATTATGTCTGAATATTTTGTTTGTGAATTAGAAAATAAAGTGTTTGTCTCTCTCATGTCTGCAGTAATATTGAAGGGATAGACGTCATCTTGTTTACTACTGTTGAAAAACACATTATTTGGATGTAAACCAAATTCTGGAAATTTTTTAATCCAGACTCCAATTATTTCTCTGCTGCCATTAAACCTTTTTCCTTGTTCAGTGCTAAAGTTGCATGAGATTTGCACACAAGATCCACTCGATGCTTTGAAGGCCATAATAATAATAACAGTTTAATATAGCTTATTATTATAGCCTTGTGGAAAATGTATCTCCAGTTACTGCTTGTAAAAGAAATGTTTATGTGAAAGATTATACACTGGATTATACTTATAATGACATTAGTCCTCAATTACATCAATCAGTGAAATATTATCCCATCATATAAAAAAAAATAACAATGTAAAATGTAAAATGGTGCAGCGTTGCAATTATAGAACTATATTTTGTCCCAGGACAAGTAGAAAAGTAGAAAATCTGTTCGGTCACAACCGAATGCTCTGCAGAGTGAGAATCACACACAAAGTTGTAGAAAATCTGTAATGCCACCCAGGGGCGGTCCCTGAGGTCCGCTTACAGTCTAATGGTCACCTTAGCAACATAGACAATACAAATACAAGTTCACACAATGTCCTTAACATTATCTACCTGAAAACAGGACTATCATGTTGTGTGTTTGTGTATGCAAGTGTACATCTTCATGATGACAGTTATACAAATAATACATATAAATATTTCCATATTATTGTAGAGCCACTCGTCTTCTTCTCTCAAGTCATTGTGGGATTTCTCTGCTGCCATTAAAATCTTTTCCTTCTTCAACAATAAAGTTACCTGAGATTTGCAAACAAGATCCACTGAACGCTTCAATCTTCTTCGGTGCAGTAATGAAGAGTGATGTTTTCTTAACACAATCAGCTAAAACACCTGTAAAAGCAGAATAATGATGTAAATAATGTGCAGCAAAACAACCTGAGAAGAAAGTTGTCGATCCACAAACTACATTTCATTTGCAGCATGTCACACATGAAGATTTAAACAATATCACTATCAAACATCTGAGAGCAGAAATGATTCAAGTCTTCAATGAAAGTTAATGAACAAACATCTGACCTGAAAGAAAAAAGACACTCAGTAACATGTTGACTGTCACCACATTCACAGAAACCAGACTTTCCTCCTTCATCTCTTACACTGAAAACTAGTAAAAAAAGAAACATCTACATTAGACCGTTTGAAAGAGGAAGTTGTCTTTCTGGCCATCGTCTGCAGAAAACATTTGCGGGTTTTGAGGTGAACTTTAATCTCTGTCAAAGATAAGAGAGTTCATTCACACATATGAGCTTCCTGATAGACAGAGCATTGACTCCCGGCTGTGTGGAGTTTGCATGTTCTACCCGTGCTTGTGTGTGTTCCCTCCGGCTTCCTCCCACAGTCCAAAAACATGCAGGGTAGGTTAATTGATTACACTACATTTCCCGTAGGTGTGAATGTGAGTGTGCATGTTTGTCTGTCTTTCTATGTGGCCCTGCGATGGTCTGGCGACCTGTCCAGGGTGGACCCCTGCCTATCGCCTGATATGCGTCGGGATAGGCTCCGACAGACCCCCGTGACCCGGAAACGGAAAAAGCAGGTATAGATGATGGATGTTCTTGTAGTTTTTTGTGCTTGTCTGGCCCTTCTTTTCCGCTTCTGTGCCTGTCCTGCGGACCAGAGCCTCAGGAGCTGCTTGCTGACCTGCAGTTCCACCTCTGACCATCCCAGTGTCTGCCTTCACCTGTCTGTATGGATGTGTGTTGGATACTTGCTGACATCCCGACCTGCAGTCCTCATCCCCTTGGATCACCGTCTATTCATATATCACCCATATACACAGAAGTAGGCCGCTAGGCCATTTTGGACTTTATATGCCAGTAATAAAATTTTGAATTGGATTCTAAATTTTACAGGGAGCCAATGGAGGGAAGCCAAAACTGGAGAGACGTGGTCTCTCTTGTTGATTCCTGTCAGCACTCGCGCTGCTGCATTTTGGATCAGCTGGAGGCTGTTCAGAGAATTACTTGGACATCCAGCCAACAACACGTTACAGTAATCTAGTCTAGAAGATACGAACGCATGAATTAGTTTTTCGGCATCACTCTGCGAGAGGATGCTCCTAATCTTTGCGATATTACAGAGGTGGAAAAATGCAGTTTTACAAACCTGATTAATATGCTGTTTAAATGACAAATCCTGATCGAATATAACGCCAAGGTTTCGCACAGTTTTACTGGAGGCCATCGCAAGACCATCTAATCCCTTCCTAAGCTGTTTGGGACCACAAACAACAACCTCTGTTTTATCAGAATTTAGTAGCAAAAAATTTCTGGACATCCAGTCCTTGATGTCCTTAAGACACATCTGAAGTTGAACTCTCTTATCTTTGACAGAGATTAAAGTTCACCTCAAAACCCGCAAATGTTTTCTGCAGACGATGGCCAGAAAGACAACTTCCTCTTTCAAACGGTCTAATGTAGATGTTTCTTTTTTTACTAGTTTTCAGTGTAAGAGATGAAGGAGGAAAGTCTGGTTTCTGTGAATGTGGTGACAGTCAACATGTTACTGAGTGTCTTTTTTCTTTCAGGTCAGATGTTTGTTCATTAACTTTCATTGGAGACTTGAATCATTTCTGCTCTCAGATGTTTGATAGTGATATTGTTTAATTCTCCATGTGTGACATGCTGCAAATGAAATGTAGTTTGTGGATCAATAACTTTCTTCTCAGGTTGTTTTGCTGCACATTATTTACATCATTATTCTGCTTTTACAGGTGTTTTAGCTGATTGTGTTAAGAAAACATCACTCTTCATTACTGCACCGAAGAAGATTGAAGCGTTCAGTGGATCTTGTTTGGAAATCTCAGGTAAATTCAGTGTTAAAGAAGGAAAAGAGTTCAATGACAGCAGAGAAATCCCACAATGACTTGAGAGAAGAAGACGAGTGGCTCTACAATAATATGGAAATATTTATATGTATTATTTGTATAACTGTCATCATGAAGATGTACACTTGCATACATAAACACACAACATGATAGTCCTGTTTTCAGGTAGATAATGTTAAGGACATTGTGTGAACTTGTATTTGTATTGTCTATGTTGCTAAGGTGACCATTAGATTGTAAGCGGACCTCAGGGACCGCCCCTGGGTGGCATTACAGATTTTCTACAGATTTTCTACTTTTCTACTTGTCCTGGGACAAAATATAGTTTTATAATTGCAACGCTGCACCATTTTACATTTTACATTGTTATTTTTTTTATATGATGGGATAATATTTCACTGATTGATGTAATTGAGGACTAATGTCATTATAAGTATAATCCAGTGTATAATCTTTCACATAAACATTTAGAACAAATTTTTGGAACTCAAACTGGCTTGGTAAGCTCAGTGACCCCTGACCTCCAGACACAAGTGAAACCAATTATAAAAAAGAGTATTTAAGGGCAGCAATTGTACGTTTCCCTCTTTGATTATCCTCTGAAGAGTAGCAACATTGTGGTCTCAAGACATGTCTCAAATGAGCTGAAAACAAAGATTGTTCACCAACCACAGCACAAACAGGTATGCTGCAGAACATTTGGACAAGCCAGCTTCATTTTGGAATAAGGTGGTGTGTACTGATGAAACCAAAATTGAGTCATTTGGGCATAACAAGGGGCGTTATGCATGCAGGAAAAATAACACAGCATTCCAAGAAAAACACTGCTACCTACAGTAAAATATGGTGGTGGTTCCGGTGGGGCCGTGTGGCCACTGCAGGGACTGGGAATCTTATGAAGGTTGAGGGATGCATGGATTCCACTCAATATCAGCAGATTCTTGTAAAGAGGAATGGTCCAAAATACCATCAACCACAATCCAGACACGCATTGGAAGCTATAAGAAGCGTTTAGAGGCTGTTATTTCTACAAAAAGAGGATCTACTAATTATTGAATTCATTTTATTTTTGTGGTGCCCAAATTTATGCACCTGCCTAATTGTGTTTAAACAATTATTGCGCAACTTCTGCAAAACCTATAAACTTTGTTCACTTCTAAAATATCACTGTGTTTGTCTTCCATATGATATATTTAACTGAATTTTTTTAGTTTTAGTTTAGTTTTAGTTTGTTTTATTCAACCATGACCTGCAACGACTTTGCCGAATTCTTCACAGACAAAATCCAAAATATTAGACGAGCAGTTGGTACGTCAACAGCAGGTTCTGGTCCACTGAAAACCAGTTTAAACACCATGACACAGTTTCACCCCATTAACAGCATAGATCTGGAGAACCTCTGTTAGAGATTGTTAGAGATTGTGAAAAGCAATTTGAATCCCCTTGTTGAAGTGTGCTATATAAATAAACTTGCCTTGCAAGGTTGTAGAAAAAAATGTATCTTTAAAGCGACTGAGACAGGGCCGGGCGAACACTTTGATAGTCTTTTAACTATCCTCAAGAGTCAAGAAAGCACAAACTCTCAGTTTGACTACCTGAGGGGTGAAGACCCATTGAGAAGGAGGGCAAGCCAGGACCATAGCCTCAAACTGTTCAAGCGGCCATTCTTCAGGATGCAATATCTGCAGATATACCAAAAATGCAAAAACGTTGTACTTGTGCAAAAGGTTCGACATGATAAAGCTTTTCAAGAAGAAGGTGCAAAAAGGAAGTTGGTGGCTTGTAGCAAAATGTTTGAAAATGCAGCAGCTGAAAGATTTAACCTGGTGAAGACTTTACACTTGTTCATGGGCAGGAGGTATGAAAGTCTTCATTAAAACAAAGTGTTACTTCCTAAAGATCAGAGTGATGATCAGCAAGTGGGGAAGTGAGGTTTTGAAGAGGGGGGGTGAATCATTAGTTATTGGTTTTTGCATAGCATCAATTTTTTTCAGCAAGTCACATGGCCTTGTACCTTTGACGGTGTCTCTATGTCTCTATTCTTTCTTATTTCTTGCTCTACCCGGCTGGCCTTCGGCAGGAGGGTCCCCCCTCATGAGCCAGGTCCTGCTCAAGGTTTCTTCCCTCTTAAAGGGGAATTTTTCCTGCCACTGTTTGGCTTAAGGTTTTTCTTCCACTAGGGAAGTTTTTACCTGCCGCTGTTTATTTAATACTTGTTCGGGGGTCATGTTCTGGGTCTCTGGAAAGATCATGGAGACAACTTGTGTTGTAATAGACGCTATATAAATAAAATTGAATTGAAATTGAATTGAATACACCTTGTGTACCAGGTTATATTTCCAACACATGGGTGTTATGCACATTGTAATATTCCGACCAAGGCCATGTGACTTGCTGAAAAAAATTGATGCTATGCAAAAACCAATAACTAATGATTCACCCCCCCTCTTCAAAACCTCACTTCCCCACTTGCTGATCATCACTGATGATTGCTCTACAAAAATGCCAGCCAGTAAACAGATTATAATATTCACTTCCATTTAGTGTAATGTCTTTATGTTTGAAAAATGTTTTTGTAAATGACATCTCCCATAAAAAGGAATGACTAAACAGAAGCACATTAACAAAGTCTTTTCTGGGTTTATAAACACAAAAGTCATTATTTAAGAATTTTTATCTTGCATCTAAGTTTCTGAGCTTCATTTCTAACTCAGATTCATTAAGTTTTCTTTGGAAAGAAGAATCCATGACAGAGAGCAGAGACTGGAAACAAATCTGCCACGTGTCACACCTCATACAGGATACCACGAGGAACATTGTCAAATTCCTCCTCTTAATCCACAAACACATGTGGACTGGCTGAACCGACTGCCATGCCCCCTCTAGAACATCAAACCCTGGAAATGATATAGAGCTGGTCCAGTGCTCCACAACCAGGACAGAACTGACTGATATTTAGTTCCCTCAGCTCCCACATATCCATTGATGTCTACAGTGCTGTAATAAAACATAGCAATGGAAATGTAAGGTGCATTTCAGTGTTTTCACTCTGATCTTTAGGAAGTAACACTTTGTTTTAATGAAGACTTTCATACCTCCTGCCCATGAACAAGTGTAAAGTCTTCACCTCTTAGGTTAAATCTTTCAGCTGCTGCATTTTCAAACATTTTGCTACAAGCCACCAACTTCCTTTTTGCACATTCTTCTTGAAAAGCTTTATCATGTCGAACCTTTTGCACAAGTACAACGTTTTTGCATTTTTGGTATATCTGCAGATATTGCATCCTGAAGAATGGCCGCTTGAACAGTTTGAGGCTATGGTCCTGGCTTGCCCTCCTTCTCAATGGGTCTTCACCCCTCAGGTAGTCAAACTGAGAGTTTGTGCTTTCTTGACTCTTGAGGATAGTTAAAAGACTATCAAAGTGTTCGCCCGGCCCTGTCTCAGTCGCTTTAAAGAGACATTTTTTTCTACAACCTTGCAAGGCAAGTTTATTTATATAGCACACTTCAACAAGGGGATTCAAATAGCTTTTCACAATCTCTAACAATCTCTAACAGAGGTTCTCCAGATCTATGCTGTTAATGGGGTGAAACTGTGTCATGGTGTTTAAACTGGTTTTCAGTGGACCAGAACCTGCTGTTGACGTACCAACTGCTCGTCTAATATTTTGGATTTTGTCTGTGAAGAATTCTGCAAAGTCGTTGCAGGTCATGGTTGAATAAAACAAACTAAAACTAAACAAAAACTAAAAAAATTCAGTTAAATATATCATATGGGAGACAAACACAGTGATATTTTAGAAGTGAACAAAGTTTATAGGTTTTACAGAAGTTGCGCAATAATTGTTTAAACACAATTAGGCAGGTGCATAAATTTGGGCACCACAAAAATAAAATGAATTCAATATTTAGTAGATCCTCTTTTTGTAGAAATAACAGCCTCTAAACGCTTCCTATAGCTTCCAATGCGAGTCTGGATTGTGGTTGATGGTATTTTGGACCATTCCTCTTTACAAGAATCTGCTGATATTGAGTGGAATCCATGCATCCCTCAACCTTCATAAGATTCCCAGTCCCTGCAGTAGCCACACGGCCCCACCGGAACCACCACCATATTTTACTGTATGTAGCAGTGTTTTTCTTGGAATGCTGTGTTATTTTTCCTGCATGCACAACGCCCCTTGTTATGCCCAAATGACTCAATTTTGGTTTCATCAGTATACACCACCTTATTCCAAAATGAAGCTGGCTTGTCCAAATGTTCTGCAGCATACCTGTTTGTGCTGCGGTTGGTGAACAATCTTTGTTTTCAGCTCATTTGAGACATGTCTTGAGACCACAATGTTGCTACTCTTCAGAGGATAATCAAAGAGGGAAACGTACAATTGCTGCCCTTAAATACTCTTTTTTATAATTGGTTTCACTTGTGTCTGGAGGTCAGGGATCACTGAGCTTACCAAGCCAGTTTGAGTTCCAAAAATTTGTTCTAAATGTTTTAAAATCCATAAAATGACAACAGTGCCCAAATTTATGCACCTGCCTAATTTTGTTTAAACAATAATTGCACACTTTCTGTAAATCCTATGAATTTAGTTTAACTTCTCAAAAATCACTGTGTGTGTCCTATATGATATATTTAACTAAAATAAAATTTTTGTCTAACAACTAACAATTTATACAGGAAAAAAAAAATATATATAGCAATTCTCTGAACTACAGTTACATATCTAGTGGAGACACAAAGTGTTAACATGTACATATTGTGTGTTCTGAGTTGTAATATATATTTTATATTCTGTTATAAATGATGCGTGATGCGGGATGACGTGATCCAATGGGGGGCGCTGTAGTGAATAAGTGACCTGTATTGTAGAAGAAAAAAGGGACGCAGTCGAAAAATAAAGTTGGGTGTGAAAAGTTCGAATTCAACTGCCGGAGATGGAGTTTGTTTATTTCCTCCCAGTTTAATGTGGATACTGGGTGCACACGCCAGAATCACTGCGTGAATAGCAACTCTGCTAACACAAAGAATCACGTATTACTATAATTACAAAAATGAAAAAGATGTCCCTGAAGTTTTAAAGCACCTGATAAAATGAAAAACACTTGAAAGAGTGTTTTAGTGACAATAACAGAAATATGAACATCTGACATATGAAGATCAATATCTGCATTGAAGCAATCACCATGTTGATAGGACAGCAGCGATGCTGTAGTCTTGAATTATGGGAAATTAACTGAGTTTGAAGTCAAACCAGCTAAATGAGGAAGTTGTGCTCTGTTGCTGTGCATTAATATTTCTAAACGCAACCATTTAATTCTTCACATCCTCCACAAGCTGCTTGTAGTCAGTTGTGTGTCTGGTAAGAGACTTTATGTTCATTGGTTTTACTTACTGACTTTTAGCTCACTTATTTAAAGTATATAATAATGTTGTTTTTTATGTAGAATGCAGATGAATATAGTTGTTATTTGTTGGGGTTTGATTTATTAGAAATCTGTCTTGAGATGTTCTCAATAACGTGAAATTAAATGTTGAACCTTTTTAAAAATTTACATTAGATGTTAAATTGTAATCTAAAATAGATTGTAACTAAAAAATATTAAACAATGAAGTAAATTAAAGGAGCCGAAGCTGAAATTTAAAGTAAACATGCTGTTTGAATGACTTGTGTTTGTGAGTCCAGGTGACGGTTTGATGGCAGGTCTGTTTGTGAACGTGGTGATAGTGGGGGTCTTCGGTCTCTCTGGTGAGTTGTTGGGTTTTTCTTTTGAGAGAAATAAGTAATGAGTTGGACTGTGAATAATAAAGTCAATACTCATAATTAAAACGAATGTTTTTTTTATGTATTTTCTTTCAGCTTCACGTGTGAAACAGTGTTTAGGATTTCTGATGAAATGTGAATTTTTTTAAGTTTAAAAGAACATTTGTTTTTTGTTGCTGTTTTTATAATTAGGAAGTGTAAAGTTTTAAATAAGTGTCTTTATGTTGTCTATCTTCGTATTTTTGGGGGTTTTGTAACATTTCTTTGTGGTTTACAACCATGAATGTCTGAAACATGATCTATGATGTGACATGGGCGTTCAGCAGTAATGAAAATGTAGTTAAAAGTAAATATCTGGTACAAAGAGAGAGTCTTTTAATATATATAATCCACAGTTGAGCCCCACTGCTTGGTAATGTTGGAGGTTTTTAGGATATTTATGTTGTAAAGGTTTTCTGTGAGTCAAACTCCCAAACAATCACCTTCTACTGTAGTTAAACTACTAACGACTCAGAAGTACTTCACACTAAACAAAAAAGTTTATAACATTTCAATACAAAATAAAAACTCACAGTATGTGATACTTTACACAGAGCAGAACGTTTGACATTTATTTATAATAAAATGAGTTGGCAGATACAAATACGAGTATTTATAAGAACACTTTTTACAATATAATTTTTATCGTTTAGATTTCTACATTTCCACAAAGTCCTTTGCATTTTACTGCCTGGTTATTTTAGATCTAAAAAATGAATTTAAGAGAAATTAATAAATAACTGCAGTAGTTCAGAATTTCAGATTACTTTAAGACTTGTTTCTTTTATTACTTATTATTGCCCTGGTATAATCCAAAACCGTTCCAACAAAAACAAAAAGGATTTTGTGTATATATATATATATATATATATATATATATATATATATATATATATATATATATATATATATATATATATATATATATCTATATATATATATATATATGTATATATATATATATATATATATATATATATATATATATATATAGTTTAAATATATATATATTATTTATATTGTTTATATTTATATATATTGTTTAATATTGTTTAAAAGAATATTAAATGGTAATAAAACTTATTGTAGCCAATGAGAATGTAAGCCAAAAGATGAGTCTTTAAACAAGATTTCACATGAATCAGTATTTATGTTATCATTTTTTTCAGAGATTGCATAATAGCTTGTCTCAAAAGACCAGAAACACAACTGGACTTGATCGATGTAATTGGTTTTGTGTTTGGTTTTAGTTTTCTTCTCCTGTTTTAGGGTTTTCTGGTTTGGTTATCTTGTTCCTCTTTTATTTTGAAATCCTTTTCCTTGAAATCAAACTTCCAGTTTGACTTCCTTGGTCCAGTTGAATCTGATTATTCGCTAGCGTGTCTTATCAACCCCTGGGGTTGTCTTCTGTATATCGTGTTGTCTTTCCCTTCTGCCTGGTTGTGTGTTTGTGTTTTGTCCCGTCTCTTTTGTTTCTTGTCTGGATGACGGACTATTTTGTATTTTTCCTTTGTTATTATGCTACAGACATCTTTTGAGTTAATTTTTGTTTTCTTGTGTTTTTGTTGTCACAGCATTTTGAGATTTTGCATTCCTGCATGTGCAGCATTTTTTGTTGAATTAAAGGACTTTAGTTTGGCCTCCAGCTGCCTCAGTCTCCTGCATTTCAGTCCTCTCTCAGTCCCAATAAGGACCGTTTTCTCTCTGTATAACAAACTATAAAAATGAATTAGAGCTGAACAATCTATAATACTGAACTATGTCTACATGATTTATTTTTGCTGATTTCATATTTTACAGGTGCTTTGGCTCCTTGTCCTAGACCAGTACACCTCCACATCACTGCACCAGAGAAGATGGAAGCACTGGAAGGATCTTGTTTACAAATCCCATGTAACTATAGTGCTGTAAACGGAGGAAAAACTAACTTTGACAACAAGAAAGAGATAGTTGGAATGTGGATGAAACAAAACGACAAGTATCCGGTCAATATTATTGGAAACCTGACTGAAAACAACTGCACCTCTCTGATCTCTAATTTGAGCCAAAGTCACACAGACACGTACTTGTTCAGGATTGAGAACGGGGACTTCAAGGCAACAGCTGATTGTGATCCCCTTCACATAACAATCAACGGTGAGAGTTTAATTATTTTAAAAGTGACCTTATTATACCCTCTGATAGTTGTCACTGACCAGTTATAAAATGTACATCAGTCAGCCTCTGGGTGACATGTACACAAAATAAAACCACATATGTTCACACCAAAATGACGTACAGGTGCTGGTGAGTATTTACTGGGACCTCCCTCACAACAATATACAGCTTTAAAGGTTGCAGGAGACTTTTTCCTTCAGATGTTTGCAGAAGTTTACATATTAAAGACACTGCAAAATGTAAGAGATTTGATTAAACTTTGATGAATCTTAAACAGTGGTGAATGGGAAGCTCCTCCCCCTTTTCTCTGTCCTCCTCTGTTGGTAAAAACCTGTAAACCTTGTACAATTCTAGATTCTCCTTGGAGACCCACCATCAACATCCCAGATGATCTGAAGGAGAATGAGCGTGTTACTATAACCTGCTCAGCTGTCACTCCCTGTCCACACTCCCCTCCTGAACTCACCTGTAATCTCCAACAAGACTTTCACACACAAACAGAGAAAAACAACGATGGAACCTTCACAACTAAAATCCAGAAGAACATCACTCTGTCAGACACTCATGATGGATACAACATCAGCTGTTCTGTCAGATATCCTGTGAATGAAGGAAAACATTTCAAGACCTCACAGACAGCAAAGACTCTCAATGTGTCATGTAAGTGATCCTGTTAACACATCAGAGTTGAGCTGTTTCTGATCAATAAAGTTCACGAGTGTCACATGTTCCTCAGATGCTCCTAAGGACACCTCAGCATCCATCAGTTTGGTGTCAGCAGGTAGCTGGGTGAACCTGACCTGCTCCAGCAGAGCCAATCCTCCCGTCAGCAGATTCACCTGGTTCAAGAAAAGTGAAGATGGAGACATGAAAGTAGCTGTAGGAGACTTTTACATCCTGAATGTAGCAGATGGAGGAGTTTTTTACTGTGTGGCCACAAATGATGTGGGGAATCAGACATCAGCAGACATCTCTCTAAATGGTAAAAATTCATTTTCTTATTATCTCGATCCTTTGATAATTTAAATGTGGAGCCTCTGCAAAGTCTTCCTTTTGATTATCTATATTTAATTTCATTTAATTTAACTGAGGTTGTCCTGATGGATCTTCAGTCTGGAAGATTGTTCGATACGTCATTGTCATCATCTTCCTGGTTGGATGTGTAAGGTGAGAATCAAATAAAATCATCCAGACGGATCTTTCTAGTTTTATATAATTTAATCAGTATATTGAACAGAAGTTTATAATTTTATGAGCCTTTTTTCAGACAGATATTGAGTTTACTTCTAATTTGTCATTGTGAATAATTTTACAGTATTTTGATCTGGATAAAGAAAACAAAGAAGACAAATTCAACAGTTGAACAGCTGCAGGTGGGAAATTTTACTGACCTTTGCTGAAGTCATGTACTAAAGGTTGTATGTTACTCTAAAACTGCACATGTGACATCATATTTAGATTTTTAGATTGAATGTTATGAGGTCATTTATAAAGTATATATATATATATATATATATATATATATATATATATATATATATATATATATATATATATATATATATATATATATATATATATAAATAACTTGCCACTCACTTTCAATGATGCTGTTTATGCTTTTACTGAAAAATGTATCTTTAATCATTTTATAGAAGCTGGAAGTGATCTATTCACAGGTTCAAGTGTCTCGACCAGAAACATTTATTACCACAGACTGATGATGGTCCACAAGATCTCTATGCTCAAGTCAAGAAAAAGCTGAGCTGTGATTTTTAAATTAACTTCCCACCTGAACTTTAACTGGTATTAGACCTGCTGTTTCAGACGTGAGTACGACACAGTGAGATGTCAAAGATTCTCCAAAGAACTAAGATATCAGTCCCTATTGAGGAAAACACTGGGAACAGCATGTCAGCAGTTTATTTATTACACAGTGTTGCATCATAGGTGGTAACTGAGCTGCTGACTGATACCTGGGTTTTCATGAAGTGACTGATTAAAATTTAAATGACTTCTTAGTTGACTATTATTACAAAAAGAAGGACACCATCATTTAAAGAGAGTTTATATTCAACATGGTCTTTCAGGTTGAGGAACAGTTGTTGATGACAGACTGATCTCCAGATGTAGATGTTTCTACTGATAAAAGACTTGTGGATGAACGACTTTCAGATTCTTCACGGCTGCTAAACTTCCTGAAGCTGACAACAACTCCCAGACATGAGTGGCGGCTTGTTTCAGACCTCAGAGTGAGAACCAGCAGCTGTGCAGCTTCTGTTGGTTGTTAACTTGTTAAGTTACATGTTTGATTAACCGCCTGAGTAAAAACTGATGGAAATTATTTTATTTAGAGAGGATTTTTATTGTAAAATGATTTATTCTCTGTTGTTTAAAACCATATGGCTGCACATTTGTATCTGTACTGAATAATAAACTATAATATATAAACAAAAACCTGAATGTTATTTTACTTTCTAGAGTTTTAGACAGTTTATTATAATACTTTTAGGAAATAATGTATTTAAATTAACAGCTGAACTGATATCTTTATTAAGTTGATTTATTTCACAGTTCATCTCTGAAGATGTTTGTTAGTTTTTAACAGCCAGTAAAAGTTTTTACAGAAAGAAGTTTTAGAAAAACTAAGTACATCTCATAATTCAGTGGCTTGTAGAATCACATTTAGGTGAAATAACTTAAACTAATTATTGTCTGTGTGACATTTTCAGTTGTTCACATCTTATGGGGGATTTTTGGTCCACTGCTCTTTGTAACTTGGTTCAGTTCATTGAGGTTTGTGGTCTTTTGTTTGTTCACGGTTCTCTTAAGTTCCCACCTCAGTATTTCACTCAGGTTCCTGTCTGAACTTCAACTGGTTCATTTCATCACCTTGATTCTCTTTTCATCCATTCTGATGTAGATTTGATGTTGTGTTTGGGATCGTTTTCCTGTTACAGGACTCAGTTTCAGCCAAACTTCTACCAACTTCTATGTCGACTGTCTACCTGATGACAGCAGCTCAAACTGTCAAAGGTGGAGAGATCTTTCAGTATGTTGGATGTCCTGCTGATGCCGCGACAGCTGAAAATATCCTCCCAGGAGGACAGTGGACAGACAGGAGTTGTGTGAATCCTGTGACTTCCCCAGTAGCCTGAACATCATCATCTCTACTAACACTGTGGTCCAATACTCCCTCACAAATATAAAAAACTGACAGAAAGGGATCATTTTAGCTGCTTTAAGCCCATTCACATGATCCCTCTGTGTCTGTCCTGATGATGTGAATGATTGTGTCAGCGTGACTTGATGTTGCTGTGAGAGAAAAGTTACGTTAATACTTCAGAGAGAAGTGGTGGGATGTAAACCCACAAAGTCATGAAGCAAGTGACGGGTCAAAGCTGAGTACTTGAAGTATCCAGAAGGAGCTGGTTAGATGGGTTTGGTGTGATGTTAACGCTGAGTGAAGCCAACCTTTTTTCAGGATGGAGTTTCTTCATCATGTGGGTCAGAACTGTGTTCATTGTTCCAGTTTAGTCAAGTTTAACAGTTGTTGTTCACATTGCAACATTATCATTTGTGCTACAGGACTGATAAATGCAAGACTTTGCTTTTGTTTGCTGAAACTGTTGAGACAAATAACTATGCAGATTAGTGTTGTACATCACATCATAAGATGATGAAAACCTGAAAAAGCTGATAAACATCTTCTGGTCAAACATCTTCTACATATCACACTTCTGAATATTTAACGACTGTTCAACACAAGTTTATCTTTAGGATGAAAGAAAAACCTTCACCACTCAGACCAGGTTGAGACGACGATGCCGCAGAAATATAACCTCCTCTTTCACACGGTCTGAGCAGGAAGGATGAAGACGTCTCTGGAAACAGAGTTGGTTTGTGTTGACTTTACATTTGATTTCAAACAGAGATGCTGCTTATTTGTTCTGCTGCTGATCAGTGAAATACAAACATCCATCTGTTTAGATTTGACAAAGTTTTAGTGGCCCATTCATGTGTTGAGAAAAAAAAATTACAATTTGTACAAATTCATTTTATTTTTTAAGTGTATTTTAAGAGTATTTCTGAAATGTTCTAAGTAAATTCTGACTGTAGAAGAAAACTCAACTCCGACTAAAACACTAAAGTGTAGAAGTTTCTTTTCTGAAACGTGTTTTCAGTGTAAGAGATGAAGGAGGAAAGTCTGGTTTCAGCAGCACTTCTGTCTGTGAATGTGGTGACAGTCAACATGTCACTAGGAGTCTTTTGATTTTGCTGCACATTATGTTCATCATTATTCTGGTTTTACAGGTGTTTTAGCAGCTTAACAGCGTTTATCATATATTTTATAACTTTAAGCTGATCTGACACAGCTGACAGGCTGTAATTCATAATTTGCATGTCAGAAACACACAAACCCTAAACCTCTAAACACAGAAATGTTTCTTTATCTTTGTTCTTTATCTAGAGAAGCGTTATGTAGAAAAAATTTCTAAGCACTGTACAGTACAGTTGTGACGTGTCACATTTATGTGTGTGTGTGTGTGTGTGTCTGTGTGTGTGTGTGTGTGTGTGTGTGTGTCTGTGCGTGTGTCATTTGTAGTGAACTTTTGTGTTGAATTGATGTCCATTATGGGAGGACAGTAAAACAGTTCAAGAGTAGGATTACAAGAAACCTTCCATGAGAAATGCCATGTACATCATCCATTCCTCCACCGTATGAAGCCGTTAAATCCTGCTCAGGATCACAGGAGTCTACTGGTGCGTTTCAGGCTGTTTTCCTGGCTGTCAACAAGCAAAAGTCAGGGATCGAACCTGGGCAGATCTTCAGTCCATCTCAGGGCTGCAGTTGGAGAAACACCTGCACACTCGCTTGTGAAAGGAGTTTAGGTCTGCAAATCAGTTTAATGTTGATGTTTTTGGATTTTAGGAGGAAACCAGAGCACCTGGAGAAAAATATGCAGGGACAGAACCCAAGCTGGGATTTGAACCAAGAACTTCTAGTTGTGAAGCTACAGTTTTGGTGGTCGGCTGTCATGTTACTCTCCTTGATTCAGTAGCTCAAAAAGCCTCCTTTTACACCAGTAACTTCTATTTGCTGTTCCTCAAATCTCTGTGGAGGCATGTTGGTGACATAAAACTTGAAAAAACTTAATCTTCAGTAAAAGGCAGTTGTACCAAGTCATTTTATATTAAACGTGATTGTACACATAACTGGAGCTTCTGCAACCAACATCTGTGAATGAATCTGCAGGATTAGTCCTCTGATGGTCAGTCTGTTATCTGTTATATGAACGTTTAGTCAGATTTGACTCAGTTTTATTTGAGTTTGGTTTTCTGGATCAGAGAAGTTAGACTTCTGTCACAGGAGCTGTGGTGACCAGAACAATGCTGGAGAGTGACCGTGAATTTCTTTGTTCTGCTTCTACGTTTAGTTTACGTCTCAGATTCTGCTTCTATTTTCAGCTTGTTTGTCAAATTGACAGATCAGGTCAATCTGTGTCTCCTCTGGTAGCCTCCTCTTCTTCACCTGTCCAGCTCTGATGGTGTCCCATCTCTTTGCTGCACTCTTCATCTCCACTGGTCCTCCTCACAAGCAAAGCAGAAACGACATTACAAACAAATGTGTGCAATACAGCCGAGTTGCCACTAGATGCCAGTGTTTCCCATCTTTGTGTGGTCTGCCTCTCCCTCCCTCCATCATTGTTCATGCACACGACAGACCGTCTGTGGTACCACGTGGTTCCTCTGAGACGCTGCTGGTAGGAACCACAAAGAAACCTAAGCATAACCCTCTTCTGTTTTTCAACTAAAATGTGACATTTTCTCACTATTATTTCTGCATGATAAGTGCACGACTTTAACAGATCTTGTAATATTTTAATTTTCAAATCTTTTCTGTTTTGAGATTCGGTTTATTGAGAAAACATTTGGTGTGCAGCTCCAGATGTGACACTTACAATTACTACTATTCAAGTTCAATGCTAAAGTGGACTTAGTTAACGCCCACCAGTGGTCGATGTCTTAGCATTGATCGCTCTAATGGGAACCAATTGAACGGCACAAACAAATTTAGACTTTGGGGTCCTGCAGCTCGCCATACACAACGCAAGAGAGATTCAAAGTGTCCGATACCAGCTGGTATTCACAGTTCTGAATCCTGGCTTTTGCACCTGATATGGTGACACGTGTTTCCCACCAAGTTCCTAAGTGACCATCTCATAGGGATCGTGGTGGATGAGATCCATCTCATTTACAAATGGAAAGGAGGGTCACTCAGACCAGGTGGGGCCTTCTTGACGTTTTACTTTTACACCAGTTTTTAACCCTCAAACTGATAATTCTCTTTTTTTTCATTGTTTTTCAGGCCTCTTCTTTGCTGGTTTTGTTTTAGAAATTAGTCTTTAATCATTTTAGGGCCGACCCCACTGTTCTGTTGGATATTTTCTCTCAGCTCACACTTCCACTTACTATCTGTCAAAATGTCCATCCATCCATTATCTATACCCGCTTTATCCATTTCCGGGTCACGGGTGTCTGTCGGAGCCTATCCCGACGCATATCAGGCGAAAGGCAGGGGTCCACCCTGGACAGGTCGCCAGTCTATCCAGGGCCTCTGTCAAAATGTGATGTACATTATTAACATTTGTCTGTTACTTTATTTTCCTTCAAAATTTCCAATTTAAACCTTGAATGTAAAGTGATCACTCTAAGTGGAACATTTATCCATCGGAGACCATCTTTCAGGTTTTTAAGCAGCAGGAGGACACAAGCGCAGACATGACTAAAGTCAACTTTATTTATATACAGTTCAAACCAAAATAAAAAAACATTATATGGTAATAAAACTTAATGTAGCCAATGAGAATGTAAGCCAGCAAGAAAAGATGAGTCTTCAAACAAGATTTCAAATGAATCAGTATTTATTTTATCGTTTTTTTCAAAGATTGCATAATAGCTGGTCTCAAAAGACCAGAAACACAACTGGAATTGATCGATGTAATTAGTTTTGTGTTTGGTTTTAGTTTTCTTCTCCTGTTTTGGGGTTTTCTGATTTTCTTGTGTTTCTGTTGTCAGAGCATTTTGAGATTTTGCATTCTTGCATGTGAAGCATTTTTTGTTGAATTAAAGGACTTTAGTTTGGCCTCCAGCTGCCTCAGTCTCCTCTTTACATACCTCCTTCCTTTGAATAATTATTCTTAACTTTCAAATAGTCTATATTAAAATAGTTATTCTAACAAATCCCTTGTTGGTTCCCATTGTCACCGGTCATCGCCCCCATGCTCTTCCGCCCCCTAGGCCAAGTTAAATCTAACTTAATAATTCAAATGAGGACTTATAAAAATAGTTCTAGCTTATAACTCAACTCAATCACTAAACATGTACAGTATATACACATACACACACACCAAACACACACAGAGTATACGTAGATGAAGGTAGATAGAGAAGAGATAGAGATATATAGATATATATATATTATATATATTATATAGATATATATATATATATATATAGATATATATATATATGTATATATATGTACATATACATACACACCACATACATGCACACATACATATATAACATATACACATATACACACTACTCACACCTGTATCCATATATACCCATATACATAGCCCAAACACACACACATACACACACACATTTAAAATATCTGAATGAACTGCACCTAAAGCAAATTCAGTTTTGTTGATTTTCATTATAAAGTAGTCCTGTTATCCACGATTTTAAAAAGCCACGTTAATATTTTACAAATATAGACACGTTTAGGAGCAAAACCAGTTTCTATTAGACAGAGTTTGTCTCAGGCAAGACTTCATCATATTGAACATGTTTTCATTTTGCGCTCTAAACTAACCCGCGTGTCACCTTCTGACAACATTTTACACATTATGACACAAAAATGTGACATTTATCAACATAAAATGGATAAAATGTCCCTGTTAGGACCAGAGGAACGGTTCTGTTCAGACACTTACAGAGGGGCTGTTTAAAAAAGATGTAATGAAACACAACCGTAAACACAATCCATTCCAGTTTGATTAAACATGTTGCCAACATCAAATTCAAAATGAGAGAAAACTAAAGAAACAAGAAAAAAAAACATTTTTGAACATTTGAAACAGTGAGTTTGAGTACAGCAGAGTAGTAGAGTAGCTGAGTGCTTTTGCTTTAAAATGACATGATGTTTTAACATAAATGGGACATCTCGTAAAAACAAGCAAACAAAAAAAAAAAGGATAAAATATGCTCAATACACAACATAAGTCGTTTTCTTTCTCACTTGACTGTAAAAACTTTCAGGGCTTGTCGACTGGTTTTCTGGCTCTGACCCCGGCGTGTCCCCCGTCTCCCACTGCTGCCCACTGTCCTGCACTGAGGCGGACGGAGGTTCAGGTCTCGTCTTGAAGTGATTCATGTCTTCATAAAGGAGTTCTTCCCCTGTTTTACTGGCTGGCATCTGAGTCTTGCCTGTTTTTTTCTGTTGATTAAAGTTTTGTAATTAATTTAATTAAAAATGGATTATAATGAGGTACATTTAACTGGAATATAATTAGATAATGTACTCTAAAGTGCCCAGAGTTGACTATTGTTGTTAATTTGACCCATTAACTAAAGATGCTTATATGAGAATGCTCTTCATCGACTTCAGTTCAGCATTCAACACCATCATCCCCAGCAGCTCGTTCACAAACTGGACCAGCTGGGATCAACACCTCGCTGTGCAACTGGCTGTTGGACTTGGATGCACAGCTCCAACCTCTTCATAAAGTTTGCGGACGACACGACTGTGGTGGGTCTCATCAACAACAACGATGAGTCAAACTACAGGAGCGAAGTGAGCCGCCTGGCTGAGTGGTGCAGGCGACAACAATCTCTCCCTGAACGTGGAGAAGACCAAGGAGATTGTTGCTGACTTCAGGAGACAACACACCCAGCATGCTCCTCTGACCATCAACGGTGCTGCTGTGGAGAGGGTGAGCAGCACCAAGTTCCTGGGTGTCCACATCTCAGAGGACCTCTCCTGGACTGTTAACACCGCATCACTCGCCAAGAAGGCACAGCAGCGTCTCTATTTTCTCCACAAACTGCGAAGAGCCAAGGCCCCGGCCCCCATCAGGTACACCTTCTACAGAGGCACCATCGAGAGCATCCTGACCAGCTGCATCACCGTGTGGTACGGATCCTGCACCGCAACCTGCCGCAAGTCTCTCCAACGCGTCGTGAGAGCAGCTGAGAAGATCGTTGGTGTCTCTCTCCCCTCACTTCAGGACATCTACAGCAGCCGTCTGACTCGCAAACCCTCAGCATTGTGGGAGACCCCACCCACCCGTCACACAGCCTCTTCAGTCTGCTGCCATCAGGGAGGAGGCTGCGGACCCTCCGGGCCAGAACCAGCCGACTGAAGGACAGTTTCATCCACCAGGCCGTCAGGACACTGAACTGTTTAGTAAAGTTAACTGTTTACTTACCCCAGTCTTGGGTTGGTTAGGATGTTTCTTAAGCTTCCTGGAGATGAAGAGAGATGTTTCAGGTTAAACAGGCAGGATGCTCCCAGTGAAGATAAAAATGAATGTACAACAGATGCTGTTCTGTTACCGTTAAATAATAACTGACTGATACAGCTTAGAAAGGGAAAAAATGAATATTGGTCAAAAGTAAAGGTTGTTTCAAATCAGTTGGTTGTTGTTTTTTTCTCCCTCCAACATGTTTCTACATCACATCATTTCTGCCATATTCTGCTTGTCATTTAGATGGATTTTAACATATCACTGTTTGAATGGTATAAATGTCCCTTTTTGTCTTTGTTTGATAGTTTATCGTCAACAGTGAAGCCATAAAAGATTCAGTTGGAGGGAAACAGCAGAATAGAGAAAGAACTGAAACTTACCAAACATAGACGAGCAGGTAAACCACGATGAGCAAGGTTCCTCCGAGAAGGACGCCCAGGGGTTTTGTTTATGGCGATACCTGACAAATGTGTAACAGAGGTCTAATGTAAGCTGCTTGTTTCAAAATGAAGAACACACAACTTTAAAACAAACAATTAATTATAAAATTGAATGTCGTGTAAATGACCACCCGTTTCTCAGGCCAAAACAGACCCCAACCCAGAAGTACTGATGTCAGTCTTCAATATCAAGGGCTGTGTGTCAGGTTTTGTTTCAGCTGCTTAAAAGCTTCTTCACACTCTCATTTGTTGTATCTGGGCTGAAGACTTGTGCTTTGAAGAGTTCACTTAACGGCTTACAGTTTTGTAAATGTTGAGGAGGGGAGTGTGGACAGGAGTAGTGACATCTGAGCAGGTTGTAGAGCCAGACTTCCCAGATCTGGTTCTACCAGCCAGATCTTGTGAGGTGTTGATCGGATGACGGGACGGGAAATCTGCTTTCAAAGAAACAAGATTAGTCAAAGCTACATAATTAGAGATCAAAAATACAATCAATTGAACATAACTTTTCTTGTGCACTCATAATTGTGAAAGTTGGTAAGAAAATACATAATTCTGACATTTTTCTTACAGAAAACAACAGAAAAAAAATCAAATTTGTTTCATGTATCTCAGCAGTAAACAATATTTTGTTTACGACATTCTTATTTCAGCTACTCAGCCGCTGAAACTAATGATATTACTGCATGTTTTAGTTTCACCTGAAACTTCATGAACTTTGTTATTAACCCCAAAGACAGAGCTAATGGGGACCTTTATCCACCTTAATAGTATTTTAGATTTCAAATACATAAATATTTCTTACTTTACACTGTTATATTAACACCATCACAAGAAGCTGTTGCTCTGAACGGTCCGTTCTCAATCCTGAAGTAGTTATATGCCTGAATGTTTTGTTTGTAAATTATAAATAAAGTGGTGCAGTTTTCTGCTTCATGTTTCCAGTTAGATTGATGGAGTAGATGTTATTTGGTTTACTGCTGTTGAAAACCACATTTCTTTCATCTGAACCAAAACTTGGATCATTTTTAATCCAGACTTCCAGTTATTTCTCTGCTGCCATTAAATCTTTTCCTTCTTCAACACTAAAGTTACATGAGATTTGCAGATAAGATCCACTGAACGGCTTCAATCTTCTTCGGTGCAAGTAATGAAGAGTGGAGTGGATGCTTGTTAGCAATCAGCTAAAAAACAACGCTGTAAAACCAGAACAGATAATGCAGGCAAAACAACCTGAGAGGAGAAAGTTATTGAATCCACAAACTACATTCAGCGGCAGGCAGTGTCAGCACATGGAGATTTAAAAACCATATCACTAATCAAACAGTTCTTCTTCGAATAAAAGTTAATGAACAAATAATCTGACCTGAAGAAAAAGACACTCAGTAACATGTTGACTGTCACCACATTTCACAGAAACCAGACTTTCCTTCCCCTTCATCTTTTAGACTGAAACCGATCTGAAAAGAAACGTCTGCTATTTAGAACTTTTAATCAGAGCATCTTTTGCATAAAACAAAGAGCATCACATCTACAATCATAGTTTATTATAAAGTCAGCAGAAATGCTCGAAACAAACAAAAAAAACATACAAAGAGAATAATCGTTTCTTTTTTGTAAATTTTAATTAGGCTAAAACCCAACACAACTAATTATATTATAGCAATTCTCTATTTTTTAGATGTTCAAAAAAAATGAAAAATAAGTTAACCAGGACAAAACATACAAAAAAAAATAATTTTTTACCTAAATCACGTGCAGATAAAACAGAGACTACAGTTATAAAATTTGATCAGGTTTTCAGATGATCTGTTTTAAATCCACTCACCACCGGCAGCAGAACAAATAAATATCCTTTCCGTTTGAAAGCAGATATAATATCAAAGCAAACAAACTTGTTTTCTAAAGAAATGTTCAACCTTCCTGTTTAGATCGTGTGAAAGAGGAAGTTATCTTTCTGTGGCATCGACTGGGTAAAACATCTATGGTTTCAGTGGTGGTCCTATCTCTCTCAGTCGACTTTATGATGAACAAGAGTTAAATATCTAAATAGAGAAGATAGAGAAGCTGTTTAATTCATAGAAGCTTTGTTAGTTTTCTCATCTGGGCTGTTGAAAGGATGAAAGATGCACGCTCTGTGGTGTGAAGCATCCATGCTCTTTTGCCAATACTTTCAAATGACAGAAGCAAAGGATTGCATGTAAAGAAAAAAACAACAAGTGAGCAAAAGGCATTGTTGCAAAATTAATCATAAATAGCTAATAATGACTACACCGCCAGATGTGTCCAAACTAGAACAATGTGGCCACACAAAACTCAGATAACCAACTTCCTCTGCATACTAGAAGTTTCTTCTACTACTGCTTGGTACATAATTTCACAAACCTAAATCCAACCACTTCTCTTTGACTCTCATTCTGCTTCAGAAATGCATGCACATTTTTCTATATGTTTATATAGTTACTTCTGGAAAAACAATAAACTTCTCACATTTGCAAAAAAAAAAAAAAAAAAAGAAAAGCAGTTGCTGTTGCATGTGCTGTATTTACCTTTTTTTTTAAGCATAAAAGGCATCAAACTAGCTTCATCACTGCATTAAAGACATTTTAGTTTGAGGAATGTGAAAAAAAATGAAGCATGTGCATTTTAATTGATCTTTTCTCAAGAGTAGGAAGCAGTTAAATATCCAAGTCTTTGCATTTACACAAAACAAACCAAATTCAATTCCAAATGGGATGTGATATTGTGGCAGTGTAACGGCCGGGCTGGAAGTTAAAATGTGCTTTGTCGGCCCCTGCTGTTGTCTTTTGTTTATTAGATTCCTCCTGATTGGTGTCGTGGTGCCTCCGGTACTGGGTCTTTAAACAGATGCCTGCATTCCTCCAAAATAATAAAATTGACGATAAAGTGCACTGAGTGGTCAGCACATACTGGTATAAGCCATTTATTCAGTGCCAACAACCTGCTGAAGCTGCATTCAGAGACCTTCAAAAGGACACCAATGTTTTAATTTTAAGGTTTGATGGATCTCATTTAAAAAGGCATAACATTCGAGCGTGCATGCTTTTGTGGCTTGAAATATGAAAATGTGTTAAAAGTCTGAATTCAGGTCCAATATACATTCATGAAAAGAGTCAAAGAGTCTTTTCTGAACCATAGATCAAACAATGCTCTGAAAATATAACGTCTTCTTTCACAACTTCACTTTTGTGTCTAAGCAGGAAGGATGAAGACGCCCTCACAAAACTCATCGCTTAGCTGTCACATTACATTTGCTTTCAAAGGAAAAGTTGGCGATTTGAGTTGCAGCAGGTAAGTTTGCTTTTGAACAATTACCTGACATAAATTAAAACTACGTAGTTTCACATTATAGCTGCACATTCACTAGGTAAGCTTTCTTTTATTGAACTAGTTTTCAGTGTAAGAGATGAAGGAGGAAAGTCTGGTTTCTGTGAATGTGGTGACAGTCAACATGTTACTGAGTGTCTTGTTTCTTTCAGGTGAGATGTTTGTTCATTAACTTTCATTGGAGACTTGAATCATTTCTGCTCTCAGATGTTTGATAGTGATATTGTTTAAATCTCCATGTGTGACATGCTGCCGCTGAAATGTAGTTTGTGGATCAATAACTTTCTTCTCAGGTTGTTTTGCTGCACATTATGTTCATCATTATTTGGTCTTACAGGTGTTTTAGCTGATTGCAACAAGAATCCATCACTCTTCATTACTGCACCGAAGAAGATTGAAGCGTTTAATGGATCTTGTCTGCAAATCTCATGTAACTTTATTGTTAAAGAAGAAAAGATTTTAATGGCAGCAGAGAAATAACTGGAGTCTGGATTAAAAATGATCCAAGTTTTGGTTCAGATAAAAGAAATGTGGTTTTCAACAGCAGTAAACAAAATAACATCTATCCCATCAATATAACTGGAAACATGAAGCAGAAAAACTGCACCACTTTATTTTATAATTTACAAACAAAACATTCAGGCATATACTACTTCAGGATTGAGAACGGACCGTTCAGAGCAACAGCTTCTTGTGATGGTGTTAATATAACAGTTAAAGGTAAGAACTTTAAAAATCATGAAAGAAAAAAGACACTCAGTAACATGTTGACTGTCACCACATTCACAGAAACCAGACTTTCCTCCTTCATCTCTTACACTGAAAAGTAGTAAAAAAGAAACATCTACATTAGACCGTTTGAAAGAGGAAGTTGTCTTTCTGGCCATCGTCTGCAGAAAACATTTGCGGGTTTTGAGGTGAACTTTAATCTCTGTCAAAGATAAGAGAGTTCATTCACACATATGAGCTTCCTGATAGACAGAGCATTGACTCTTCTGTTTATGTGCATCAGAGGTGTAAAAAATACCTAAATAAATATAAAAAAGACGAAGCAAGTTCCTTACAAAAAACACATGATATGGAGGCTCATTTTATCAAACTGCAGCAATGCTCTCGTGTTTTTGTACCATTTAACAAGTAAAAAGAAAGAAAAAACTCCACTTTTCACCATCTAATATTACTTAAACCTTTCTAAATTACTGTATATTTGCTTCTTAAGATATAGTTACACCTTGTGTACGCAATTCATGTTCATTGTTATGCTGATGATACGCAGCTGTATCTGTCTATGAAGCCAGATGAAACAGAAGCATTAGACAAACTTCAGATGTGTCTTAAGGACATCAAGGACTGGATGTCCAGAAATTGTTTGCTACTAAATTCTGATAAAACAGAGGTTGTTGTTTGTGGTCCCAAACAGCTTAGGGAAGGGATTAGATGGTCTTGCGATGGCCTCCAGTAAAACTGTGCGAAACCTTGGCGTTATATTCGATCAGGATTTGTCATTTAAACAGCATATTAATCAGGTTTGTAAAACTGCGTTTTTCCACCTCCGTAATATCGCAAAGATTAGGAGCATCCTCTCGCAGAGTGATGCCGAAAAACTAATTCATGGGTTCGTATCTTCTAGACTAGATTAGTTGTAACGTGTTGTTGGCTGGATGTCCAAGTAATTCTCTGAACAGCCTCCAGCTGATCCAAAATGCAGCAGCGCGAGTGCTGACAGGAATCAACAAGAGAGACCACGTCCTCTCCAGTATTAGCTTCCCTCCATTGGCTCCCTGTAAAATTTAGAATCCAATTCAAAATTTTATTACTGGCATATAAAGTCCAAAATGGCCTAGCGCCGCGATATTTGCATGACTTGATAGTACCGTACGTTCCTAATAGAGCTCTCCGTTCTCAGGGTGCAGGTTTACTCGTAGTCCTAGAGTATCGAAATGTAGATTGGAGGACGGGCTTTCTGTTATCAGGCACCATCACTCTGGATCCAACTTCCAGTTTGGGTTAAGGAGGCTGACACCACCTCCACCTTTAAAACTAAACTTAAAACATTTCTGTTTAATAAAGCATATAGTTAGTGTACACTTAGTACATTAATGTGTCAGGACCAGTAGTCAAAACTGCAGCTACAGGACCAGATTAGAGCAGCTCATCTTCAACAGCTTTGGTGTAGATATGCTGCTGTAGGCCTATGCTGCAGGGGGGCACCAACATGATCCACTGAGTGGTGCCTTTCACCTTCTCTGTTTCTCTTTGCCTTCTCTGTCTCTTCTTCACCTCAATCCTCAGTTATTAACAGTATCCCATAAACTTAATTGTGGTCCATTGTTCTTGTAGTAGTAGTAGGCAGCACGGTGGCTTAGTGGTTAGCACTGTTGCCTCACAGCAAGAAGGTTCCTGGTTCGATTCCCGGCGGTGTGGAGTTTGCATGTTCTACCCGTGCTTGTGGATCATTCTAAATTCTTCCTAGGCATGAATGGGAGTGTGATTGGTTGTTTGTATTGTATCTATGTGGCCCTGGATAGACTGGCGACCTGTCCACGGTGTACCCCTGCCTATCGCCTGATATGCGTCGGGATAGGCTAACCCCCGTGACCCGGAAATGGAAAAAGCGGGTATAGATGATGGATGTTCTTGTAGTTTTTTGTGCTTGTCTGGCCCTTCTTTTCCTCTTCTTTGCATGTCCTGCGGACCAGAGCCTCAGGAGCTGCTTGCTGACCTGCAGTTCCACCTCTGACCATCCCAGTGTCTGCCTTCACCTGTCTGTATGGATGTGTGTTGGATACTTGCTGACATCCCGACCTGCAGTCCTCATCCCCTTGGATCACCGTCTATCCATATATCACCCATATACACAGAAGTCTAATTGGACTACTGCTGATAGTTACTAATTTATCCTGTCTTGTACCTTTGACGGTGTCTCTATGTCTCTATTCTTTCTTATTTCTTGCTCTACCCGGCTGGCCTTCGGCAGGAGGGTCCCCCCTCATGAGCCAGGTCCTGCTCAAGGTTTCTTCCCTCTTAAAGGTGAGTTTTTCCTGCCACTGTTTGGCTTAAGGTTTTTCTTCCACTAGGGAAGTTTTTACCTGCCACTGTTTATGTAATACTTGCTCGCGGGTCATGTTCTGGTTCTCTGGAAAGATCATGGAGACAACTTGTGTTGTAATAGATGCTATATAAATAAAATTGAATTGAAATTGAATTGAATATATTTACACCTTGTGTACCAGGTAATTAGTTATATTTCCAAAACATGGGTGTTATGCACATTGTAATTTTCCGACCAAGGCCATGTGACTTGCTGAAAAAAATTGATGCTATGCAAAAACCAATAACTAATGATTCACCCCCCCTCTTCAAAACCTCACTTCCCCACTTGCTGATCATCACCCTGATCTTTGGGAAGTAACACTTTGTTTTAATGAAGACTTTCATACCTCCTGCCCATGAACAAGTGTAAAGTCTTCACCAGGTTAAATCTTTCAGCTGCTGCATTTTCAAACATTTTGCTACAAGCCACCAACTTCCTTTTTGCACCTTCTTCTTAAAAAGCTTTATCATGTCGAACCTTTTGCACAAGTACAACGTTTTTGCATTTTTGGTATATCTGCAGATATTGCATCCTGAAGAATGGCCGCTTGAACAGTTTGAGGCTATGGTCCTGGCTTGCCCTCCTTCTCAATGGGTCTTCACCCCTCAGGTAGTCAAACTGAGAGTTTGTGCTTTCTTGACTCTTGAGGATAGTTAAAAGACTATCAAAGTGTTCGCCCGGCCCTGTCTCAGTCGCTTTAAAGAGACATTTTTTTCTACAACCTTGCAAGGCAAGTTTATTTATATAGCACACTTCAACAAGGGGATTCAAATTGCTTTTCACAATCTCTAACAGAGGTTCTCCAGATCTATGCTGTTAATGGGGTGAAACTGTGTCATGGTGTTTAAACTGGTTTTCAGTGGACCAGAACCTGCTGTTGACGTACCAACTGCTCGTCTAATATTTTGGATTTTGTCTGTGAAGAATTCGGCAAAGTCGTTGCAGGTCATGGTTGAATAAAACAAACTAAAACTAAACTAAAACTAAAAGAAATTCAGTTAAATATATCATATAGGAGACAAACACAGTGATATTTTAGAAGTGAACAAAGTTTATAGGTTTTACAGAAGTTGCGCAATAATTGTTTAAACACAATTAGGCAGGTGCATAAATTTGGGCACCACAAAAATAAAATGAATTCAATAATTAGTAGATCCTCTTTTTAGAAATAACAGCCTCTAAACGCTTCCTATAGCTTCCAATGCGAGTCTGGATTGTGGTTGATGGTATTTTGGACCATTCCTCTTTACAAGAATCTGCTGATATTGAGTGGAATCAATGCATCCCTCAACCTTGATAAGATTCCCAGTCCCTGCAGTAGCCACACGGCCCTACCGGAACCACCACCATATTTTACTGTATGTAGCAGTGTTTTTCTTGGAATGCTGTGTTATTTTTCCTGCATGCACAACGCCCCTTGTTATGCCCAAATGACTCAATTTTGGTTTCATCAGTACACACCACCCTTATTCCAAAATGAAGCTGGCTTGTCCAAATGTTCTGCAGCATACCTGTTTGTGCTGTGGTTGGTGAACAATCTTTGTTTTCAGCTCATTTGAGACATGTCTTGAGACCACAATGTTGCTACTCTTCAGAGGATAATCAAAGAGGGAAACGTACAATTGCTGCCCTTAAATACTCTTTTTTATAATTGGTTTCACTTGTGTCTGGAGGTCAGGGGTCACTGAGCTTACCAAGCCAGTTTGAGTTCCAAAGATTTGTTCTAAATGTTTTAAAATCCATAAAATGACAACAGTGCCCAAATTTATGCACCTGCCTAATTTTGTTTAAACAATAATTGCACACTTTCTGTAAATCCTATGAATTTAGTTTAACTTCTCAAAAATCACTGTGTGTGTCCTATATGATATATTTAACTAAAATAAATTTTTTGTCTAACAACTAACAATTTATACAGGAAAAAATATATATATATATGTATAGCAATTCTCTGAACTACAGTTACATATCTAGTGGAGACACAAAGAATCACGTATTACTATAATTACAAAAATGATAAAGATGTCCCTGAAGTTTTAAAGCACCTGATAAAATGAAAAACACTTGAAAGAGTGTTTTAGTGACAATAACAGAAATATGAACATCTGACATATGAAGATCAATATCTGCATTGAAGCAATCACCATGTTGATAGGACAGCAGCGATGCTGTAGTCTTGAATTATGGGAAATTAACTGAGTTTGAAGTCAAACCAGCTAAATGAGGAAGTTGTGCTCTGTTGCTGTGCATTAATATTTCTAAACGCAACCATTTCGTTCTTCACATCCTCCACAAGCTGCTTGTAGTCAGTTGTGTGTCTGGTAAGAGACTTTATGTTCATTGATTTTACTTACTGACTATTAGCTCACTTATTTAAAGTATATAATAATGTTGTTTTTTATGTAGAATACAGATGAATATAGTTTGTTATTTGTTGGAGTTTGATTTATTAGAAATCTGTCTTGAGATGTTCTCAATAACGTGAAATTAAATGTTGAACCTTTTTAAAAATTTACATTAGATGTTAAATTGTAATCTAAAATAGATTGTAACTAAAAAATATTAAACAATGAAGTAGATTAAAGGAGCCGAAGCTGAAATTTAAAGTAAACATGGTGTTTTAATGACTGGTGTTTGTGAGTCCAGGTGACGGTTTGATGGCAGGTCTGTTTGTGAACGTGGTGATAGTGGGGGTCTTCGGTCTCTCTGGTGAGTTGTTGGGTTTTTCTTTTGAGAGAAATAAGTAATGAGTTGGACTATCAATCATTAAGTCAATACTCTTAATTAAAATGAATGTTTTCATGTATTTTCTTTCAGCATCACATGTGAAACAGTGTTTAGGATTTCTGATGAAATGTGAATTTTTTTAAGTTTAAAAGAACATTTGTTTTTTTGTTGCTTTTTTTGTAATTTAGGAAGTGTAAAGTTTTAAATAAGTGTCTTTATGTTGTCTATCTTCGTATTTTTGGGGGTTTTGTAACATTTCTTTGTGGTATACAACCATGAATGTCTGAAACATGATCTATGATGTGACATGGGCGTTCAGCAGTAATGAAAATGTAGTTAAAAGTAAATATCTGGTACAAAGAGAGAGTCTTTTAATATATATAATCCACAGTTGAGCCCCACTGCTTGGTAATGTTGGAGGTTTTTAGGATATTTATGTTGTAAAGGTTTTCTGTGAGTCAAACTCCCAAACAATCACCTTCTACTGTAGTTAAACTACTAACGACTCAGAAGTACTTCACACTAAACAAAAAACTTTATAACATTTCAATACAAAATAAAAACTCCCAGTATGTGATACTTTACACAGAGCAGAACGTTTGACATTATTTATAATAAAATGAGTTGGCAGGTACAAATACGAGTATTTATAAGAACAATTTTTACAATATAATTTTATATTTTAGATTTCTACATTTCCACAAAGTCCTTTGCATTTTACTGACTGGTTATTTTAGATCTAAGAAATGAATTGAAGAGAAATGAATAAATAACTGCAGTAGTTCAGAATTTCAGATTACTTTAAGACTTGTTTCTTTTATTACTTATTATTGCCCTGGTATAATCCAAAAACCGTTCCAACAAAAACAAAAAAAGGATTGTATATATATATATATATATATATATATATATATATATATATATATATAGTTTAAATATATATATATTATTTATATTGTTTATATTTATATATATTGTTTAATATTGTTTAAAAGAATATTAAATGGTAATAAAACGTATTGTAGCCAATGAGAATGTAAGCCAAAAGATGAGTCTTTAAACAAGATTTCACATGAATCAGTATTTATTTTATCTTTTTTTTTTTCAGAGATTACATAATAGCTTGTCTCAAAAGACCTGTCTTGTCAACCCCTGAGTTTGTCTCTGTATATCGTGTTGTCTTTCCCTTCTGCCTGGTTGTGTGTTTGTGTTTCGTCCCGTCTCTTTTGTTTCTTGTCTGGATGACGGACTATTTTGTATTTTTCCTTTGTTATTATGGTACAGACATCTTTTGAGTTAATTTTTGTTTTCTTGTGTTTTTGTTGTCACAGCATTTTGAGATTTTGCATTCCTGCATGTGAAGCATTTTTTGTTGAATTAAAGGACTTTAGTTTGGCCTCCAGCTGCCTCAGTTTCCTGCATTTCAGTCCTCTCTCAGTCCCAATAAGGACCGTTTTCTCTCTGTAAAACAAACTATAAAAATAAATTAGAGCTGAACAATCTATAATACTGAACTATGTCTACATGATTTATTTTTGCTGATTTCATATTTTACAGGTGCTTTGGCTCCTTGTTCTGGACCAGTACACCTCCACATCACTGCACCAGAGAAGATGGAAGCACTGGAAGGATCTTGTTTACAAATCCCATGTAACTATCGTGCTGTAGATGGAGGAAAAACTAACTTTGACAACAAGAAAGAGATAGTTGGAAAGTGGATGAAACAAAACAACAAGAAAGAGATAGTTGGAAAGTGGATGAAACAAAACAACAAGAAAGAGATAGTTGGAATGTCGAAACAAAACAACAAGAAAGAGATAGTTGAAATGTGGATGAAACAAAACAACAAGTATCCGGTCAATATTATTGGAAACCTGACTGAAAACAACTGCACCTCTCTGATCTCTAATTTGAGCCAAAGTCTCACAGACACGTACTTGTTCAGGATTGAAAACGAGAAGTTCAAGGCAACAGCTGATTGTGATCCTCTTCACATAACAATCAACGGTGAGAGTTTAATTATTTAAAAAGTGACCTTATTATACCCTCTGATAGTTTTCACAGTGTCGCGCAGAAGTCTTAGGCTGTTTTGTCACTGACCAGTTATAAAATGTACATCAGTCAGCCTCTGGGTGACATGTACACAAAATAAAACCACATATGTTCACACCAAAATGACGTACAGGTACTGGTGAGTATTTACTGGGACCTCCCTCACAACAATATACAGCTTTAAAGGTTTCAGGAGACGTTTTCCTTCAGATGTTTGCAGATGTTTACATATTAAAGACACTGCAAAATGTAAGAGATTTGATTAAACTTTGATGAATCTTAAACAGTGGTGAAAGGAAAGCTCCTCCCCTTTTTTCCTCTGTCCTCTTCTGTTGGTAAAACCCTGTAAACCTTGTACAATTATAGATTCTCCTTGGAGACCCACCATCAAAATCCCAGATGATCTGAAGGAGAATGAGCGTGTCACTATAACCTGCTCAGCTGTCACTCCCTGTCCACACTCCCCTCCTGAACTCACCTGGACTCTCCAACAAGACTTTCACACACAAACAGAGAAAAACAACGATGGAACCTTCACAACTAAAATCCAGAAGAACATCACTCTGTCAGACACTCATGATGGATACAACATCAACTGTTCTGTCAGATATCCTGTGAATGAAGGAAAAGATTTCAAGACCTCACAGACAGCAAAGACTCTCAATGTGTCATGTAAGTGATCCTGTTAACAAATCAGAGTTGAGCTGTTTCTGATCAATAAAGTTCACGTGTGTCACATGTTCCTCAGATGCTCCTAAGGACACCTCAGCATCCATCAGTTTGGTGTCAGAAGGTAGCTGGGTGAACCTGACCTGCTCCAGCAGAGCCAATCCTCCCGTCAGCAGCTTCACCTGGTTCAAGAAAAGTGAAGATGGAGACATGAAAGTACCTGAAGGAGACTTTTACATCCTGAATGTGACAGTTGGAGGAGTTTATTACTGTGTGGCCACAAATGATGTGGGGAATCAGACATCAGCAGACATCTCTCTAAATGGTAAAAAGCTATTTGCTTAATATATAATTCCTCTGGTAATTAAAATGTGGAGCCTCTGTTTTGGGTGGATTTTGATCTTTTTTTTTTTTAATCCAATTTAACTGAGGTTGTCCTGATGGATCTCTAGTCTGGAAGATTATTGGAGGCATCAGTGGGATCATCTTGCTGGTTAAATGTGTTTGGTAAAAATCAAATAAGATCATCCCAATGGATCTTTGTGCTTTTATATAATTCAATCAGTATATTGAACAGAAGTTTATAATTTTATGAGCCTTTTTTTTAGACAGAGTTTACTTCTAATTTCTATTTGTGATTTATTTTACAGTATTTTTATCTGGATAAAGAAAACAAAGGACAAAAATTCAACAGTTCAAGAGATGCAGGTGGGAAATGTTAATATTAAATATATATATATATATATATATATATATATATATATATATATATATATATATATATATATATATATATATATATATATATATATATATATATATATATATATATATATGATCTTGCCACTCACTTTGTTTATGTTTTTACTGAAAATTGTATGTTTAGTCATCATGTATATGGAGATTTATCCTCAACTATTTACAAAAGTTGATGTTTTTGCAGAATCAAATACACAGAGGAACAGAAGAAGAAAACATCCATTATGGAGAGATCAAATTCTCCAAACGGACACCTGGACCATCTTCTTCAGTTCAAGAGATGCAGGTGGGAAATGTTAATATTATATATATATATATATATATATATATATATATATATATTATATATATATATATATATATATATATATATATATATATATATATATATATATATATATATATATATATATATATATATATATATATATATATATATATATATATATATGATCTTGCCACTCACTTTGTTTATGTTTTTACTGAAAATTGTATGTTTAGTCATCATGTATATGGAGATTTATCCTCAACTATTTACAAAAGTTGATGTTTTTGCAGAATCAAATACACAGAGGAACAGAAGAAGAAAACATCCATTATGGAGAGATCAAATTCTCCAAACGGACACCTGGACCATCTTCTTCAGTTCAAGAGATGCAGGTGGGAAATGTTAATATTATATATATATATATATATATATATATATATATATATATGATCTTGCCACTCACTTTGTTTATGTTTTTACTGAAAATTGTATGTTTAGTCATCATGTATATGGAGATTTATCCTCAACTATTTACAAAAGTTGATGTTTTTGCAGAATCAAATACACAGAGGAACAGAAGAAGAAAACATCCATTATGGAGAGATCAAATTCTCCAAACGGACACCTGGACCATCTTCTTCAGTTCAAGAGATGCAGGTGGGAAATGTTAATATTATATATATATATATATATATATATATATATATATATATATATATATATATATATATATATATATATATATATATATATATATATATATATATATATATATATATATATATATATATATATATATATGATCTTGCCACTCACTTTCAATAGTGTTGTTTATGTTTTTACTGAAAATTGTATGTTTAGTCATCATGTATACGGAGATTTATCCTCAACTATTTACAAAAGTTGATGTTTTTGCAGAATCAAATACACAGAGAAACAGAAGAAGAAAACATCCATTATGGAGAGATCAAATTCTCCAAACGGACACCTGGACCATCTTCTAACTCAGTGCAGGACAGCAGACAGGAGCTGGAAGTGATCCACTGACAGGTTCTAGTGTCTGGACCAGAACATTTATTACCACAGACTGATGATGGTCCACAAAATCTCTATGTTCAAGTCAAGAAAAAGCTGAGCCGTGATCTTAAATTACCTTCCCACCTGAACTTTAACTGGTATTAGTCCTGCTGTTTCAGACGTGAGTACGACACAGTGAGATGTCAAAGATTCTCCAAAGAACTAAGATATCAGTCCGTATTGAGGAAAACACTGGGAACAACATGTCATCAGTTTATTTATTACACAGTGTTGCATCATAGGTGGTAACTGAGCTGCTGACTGACACCTGGGTTTTCATGAAGTGACTGATTAAAATTTAAATGACTTCTTAGTTGACTATATTACAAAAAGAAGGACACCATCATTTAAAGAGAGTTTATATTCAACATGGTCTTTCAGGTTGAGGAACAGTTGTTGATGACAGACTGATCTCCAGATGTAGATGTTTCTACTGATAAAAGACTTGTGGATGAACGACTTTCAGATTCTTCACGGCTGCTAAACTTCCTGAAGCTGACAACAACTCCCAGACATGAGTGGCGGCTTGTTTCAGACCTCAGAGTGGGAACCAGCAGCTGTGCAGCTTCTGTTGGTTGTTAACTTGTTAAGTTACATGTTTGATTAACCGCCTGAGTAAAAACTGATGGAAATTATTTTATTTAGAGAGGATTTTTATAGTAAAATGATTTATTCTCTGTTTGTTTAAAACCATATGGCTGCACATTTGTATCTGTACTGAATAATAAACTATAATATATAAACAAAAACCTGAAAGTTATTTTTCTTTCTAGAGTTTTAGACAGTTTATTATAATACTTTTAGGAAATAATGTGTTTTAAATTAACAGCTGAACTGATATCTTTATTAAGTATTGATTTATTTCACAGTTCATCTCTGAAGATGTTTTTTTAGTTTTTAACAGCCAGTAAAAGTTTTTACAGAAAGAAGTTTTAGAAAAACTAAGTACATCTCATAATTCAGTGGCTTGTAGAATCACATTTAGGTGAAATAACTTAAACTAATTATTATCTGTGTGACATTTTCAGTTGTTCACATCTTGTGGGGGATTTTTGGTCCACTGCTCTTTGTAACTTGGTTCAGTTCATTGAGGTTTGTGGTCTTTTGTTTGTTCACGGTTCTCTTAAGTTCCCACCTCAGTATTTCACTCAGGTTCATGTCTGAACTTCAACTGGTTCATTTCATCACCTTGATTCTCTTTTCATCCATTCTGATGTAGATTTGATGTTGTGTTTGGGATCGTTTTCCTGTTACAGGACTCAGTTTCAGCCAAACTTCTACCAACTTCTATGTTGACTGTCTACCTGATGACAGCAGCTCAAACTGTCAAAGGTGGAGAGATCTTTCAGTATGTTGGATGTCCTGCTGATGCCGCGACAGCTGAAAATATCCTCCCAGGAGGACAGTGGACAGACAGGAGTTGTGTGAATCCTGTGACTGTGACTTCCCCAGTAGCCTGAACATCATCATCTCTACTAACACTGTGGTCCAATACTCCCTCACAAATATAAAACTGACAGAAAGGGATCATTTTAGCTGCTTTAAGCCCGTTCACATGATCCCTCTGTGTCTGTCCTGATGATGTGAATGATTGTGTCAGCGTGACTTGATGTTGCTGTGAGAGAAGAGTTACGTTAATACTTCAGAGAGAAGTGGTGGGATGTAAACCCACAAAGTCATGAAGCAAGTGACGGGTCAAAGCTGAGTACTTGAAGTATCCAGAAGGAGCTGGTTAGATGGGTTTGGTGTGATGTTAACGCTGAGTGAAGCCAACCTTTTTTCAGGATGGAGTTTCTTCATCATGTGGGTCAGAAGCTGTGTTCATTTTTCCAGCTTTAGTCAAGTTTAACAGTTGTTGTTCACATTGCAACATTATCATTTGTGCTACAGGACTGATAAAGTATTATTTAACGGAGCTGAATTTATTAACTGATATGCAAGACTTTGCTTTTGTTTGCTGAAACTGTTGAGACAAATAACTCTGCAGATTAGTGTTGTACATCACATCATAAGATGATGAAAACCTGAAAAAGCTGATAAACATCTTCTGGTCAAACATCTTCTACATATCACACTTCTGAATATTTAACGACTGTTCAACACGAAGTTTATCTTTAGGATGAAAGAAAAACCTTCACCACTCAGACCAGGTTGAGACGACGATGCCGCAGAAATATAACCTCCTCTTTCACACGGTCTGAGCAGGAAGGATGAAGACGTCTCTGGAAACAGAGTTGGTTTGTGTTGACTTTACATTTGATTTCAAACAGAGATGCTGCTTATTTGTTCTGCTGCTGATCAGTGAAATAAAAACATCCATCTGTTTAGATTTGACAACGTTTTAGTGGCCCATTCACTGTGTTGAGAAAAAAAATTACAATTTGTACAAATTCATTTTATTTTTTAAGTGTATTTTAAGAGTATTTCTGAAATGTTCTATGTAAATTCTGACTGTAGAAGAAAACTCAACTCCGACTAAAACACTAAAGTGTAGAAGTTTCTTTTCTGAAACGTGTTTTCAGTGTAAGAGATGAAGGAGGAAAGTCTGGTTTCAGCAGCACTTCTGTCTGTGAATGTGGTGACAGTCAACAAGTCACTGGGAGTCTTTTTTATTTTGCTGCACATTATGTTCATCATTATTCTGGTTTTACAGGTGTTTTAGCAGCTTAACAGCGTTTATCATCTATTTTATAACTTTAAGCTGATCTGACACAGCTGACAGGCTGTAATTCATAATTTGCATGTCAGAAACACACAAACCCTAAACCTCTAAACACAGAAATGTTTCTTTATCTTTGTTCTTTATCTAGAGAAGCGTTATGTAGAAAAAATTTCTAAGCACTGTACAGTACAGTTGTGACGTGTCACATTTATGTGTGTGTGTGTGTGTGTGTGTCTGTGTGTGTGTGTGTGTGTGTGTGTGTCTGTGCGTGTGTCATTTGTAGTGAACTTTTGTGTTGAATTGATGTCCATTATGGGAGGACAGTAAAACAGTTCAAGAGTAGGATTACAAGAAACCTTCCATGAGAAATGCCATGTACAATCATCCATTCCTCCACCGTATGAAGCCGTTAAATCCTGCTCAGGATCACAGGAGCTCTACTGGTGCGTTTCAGGCTGTTTTCCTGGCTGTCAACAAGCAAAAGTCAGGGATCGAACCTGGGCAGATCTTCAGTCCATCTCAGGGCTGCAGTTGGAGAAACACCTGCACACTCGCTTGTGAAAGGAGTTTAGGTCTGCAAATCAGTTTAATGTTGATGTTTTTGGATTTTAGGAGGAAACCAGAGCACCTGGAGAAAAATATGCAGGGACAGAACCCAAGCTGGGATTTGAACCAAGAACTTCTAGTTGTGAAGCTACAGTTTTGGTGGTCGGCTGTCATGTTACTCTCCTTGATTCAGTAGCTCAAAAAGCCTCCTTTTACACCAGTAACTTCTATTTGCTGTTCCTCAAATCTCTGTGGAGGCATGTTGGTGACATAAAACATTTTCTTGTAAAAACTTAATCTTCAGTAAAAGGCAGTTGTACCAAGTCATTTTATATTAAACGTGATTGTACACATAACTGGAGCTTCTGCAACCAACATCTGTGAATGAATCTGCAGGATTAGTCCTCTGATGGTCAGTCTGTTATCTGTTATATGAACGTTTAGTCAGATTTGACTCAGTTTTATTTGAGTTTGGTTTTCTGGATCAGAGAAGTTAGACGTCTGTCACAGGAGCTGTGGTGACCAGAACAATGCTGGAGAGTGACCGTGAATTTCTTTGTTCTGCTTCTACGTTTAGTTTACGTCTCAGATTCTGCTTCTATTTTCAGCTTGTTTGTCAAATTCACAGATCAGGTCAATCTGTGTCTCCTCTGGTAGCCTCCTCTTCTTCACCTGTCCAGCTCTGATGGTGTCCCATCTCTTTGCTGCACTCTTCATCTCCACTGGTCCTCCTCACAAGCAAAGCAGAAACGACATTACAAACAAATGTGTGCAATACAGCCGAGTTGCCACTAGATGCCAGTGTTTCCCATCTTTGTGTGGTCTGCCTCTCCCTCCCTCCATCATTGTTCATGCACACGACAGACCGTCTGTGGTACCACGTGGTTCCTCTGAGACGCTGCTGGTAGGAACCACAAAGAAACCTAAGCATAACCCTCTTCTGTTTTTCAACTAAAATGTGACATTTTCTCACTATTATTTCTGCATGATAAGTGCACGACTTTAACAGATCTTGTAATATTTTTAATTTTCAAATCTTTTCTGTTTTGAGATTCGGTTTATTGAGAAAACATTTGGTGTGCAGCTCCAGATGTGACACTTACAATTACTACTATTCAAGTTCAATGCTAAAGTGGACTTAGTTAACGCCCACCAGTGGTCGATGTCTTAGCATTGATCGCTCTGATGGGAACCAAGTGAACGGCACAAACAAATTTAGACTTTGGGGTCCTGCAGCTCGCCATACACAACGCAAGAGAGATTCAAAGTGTCCGATACCAGCTGGTATTCACAGTTCTGAATCCTGGCTTTTGCACCTGATATGGTGACACGTGTTTCCCACCAAGTTCCTAAGTGACCATCTCATAGGGATCGTGGTGGATGAGATCCATCTCATTTACAAATGGAAAGGAGGGTCACTCAGACCAGGTGGGGCCTTCTTGACGTTTTACTTTTACACCGTTTTTTAACCCTCAAACTGATAATTCTCTTTTTTTTTCATTGTTTTTCAGGCCTCTTCTTTGCTGGTTTTGTTTTAGAAATTAGTCTTTAATCATTTTAGGGCCGACCCCACTGTTCTGTTGGATATTTTCTCTCAGCTCACACTTCCACTTACTATCTGTCAAAATGTCCATCCATCCATTATCTATACCCGCTTTATCCATTTCCGGGTCACGGGTGTCTGTCGGAGCCTATCCCGACGCATATCAGGCGAAAGGCAGGGCTCCACCCTGGACAGGTCGCCAGTCTATCCAGGGCCTCTGTCAAAATGTGATGTACATTATTAACATTTGTCTGTTACTTTATTTTCCTTCAAAATTTCCAATTTAAACCTTGAATGTAAAGTGATCACTCTAAGTGGAACATTTATCAATCGGAGACCATCTTTCAGGTTTTAAAGCAGCAGAAGGACACAAGCGCAGACATGACTAAAGTCAACTTTATTTATATACAGTTCAAACCAAAATAAAAAAACATTATATGGTAATAAAACTTAATGTAGCCAATAAGAATGTAAGCCAGCAAGAAAGGATGAGTCTTCAAACAAGATTTCAAATGAATTAGTATTTATTTTATCGTTTTTTTCAAAGATTGCATAATAGCTGGTCTCAAAAGACCAGAAACACAACTGGAATTGATCGATGTAATTAGTTTTGTGTTTGGTTTTAGTTTTCTTCTCCTGTTTTGGGGTTTTCTGATTTTCTTGTGTTTCTGTTGTCAGAGCATTTTGAGATTTTGCATTCTTGCATGTGAAGCATTTTTTGTTGAATTAAAGGACTTTAGTTTGGCCTCCAGCTGCCTCAGTCTCCTCTTTACATACCTCCTTCCTTTGAATAATTATTCTTAACTTTCAAATAGTCTATATTTAAATAGTTATTCTAACAAATCCCTTGTTGGTTCCCATTGTCACCGGTCATCGCCCCCATGCTCTTCCGCCCCCTAGGCCAAGTTAAATCTAACTTAAATAATTCAAATGAGGACTTATAAAAATAGTTTTAGTTATAAACTCAACTCAATCACTAAACATGTACAGTATATACACATACACACACACCAAACACACACATATATACGTATAGATATATAGTATAGATATATAGATATATATATATATATAGATAGATATATATATATATATATATATATATATATATACATATATATATATATATATATATATATATATGTATATATATGTACATATACATACACACACACATACATGCACACATACATATATACACGTATACACATATACACACATACTCGCACCTGTATCCATATATACCCATATACATAGCCAAACACACACACATACACACACACATTTAAAATATCTGAATGAACTGCACCTAAATCAAATTCAGTTTTGTTGATTTTCATTATAAAGTAGTCCTGTTATCCACGATTTTAAAAAAGCCACGTTAATATTTTACAATATAGACACGTTTAGGAGCAAAACCAGTTTCTATTAGACAGAGTTTGTCTCAGGCAAGACTTCATCATATTGTACATGTTTTCATTTTGCGCTCTAAACTAACCCGCGTGTCACCTTCTGACAACATTTTACACATTATGACACAAAAATGTGACATTTATCAACATAAAATGGATAAAATGTCCCTGTCAGGACCAGAGGAACGGTTCTGTTCAGACACTTACAGAGGGGCTGTTTAAAAAAAGATGTAATGAAACACAACCGTAAACACAATCCATTCCAGTTTGATTAAACATGTTGCCAACATCAAATTCAAAATGAGAGAAAACTAAAGAAACAAGAAAAAAAAACATTTTTGAACATTTGAAACAGTGAGTTTGAGTACAGCAGAGTAGTAGAGTAGCTGAGTGCTTTTGCTTTAAAATGACATGATGTTTTAAAACAAGCAAACAAAAAAAAAAGGATAAAATATGCTCAATACACAACATAAGTCGTTTTCTTTCTCACTTGACTGTAAAAACTTTCAGGGCTTGTCGACTGGTTTTCTGGCTCTGACCCCGGCGTGTCCCCCGTCTCCCACTGCTGCCCACTGTCCTGCACTGAGGCGGACGGAGGTTCAGGTCTCGTCTTGAAGTGATTCATGTCTTCATAAAGGAGTTCTTCCCCTGTTTTACTGGCTGGCATCTGAGTCTTGCCTGTTTTTTTCTGTTGATTAAAGTTTTGTAATTAATTTAATTAAAAATGGATTATAATGAGGTACATTTAACTGGAATATAATTAGATAATGTACTCTAAAGTGCCCAGAGTTGACTATTGTTGTTAATTTGACCCATTAACTAAAGATGCTTATATGAGAATGCTCTTCATCGACTTCAGTTCAGCATTCAACACCATCATCCCCAGCAGCTCGTTCACAAACTGGACCAGCTGGGGATCAACACCTCGCTGTGCAACTGGCTGTTGGACTTGGATGCACAGCTCCAACCTCTTCATAAAGTTTGCGGACGACACGACTGTGGTGGGTCTCATCAACAACAACGATGAGTCAAACTACAGGAGCGAAGTGAGCCACCTGGCTGAGTGGTGCAGCGACAACTATCTCTCCCTGAACGTGGAGAAGACCAAGGAGATTGTTGCTGACTTCAGGAGACAACACACCCAGCATGCTCCTCTGACCATCAACGGTGCTGCTGTGGAGAGGGTGAGCAGCACCAAGTTCCTGGGTGTCCACATCTCAGAGGACCTCTCCTGGACTGTTAACACCGCATCACTCGCCAAGAAGGCACAGCAGCGTCTCTATTTTCTCCACAAACTGCGAAGAGCCAAGGCCCCGGCCCCCATCAGGTACACCTTCTACAGAGGCACCATCGAGAGCATCCTGACCAGCTGCATCACCGTGTGGTACGGAACCTGCACCGCAACCTGCCGCAAGTCTCTCCAACGCGTCGTGAGAGCAGCTGAGAAGATCGTTGGTGTCTCTCTCCCCTCACTTCAGGGCATCTACAGCAGCCGTCTGACTCGCAAACCCTCAGCATTGTGGGAGACCCCACCCACCCGTCACACAGCCTCTTCAGTCTGCTGCCATCAGGGAGGAGGCTGCGGACCCTCCGGGCCAGAACCAGCAGACTGAGGGACAGTTTCATCTGTTAGTAATATTAACTGTTTACTTACCCCAGTCTTGGGTTGGTTTGGATATTTCTTAAGCTTCCTGGAAGATGAAGAGAGATGTTTCAGGTTAAACAGGCAGGATGCTCCCAGTGAAGATAAAAAATGAATGTAAAACAGATGCTGTTCTGTTACCGTTAAATAAAAACTGACTGATACAGCTTAGAAAGGGAAAAATGAATATTGGTCAAAAGTAAAGGTTGTTTCAAATCAGTTGGTTGTTGTTTTTTCTCCCTCCAACATGTTTCTACATCACATCATTTCTGCCATATTCTGCTTGTCATTTAGATGGATTTTGACATATCACTCTTTGAATGGTTAAATGTCCCTTTTTGTCTTTGTTTGATAGTTTATCGTCAACAGTGAAGCCATAAAAGATTCAGTTGGAGGGAAACAGCAGAATAGAGAAAGAACTGAAACTTACCAAACATAGACGAGCAGGTAAACCACGATGAGCAAGGTTCCTCCGAGAAGGACGCCCAGGGTTTTGTTTATGGCGATACCTGACAAATGTGTAACAGAGGTCTAATGTAAGCTGCTTGTTTCAAAATGAAGAACACACAACTTTAAACAAACAATTAATTATAAAATTGAATGTCAGTGTAAATGACCACCCGTTTCTCAGGCCAAAACAGACCCCAACCCAGAAGTACTGATGTCAGTCTTCAATATCAAGGGCTGTGTGTCAGGTTTTGTTTCAGCTGCTTAAAAGCTTCTTCACACTCTCATTTGTTGTATCTGGGCTGAAGACTTGTGCTTTGAAGAGTTCACTTAACGGCTTACAGTTTTGTAAATGTTGAGGAGGGGAGTGTGGACAGGGAGTGACATCTGAGCAGGTTGTAGAGCCAGACTTGCCAGATCTGGTTCTACCAGCCAGATCTTGTGAGGTGTTGATCGGATGACTGGACGGGAAATCTGCTTTCAAAGAAACAAGATTAGTCAAAGCTACATAATTAGAGATCAAAATACAATCAATTGAACATAACTTTTCTTGTGCACTCATAATTGTGAAAGTTTGGTAAGAAAATACATAATTCTGACATTTTTCTTACAGAAAACAACAGAAAAAAAATCAAATTTGTTTCATGTATCTCAGCAGTAAACAATATTTTGTTTACGACATTCTTATTTCAGCTACTCGCGCTGAAACTAATGATATTACTGCATGTTTTAGCTTTCACTGAAACTTCATGAACTTTTGTTATTTAACCCCAAAGACAGAGCTAATGGGACCTTTATCCACCTTAATAGTATTTTAGATTTTTAAATACATAAAATATTTCTTACCTTTAACTGTTATATTAACACCATCACAAGAAGCTGTTGCTCTGAACGGTCCGTTCTCAATCCTGAAGTAGTATATGCCTGAATGTTCTGTTTGTAAATTATAAAATAAAGTGGTGCAGTTTTTCTGACTCATGTTTCCAGTTATATTGATGGGATAGATGTTATTTTGTTTACTGCTGTTGAAAACCACATTTCTTTCATCTGAACCAAAACTTGGATCATTTTTAATCCAGACTCCAGTTATTTCTCTGCTGCCATTAAAATCTTTTCCTTCTTCAACACTAAAGTTACATGAGATTTGCAGATAAGATCCACTGAACGCTTCAATCTTCTTCGGCGCAGTAATGAAGAGTGATGGATTCTTGTTGCAATCAGCTAAAACACCTGTAAAACCAGAACAATAATGCAGCAAAACAACCTGAGAAGAAAGTTATTGATCCACAAACTACATTTCAGCGGCAGCATGTCACACATGGAGATTTAAACAATATCACTATCAAACATTTCTTCTCAAATAAAAGTTAATGAACAAACATCTGACCTGAAAGAAAAAAGACACTCAGTAACATGTTGACTGTCACCACATTCACAGAAACCAGACTTTCCTCCTTCATCTTTTAGACTGAAACCGATCTGAAAAGAAACGTCTGCTATTTAGACTTTTAATCAGAGCATCTTTTGCATAAAACAAAGAGCATCACATCTACAATCATAGTTTATTATAAAGTCAGCAGAAATGCTCGAAACAAACAAAAAACATTACAAAGAGAATAATCGTTTCTTTTTTGTAAATTTTAATTAGGCTAAAACCCAACACAACAAATTATATTATAGCATTCTCTATTTTTTAGATGTTACAAAAAAATGAAAATAAAGTTAACCAGGACAAAACATAAAAAAATTTAATTTTTTACCTAAATCACGTGCAGATAAAACAGAGACTACAGTTATAAAATTTGATCAGGTTTTCAGATTGATCTGTTTTAAATCCACTCCACCGGCAGCAGAACAAATAAATATCCTTTCCGTTTGAAAGCAGATATAATATCAAAGCAAACAAACTTGTTTTCTAAAGAAATGTTCAACCTTCCTGTTTAGATCGTGTGAAAGAGGAAGTTATCTTTCTGTGGCATCGACTGGGTAAAACATCTATGGTTTCAGTGGTGGTCCTATCTCTCTCAGTCGACTTTATGATGAACAAGAGTTAAATATCTAAATAGAGAAGATAGAGAAGCTGTTTAATTCATAGAAGCTTTGTTAGTTTTCTCATCTGGGCTGTTGAAAGGATGAAAGATGCACGCTCTGTGGTGTGAAGCATCCATGCTCTTTTGCCAATACTTTCAAATGACAGAAGCAAAGGATTGCATGTAAAGAAAAAAACAACAAGTGAGCAAAAGGCATTGTTGCAAAATTAATCATAAATAGCTAATAATGACTACACCGCCAGATGTGTCCAAACTAGAACAATGTGGCCACACAAAACTCAGATAACCAACTTCCTCTGCATACTAGAAGTTTCTTCTACTGCTTGGTACATAATTTCACAAACCTAAATCCAACCACTTCTCTTTGACTCTCATTCTGCTTCAGAAATGCATGCACATTTTTCTATATGTTTATATAGTTACTTCTGGAAAAACAATAAACTTCTCACATTTGCAAAAAAAAAAAAAAAAAAAGAAAAGAAAAAGCAGTTGCTGTTGCATGTGCTGTATTTACCTTTTTTTTTAAGCATAAAAGGCATCAAACTAGCTTCATCACTGCATTAAAGACATTTTAGTTTGAGGAATGTGAAAAAAAATGAAGCATGTGCATTTTAATTGATCTTTTCTCAAGAGTAGGAAGCAGTTAAATATCCAAGTCTTTGCATTTACACAAAACAAACCAAATTCAATTCCAAATGGGATGTGATATTGTGGCAGTGTAACGGCCGGGCTGGAAGTTAAAATGTGCTTTGTCGGCCCCTGCTGTTGTCTTTTGTTTATTAGATTCCTCCTGATTGGTGTCGTGGTGCCTCCGGTACTGGGTCTTTAAACAGATGCCTGCATTCCTCCAAAATAATAAAATTGACGATAAAGTGCACTGAGTGGTCAGCACATACTGGTATAAGCCATTTATTCAGTGCCAACAACCTGCTGAAGCTGCATTCAGAGACCTTCAAAAGGACACCAATGTTTTAATTTTAAGGTTTGATGGATCTCATTTAAAAAGGCATAACATTCGAGCGTGCATGCTTTTGTGGCTTGAAATATGAAAATGTGTTAAAAGTCTGAATTCAGGTCCAATATACATTCATGAAAAGAGTCAAAGAGTCTTTTCTGAACCATAGATCAAACAATGCTCTGAAAATATAACGTCTTCTTTCACAACTTCACTTTTTGTGTCTAAGCAGGAAGGATGAAGACGCCCTCACAAAACTCATCGCTTAGCTGTCACATTACATTTGCTTTCAAAGGAAAAGTTGGCGATTTGAGTTGCAGCAGGTAAGTTTGCTTTTGAACAATTACCTGACATAAATTAAAACTACGTAGTTTCACATTATAGCTGCACATTCACTAGGTAAGCTTTCTTTTATTGAACTAGTTTTCAGTGTAAGAGATGAAGGAGGAAAGTCTGGTTTCTGTGAATGTGGTGACAGTCAACATGTTACTGAGTGTCTTGTTTCTTTCAGGTGAGATGTTTGTTCATTAACTTTCATTGGAGACTTGAATCATTTCTGCTCTCAGATGTTTGATAGTGATATTGTTTAAATCTCCATGTGTGACATGCTGCCGCTGAAATGTAGTTTGTGGATCAATAACTTTCTTCTCAGGTTGTTTTGCTGCACATTATGTTCATCATTATTTGGTCTTACAGGTGTTTTAGCTGATTGCAACAAGAATCCATCACTCTTCATTACTGCACCGAAGAAGATTGAAGCGTTTAATGGATCTTGTCTGCAAATCTCATGTAACTTTATTGTTAAAGAAGAAAAAGATTTTAATGGCAGCAGAGAAATAACTGGAGTCTGGATTAAAAATGATCCAAGTTTTGGTTCAGATAAAAGAAATGTGGTTTTCAACAGCAGTAAACAAAATAACATCTATCCCATCAATATAACTGGAAACATGAAGCAGAAAAACTGCACCACTTTATTTTATAATTTACAAACAAAACATTCAGGCATATACTACTTCAGGATTGAGAACGGACCGTTCAGAGCAACAGCTTCTTGTGATGGTGTTAATATAACAGTTAAAGGTAAGAACTTTAAAAATCATGAAAGAAAAAAGACACTCAGTAACATGTTGACTGTCACCACATTCACAGGAACCAGACTTTCCTCCTCCATCTCTTACACTGAAAACTAGTTTCAGCAAAGAAACATCTACATTAGACCGTTTGAATAAGGAAGTTGTCTTTCTGGCCATCGTCTGCAGAAAACATTTGGGGGTTTTGAGGTGAACTTTAATCTCTGTCAAAGATAAGAGAATTCATTCCCACATAGGAGTTTCCTGTTAGTCAGAGCTTTGACTCTTCTGTTTATGTGCATCAGAGGTGTAAAAAATACCTAAATAAATATAAAAAAAGACAAAGCAAGTTCCTTAAAAAAAACACATGATATGGAGGCTCATTTTACCAAACTGCAGCAATGCTCTTGTGTTGTTGTACCATTTAACAAGTAAAAAGAAAGAAAAAAAACTCCACTTTTCCCCATCTAATATTACTTAAACATTTCTAAATTACTGTATAGTTCACCTATTTGCTTCTTAAGATATATTTACATCTGGTGTACCAGGTAATTAGTTATATTTCCAACACATGGGTGTTATGCACATTGTAATTTTCAGACCAAGACCATGACACAGCCGTGACTCAGTAAATAGATTATAATATTCACTTCCATTTAGTGTAATGTGTTTATGTTTGAAAAATTATTTTGTAAACGACATCTCCCATAAAAAGGAATGAATAAACAGAAGCACATTAACAAACAGTTTTCTTGGTTTACACCCTACACTGGGTTACACCCTTCTTCTTGAAAAGCTTTATCATGCGGTACAACGTTTTTGCATCTTTGTTATATCTGCAGATATCAAATCCTGAAGAATGGCTGCTTGAACAGTTTGAGGCTATGGTCCTGGCTTGCCCTCCTTCTCAATGGGTCTTCACCCCTCAGGTAGTCAAACTGAGAGTTCATGCTTTCTTGACTCTTGAGGATAGTTAAAAGACTATCAAAGTGTTCGCCCGGCCCTGTCTCAGTCGCTTTAAAGAGACATTTTTTTTTAAACACATCATTTTTTTCTACAACCTTGCAAGGCAAGTTTATTTATTTAGCACAATTCAACAAGGGGATTCAAATTGCTTTTCACAATCTCTAACAGAGGTTCTCCAGATCTATGCTGTTAATGGGGTGAAACGGTGTCATGGTGTTTAAACTGGTTTTCAGTGGACCAGAACCTGCTGTTGACGTACCAACTGCTCGTCTAATATTTTGGATTTTGTCTGTGAAGAATTCGGCAAAGTCATTGCAGGTCATGGTTGAATAAAACAAACTAAAACTAAACAAAAACTAAAAAAATTTTGTTAAATATATCATATGGGAGACACACAAAGTGATATTTTAGAAGTGAACAAATTTTATAGGATTTACAGAAGTTGCGCAATAATTGTTTAAAGAAAATTAGGCAGGTGCATAAATTTGGGCACCACAAAAATAAAATGAATTCAATATTTAGTAGATCCTCTTTTTGTAGAAATAACAGCCTCTAAATGTTTCCCATAGCTTCCAATGCGAGTCTGGATTGTGGTTGATGGTATTTTGGACCATTCCTCTTTACAAGAATCTGCTGATATTGAGTGGAACCCATGCATCCCTCAACCTTGATAAGATTCCCAGTCCCTGCACTGAACTACAGTTACATATCTAGTGGAGACACAAAGAATCACGTATTACTATAATTACAAAAATGATAAAGATGTCCCTAAAGTTTTAAAGCACCTGATAAAATGAAAAACACTTGAAAGAGTGTTTTAGTGACAATAACAGAAATATGAACATCTGACATATGAAGATCAATATCTGCATTGAAGCAATCACCATGTTGATAGGACAGTAGTAATGCTGTAGTCTTGAATTATGGGAAATTAACTGAGTTTGAAGTCAAACCAGCTAAATGAGGAAGTTGTGCTCTGTTGCTGTGCATTGATATTTCTAAACGCAACCATTTCGTTCTTCACATCCTCCACAAGCTGCTTGTAGTCAGTTGTGTTGAAATTTAAAGTAAACATGCTGTTTGAATGACTTGTGTTTGTGAGTCCAGGTGACGGTTTGATGGCAGGTCTGTTTGTGAACGTGGTGATAGTGGGGGTCTTCGGTCTCTCTGGTGAGTTGTTGGGTTTTTCTTTTGAGAGAAATAAGTAATTAGTTGGACTGTCAATCATTAAGTCAATACTCTTAATTAAAATGAATGTTTTTTTTAAGTTTAAAAGAACATTTGTTTTTTGTTGCTGTTTTTGTAATTGAGGAAGTGTAAAGTTTTAAATAAGTGTCTTTATGTTGTCTATCTTCATATTTTTGGGGGTTTTGTAACATTTCTTTGTGGTTTACAACCATGAATGTCTGAAACATGATCTATGATGTGACATGGGCGTTCAGCAGTAATGAAAATGTAGTTAAAAGTAAATATCTGGTACAAAGAGAGAGTCTGTTAATACATATAATCCACAGTTGAGCCCCACTGCTTGGTAATGTTGGAGGTTTTTAGGATATTTATGTTGTAAAGGTTTTCTGTGAGTCAAACTCCCAAACAATCACCTTCTACTGTAGTTAAACTACTAACGACTCAGAAGTACTTCACACTAAACAAAAAAGTTTATAACATTTCAATACAAAATAAAAACTCACAGTATGTGATACTTTACACAGAGCAGAACGTTTGACATTATTTATAATAAAATGAGTTGGCAGATACAAATACGAGTATGTATAAGAACACTTTTTACAATATAATTTTATATTTTAGATTTCTACATTTCCACAAAGTCCTTTGCATTTTACTGCCTGGTTATTTTAGATCTAAAAAATGAATTTAAGAGAAATTAATAAATAAGATTAGACTAATTTGTAATTGAGTTAAAATCTTTTTTTTCCATCTTGTTAATGTGATTATTTTTCAGGTGTTTCGGTTGTTTGTTCGAATGTAAATATAATGTAAATATGCATGTAAATATAGTACGATAGATGGAGAAATTGTTAAATTTGAAAAAAAAAGAACTATATTTGGAGTTTGGATTACAAATAATTATGATTTTAGCGATAAAGGTAAAGTGATTTTTAATAGCAGTCAACAAACGAACACCTACCCGATAACACTGACTGGAAACCTGAGAGAACGACTGCACTAGTTTGTTTTCTGACTTGAGTCAAAGTCACTCAGACACGTACTTCTTCAGGATTGAGAACGAACCGTTCAGATCAACAGCTGAATGTGAAAGTCTTCAAATAACAGTTAAAGGTAAAAAAGTTTGTTTATTTGAAGTTTTAAATTCAGCACTGAAAAAAGTATAGGTAGTAATTTGATGAAGTATGTCTAAAGGATTATCTGTAATATCAGTAGTTATTATTTATTATTGCCCTGATATAATCCTAAACCGTTCCACCAAAAAAAAAAAGGATTGTGTGTATATATATATATATATATATATATATATATATATATATAAAATAAATATTCATTTTAGTGGACCATTCATGTGGTAAGAAAAAAACAATTACTCCACAAAGAAACCTAAGCATAACCCTCTTCTGTTTTTCAACTAAAATGTGACATTATCTCTCTATTATTTCTGCATGATAAGTGCACGACTTTAACAAATCTTGTATTATTATTAAATTTCAAATCTTTTCTGTTTTGAGATTCGGTTTATTGAGAAAACATTTGGTGTGCAGCTCCAGATGTGACACTTACAATTACTACTATTCAAGTTCAATGCTAAAGTGGACTTAGTTAACGCCCACCGGTGGTCGCTGTCTCAGCATTGATCGGTCTGATGGGAACCAAGTGAACGGCACAAACAAATTTAGACTTTTGGTCCTGCAGCTCACCATACACAACGCAAGAGAGATTCAAAGTGTCCGATACCAGCTGGTATTCACAGTTCTGAATCCTGGCTTTTGCACCTGATATGGTGACACGTGTTTCCCACCAAGTTCCTACGTGACCATCTCATAGGGATCGTGGTGGATGAGATCCATCTCATTTACAAATGGAAAGGAGGGTCACTCAGACCAGGTGGGGCCTTCTGGCACCATCAGCAGGTTACTTTTGAAGTTTTACTTTTACACTGTTTTTTAACCCTCAAACTGATAATTCTCTTTTTCCTTCGTTGTTTTTCAGGCCTCTGCTTTGCTGGTTTTGTTTTAGAAATTAGTCTTTAATCATTTTAGGGCCGACCCCACTGTTCTGTTGGATATTTTCTCTCAGCTCACACTTCCACTTACTATCTGTCAAAATGTGATGTCCATTATTAACATCAGTCTGTTACTTTATTTTCCTTCGAAATTGATATTAATTTACTTGCTGTTTTCTTGTGTGCATCAATGTTTATTACATCTTACTCAGGTTCAGAATCATTTTTGTTGGCACTCAAAGTAATATTTATCTTATTTTGAATTGTAGAAGTGTAAAGTTTTGAAGTGGGGTTGAATGAATGTTATATTACAGATTATTGCATCAGTTACAGAGTTGCAAAGAGGATGTTGTGAAGAAAATGTAGTCAAAAAGTAAATTAAAGTTAGAAAAGTTTTGCAACAGTTGAAATATATCCAAGGCAATGTTTGTTCAAACTTCAGTTTACTGGGTTTTTAATAGCTTTAAATACTGATGGTGTTAAGTGTGGACAGCCGTTAGTGCAGCTCTCCATCAGAAATCCTCCTTGATCGGCCAAACTGAGATAATGTGACTGTCGTCTGTTGCAGGTAAAATAAGGTTGTTGACGTCTCTGCAGCAGGACAACGCTCCTGTGATGCAGATACGACATCAACTTGACACAGAGGTACAAAGATGTGAGTTTAGCTGGTCTGAAGGAATTTACACAACTTCAGATCCAAAATCTCTAAAAAAAAAAAATCGCTTTATTATGTTACACTGAAAGTTAGAGAACCAACTAACTTTAAAACATAGGAACATGTAAACATCCATCCATCGGAGACCATCTTTCAGGTTTTAAAGCAGCAGGAAAAAAGCAAAAACATGACTAAAGTCAACTTTATTTATATACAGTTAACAACAAATTAAAAGAATATTAAATGGTAATAAAACGTATTGTAGCCAATGAGAATGTAAGCCAAGAGGAAAAGATGAGTCTTCAAACAAGATTTCACATGAATCAGTAATTATTTTATGGTTTTTTTTCAGAGATTGCATAATAGCTTGTCTCAAAGGACCAGAAACACAACTAGAATTTAGACTGGAATTGATCGATGTAATTAGTTTTGTGTTTGGTTTTAGTTTTAGTTTTCTTCTCCTGTTTTGGGGTTTTCTGGTTTTCTTGTGTTTTTGTTGTCAGAGCATTTTGAGATTTTGCATTCCTGCTTGTGAAGCATTTTTGTTGAATTAAAGGACTTTAGTTTGGCCTCCAGCTGCCTCAGTCTCCTGCATTTCAGTCCTCTCCTCACCTCTCATTTCATGACAGATCAACGCAAGAACTGGTGTCCCAATAAGGACCGTTTTCTCTCTGTATAACAAACTATAAAAATGAATTAGAAATTAACAATCTATAATACTGAACTATGTCTACATGATTTATTTTTGCTGATTTCATATTTTACAGGTGCTTTGGCTGCTTGTTCTGGACCAGTACACCTCCGCATCACTGCACCAGAGAAGATGGAAGCACTGGAAGGATCTTGTTTACAAATCCCATGTAACTATAGTGCTGTAGACGGAGGAGAAGCAAACTTTGACAACAAGAAAATGATAGTTGGAATGTGGATGAAACAAAACAACAAGAAAGAGATAGTTGGAATGTCGAACCAAAACAACAAGAAAAAGATAGTTGGAATGTGGATGAAACAAATCAACAAGTATCCGGTCAATATTATTGGAAACCTGACTGAAAACAACTGCACCTCTCTGATCTCTAATTTGAGCCAAAGTCTCGCAGACACGTACTTGTTCAGGATTGAGAAAGGGGACTTCAAGGCAACAGCTGATTGTGATCCTCTTCACATAACAATCAACGGTGAGAGTTAATTATTTTAAAAGTGACCTTATTATACCCTCTGATAGTTTTCACAGTATTGTGCAGAAGTCTAAGGCTGTTTTGTCACTGACCAGTTATAAAATGTACATCAGTCAGCCTCTGGGTGACATGTACACAAAATAAAACCACGTATGTTAACACCAAAATGACGTACAGGTACTGGTGAGTATTTACTGGGACCTCCCTCACAACAATATACAGCTTTAAAGGTTTCAGGAGACTTTTTCGTTCAGATGTTTGCAGAAGTTTACATATTAAAGACACTGCAAAATGTAAGAGATTTGATTAAACTTTGATGAATCTTAAACAGTGGTGAATGGAAAGCTCCTCCCCCTTTTCTCTGTCCTCCTCTGTTGGTAAAAACCTGTAAACCTTGTACAATTATAGATTCTCCTTGGAGACCCACCATCAACATCCCAGATGATCTGAAGGAGAATGAGCGTGTCACTATAACCTGCTCAGCTGTCACTCCCTGTCCACACTCCCCTCCTGAACTCACCTGGACTCTCCAACAAGACTTTCACACACAAACAGAGAAAAACAACGATGGAACCTTCACAACTAAAATCCAGAAGAACATCACTCTGTCAGACACACATGATGGATACAACATCAGATGTTCTGTCAGATATCCTGTGAATGAAGGAAAACATTTCAAGACCTCACAGACAGCAAAGACTCTCAATGTGTCATGTAAGTGATCCTGTTAACAAATCAGAGTTGAGCTGTTTCTGATCAATAAAGTTCACGAGTGTCACATGTTCCTCAGATGCTCCTAAGGACACCTCAGCATCCATCAGTTTGGTGTCAGCAGGTAGGTTGGTGAACCTGACCTGCTCCAGCAGAGCCAATCCTCCCGTCAGCAACTTCACCTGGTTCAAGAAAAGTGAAGATGGAGACATGAAAGTTGCTGGAGGAGACTTTTACATCCTGAATGTAGCAGATGGAGGAGTTTATTACTGTGTGGCCACAAATGATGTGGGGAATCAGACATCAGCAGACATCTCTCTAAATGGTAAAAAGCTATTTGCTTAATATATAATTCCTCTGGTAATTAAAATGTGGAGCCTCTGCAATTTTTGTTTTGGGTGGATTTTGATCTTTTTTTTTTTTAATCCAATTTAACTGAGGTTGTCCTGATGGATCTCTAGTCTGGAAGATTATTGGAGGCATCAGTGTGATCATCTTGCTGGTTAAATGTGTTTGGTAAGAATCAAATAAGATCATCCCGATGGATCTTTGTGCTTTTATATAATTTAATCAGTATATTGAACAGAAGTTTATAATGTTATGAGCCTTTTTCAGACAGATATTGATTTACTTCTAATTTCTATTTGTGATTTATTTTACAGTATTTTTATCTGGATAAAGAAAACAAAGGACAAAAATTCAACAGTTCAAGAGATGCAGGTGGGAAATGTTAATATTATATATATATATATATATATATATATATATATATATATATATATATATATATATATATATATATATATATATATATATATATATATATATATATATATATATATATATATGATCTTGCCACTCACTTTCAATTATGTTGTTTATGTTTTTACTGAAAATTGTATGTTTAGTCATCATGTATATGGAGATTTATCCTCAACTATTTACAAAAGTTGATGTTTTTGCAGAATCAAATACACAGAGAAACAGAAGAAGAAAACATCCATTATGGAGAGATCAAATTCTCCAAACGGACACCTGGACCATCTTCTAACTCAGTGCAGGAAAGCAGACAGGACCTGGAAGTGATCTATTCACAGGTTCAAGTGTCTCGACCAGAACATTTATTACCACAGACTGATGATGGTCCACAAGATCTCTATGCTCAAGTCAAGAAAAAGCTGAGCCGTGATTTTTAAATTAATTTCCCACCTGAACTTTAACTGGTATTAGTCCTGCTGTTTCAGACGTGAGTACGACACAGTGAGATGTCAAAGATTCTCCAAAGAACTAAGATATCAGTCCGTATTGAGGAAAACACTGGGAACAACATGTCATCAGTTTATTTATTACACAGTGTTGTATCATAGGTGGTAACTGAGCTGCTGACTGACACCTGGGTTTCATGAAGTGACTGATTAAAATTTAAATGACTTCTTAGTTGACTATTATTACAAAAAGAAGGACACCATCATTTAAAGAGAGTTTATATTCAACATGGTCTTTCAGGTTGAGGAACAGTTGTTGATGACAGACTGATCTCCAGATGTAGATGTTTCTACTGATAAAAGACTTGTGGATGAACGACTTTCAGATTCTTCACGGCTGCTAAACTTCCTGAAGCTGACAACAACTCCCAGACATGAGTGGTGGCTTGTTTCAGACCTCAGAGTGGGAACCAGCAGCTGTGCAGCTTCTGTTGGTTGTTAACTTGTTAAGTTACATGTTTGATTAACCGCCTGAGTAAAAACTGATGGAAATTATTTTATTTAGAGAGGATTTTTATTGTAAAATGATTTATTCTCTGGGGCAGCACGGTGGCTTAGTGGTTAGCACTGTTGCCTCACAGCAAGAAGGTTCCCGGTTCAATTCCCGGCCCGGTGGGTCTTTCTGTGTGGAGTTTGCATGTTCTCCCCGTGCTTGCGTGGGTTCCTTCCGAACACTCCGGCTTCCTCCCACAGTCCAAAAACATGCAGGGTAGGTTAATTGATCATTCTAAATTCTCCCTAGGTGTGAATGTGAGTGTGATTGGTTGTTTGTCTTCAATGTGGCCCTGGATAGACTGGCGACCTGTCCAGGGTGGACCCCTGCCTTTCGCCTGATATGCGTCGGGATAGGCTCCGACAGACCCCCGTGACCCGGAAACGGATTAAGCGGGTACAGATAATGGATGGATGGATGGATGGATTTATTCTCTGTTTGTTTAAAACCATATGGCTGCACATTTGTATCTGTACTGAATAATAAACTATAATATATAAACAAAAACCTGAATGTTATTTTACTTTCTAGAGTTTTAGACAGTTTATTATAATACTTTTAGGAAATCGTGTATTTAAATTAACAGCTGAACTGATATCTTTATTAAGTATTGATTTATTTCACAGTTCATCTCTGAAGATGTTTGTTAGTTTTTAACAGCCAGTAAAAGTTTTTACAGAAAGAAGTTTTAGAAAAACTAAGTACATCTCATAATTCAGTGGCTTGTAGAATCACATTTAGGTGAAATAACTTAAACTAATTATTGTCTGTGTGACATTTTCAGTTGTTCACATCTTATGGGGGATTTTTGGTCCACTGCTCTTTGTAACTTGGTTCAGTTCATTGAGGTTTGTGGTCTTTTGTTTGTTCACGGTTCTCTTAAGTTCCCACCTCAGTATTTCACTCAGGTTCCTGTCTGAACTTCAACTGGTTCATTTCATCACCTTGATTCTCTTTTCATCCATTCTGATGTAGATTTGATGTTGTGTTTGGGATCGTTTTCCTGTTACAAGACTCAGTTTCAGCCAAACTTCTACCAACTTCTATGTCGACTGTCTACCTGATGACAGCAGCTGAGCCTGTCAAAGGTGGAGAGATCTTTCAGTATGTTGGATGTCCTGCTGATGCCGCGACAGCTGAAAATATCCTCCCAGGAGGACAGTGGACAGACAGGAGTTGTGTGAATCCTGTGACTGTGACTTCCCCAGTAGCCTGAACATCATCATCTCTACTAACACTGTGGTCCAATACTCCCTCACAAATATAAAAAACTGACAGAAAGGGATCATTTTAGCTGCTTTAAGCCCGTTCACATGATCCCTCTGTCTGTCCTGATGATGTGAATGATTGTGTCAGCGTGACTTGATGTTGCTGTGAGAGAAAAGTTACGTTAATACTTCAGAGAGAAGTGGTGGGATGTAAACCCACAAAGTCATGAAGCAAGTGACGGGTCAAAGCTGAGTACTTGAAGTAACCAGAAGGAGCTGGTTAGATGGGTTTGGTGTGATGTTAACGCTGAGTGAAGCCAACCTTTTTTCAGGATGGAGTTTCTTCATCATGTGGGTCAGAACTGTGTTCATTGTTCCAGTTTAGTCAAGTTTAACAGTTGTTGTTCACAATGCAACATTATCATTTGTGCTACAGGACTGATAAAGTATTATTTAACGGAGCTGAATTTATTAACTGATATGCAAGACTTTGCTTTTGTTTGCTGAAACTGTTTAGACAAATAACTCTGCAGATTAGTGTTGTACATCACATCATAAGATGATGAAAACCTGAAAAAGCTGATAAACATCTTCTGGTCAAACATCTTCTACATATCACACTTCTGAATATTTAACGACTGTTCAACACAAGTTTATCTTTAGGATGAAAGAAAAACCTTCACCACTCAGACCAGGTTGAGACGACGATGCCGCAGAAATATAACCTCCTCTTTCACACGGTCTGAGCAGGAAGGATGAAGACGTCTCTGGAAACAGAGTTGGTTTGTGTTGACTTTACATTTGATTTCAAACAGAGATGCTGCTTATTTGTTCTGCTGCTGATCAGTGAAATAAAAACATCCATCTGTTTAGATTTGACAACGTTTTAGTGGCCCATTCATGTGTTGAGAAAAAAAAAATTACAATTTGTACAAATTCATTTTATTTTTTAAGTGTATTTTAAGAGTATTTCTGAAATGTTCTATGTAAATTCTGACTGTAGAAGAAAACTCAACTCCGACTAAAACACTAAAGTGTAGAAGTTTCTTTTCTGAAACGTGTTTTCAGTGTAAGAGATGAAGGAGGAAAGTCTGGTTTCAGCAGCACTTCTGTCTGTGAATGTGGTGACAGTCAACATGTCACTAGGAGTCTTTTGATTTTGCTGCACATTATGTTCATCATTATTCTGGTTTTACAGGTGTTTTAGCAGCTTAACAGTGTTTATCATCTATTTTATAACTTTAAGCTGATCTGACACAGCTGACAGGCTGTAATTCATAATTTGCATGTCAGAAACACACAAACCCTAAACCTCTAAACACAGAAATGTTTCTTTATCTTTGTTCTTTATCTAGAGAAGCGTTATGTAGAAAAAATTTCTAAGCACTGTACAGTACAGTTGTGACGTGTCACATTTATGTGTGTGTGTGTGTGTGTGTGTGTGTCTGTGTGTGTGTGTGTGTGTGTGTGTCTGTGCGTGTGTCATTTGTAGTGAACCTTTGTGTTGAATTGATGTCCATTATGGGAGGACAGTAAAACAGTTCAAGAGTAGGATTACAAGAAACCTTCCATGAGAAATGCCATGTAAATCATCCATTCCTCCATCGTATAAATCCTGCTCAGGATCACAGGAGTCTACTGGTGCGTTTCAGGCTGTTTTCCTGGCTGTCAACAAGCAAAAGTCAGGGATCGAACCTGGGCAGATCTTTAGTCCATCTCAGGGCTGCAGTTGGAGAAACACCTGCACACTCGCTTGTGAAAGGAGTTTAGGTCTGCAAATCAGTTTAATGTTGATGTTTTTGGATTTTAGGAGGAAACCAGAGCACCTGGAGAAAAATATGCAGGGACAGAACCCAAGCTGGGATTTGAACCAAGAACTTCTAGTTGTGAAGCTACAGTTTTGGTGGTCGGCTGTCATGTTACTCTCCTTGATTCAGTAGCTCAAAAAGCCTCCTTTTACACCAGTAACTTCTATTTGCTGTTCCTCAAATCTCTGTGGAGGCATGTTGGTGACATAAAACATTTTCTTGTAAAAACTTAATCTTCAGTAAAAGGCAGTTGTACCAAGTCATTTTATATTAAACGTGATTGTACACATAACTGGAGCTTCTGCAACCAACATCTGTGAATGAATCTGCAGGATTAGTCCTCTGATGGTCAGTCTGTTATCTGTTATATGAACGTTTAGTCAGATTTGACTCAGTTTTATTTGAGTTTGGTTTTCTGGATCAGAGAAGTTAGACGTCTGTCACAGGAGCTGTGGTGACCAGAACAATGCTGGAGAGTGACCGTGAATTTCTTTGTTCTGCTTCTACGTTTAGTTTACGTCTCAGATTCTGCTTCTATTTTCAGCTTGTTTGTCAAATTCACAGATCAGGTCAATCTGTGTCTCCTCTGGTAGCCTCCTCTTCTTCACCTGTCCAGCTCTGATGGTGTCCCATCTCTTTGCTGCACTCTTCATCTCCACTGGTCCTCCTCACAAGCAAAGCAGAAACGACATTACAAACAAATGTGTGCAATATAGCCGAGTTGCCACTAGATGCCAGTGTTTCCCATCTTTGTGTGGTCTGCCTCTCCCTCCCTCTATCATTGTTCATGCACACGACAGACCGTCTGTGGTACCACGTGGTTCCTCTGAGACGCTGCTGGTAGGAACTACAAAGAAACCTAAGCATAACCCTCTTCTGTTTTTCAACTAAAATGTGACATTTTCTCACTATTATTTCTGCATGATAAGTGCACGACTTTAACAGATTTTGTAATATTTTTAATTTTCAAATCTTTTCTGTTTTGAGATTCGGTTTATTGAGAAAACATTTGGTGTGCAGCTCCAGATGTGACACTTACAATTACTACTATTCAAGTTCAATGCTAAAGTGGACTTAGTTAACGCTCACCAGTGGTCGATGTCTTAGAATTGATCGCTCTAATGGGAACCAAGTGAACGGCACAAACAAATTTAGACTTTGGGGTCCTGCAGCTCGCCATACACAACGCAAGAGAGATTCAAAGTGTCCGATACCAGCTGGTATTCACAGTTCTGAATCCTGGCTTTTGCACCTGATATGGTGACACGTGTTTCCCACCAAGTTCCTAAGTGACCATCTCATAGGGATCGTGGTGGATGAGATCCATCTCATTTACAAATGGAAAGGAGGGTCACTCAGACCAGGTGGGGCCTTCTTGACGTTTTACTTTTACACCGTTTTTTAACCCTCAAACTGATAATTCTCTTTTTTTTTCATTGTTTTTCAGGCCTCTTCTTTGCTGGTTTTGTTTTAGAAATTAGTCTTTAATCATTTTAGGGCCGACCCCACTGTTCTGTTGGATATTTTCTCTCAGCTCACACTTCCACTTACTATCTGTCAAAATGTCCATCCATCCATTATCTATACCCGCTTTATCCATTTCCGGGTCACAGGTGTCTGTCGGAGCCTATCCCGACGCATATCAGGCGAAAGGTAGGGCTCCACCCTGGACAGGTCGCCAGTCTATCCAGGGCCTCTGTCAAAATGTGATGTACATTATTAACATTTGTCTGTTACTTTATTTTCCTTCAAAATTTCCAATTTAAACCTTGAATGTAAAGTGATCACTCTAAGTGGAACATTTATCAATCGGAGACCATCTTTCAGGTTTTAAAGCAGCAGGAGGACACAAGCGCAGACATGACTAAAGTCAACTTTATTTATACACAGTTCAAACCAAAATAAAAAAACATTATATGGTAATAAAACTTAATGTAGCCAATAAGAATGTAAGCCAGCAAGAAAGGATGAGTCTTCAAACAAGATTTCAAATGAATTAGTATTTATTTTATCGTTTTTTTCAAAGATTGCATAATAGCTGGTCTCAAAAGACCAGAAACACAACTGGAATTGATCGATGTAATTAGTTTTGTGTTTGGTTTTAGTTTTCTTCTCCTGTTTTGGGGTTTTCTGGTTTTCTTGTCTTTCTGTTGTCAGAGCATTTTGAGATTTTGCATTCTTGCATGTGAAGCATTTTTTGTTGAATTAAAGGACTTTAGTTTGGCCTCCAGCTGCCTCAGTCTCCTCTTTACATACCTCCTTCCTTTGAATAATTATTCTTAACTTTCAAATAGTCTATATTAAAATAGTTATTCTAACAAATCCCTTGTTGGTTCCCATTGTCACCGGTCATCGCCCCCATGCTCTTCCGCCCCCTAGGCCAAGTTAAATCTAACTTAAATAATTCAAATGAGGACTTATAAAAATAGTTTTAGTTATAAACTCAACTCAATCACTAAACATGTACAGTATATACACATACACACACACCAAACACACACATATACATACACACACACACACACACACACATATATATATATATATATATATATACATACACACACACACACATGCACACATACATATATACACATATACACGATTTTAAAAAAGCCACGTTAATATTTTACAATATAGACAGGTTTAGGAGCAAAACCAGTTTCTATTAGACAGAGTTTGTCTCAGGCAAGACTTCATCATATTGAACATGTTTTCATTTTGCGCTCTAAACTAACCCGCGTGTCACCTTCTGACAACATTTTACACATTATGACACAAAAATGTGACATTTATCAACATAAAATGGAAATATAACTTCTTTCACAACTTCACTTTTTGTGTCTAAGCAGGAAGGATGAAGACGCCCTCACAAAACTCATCGCTTAGCTGTCACATTACATTTGCTTTCAAAGGAAAAGTTGGCGATTTGAGTTGCAGCAGGTAAGTTTGCTTTTGAACAATTACCTGACATAAATTAAAACTACGTAGTTTCACATTATAGCTGCACATTCACTAGGTAAGCTTAATACATATATTTTCTTTTATTAAACTAGTTTTCAGTGTAAGAGATGAAGGAGGAAAGTTGTGACGACCGGACACCGGGGAAGGACTCAGTAGCAGGAACCACAAGGCAAGGGATACGGCTCTCAGGCAAACAACTTTATTGGACTACGGGGGGTCCCCGGGAAGTGGGGTTCAGGATCCAGTCAAAATCAAAATCAGACAACCAACAAGAGTTCCTGAAACGAGGAGTAAAAAGCACGAGGAAAATCTCTCAGAAGGCTAGTGGAAGGAAGACAATCCGGCAGGGGGGTAAAGGGTGGGGGTGTTATTATAGTGGGGCTGATTGGTAGATGAGGTGCAGGTGAGAAGCTAGCAAAAGGGAAGTTGTAGACGAGCCAGTCCAGGTTTCAAAATAAGAGCGGTGTCTGGCTACGGACGTGACAGCACCCCACCCTTAAGGACAGGCACCCGACGGGCAAGGGTCCTGTGGCCGCCGGCGATGGAAATCCGCCACAAGGGAGGGATCCATGATGTTACGAGCGGGCTCCCAGGACCTTTCTGCGGGACCATACCCCTTCCAGTCAACCAGGTACTGATAGCCCCGGCCTTTCTTACGAATGGCCAACAACCGCCGCACTGCGTAGACCGGCTGGCCTGCAATCATCTGTGGAGGAGTGGGAGGCTTGGAGACGGGTACCAAAGGGCTCGCCCTGGCCGGCTTGACTCGGGAGACATGGAATGTAGGGTGGATCTTCATGGTGCGAGGAAGGCGCAGCCGGACAGCTGCAGGGTTTACCACTTTGGAGATGGGAAAAGGCCCAATGAACCTGGGAGCCAGTTTGCGGGACATCTCCCGTAGGGGTAGATCTTGAGTGAAGAGCCAGACCTTCTGACCCACTCGATAGACCGGCGCGGGCGACCGCCGACAATCAGCCTGTCTCTTGTATCTCCCAGAGGCACGAAGTAGAGCGGCTCTGGCCCGCCTCCACGTGATGTGGCATCGGCGGACAAGAGCCGCGGCAGAGGGGACCCTCACCTCCCGCTCCAGTTCCGGAAAGAGAGGGGGCTGGTATCCAAAGACACACTGGAATGGTGACAACCCTGTAGCAGAAACAGGCAAAGAGTTATGAGCATACTCAACCCACAGCAGTTGTTTACACCAGCTGGAGGGGTTCTGTGAGGTTAAACAACGCAGGCCCGTCTCAAGCTCCTGGTTGTATCTCTCCGTCTGACCATTCGACTGGGGGTGGTATCCTGAAGAGAGACTTGTGGTGGCCCCAATGAGGGTACAGAACTCCCTCCAGAACTTTGATGTAAACTGAGGGCCCCGGTCTGACACCACATCCTGAGGGAGACCGTGGAGCCGGAAAACGTTGGATAGCAGGACCTCCGCCGTCTCCTTGGCAGAGGGGAGTTTGGGAAGGGGGACAAAGTGGGCCATCTTAGAGAAGCGGTCAATTATAGAGAGGATAACGGTGTTACCTTCAGAGACTGGGAGACCAGTGACAAAGTCAACGGATATGTGGGACCAGGGGCGTCGGGGGGTGGGCAAAGGGTGCAGGAGTCCCATGGGGGAACGGCGGGCAGGCTTGCTCTGAGAACAAACAGGACAGGCAGCAACATACTCCCTCACCTCTCTTGCCATGGATGGCCACCAGAACCGCTGTCTGAGGAAACTCAGGGTCCGTCCAATACCCGGGTGGCATGTGAGCCTAGATGTATGAGCCCAGTGGATGAGCCGAGAACGCAGCGGGATGGTTACGAACAGCCGATTATCCGGGCAGTCCGTTGGGATCTGCACCCCCCTGAGAGCGCGCCTTACTTCCTCCTCCAGCTCCCAGGTAACTGCCCCAACAACACAGGTGGGAGGCAAAACGGCAGGAGGCGGGACAGCAGGGGAATCAGGGTCAAACTGTCGCGAGAGGGCATCAGGCTTGCCATTCCGGGAACCTGGACGGTATGAAAGGGAGAAGTTAAACCGAGTAAAAAACAGAGCCCACCGGGCCTGTCTGGGGTTGAGTCGCTTGGCAGAGCGGATGTACTCCAGATTTTTGTGATCTGTCCAAACCAGAAAGGGCTGAGTAGCCCCTTCCAGCCAATGGCGCCATTCCTCCAACGCCAACTTCAGGGCTAACAGCTCACGGTTCCCTACATCGTAGTTCCTCTCTGCCTGCGATAATTTCTTCGAAAAGAAAGCACATGGGTGAACCTTGTTGTCGAGTCTGGACCGTTGGGAAAGAACAGCTCCCACCCCCACATCAGAGGCATCCACTTCCACTATGAATTGCAGCCCCGGGTCGGGAAGGGTGAGGATAGGTGCAGAGCAGAATCGCCGTTTGAGGGTTTGGAAGGCCCCTTCTGCAGCGGCAGACCACGCAAAGCGGGTGCTGGGAGATGTCAGTGCATGCAGAGGGGCAGCAATGATGCTGAAGTTCCGTATGAACCGCCTGTAAAAGTTAGCGAATCCCAAAAAGCCCTGCAGGCGCTTTCGGGAGGTGGGCTTGGGCCACTCTGTCACGGCACTGACCTTTTGTGGGTCCATACGGATATTGCCTGCAGACACGACAAAACCCAGGAATGACACAGTGGGGACATGGAATTCGCATTTTTCTGCCTTAACATATAGCTGGTTTTCCAGGAGTCGTTGCAACACTTGGCGCACGTGATTCTGGTGCTCCTGTATGGACTTGGAGAAGATCAGGATGTCATCCAAGTAGACAAACACAAACTGATGGAGCATGTCTCTGAGCACATCATTGACCAAGGCCTGGAAAACAGCTGGGGCGTTAGTCAGGCCAAAAGGCATCACCAGATATTCGTAGTGGCCACTGTGTGTGTTGAAGGCTGTCTTCCACTCGTCCCCCTCCCGAACTCTGACCAGATGGTACGCGTTCCTTAGGTCCAATTTAGTGAACACAGTGGCACCTTGCAATTGTTCAAATGCAGAAGAAAGAAGAGGAAGGGGATACCTGTTCTTGACAGTTATGTTGTTCAGTCCACGGAAATCAATGCAGGGGCGAAGGGTCTTGTCCTTTTTCTCGACAAAGAAGAAGCCCGCCCCCACTGGAGAAGACGAAGGTCGGATGATACCTGTAGCCAGCGAGCTCTGTATGTAGTTATCCATGGCCTCCTTTTCAGGAGCAGAGAGGGAATAAAGCCGCCCCTTGGGAAGGGGGGCCCCAGGGAGAAGCTCGATGGCGCAGTCATAGGGCCGATGAGGGGGGAGCGATGTTGCCCGAGCCCGGCTAAAAACTGCCCTAAGGTCATGGTAGACGGGGGGTATGCTGGGGAGGTCCACAGAGGGGTCCGGGGGCTCTGAATGCTCCTCAGGGACCAAGGAAGAAGCAGAGGTTAAGCAGGTAGCCAGACAGAAATCGCCCCGGGAAGTGGGGTTCAGGATCCAGTCAAAATCAAAATCAGACAACCAACAAGAGTTCCTGAAACGAGGAGTAAAAAGCACGAGGAAAATCTCTCAGAAGGCTAGTGGAAGGAAGACAATCCGGCAGGGGGGTAAAGGGTGGGGGTGTTATTATAGTGGGGCTGATTGGTAGATGAGGTGCAGGTGAGAAGCTAGCAAAAGGGAAGTTGTAGACGAGCCAGTCCAGGTTTCAAAATAAGAGCGGTGTCTGGCTACGGACGTGACAAAAGTCTGGTTTCTGTGAATGTGGTGACAGTCAACATGTTACTGAGTGTCTTGTTTCTTTCAGGTGAGATGTTTGTTCATTAACTTTCATTGGAGACTTGAATCATTTCTGCTCTCAGATGTTTGACAGTAATATTGTTTAAATCTCCATGTGTGACATGCTGCCGCTGAAATGTAGTTTGTGGATCAATAACTTTCTTCTCAGGTTGTTTTGCTGCACATTATGTTCATCATTATTTGGTCTTACAGGTGTTTTAGCTGATTGCAACAAGAATCCATCACTCTTCATTACTGCACCGAAGAAGATTAAAGCGTTTAATGGATCTTGTCTGCAAATCTCATGTAACTTTATTGTTAAAGAAGAAAAAGATTTTAATGGCAGCAGAGAAATAACTGGAGTCTGGATTAAAAATGATCCAAGTTTTGGTTCAGATAAAAGAAATGTGGTTTTTAACAGCAGTAAACAAAATAACATCTATCCCATCAATATAACTGGAAACATGAAGCAGAAAAACTGCACCACTTTATTTTATAATTTACAAACAAAACATTCAGGCATATACTACTTCAGGATTGAGAACGGACCGTTCAGAGCAACAGCTTCTTGTGATGGTGTTAATATAACAGTTAAAGGTAAGAACTTTAAAAATCATGAAAGAAAAAAGACACTCAGTAACATGTTGACTGTCACCACATTCACAGGAACCAGACTTTCCTCCTCCATCTCTTACACTGAAAACTAGTTTCAGCAAAGAAACATCTACATTAGACCGTTTGAAAGAGGAAGTTGTCTTTCTGGCCATCGTCTGCAGAAAACATTTGGGGGTTTTGAGGTGAACTTTAATCTCTGTCAAAGATAAGAGAATTCATTCCCACATAGGAGTTTCCTGTTAGTCAGAGCTTTGACTCTTCTGTTTATGTGCATCAGAGGTGTAAAAAATACCTAAATAAATATAAAAAAAGACAAAGCAAGTTCCTTAAAAAAAACACATAATATGGAGGCTCATTTTACCAAACTGCAGCAATGCTCTTGTGTTGTTGTACCATTTAACAAGTAAAAAGAAAGAAAAAAACTCCACTTTTCCCCATCTAATATTACTTAAACATTTCTAAATTACTGTATAGTTCACCTATTTGCTTCTTAAGATATATTTACATCTGGTGTACCAGGTAATTAGTTATATTTCCAATACATGGGTGTTATGCACATTGTAATTTTCAGACCAAGACCATGACACAGCCGTGACTCAGTAAATAGATTATAATATTCACTTCCATTTAGTGTAATGTCTTTATGTTTGAAAAATTATTTTGTAAACGACATCTCCTATAAAAAGGAATGAATAAACAGAAGCACATTAACAAACAGTTTTCTTGGTTTACACCCTACACTGGGTTACACCCTTCTTCTTGAAAAGCTTTATCATGCGGTACAACGTTTTTGCATTTTTGTTATATCTGCAGATATCAAATCCTGAAGAATGGCTGCTTGAACAGTTTGAGGCTATGGTCCTGGCTTGCCCTCCTTCTAAATGGGTCTTCACCCCTCAGGTAGTCAAACTGAGAGTTCATGCTTTCTTGACTCTTGAGGATAGTTAAAAGACTATCAAAGTGTTCGCCCGGCCCTGTCTCAGTCGCTTTAAAGAGACATTTTTTTTCAACACATCATTTTTTTCTACAACCTTGCAAGGCAAGTTTATTTATATAGCACAATTCAACAAGGGGATTCAAATGGCTTTTCACAATCTGTAACAGGTTTGACTCCAAAATCTTTGAGACCCTTTTAAAAAAATCTGATCCCAGGACGTCTAAACAACAAGAGGAGGAGTTCAGTTGATGTAAGAGGTTCTCCAGATCTATGCTGTTAATGGGGTGAAACGGTGTCATGGTGTTTAAACTGGTTTTCAGTGGACCAGAACCTGCTGTTGACGTACCAACTGCTCGTCTAATATTTTGGATTTTGTCTGTGAAGAATTCGGCAAAGTCATTGCAGGTCATGGTTGAATAAAACAAACTAAAACTAAACTAAAACTAAAAAAATTCAGTTAAATATATCATATGGGAGACACACACAGTGATATTTTAGAAGTGAACAAATTTTATAGGATTTACAGAAGTTGCGCAATAATTGTTTAAAGAAAATTAGGCAGGTGCATAAATTTGGGCACCACAAAAATAAAATGAATTCAATATTTAGTAGATCCTCTTTTTGTAGAAATAATAGCCTCTAAACGCTTCCTATAGCTTCCAATGCGAGTCTGGATTGTGGTTGATGGTATTTTGGACCATTCCTCTTTACAAGAATCTGCTGATATTGAGTGGAACCCATGCATCCCTCAACCTTGATAAGATTCCCAGTCCCTGCACTGAACTACAGTTACATATCTAGTGGAGACACAAAGAATCACGTATTACTATAATTACAAAAATGATAAAGATGTCCCTAAAGTTTTAAAGCACCTGATAAAATGAAAAACACTTGAAAGAGTGTTTTAGTGACAATAACAGAAATATGAAGATCAATATCTGCATTGAAGCAATCACCATGTTGATAGGACAGCAGCGATGCTGTAGTCTTGAATTATGGGAAGTTAACTGAGTTTGAAGTCAAACCAGCTAAATGAGGAAGTTGTGCTCTGTTGCTGTGCATTGATATTTCTAAACGCAACCATTTCGTTCTTCACATCCTCCACAAGCTGCTTGTAGTCAGTTGTGTTGAAATTTAAAGTAAACATGCTGTTTGAATGACTTGTGTTTGTGAGTCCAGGTGACGGTTTGATGGCAGGTCTGTTTGTGAACGTGGTGATAGTGGGGGTCTTCGGTCTCTCTGGTGAGTTGTTGGGTTTTTCTTTTGAGAGAAATAAGTAATAAGTTGGACTGTCAATCATTAAGTCAATACTCTTAATTAAAATGAATGTTTTCATGTATTTTCTTTCATCTTCACATGTGAAACAGTGTTTAGGATTTCTGATGAAATGTGAATTTTTTTAAGTTTAAAAGAACATTTGTTTTTTGTTGCTGTTTTTATAATTAGGAAGTGTAAAGTTTTAAATAAGTGTCTTTATGTTGTCTATCTTCGTATTTTTGGGGGTTTTGTAACATTTCTTTGTGGTTTACAACCATGAATGTCTGAAACATGATCTATGATGTGACATGGGCGTTCAGCAGTAATGAAAATGTAGTTAAAAGTAAATATCTGGTACAAAGAGAGAGTCTGTTAATACATATAATCCACAGTTGAGCCCCACTGCTTGGTAATGTTGGAGGTTTTTAGGATATTTATGTTGTAAAGGTTTTCTGTGAGTCAAACTCCCAAACAATCACCTTCTACTGTAGTTAAACTACTAACGACTCAGAAGTACTTCACACTAAACAAAAAAGTTTATAACATTTCAATACAAAATAAAAACTCACAGTATGTGATACTTTACACAGAGCAGAACGTTTGACATTATTTATAATAAAATGAGTTGGCAGATACAAATACGAGTATTTATAAGAACACTTTTTACAATATAATTTTTATCGTTTAGATTTCTACATTTCCACAAAGTCCTTTGCATTTTACTGCCTGGTTATTTTAGATCTAAAAAATGAATTTAAGAAAAATTAATAAATAAGATTAGACTAATTTGTAATTGAGTTAAAATCTTTTTTTCCATCTTGTTAATGTGATTATTTTTCAGGTGTTTCGGCTGTTTGTTCGAATGTAAATATAATGTAAATATGCATGTAAATATAGTACGATAGATGGAGAAATTGTTAAATTTGAAAAAAACAGAACTATATTTGGAGTTTGGATTACAAATAATCATGATTTTAGCGATAAAGGTAAAGTGATTTTTAATAGCAGTCAACAAACGAACACCTACCAGATAACACTGACTGGAAACCTGAGAGAGAACAACTGCACCAGCTTGTTTTCTGACTTGAGTCAAAGTCACTCAGACACGTACTTCTTCAGGATTGAGAACGAACCGTTCAGATCAACAGCTGAATGTGAAAGTCTTCAAATAACAGTTAAAGGTAAAAAAGTTTGTTTATTTGAAGTTTTAAATTCAGCACTGAAAAAAGTATAGGTAGTAATTTGATTCTGGAATTAAGTATGTCTAAAGGATTATCTGTAATATCAGTAGTTATTATTTATTATTGCCCTGATATAATCCTAAACCATTCCACCAAAAAAAAAAAAAAAGGATTGTGTATATATATATATATATATATATATATATATATATATATATATATATATATATATATATATATATATAAAATAAATATTCATTTTAGTGGACCATTCATGTGGTAAGAAAAAAACAATTACTATTTCTGCAAATTCGTTTTTTTTAAGTGTATTTTCAGTGTATTTCTGAAATTTTCTAAGTAAATTCTGACTGTAGAAGAAAACTCAACTCCGACTAAAACACTAAAGTTGTTTCTTTATCTTTGTTCTTTATCTAGAGAAGCGTTATGTAGAAAAGTTTTCTAAACATGAGCTCCACTTATAGTACGTACAGTTGTGACGTGTCACATTTAAGTGTGTGTGTGTGTGTGTGTGTGTGTGTGTGTGTGTGTGTGTGTGTGTGTGTGTTAATTTAAAAAAAAAAAGACATTGAACTTTTTTGTTGAATTGATGTCCATTATGGGAGGACAGTAAAACAGTTCAAGAGTAGGATTACAAGAACCCTTCCATGAGAAATGCCATGTCAAACATCCATTCCTCCACCGTATAAATCCTGCTCAGGATCACAGGAGTCTACTGGTGCGTTTCAGGCTGTTTTCCTGGCTGTCAACAAGCAAAAGTCAGGGATCGAACCTGGGCAGATCTTCAGTCCATCTCAGGGCTGCAGTTGGAGAAACACCTGCACACTCGCTTGTCAAAGGAGTTTAGGTCTGCAAATCAGTCTAATGTTTTGGGATTTTAGGAGGAAACCAGAGCACCTGGAGAAAAACATGCAGGGACAGAACTCAAGCTGGGATTTGAACCAAGAACTTCTAGTTGTGAAGCTACAGTTTTGGTGGTTGGCTGTCATGTTACTCTTCTTGATTCAGTAGCTCAAAAAGCCTCCTTTTACACCAGTAACTTCGTTGTTTCTGTGTCACATTTGCTGTCCCTCAAATCTCTGTGGAGGCATGTTGGTGACATAAAACATTTTCTTGTAAAAACTTGACCTTCAGTAAAAGGCAGTTGTACCAAGTCATTTTATACTAAATGTGATTGTACACATAACTGGAGCTTCTGCAACCAACATCTGTGAATGAACCTGCAGGGTTAGTCCTCTGATGGTCAGTCTGTTATCTGTTATATGAACTTTTAGTCAGATTTGACATTGGTGGTCTATTTTACAGCATTCACATGTCAAAGAGGTTGAATCTGAAACATCCACCTCAGCAGTGAAGTAGGGTTTATAATATTAGATACTGATATGCAGCAATGCTAAATCCTTATCTCAAACTCACAAAAGTTGTACTCCAAACGAGTGCTCAATGAACTCAGTTTTATTTGAGTTTGGTTTTCTGGATCAGAGAAGTTAGACTTCTGTCACAGGAGCTGTGGTGACCAAAACATTGCTGGAGAGTGACCATGAATTTCTTTGTTCTGCTTCTACGTTTAGTTTACGTCTCAGATTCTGCTTCTATTTTCAGCTTGTTTGTCAAATTCACAGATCAGGTCAATCTGTGTCTCCTCTGGTAGCCTCCTCTTCTTCACCTGTCCAGCTCTGATGGTGTCCCATCTCTTTGCTGCACTCTTCATCTCCACTGGTCCTCCTCACAAGCAAAGCAGAAACGACATTACAAACAAATGTGTGCAATACAGCCGAGTTGCCACTAGATGCCAGTGTTTCCCATCTTTGTGTGGTCTGCCTCTCCCTCCCTCCATCATTGTTCATGCACACGACAGACCGTCTGTGGTACCACGTGGTTCCTCAGAGATGCTGCTGGTAGGAACCACAAAGAAACCTAAGCATAACCCTCTTCTGTTTTTCAACTAAAATGTGACATTTTCTCACTATTATTTCTGCATGATAAGTGCACGACTTTAACAAATCTTGTATTATTATTAAATTTCAAATCTTTTCTGTTTTGAGATTCGGTTTATTGAGAAAACATTTGGTGTGCAGCTCCAGATGTGACACTTACAATTACTACTATTCAAGTTCAATGCTAAAGTGGACTTAGTTAACGCTCACCAGTGGTCGATGTCTTAGAATTGATCGCTCTAATGGGAACCAAGTGAACGGCACAAACAAATTTAGACTTTGGGGTCCTGCAGCTCGCCATACACAACGCAAGAGAGATTCAAAGTGTCCGATACCAGCTGGTATTCACAGTTCTGAATCCTGGCTTTTGCACCTGATATGGTGACACGTGTTTCCCACCAAGTTCCTACGTGACCATCTCATAGGGATCGTGGTGGATGAGATCCATCTCATTTACAAATGGAAAGGAGGGTCACTCAGACCAGGTGGGGCCTTCTGGCACCATCAGCAGGTTACTTTTGAAGTTTTACTTTTACACTGTTTTTTAACCCTCAAACTGATAATTCTCTTTTTCCTTCGTTGTTTTTCAGGCCTCTGCTTTGCTGGTTTTGTTTTAGAAATTAGTCTTTAATCATTTTAGGGCCGACCCCACTGTTCTGTTGGATATTTTCTCTCAGCTCACACTTCCACTTACTATCTGTCAAAATGTGATGTCCATTATTAACATCAGTCTGTTACTTTATTTTCCTTCGAAATTGATATTAATTTACTTGCTGTTTTCTTGTGTGCATCAATGTTTATTACATCTTACTCAGGTTCAGAATCATTTTTGTTGGCACTCAAAGTAATATTTATCTTATTTTGAATTGTAGAAGTGTAAAGTTTTGAAGTGGGGTTGAATGAATGTTATATTACAGATTATTGCATCAGTTACAGAGTTGCAAAGAGGATGTTGTGAAGAAAATGTAGTCAAAAAGTAAATTAAAGTTAGAAAAGTTTTGCAACAGTTGAAATATATCCAAGGCAATGTTTGTTCAAACTTCAGTTTACTGGGTTTTTAATAGCTTTAAATACTGATGGTGTTAAGTGTGGACAGCCGTTAGTGCAGCTCTCCATCAGAAATCCTCCTTGATCGGCCAAACTGAGATAATGTGACTGTCGTCTGTTGCAGGTAAAATAAGGTTGTTGACGTCTCTGCAGCAGGACAACGCTCCTGTGATGCAGATACGACATCAACTTGACACAGAGGTACAAAGATGTGAGTTTAGCTGGTCTGAAGGAATTTACACAACTTCAGATCCAAAATCTCTAAAAATAAAATCGCTTTATTATGTTACACTGAAAGTTAGAGAACCAACTAACTTTAAAACATAGGAACATGTAAACATCCATCCATCGGAGACCATCTTTCAGGTTTTAAAGCAGCAGGAAAAAAGCAAAAACATGACTAAAGTCAACTTTATTTATATACAGTTAACAACAAATTAAAAGAATATTAAATGGTAATAAAACGTATTGTAGCCAATGAGAATGTAAGCCAAGAGGAAAAGATGAGTCTTCAAACAAGATTTCACATGAATCAGTAATTATTTTATGGTTTTTTTTCAGAGATTGCATAATAGCTTGTCTCAAAGGACCAGAAACACAACCAGAATTTAGACTGGAATTGATCGATGTAATTAGTTTTGTGTTTGGTTTTAGTTTTAGTTTTCTTCTCCTGTTTTGGGGTTTTCTGGTTTTCTTGTGTTTTTGTTGTCAGAGCATTTTGAGATTTTGCATTCCTGCTTGTGAAGCATTTTTGTTGAATTAAAGGACTTTAGTTTGGCCTCCAGCTGCCTCAGTCTCCTGCATTTCAGTCCTCTCCTCACCTCTCATTTCATGACAGATCAACGCAAGAACTGGTGCTCCAATAAGGACCGTTTTCTCTCTGTATAACAAACTATAAAAATGAATTAGAAATTAACAATCTATAATACTGAACTATGTCTACATGATTTATTTTTGCTGATTTCATATTTTACAGGTGCTTTGGCTGCTTGTTCTGCACCAGTACACCTCCACATCACTGCACCAGAGAAGATGGAAGCACTGGAAGGATCTTGTTTACAAATCCCATGTAACTATAGTGCTGTAGACGGAGGAAAAACTAACTTTGACAACAAGAAAGAGATAGTTGGAATGTGGATGAAACAAAACAACAAGTATCCGGTCAATATTATTGGAAACCTGACTGAAAACAACTGCACCTCTCTGATCTCTAATTTGAACCAAAGTCTCGCAGACACGTACTTGTTCGGGATTGAGAACGGGGACTTCAAGGCAACAGCTGATTGTGATCCTCTTCACATAACAATCAACGGTGAGAGTTTAATTATTTTAAAAGTGACCTTATTATACCCTCTGATAGTTTTCACAGTATCGTGCAGAAGTCTTAGGCTGTTTTTGTCACTGACCAGTTATAAAATGTACATCAGTCAGCCTCTGGGTGACATGTACACAAAATAAAACCACGTATGTTAACACCAAAATGACGTACAGGTACTGGTGAGTATTTACTGGGACCTCCCTCGCAACAATATACAGCTTTAAAGGTTTCAGGAGACTTTTTCCTTCAGATGTTTGCAGAAGTTTACATATTAAAGACACTGCAAAATGTAAGAGATTTGATTAAACTTTGATGAATCTTAAACAGTGGTGAATGGAAAGCTCCTCCCCCTTTTCTCTGTCTCTGTCTCTAGATTCTCCTTGGAGACCCACCATCAACATCCCAGATGATCTGAAGGAGAATGAGCGTGTCACTATAACCTGCTCAGCTGTCACTCCCTGTCCACACTCCCCTCCTGAACTCACCTGGACTCTCCAACAAGACTTTCATCACACAACAGAGAAAACCAACGATGGAACCTTCACAACTAAAATCCAGAAGAACATCACTCTGTCAGACACACATGATGGATACAACATCAGATGTTCTGTCAGATATCCTGTGAATGAAGGAAAACATTTCAAGACCTCACAGACAGCAAAGACTCTCAGTGTGTCATGTAAGTGATCCTGTTAACACATCAGAGTTGAGCTGTTTCTGATCAATAAAGTTCACTGGTGTCACATGTTCCTCAGATGCTCCTAAGGACACCTCAGCATCCATCAGTTTGGTGTCAGCAGGTAGCTGGGTGAACCTGACCTGCTCCAGCAGAGCCAATCCTCCCGTCAGCAGCTTCACCTGGTTCAAGAAAAGTGAAGATGGAGACATGAAAGTTGCTGGAGGAGACTTTTACATCCTGAATGTAGCAGATGGAGGAGTTTATTACTGTGTGGCCACAAACGATGTGGGGAATCAGACATCAGCAGACATCTCTCTAAATGGTAAAAAGTCATTTTCTTATTATCTCGATCCTTTGATAATTTAAATGTGGAGCCTCTGCAAAGTCTTCCTTTTGATTATCTATATTTAATTTCATTTAATTTAACTGAGGTTGTCCTGATGGATCTTCAGTCTGGAAGATTGTTCGATACGTCATTGTCATCATCTTCCTGGTTGGATGTGTTTGGTGAGAATCAAATAAAATCATCCAGACGGATCTTTCTAGTTTTATATAATTTAATCAGTATATTGAACAGAAGTTTATAATTTTATGAGCCTTTTTTCAGACAGATATTGAGTTTACTTCTAATTTGTCATTGTGAATAATTTTACAGTATTTTGATCTGGATAAAGAAAACAAAGAAGACAAATTCAACAGTTGAACAGCTGCAGGTGGGAAATTTTACTGACCTTTGCTGAAGTCATGTACTAAAGGTTGTATGTTACTCTAAAACTGCACATGTGACATCATATTTAGATTTTTAGATTGAATGTTATGAGGTCATTTATAAAGTTATAAAGTATATATATATATATATATATATATATATATATATATATATATATATATATATATATATATATATATATATATATATATATATATATATATATATATATATATAAATAACTTGCCACTCACTTTCAATGATGCTGTTTATGCTTTTACTGAAAAATGTATCTTTAATCATTTTATAGAAGCTGGAAGTGATCTATTCACAGGTTCAAGTGTCTGGGCCAGAACATTTATTACCACAGACTGATGATGGTCCACAAGATCTCTATGCTCAAGTCAAGAAAAAGCTGAGCTGTGATTTTTAAATTAACTTCCCACCTGAACTTTAACTGGTATTAGTCCTGCTGTTTCAGACGTGAGTACGACACAGTGAGATGTCAAAGATTCTCCAAAGAACTAAGATATCAGTCCGTATTGAGGAAAACACTGGGAACAGCATGTCATCAGTTTATTTATTACACAGTGTTGCATCATAGGTGGTAACTGAGCTGCTGACTGACACCTGGGTTCTCATGAAGTGACTGATTAAAATTTAAATGACTTCTTAGTTGACTATATTACAAAAAGAAGGACACCATAATTTAAAGAGAGTTTATATTCAACATGGTCTTTCAGGTTGAGGAACAGTTGTTGATGACAGACTGATCTCCAGATGTAGATGTTTCTACTGATAAAAGACTTGTGGATGAACGACTTTCAGATTCTTCACGGCTGCTAAACTTCCTGAAGCTGACAACAACTCCCAGACATGAGTGGCGGCTTGTTTCAGACCTCAGAGTGGGAACCAGCAGCTGTGCAGCTTCTGTTGGTTGTTAACTTGTTAAGTTACATGTTTGATTAACCGCCTGAGTAAAAACTGATGGAAATTATTTTATTTAGAGAGGATTTTTATTGTAAAATGATTTATTCTCTGTTTGTTTAAAACCATATGGCTGCACATTTGTATCTGTACTGAATAATAAACTATAATATATAAACAAAAACCTGAATGTTATTTTACTTTCTAGAGTTTTAGACAGTTTATTATAATACTTTTAGGAAATAATGTATTTAAATTAACAGCTGAACTGATATCTTTATTAAGTTGATTTATTTCACAGTTCATCTCTGAAGATGTTTGTTAGTTTTTAACAGCCAGTAAAAGTTTTTACAGAAAGAAGTTTTAGAAAAACTAAGTACATCTCATAATTCAGTGGCTTGTAGAATCACATTTAGGTGAAATAACGTAAACTAATTATTGTCTGTGTGACATTTTCAGTTGTTCACATCTTGTGGGGGATTTTTGGTCCACTGCTCTTTGTAACTTGGTTCAGTTCATTGAGGTTTGTGGTCTTTTGTTTGTTCACGGTTCTCTTAAGTTCCCACCTCAGTATTTCACTCAGGTTCCTGTCTGAACTTCAACTGGTTCATTTCATCACCTTGATTCTCTTTTCATCCATTCTGATGTAGATTTGATGTTGTGTTTGGGATCGTTTTCCTGTTACAGGACTCAGTTTCAGCCAAACTTCTACCAACTTCTATGTCGACTGTCTACCTGATGACAGCAGCTCAAACTGTCAAAGGTGGAGAGATCTTTCAGTATGTTGGATGTCCTGCTGATGCCGTGACAGCTGAAAATATCCTCCCAGGAGGACAGTGGACAGACAGGAGTTGTGTGAATCCTGTGACTTCCGCAGTAGCCTGAACATCATCATCTCCACTAACACTGTGGTCCAATACTCCCTCACACATATAAAACTGACAGAAAGGGATCATTTTAGCTGCTTTAAGCCCGTTCACATGATACCTCTGTGTCTGTCCTGATGATGTGAATGATTGTGTCAGCGTGACTTGATGTTGCTGTGAGAGAAGAGTTACGTTAATACTTCAGAGAGAAGTGGTGGGATGTAAACCCACAAAGTCATGAAGCAAGTGACGGGTCAAAGCTGAGTACTTGAAGTATCCAGAAGGAGCTGGTTAGATGGGTTTGGTGTGATGTTAACGCTGAGTGAAGCCAACCTTTTTTCAGGATGGAGTTTCTTCATCATGTGGGTCAGAACTGTGTTCATTGTTCCAGTTTAGTCAAGTTTAACAATTGTTGTTCATAATGCAACATTATCATTTGTGCTACAGGACTGATAAAGTATTATTTAACGGAGCTGAATTTATTAACTGATATGCAAGACTTTGCTTTTGTTTGCTGAAACCGTTGAGACAAATAACTCTGCAGATTAGTGTTGTACATCACATCATAAGATGATGAAAACCTGAAAAAGCTGATAAACATCTTCTGGTCAAACATCTTCTACATATCACACTTCTGAATATTTAACGACTGTTCAACAGAAGTTTATTTTTAGGATGAAAGAAAAACCTTCACCACTCAGACCAGGTTGAGACGACGATGCCGCAGAAATATAACCTCCTCTTTCACACGGTCTGAGCAGGAAGGATGAAGACGTCTCTGGAAACAGAGTTGGTTTGTGTTGACTTTACATTTGATCAGAACAGAGATGCTGCTTATTTGTTCTGCTGCTGATCAGTGAAATAAAAACATCCATCTGTTTAGATTTGACAACGTTTTAGTGGCCCATTCATGTGTTGAGAAAAAAAAATTACAATTTGTACAATTTGTACACTGAAATTTCTACACTTTCAGTGTATTTCTGAAATGTTCTAAGTAAATTCTGACTGTAGAAGAAAACTCAGCTCAGACTAAAACACTAAAGTGTAGAAGTTTCTTTTCTGAAACGTGTTTTCAGTGTAAGAGATGAAGGAGGAAAGTCTGGTTTCAGCAGCACTTCTGTCTGTGAATGTGGTGACAGTCAACATGTCACTAGGAGTCTTTTGATTTTGCTGCACATTATGTTCATCATTATTCTTGTTTTACAGGTGTTTTAGCAGCTTAACAGCGTTTATCATCTATTTTATAACTTTAAGCTGATCTGACACAGCTGACAGGCTGTAATTCATAATTTGCATGTCAGAAACACACAAACCCTAAACCTCTAAACACAGAAGTGTTTCTTTATCTTTGTTCTTTATCTAGAGAAGCATTATGTAGAAAAAATTTCTAAGCACTGTACAGTACAGTTGTGACGTGTCACATTTATGTGTGTGTGTGTGTGTGTGTGTGTGTCTGTGCGTGTGTCATTTGTAGTGAACTTTTTTGTTGAATTGATGTCCATTATGGGAGGACAGTAAAACAGTTCAAGAGTAGGATTACAAGAAACCTTCCATGAGAAATGCCATGTCAAACATCCATTCCTCCATCGTATGAAGCCGTTAAATCCTGCTCAGGATCACAGGAGTCTACTGGTGCGTTTCAGGCTGTTTTCCTGGCTGTCAACAAGCAAAAGTCAGGGATCGAACCTGGGCAGATCTTCAGTCCATCTCAGGGCTGCAGTTGGAGAAACACCTGCACACTCGCTTGTCAAAGGAGTTTAGGTCTGCAAATCAGTCTAATGTTTTGGGATTTTAGGAGGAAACCAGAGCACCTGGAGAAAAACATGCAGGGACAGAACTCAAGCTGGGATTTGAACCAAGAACTTCTAGTTGTGAAGCTACAGTTTTGGTGGTTGGCTGTCATGTTACTCTACTTGATTCAGTAGCTCAAAAAGCCTCCTTTTACACCAGTAACTTCGTTGTTTCTGTATCACATTTGCTGTCCCTCAAATCTCTGTGGAGGCATGTTGGTGACATAAAACATTTTCTTGTAAAAACTTGACCTTCAGTAAAAGGCAGTTGTACCAAGTCATTTTATACTAAATGTGATTGTACACATAACTGGAGCTTCTGCAGCCAACATCTGTGAATGAACCTGCAGGATTAGTCCTCTGATGGTCAGTCTGTTATCTGTTATATGAACTTTTAGTCAGATTTGACATTGGTGGTCTATTTTACAGCATTCACATATCAAAGAGGTTGAATCTGAAACATCCACCTCAGCAGTGAAGTAGGGTTTATAATATTAGATACTGATATGCAGCAATGCTAAATCCTTATCTCAAACTCACAAAAGTTGTACTCCAAACGAGTGCTCAATGAACTCAGTTTTATTTGAGTTTGGTTTTCTGGATCAGAGAAGTTAGACGTCTGTCACAGGAGCTGTGGTGACCAGAACATTGCTGGAGAGTGACCATGAATTTCTTTGTTCTGCTTCTACGTTTAGTTTACGTCTCAGATTCTGCTTCTATTTTCAGCTTGTTTGTCAAATTCACAGATCAGGTCAATCTGTGTCTCCTCTGGTAGCCTCCTCTTCTTCACCTGTCCAGCTCTGATGGTGTCCCATCTCTTTGCTGCACTCTTCATCTCCACTGGTCCTCCTCACAAGCAAAGCAGAAACGACATTACAAACAAATGTGTGCAATACAGCCGAGTTGCCACTAGATGCCAGTGTTTCTCATCTTTGTGTGGTCTGCCTCTCCCTCCCTCCATCATTGTTCATGCACACGACAGACCGTCTGTGGTACCACGTGGTTCCTCTGAGACGCTGTTGGTAGGAACCACAAAGAAACCTACTACTATTCAAGTTCAATGCTAAAGTGGACTTAGTTAACGCCCACCAGTGGTCGATGTCTCAGCATTGATCGCTCTAATGGGAACCAAGTGAACGGCACAAACAAATTTAGACTTTTGGTCCTGCAGCTCGCCATACACAACGCAAGAGAGATTCAAAGTGTCCGATACCAGCTGGTATTCACAGTTCTGAATCCTGGCTTTTGCACCTGATATGGTGACACGTGTTTCCCACCAAGTTCCTAAGTGACCATCTCATATGGATCGTGGTGGATGAGATCCATCTCATTTACAAATGGAAAGGAGGGTCACTCAGACCAGGTGGGGCCTTCTTGAAGTTTTACTTTTACACCGGTTTTTAACCCTCAAACTGATAATTCTCTTTTTTTTTCATTGTTTTTCAGGCCTCTTCTTTGCTGGTTTTGTTTTAGAAATTAGTCTTTAATCATTTTAGGGCCGACCCCCCTGTTCTGTTGGATATTTTCTCTCAGCTCACACTTCCACTTACTATCTGTCAAAATGTCCATCCATCCATTATCTATACCCGCTTTATCCGTTTCCGGGTCACGGGTGTCTGTCGGAGCCTATCCCAACGCATATCAGGCGAAAGGCAGGGGTCCACCCTGGACAGGTCGCCAGTCTATCCAGGGCCTCTGTCAAAATGTGATGTACATTTGTCGTGGAAAAAATAGTCGGTGGAAGAAAGAATAAACGTCTACTGTCTTCGTACGCTCGTTTATTTGAAATCGACCGGAATAAACAGAGCAGAGGTTCTGCAGAAATCCCCCCGCTCACTGAAGGGAGGCGTCTTTTATACAGAAAGCATGAATAAAAAGACAAAGACATATACATTAAAGAATGCGCTCGCGCTTTACAGTGAGGACGCGCTCATTTCATGACAATAGGGGATTTCGCTGGGTGACGGGTGCGCGCTCGTTTCATGACGAGGGTGTTTGTTTCCGTGTCTGGAGCGCGCACATTCCATAACAATGGCTGTGCTCCGTGTCCGAAGCGCACACATCCATAACAATGGGAGCATATGTTCCACGTCTGGGCGTACCTGTTTTCGTGACAAAGAGAAATGCATTTTACAATAGACGTGTCTTCTGACCGGCAGTCCTTGTGGCGACGTTCTTTTGTTCACGTCGCCAATAGTACGGAGAAGGTGTCATTTATCAGGCTGGAGTCAGGATGTGAAGTGGTGTGTGGGGAAGGGGGGGGAGTCTGCTTCCTCATGTAGGGGGAGTTGGTCAAAAGTAAAGCTGCATCCAAAGAATTACAAAGAAAGTAAGGAGTGTAATATAAAATTTCCACCACACTTCCCTTCTCTTGATCCTGTATGGATCACCATGATTGGTAAACAATACTCGAAGAATTTGGACGACGAAGAGGATGGCTATGAGGATGAGGCAGCTGGTGGCGTTTCCTAGAGACCATTTCGGGTCCCATTTGGGGTGTCAGGGGTGTGGTTGCTCCATGTCAGGGGCTAGCGGTGGAACTTGGCACGTTACTGTTGCAGTGGGACACTGTTTAATTCCGCACTGATCTTGCTAGTGAGCGACGACCTTACGGAGGTGTGGTTTGGGTCTGGTTGGCTGGAGTCAAGGGCGGCTGGTCAGGAGGAGGAGTGATCTTCTTGCAGTGTGAGGCATGAATCCAGGTGGCTCTGTCAGCAATCTTGACAGCAGTTTGTGTGGTCAGGAGGATCTGGAACGGGCCAACCCAGCGCTGATGGTTTCACTTCTGTCTTCTGAAGCTTCAGCACAAAGTCACTAGGGACTAGGGTGTGGAATTGTCCTTCAGCAGGGCCCGGGAGGGCAGCAGCAATCTGAGAATGAATGTCTGAGGGCTTTTGAAAGGTTAGCACAGTAAGTTAGCATGTTGGCTTTACACAGGGCTGTGTCGGAAGGAGGAGCTGTGGGGGGTTTCAAGCCTACATTAGGAGGAGTTGCAAACAGGATTTCATTGCAACTGCGTCAGCACGTGTGTTACCTACAGAAACAGGAGCAGGGGAGTTAGTGTGAGCAGAACATTTGCAGACAGCCATTCGTTCTGGGAGAAGGATGGAGTCCAGTAGATCTGCAACCAAAGAGTGGGTTAAAATTGCTTTCCATCAGATTTGAGGAATCTGCTGTGTTTCCAGAGCTGGCCATATTCGTGAATGATGCCAGAACCATATCTGGAATCCGTCCGGATGGTGGCTGATTTGTTTGCGGCGAGAATGCAGGCACGTGTTAAAGCAACGAGTTCAGCGGCCTGTGCAGAGTAATGGCAAGACAGAGGTGCGGCCTCTACAATGTCATGGTCTGAACAGACAGCATAACCGGTACGGCAGTTACCGGTGGCGGGGTCACGAGAGGCGGAGCCATCGACGTGTAGGATTAAGTCAGGGTTGTCAAGGGGGAGATCAGATAGGTCAGGTCGGGGAGTGCAGGAGAGAGAAAGTTCAGTCACACAGTCACGAGGCTCTCCATACTATCAGGGACTCACAGTTTTGATGAGGCCTACATCATATTTGTGAGTGGTCCAGACAGAAGGCGGTATTGAATTCAACTCAGTAGTGGAGTCGGGGGAGTTGAGAAGTAAAAGGGGAACAGGACCTAGAGGAGAAGCTTTCAAACCACAAACAGATTTTTGACATGTCAGTTGATGGGAACAGGTGGTTTTGAAAGCAGTGTGGAAGAAGAAAAAGAACATCAATGGATTTGGGGTGAGGGTCCAATCGGTAGTTAAGTTGCAGGATCGAGTCCAGTGTTCCAAATCCTCCGATTGGTCAGTTTTAGACTTAGCTAGGGAGATGTGAGGATCACTGTCAGGTACCTTAAAAAATGTGGATAGTAGGGGGGTAAGAGAGACAGAAAGAGCGCTGCGCGTTGCAGACCAGTAAAGGCTGCATGTTTGCAAAACATCAGTTAGATTCGAGAAGGACTGTTGTTCAAACTCGGAGTCAGGTTCTGATGTTATCCAAACGGTACAAAGAACATTTTGTGGTCTCCTGAAAACAACAGTTCGTGGAACTCTAGCTTTTGCCATGGTAATTAGGGGCTGGGATTCGTCTACAGAAATCCACCATTGATATACAAGGGTGGGAGGAGAAGTCATGATCTCCTTGGTCATTGTGTAGGAACAGGTGGTAGGAGAAATTACCTTCATGCCCTCAGGGGAGGACCGGAGCCCGAGGCCTAAAGATAGCATGAGGTCACGGCCCAGCAGATTAAAAGGGCAGCACTGTGATAACAGGAGAGAGTGTTTTGATGGGGGGAGATTATCAACAGAGCAAGATAGAGGGACTGTAAAGTGTTCTTTTATTTCTGTGCCACTAGCACCCAAAGAGTAAAGAAATTTACCACTAAGTTTAGTACCAGGCAAATCAGCTGATTTAACCACTGAAAAAGTTGCACCAGAGTCCACAATAAAAACAATATTTTTACCAGCAACTGCCATTTTAAACAGAGGAAGATTTAAAATGTTTTCTTCAGTTGGGCAATGAAATAATGTGTGTGTTTGTATGTGTATGTGTGTGTGTGTGTGTGTGAGATCGCGATCTTATCTGTTTGTTGGGGGGGCTCCTCCTCCGACGTGCCCACCGGATCTACACCCCGCTTCGCCTTTCAGTCCGAATAATGGGTTTTAGAGTGCTCTCCTCTTTGGTCTCTATAGTTGCCTCTTTTTCTGCGCTTGTGTGGTTTTAGTAAGCAGGTGTTGGTTCAGTGTCCCTTTTTTTTTTTTTTTTTTTTTTTTTTTTTTTACAGTAGCATCAGGTGTCACTCGAGCGGTTGGGTGGGTTTGGGGGACTGATCTGTGCAGGAAAGAAATCCGGCAGGAGAGTCAGCGGATGCTGTAGGAGCGTGGAGCAGGCGCAGCTGGGCTCGGTGGTTTATGTCATCTTTCTCCTTTTTGTCGGTCGTTTCCTGGTCTTGAAGTCTTTTTTGCTGATGGTCAGCGTGTCTCAGGATGTCATCTAGACGCATGGAAGCTTTTTGCCACCCGATGCAGGAGTCTTTTGTCATGGTACACAGGGGACTCAGGAGTCCATTCAGGAAGCTCTGTTTGAGGTGACTCTCATAGGGGGTCATGATGGGGCCGGGGTAGGGATCAGGCTTAGTCATTCCACTGTAATCATCGTGGATCGACTGGAGACGAAGAAGGTAGTTGTCCACTTCCTCTCCCTCTTTTTGGGTGCACGCTGTGATCTTTGACAGGTCACACGCGATTGGGAAGCTATCTCGGAGGGCTTGGAGGAAGTTAGTGACCCAATTTCTGTAGTTAATGTCGTCTGCGATGTCACCGTCACGTAGGTTGGCTGTGGGCCAGTTTGGAGTTGCAGGTTGACGGTGATGGAGGAATTGTGGCTTCAGCAGGGCAAACTGAGCTGGGGTGAGAAGGTTGAGGAGAACTCTGGACATTTCAGAGGATGTGGGGACATAGTCTTTGGTAGGTGTCTTTGGTAGGACATAGGCTTTGGTAGGTGTTTAGAGGCCACGATGATGTCATCCACAGTCCAGGGATGGTAGACATAGGCGGGTAGCCCTTGTGGTCCGGCAACCTGAACCATGGGGGCAGTTAACACCTTATTTGCGGCTGAGCGTAGGTACATTGGTGAAGGGGGGAAGGTTTTGGAGTTTTTGAAAAGAATTTCAGAGTTATTGGGTTGGATATCGGGGATGAGGGATGAGTGTCCAGTAGGTGATGACAGAGAGAAGGTGGGAGGTCTCAGGGACGTGTGGGTTTGGTCTGCAGTAGAAGTAGAGGAGGAGGAGCCGTCTGCCGACGAATCAGGGGCTAGGTCAGGTCTGGCCGCTCCCGATTGGTCTGCTGGTGTAGAGGGTGGTGGTTGGTAAGGCGGAGGGGTGGAGTCCAGTGAGGCGTCGATGGAGGATCCCCACAGGCCCTGCATAGAGGGATAGAAAAAAAACTACTAACAGTGTTATCATTCTTTGCATCAGTTTCGTTAAGTTCCCTTTTTTTTTTTTTTTTTACATGCTTCTTGGCGTTCACGCTTATCACACTCAGTTTTTCACAATTTCAAGCATTCATCCATTCTTATCATTTGTTGGACATCGTGTGATTTGACTTTTTTGTTAGTGCTTAGTTGCCGGTTTCTATCCTCAGTTACCTTTTCACGCAATTGTTTTAGTTAAATTGCACTCAGAGATCCCCCTTCAGGGAAACTATCACTCCAATTATCACTCCAATAGTAGACAAATTCACATGAATCTTTCCCGTATTTGTCTTTCATAAATATAATTAAATTCAAATTTGTTTTGTTCTTGTTTTTTTTTTTTTTTTTTAATTTGGTTAATTTTCTGGTTGCTGTGCCTTATTAACATGTAATTCATGTTTCCTAACCTGTTCTTGCGACGTCTTTTACTCACAGGACTGAATGCATTAAGCTCACGGGACTAAAAGTCCGATCTTGTCTTAGCTAAAGGCTCACAATATACTATTATGTGCGCGTTTACAACCCGATCTCGCCTTTGCTCACGGGACTTCAAAAAATTGGTTCTTGCCTCAGCGCCGACTCACAACTCTGGATGCAGCTAGAATAACTTGGTTTTGGCCTCCTGGAAGTTATGGTACGTTATGTCCCGAGTATCCAGGATATGAGAGAAAAGAAAACAAAAAAACAATAAAAATAATCTCTTCTCTTCGACACCAAAACCTTGTTATCTGAACATACAGAGTTTGATCGGATCTAAATCAATGTTTGAGCTAGTTTTTGCTCACCAGTTCACTGATTCAATCCGATCTCATTCTGATGCGCGCAAATACCCGATCTTGCTTAAGCACTATTATCGCATCTTTCAACAATCTCTTTTCAGAACATCAACCAGAAAATTAATGAAGACAGTTGACTGTAGAATTATAAAAACTCTTCGTTTCATTTAGGTTTTAGAATTTGGTATAAATTTGTCTTATCCTATGGGCTCCAATCTGAGCCTTTTAATCTTTTGGATAGAATTGGAAGAAAAATACTTCTCACCGTTTACTTTTCCCAGCGAGTTCGGAGATGCCGTCACGGTCGACTGAGATCTCAGGTAGAAGTCCTCTCTCTCAGAAATGCTAAGCGAGGTAATGAGGATGAATCTCTGCAGATTCAGGTGGCCAACCCATCATCCGGATCTCAGCGGCCCGCTTGGCATCCCACTTCTGACACCAAATTGTCGTGGAAAAAATAGTCGGTGGAAGAAAGAATAAAAGTCTACTGTCTTCGTACGCTCGTTTATTTATAATCGACCGGAATAAACAGAGCGGAGGTTCTGCAGAAATCCCCCCGCTCACTGAAGGGAGGCGTATTTTATACAGAAAGCATGAATAAAAAGACAAAGACATATACATTAAAGAAGGCGCTCGCGCTTTACAGTGAGGACGCGCTCATTTCATGACAATAGGGGATTTCGCTGGGTGACGGGTGCGCGCTCGTTTCATGACGAGGGTGTTTGTTTCCGTGTCTGGAGCGCGCACAGTCCATAACAATGGCTGTGCTCCGTGTCCGAAGCGCACACATCCATAACAATGGGAGCATATGTTCCACGTCTGGGCATACCTGTTTTCGTGACAAAGAGAAATGCATTTTACAATAGACGTGTCTTCTGACCGGCAGTCCTTGTGGCGACGTTCTTTTGTTCACGTCGCCAATAGTACGGAGAAGGTGTCATTTATCAGGCTGGAGTCAGGATGTGAAGTGGTGTGTGGGAAAGGGGGGGGAGTCTGCTTCCTCATGTAGGGGGAGTTGGTCAAAAGTAAAGCTGCATCCAAAGAATTACAAAGAAAGTAAGGAGTGTAATATAAAATTTCCACCACACATTATTAACATTTGTCTGTTACTTTATTTTCCTTCAAAATTTCCAATTTAAACCTTGAATGTAAAGTGATCACTCTAAGTGGAACATTTATCCATCGGAGACCATCTTTCAGGTTTTAAAGCAGCAGGAGGACACAAGCGCAGACATGACTAAAGTCAACTTTATTTATATACAGTTCAAACCAAAATAAAAAAACATTATATGGTAATAAAACTTAATGTAGCCAATGAGAATGTAAGCCAGCAAGAAAGGATGAGTCTTCAAACAAGATTTCAAATGAATTAGTATTTATTTTATCGTTTTTTTCAAAGATTGCATAATAGCTGGTCTCAAAAGACCAGAAACACAACTGGAATTGATCGATGTAATTAGTTTTGTGTTTGGTTTTAGTTTTAGTTTTCTTCTCCTGTTTTGGGGTTTTCTGGTTTTCTTGTGTTTCTGTTGTCAGAGCATTTTGAGATTTTGCATTCTTGCATGTGAAGCATTTTTTGTTGAATTAAAGGACTTTAGTTTGGCCTCCAGCTGCCTCAGTCTCCTCTTTACATACCTCCTTCCTTTGAATAATTATTCTTAACTTTCAAATAGTCTATATTAAAATAGTTATTCTAACAAATCCCTTGTTGGTTCCCATTGTCACCGGTCATCGCCCCCATGCTCTTCCGCCCCCTAGGCCAAGTTAAATCTAACTTAAATAATTCAAATGAGGACTTATAAAAATAGTTTTAGTTATAAACTCAACTCAATCACTAAACATGTACAGTATATACACATACACACACACCAAACACACACATATATACGTATATATATATATATATATATATATATATATATATATATATATATATATATATATATATACGTATATTTATATACATATATGAAAATATATATATATATATATATATATATATATATATATATATATATATATATATATATATATATATATATATATATATATATATATATATATGTACATATACATACACACACACATACATGCACACATACATATATACACACATACTCACACCTGTATCCATATATACCCATATACATAGCCAAACACACACACATACACACACACATTTAAAATATCTGAATGAACTGCACCTAAAGCAAATTCAGTTTTGTTGATTTTCATTATAAAGTAGTCCTGTTATCCACGATTTTAAAAAAGCCACGTTAATATTTTACAATATAGACACGTTTAGGAGCAAAACCAGTTTCTATTAGACAGAGTTTGTCTCAGGCAAGACTTCATCATATTGAACATGTTTTCATTTTGCGCTCTAAACTAACACGCGTGTCACCTTCTGACAACATTTTACACATTATGACACAAAAATGTGACATTTATCAACATAAAATGGATAAAATGTCCCTGTCAGGACCAGAGGAACGGTTCTGTTCAGACACTTACAGAGGGGCTGTTTAAAAAAGATGTAATGAAACACAACCGTAAACACAATCCATTCCAGTTTGATTAAACATGTTGCCAACATCAAATTCAAAATGAGAGAAAACTAAAGAAACAAGAAAAAAAAACATTTTTGAACATTTGAAACAGTGAGTTTGAGTACAGCAGAGTAGTAGAGTAGCTGAGTGCTTTTGCTTTAAAATGACATGATGTTTTAACATAAATGGACATCTCGTAAAAACAAGCAAACAAAAAAAAAAAGGATAAAATATGCTCAATACACAACATAAGTCGTTTTCTTTCTCACTTGACTGTAAAAACTTTCAGGGCTTGTCGACTGGTTTTCTGGCTCTGACCCCGGCGTGTCCCCCGTCTCCCACTGCTGCCCACTGTCCTGCACTGAGGCGGACGGAGGTTCAGGTCTCGTCTTGAAGTGATTCATGTCTTCATAAAGGAGTTCTTCCCCTGTTTTACTGGCTGGCATCTGAGTCTTGCCTGTTTTTTTCTGTTGATTAAAGTTTTGTAATTAATTTAATTAAAAATGGATTATAATGAGGTACATTTAACTGGAATATAATTAGATAATGTACTCTAAAGTGCCCAGAGTTGACTATTGTTGTTAATTTGACCCATTAACTAAAGATGCTTATATGAGAATGCTCTTCATCGACTTCAGTTCAGCATTCAACACCATCATCCCCAGCAGCTCGTTCACAAACTGGACCAGCTGGGGATCAACACCTCGCTGTGCAACTGGCTGTTGGACTTGGATGCACAGCTCCAACCTCTTCATAAAGTTTGCGGACGACACGACTGTGGTGGGTCTCATCAACAACAACGATGAGTCAAACTACAGGAGCGAAGTGAGCTGCCTGGCTGAGTGGTGCAGCGACAACAATCTCTCCCTGAACGTGGAGAAGACCAAGGAGATTGTTGCTGACTTCAGGAGACAACACACCCAGCATGCTCCTCTGACCATCAACGGTGCTGCTGTGGAGAGGGTGAGCAGCACCAAGTTCCTGGGTGTCCACATCTCAGAGGACCTCTCCTGGACTGTTAACACCGCATCACTCGCCAAGAAGGCACAGCAGCGTCTCTATTTTCTCCACAAACTGCGAAGAGCCAAGGCCCCGGCCCCCATCAGGTACACCTTCTACAGAGGCACCATCGAGAGCATCCTGACCAGCTGCATCACCGTGTGGTACGGATCCTGCACCGCAACCTGCCGCAAGTCTCTCCAACGCGTCGTGAGAGCAGCTGAGAAGATCGTTGGTGTCTCTCTCCCCTCACTTCAGGGCATCTACAGCAGCCGTCTGACTCGCAAACCCTCAGCATTGTGGGAGACCCCACCCACCCGTCACACAGCCTCTTCAGTCTGCTGCCATCAGGGAGGAGGCTGCGGACCCTCCGGGCCAGAACCAGCCGACTGAAGGACAGTTTCATCCACCAGGCTGTCAGGAAGCTGAACTGTTTAGTAAAGTTAACTGTTTACTTACCCCAGTCTTGGGTTGGTTTGGATGTTTCTTAAGCTTCCTGGAAGATGAAGAGAGATGTTTCAGGTTAAACAGGCAGGATGCTCCCAGTGAAGATAAAAAATGAATGTACAACAGATGCTGTTCTGTTACCGTTAAATAATAACTGACTGATACAGCTTAGAAAGGGAAAAATGAATATTGGTCAAAAGTAAAGGTTGTTTCAAATCAGTTGGTTGTTGTTTTTTCTCCCTCCAACATGTTTCTACATCACATCATTTCTGCCATATTCTGCTTGTCATTTAGATGGATTTTAACATATCACTCTTTGAATGGTTAAATGTCCCTTTTTGTCTTTGTTTGATAGTTTATCGTCAACAGTGAAGCCATAAAAGATTCAGTTGGAGGGAAACAGCAGAATAGAGAAAGAACTGAAACTTACCAAACATAGACGAGCAGGTAAACCACGATGAGCAAGGTTCCTCCGAGAAGGACGCCCAGGGTTTTGTTTATGGCGATACCTGACAAATGTGTAACAGAGGTCTAATGTAAGCTGCTTGTTTCAAAATGAAGAACACACAACTTTAAACAAACAATTAATTATAAAATTGAATGTCGTGTAAATGACCACCCGTTTCTCAGGCCAAAACAGACCCCAACCCAGAAGTACTGATGTCAGTCTTCAATATCAAGGGCTGTGTGTCAGGTTTTGTTTCAGCTGCTTAAAAGCTTCTTCACACTCTCATTTGTTGTATCTGGGCTGAAGACTTGTGCTTTGAAGAGTTCACTTAACGGCTTACAGTTTTGTAAATGTTGAGGAGGGGAGTGTGGACAGGGAGTGACATCTGAGCAGGTTGTAGAGCCAGACTTCCCAGATCTGGTTCTACCAGCCAGATCTTGTGAGGTGTTGATCGGATGACTGGACGGGAAATCTGCTTTCAAAGAAACAAGATTAGTCAAAGCTACATAATTAGAGATCAAAATACAATCAATTGAACATAACTTTTCTTGTGCACTCATAATTGTGAAAGTTTGGTAAGAAAATACATAATTCTGACATTTTTCTTACAGAAAACAACAGAAAAAAAATCAAATTTGTTTCATGTATCTCAGCAGTAAACAATATTTTGTTTACGACATTCTTATTTCAGCTACTCGCGCTGAAACTAATGATATTACTGCATGTTTTAGTTTTCACTGAAACTTCATGAACTTTTGTTATTTAACCCCAAAGACAGAGCTAATGGGACCTTTATCCACCTTAATAGTATTTTAGATTTCAAATACATAAAATATTTCTTACCTTTAACTGTTATATTAACACCATCACAAGAAGCTGTTGCTCTGAACGGTCCGTTCTCAATCCTGAAGTAGTATATGCCTGAATGTTTTGTTTGTAAATTATAAAATAAAGTGGTGCAGTTTTTCTGCTTCATGTTTCCAGTTATATTGATGGGATAGATGTTATTTTGTTTACTGCTGTTGAAAACCACATTTCTTTCATCTGAACCAAAACTTGGATCATTTTTAATCCAGACTCCAGTTATTTCTCTGCTGCCATTAAAATCTTTTCCTTCTTCAACACTAAAGTTACATGAGATTTGCAGATAAGATCCACTGAACGCTTCAATCTTCTTCGGTGCAGTAATGAAGAGTGATGGATTCTTGTTGCAATCAGCTAAAACACCTGTAAAACCAGAACAATAATGCAGCAAAACAACCTGAGAAGAAAGTTATTGATCCACAAACTACATTTCAGCGGCAGCATGTCACACATGGAGATTTAAACAATATCACTATCAAACATTTCTTCTCGAATAAAAGTTAATGAACAAATATCTGACCTGAAAGAAAAAAGACACTCAGTAACATGTTGACTGTCACCACATTCACAGAAACCAGACTTTCCTCCTTCATCTTTTAGACTGAAACCGATCTGAAAAGAAACGTCTGCTATTTAGACTTTTAATCAGAGCATCTTTTGCATAAAACAAAGAGCATCACATCTACAATCATAGTTTATTATAAAGTCAGCAGAAATGCTCGAAACAAACAAAAAACATTACAAAGAGAATAATCGTTTCTTTTTTGTAAATTTTAATTAGGCTAAAACCCAACACAACTAATTATATTATAGCATTCTCTATTTTTTAGATGTTACAAAAAAATGAAAATAAAGTTAACCAGGACAAAACATAAAAAAAATTAATTTTTTACCTAAATCACGTGCAGATAAAACAGAGACTACAGTTATAAAATTTGATCAGGTTTTCAGATTGATCTGTTTTAAATCCACTCCACCGGCAGCAGAACAAATAAATATCCTTTCCGTTTGAAAGCAGATATAATATCAAAGCAAACAAACTTGTTTTCTAAAGAAATGTTCAACCTTCCTGTTTAGATCGTGTGAAAGAGGAAGTTATCTTTCTGTGGCATCGACTGGGTAAAACATCTATGGTTTCAGTGGTGGTCCTATCTCTCTCAGTCGACTTTATGATGAACAAGAGTTAAATATCTAAATAGAGAAGATAGAGAAGCTGTTTAATTCATAGAAGCTTTGTTAGTTTTCTCATCTGGGCTGTTGAAAGGATGAAAGATGCACGCTCTGTGGTGTGAAGCATCCATGCTCTTTTGCCAATACTTTCAAATGACAGAAGCAAAGGATTGCATGTAAAGAAAAAAACAACAAGTGAGCAAAAGGCATTGTTGCAAAATTAATCATAAATAGCTAATAATGACTACACCGCCAGATGTGTCCAAACTAGAACAATGTGGCCACACAAAACTCAGATAACCAACTTCCTCTGCATACTAGAAGTTTCTTCTACTGCTTGGTACATAATTTCACAAACCTAAATCCAACCACTTCTCTTTGACTCTCATTCTGCTTCAGAAATGCATGCACATTTTTCTATATGTTTATATAGTTACTTCTGGAAAAACAATAAACTTCTCACATTTGCAAAAAAAAAAAAAAAAAAGAAAAGAAAAAGCAGTTGCTGTTGCATGTGCTGTATTTACCTTTTTTTTTAAGCATAAAAGGCATCAAACTAGCTTCATCACTGCATTAAAGACATTTTAGTTTGAGGAATGTGAAAAAAAATGAAGCATGTGCATTTTAATTGATCTTTTCTCAAGAGTAGGAAGCAGTTAAATATCCAAGTCTTTGCATTTACACAAAACAAACCAAATTCAATTCCAAATGGGATGTGATATTGTGGCAGTGTAACGGCCGGGCTGGAAGTTAAAATGTGCTTTGTCGGCCCCTGCTGTTGTCTTTTGTTTATTAGATTCCTCCTGATTGGTGTCGTGGTGCCTCCGGTACTGGGTCTTTAAACAGATGCCTGCATTCCTCCAAAATAATAAAATTGACGATAAAGTGCACTGAGTGGTCAGCACATACTGGTATAAGCCATTTATTCAGTGCCAACAACCTGCTGAAGCTGCATTCAGAGACCTTCAAAAGGACACCAATGTTTTAATTTTAAGGTTTGATGGATCTCATTTAAAAAGGCATAACATTCGAGCGTGCATGCTTTTGTGGCTTGAAATATGAAAATGTGTTAAAAGTCTGAATTCAGGTCCAATATACATTCATGAAAAGAGTCAAAGAGTCTTTTCTGAACCATAGATCAAACAATGCTCTGAAAATATAACGTCTTCTTTCACAACTTCACTTTTTGTGTCTAAGCAGGAAGGATGAAGACGCCCTCACAAAACTCATCGCTTAGCTGTCACATTACATTTGCTTTCAAAGGAAAAGTTGGCGATTTGAGTTGCAGCAGGTAAGTTTGCTTTTGAACAATTACCTGACATAAATTAAAACTACGTAGTTTCACATTATAGCTGCACATTCACTAGGTAAGCTTTCTTTTATTGAACTAGTTTTCAGTGTAAGAGATGAAGGAGGAAAGTCTGGTTTCTGTGAATGTGGTGACAGTCAACATGTTACTGAGTGTCTTGTTTCTTTCAGGTGAGATGTTTGTTCATTAACTTTCATTGGAGACTTGAATCATTTCTGCTCTCAGATGTTTGATAGTGATATTGTTTAAATCTCCATGTGTGACATGCTGCCGCTGAAATGTAGTTTGTGGATCAATAACTTTCTTCTCAGGTTGTTTTGCTGCACATTATGTTCATCATTATTTGGTCTTACAGGTGTTTTAGCTGATTGCAACAAGAATCCATCACTCTTCATTACTGCACCGAAGAAGATTGAAGCGTTTAATGGATCTTGTCTGCAAATCTCATGTAACTTTATTGTTAAAGAAGAAAAAGATTTTAATGGCAGCAGAGAAATAACTGGAGTCTGGATTAAAAATGATCCAAGTTTTGGTTCAGATAAAAGAAATGTGGTTTTCAACAGCAGTAAACAAAATAACATCTATCCCATCAATATAACTGGAAACATGAAGCAGAAAAACTGCACCACTTTATTTTATAATTTACAAACAAAACATTCAGGCATATACTACTTCAGGATTGAGAACGGACCGTTCAGAGCAACAGCTTCTTGTGATGGTGTTAATATAACAGTTAAAGGTAAGAACTTTAAAAATCATGAAAGAAAAAAGACACTCAGTAACATGTTGACTGTCACCACATTCACAGGAACCAGACTTTCCTCCTCCATCTCTTACACTGAAAACTAGTTTCAGCAAAGAAACATCTACATTAGACCGTTTGAATAAGGAAGTTGTCTTTCTGGCCATCGTCTGCAGAAAACATTTGGGGGTTTTGAGGTGAACTTTAATCTCTGTCAAAGATAAGAGAATTCATTCCCACATAGGAGTTTCCTGTTAGTCAGAGCTTTGACTCTTCTGTTTATGTGCATCAGAGGTGTAAAAAATACCTAAATAAATATAAAAAAAGACAAAGCAAGTTCCTTAAAAAAAACACATGATATGGAGGCTCATTTTACCAAACTGCAGCAATGCTCTTGTGTTGTTGTACCATTTAACAAGTAAAAAGAAAGAAAAAAACTCCACTTTTCCCCATCTAATATTACTTAAACATTTCTAAATTACTGTATAGTTCACCTATTTGCTTCTTAAGATATATTTACATCTGGTGTACCAGGTAATTAGTTATATTTCCAACACATGGGTGTTATGCACATTGTAATTTTCAGACCAAGACCATGACACAGCCGTGACTCAGTAAATAGATTATAATATTCACTTCCATTTAGTGTAATGTGTTTATGTTTGAAAAATTATTTTGTAAACGACATCTCCCATAAAAAGGAATGAATAAACAGAAGCACATTAACAAACAGTTTTCTTGGTTTACACCCTACACTGGGTTACACCCTTCTTCTTGAAAAGCTTTATCATGCGGTACAACGTTTTTGCATCTTTGTTATATCTGCAGATATCAAATCCTGAAGAATGGCTGCTTGAACAGTTTGAGGCTATGGTCCTGGCTTGCCCTCCTTCTCAATGGGTCTTCACCCCTCAGGTAGTCAAACTGAGAGTTCATGCTTTCTTGACTCTTGAGGATAGTTAAAAGACTATCAAAGTGTTCGCCCGGCCCTGTCTCAGTCGCTTTAAAGAGACATTTTTTTTTAAACACATCATTTTTTTCTACAACCTTGCAAGGCAAGTTTATTTATTTAGCACAATTCAACAAGGGGATTCAAATTGCTTTTCACAATCTCTAACAGAGGTTCTCCAGATCTATGCTGTTAATGGGGTGAAACGGTGTCATGGTGTTTAAACTGGTTTTCAGTGGACCAGAACCTGCTGTTGACGTACCAACTGCTCGTCTAATATTTTGGATTTTGTCTGTGAAGAATTCGGCAAAGTCATTGCAGGTCATGGTTGAATAAAACAAACTAAAACTAAACAAAAACTAAAAAAATTTTGTTAAATATATCATATGGGAGACACACAAAGTGATATTTTAGAAGTGAACAAATTTTATAGGATTTACAGAAGTTGCGCAATAATTGTTTAAAGAAAATTAGGCAGGTGCATAAATTTGGGCACCACAAAAATAAAATGAATTCAATATTTAGTAGATCCTCTTTTTGTAGAAATAACAGCCTCTAAATGTTTCCCATAGCTTCCAATGCGAGTCTGGATTGTGGTTGATGGTATTTTGGACCATTCCTCTTTACAAGAATCTGCTGATATTGAGTGGAACCCATGCATCCCTCAACCTTGATAAGATTCCCAGTCCCTGCACTGAACTACAGTTACATATCTAGTGGAGACACAAAGAATCACTTATTACTATAATTGCAAAAATGATAAAGATGTCCCTAAAGTTTTAAAGCACCTGATAAAATGAAAAACACTTGAAAGAGTGTTTTAGTGACAATAACAGAAATATGAACATCTGACATATGAAGATCAATATCTGCATTGAAGCAATCACCATGTTGATAGGACAGTAGTAATGCTGTAGTCTTGAATTATGGGAAATTAACTGAGTTTGAAGTCAAACCAGCTAAATGAGGAAGTTGTGCTCTGTTGCTGTGCATTGATATTTCTAAACGCAACCATTTCGTTCTTCACATCCTCCACAAGCTGCTTGTAGTCAGTTGTGTTGAAATTTAAAGTAAACATGCTGTTTGAATGACTTGTGTTTGTGAGTCCAGGTGACGGTTTGATGGCAGGTCTGTTTGTGAACGTGGTGATAGTGGGGGTCTTCGGTCTCTCTGGTGAGTTGTTGGGTTTTTCTTTTGAGAGAAATAAGTAATTAGTTGGACTGTCAATCATTAAGTCAATACTCTTAATTAAAATGAATGTTTTTTTTAAGTTTAAAAGAACATTTGTTTTTTGTTGCTGTTTTTGTAATTGAGGAAGTGTAAAGTTTTAAATAAGTGTCTTTATGTTGTCTATCTTCATATTTTTGGGGGTTTTGTAACATTTCTTTGTGGTTTACAACCATGAATGTCTGAAACATGATCTATGATGTGACATGGGCGTTCAGCAGTAATGAAAATGTAGTTAAAAGTAAATATCTGGTACAAAGAGAGAGTCTGGTAATACATATAATCCACAGTTGAGCCCCACTGCTTGGTAATGTTGGAGGTTTTTAGGATATTTATGTTGTAAAGGTTTTCTGTGAGTCAAACTCCCAAACAATCACCTTCTACTGTAGTTAAACTACTAACGACTCAGAAGTACTTCACACTAAACAAAAAAGTTTATAACATTTCAATACAAAATAAAAACTCACAGTATGTGATACTTTACACAGAGCAGAACGTTTGACATTATTTATAATAAAATGAGTTGGCAGATACAAATACGAGTATGTATAAGAACACTTTTTACAATATAATTTTATATTTTAGATTTCTACATTTCCACAAAGTCCTTTGCATTTTACTGCCTGGTTATTTTAGATCTAAAAAATGAATTTAAGAGAAATTAATAAATAAGATTAGACTAATTTGTAATTGAGTTAAAATCTTTTTTTCCATCTTGTTAATGTGATTATTTTTCAGGTGTTTCGGTTGTTTGTTCGAATGTAAATATAATGTAAATATGCATGTAAATATAGTACGATAGATGGAGAAATTGTTAAATTTGAAAAAAAAAGAACTATATTTGGAGTTTGGATTACAAATAATTATGATTTTAGCGATAAAGGTAAAGTGATTTTTAATAGCAGTCAACAAACGAACACCTACCCGATAACACTGACTGGAAACCTGAGAGAACGACTGCACTAGTTTGTTTTCTGACTTGAGTCAAAGTCACTCAGACACGTACTTCTTCAGGATTGAGAACGAACCGTTCAGATCAACAGCTGAATGTGAAAGTCTTCAAATAACAGTTAAAGGTAAAAAAGTTTGTTTATTTGAAGTTTTAAATTCAGCACTGAAAAAAGTATAGGTAGTAATTTGATGAAGTATGTCTAAAGGATTATCTGTAATATCAGTAGTTATTATTTATTATTGCCCTGATATAATCCTAAACCGTTCCACCAAAAAAAAAAAGGATTGTGTGTATATATATATATATATATATATATATATATATATATAAAATAAATATTCATTTTAGTGGACCATTCATGTGGTAAGAAAAAAACAATTACTCCACAAAGAAACCTAAGCATAACCCTCTTCTGTTTTTCAACTAAAATGTGACATTATCTCTCTATTATTTCTGCATGATAAGTGCACGACTTTAACAAATCTTGTATTATTATTAAATTTCAAATCTTTTCTGTTTTGAGATTCGGTTTATTGAGAAAACATTTGGTGTGCAGCTCCAGATGTGACACTTACAATTACTACTATTCAAGTTCAATGCTAAAGTGGACTTAGTTAACGCCCACCGGTGGTCGCTGTCTCAGCATTGATCGGTCTGATGGGAACCAAGTGAACGGCACAAACAAATTTAGACTTTTGGTCCTGCAGCTCACCATACACAACGCAAGAGAGATTCAAAGTGTCCGATACCAGCTGGTATTCACAGTTCTGAATCCTGGCTTTTGCACCTGATATGGTGACACGTGTTTCCCACCAAGTTCCTACGTGACCATCTCATAGGGATCGTGGTGGATGAGATCCATCTCATTTACAAATGGAAAGGAGGGTCACTCAGACCAGGTGGGGCCTTCTGGCACCATCAGCAGGTTACTTTTGAAGTTTTACTTTTACACTGTTTTTTAACCCTCAAACTGATAATTCTCTTTTTCCTTCGTTGTTTTTCAGGCCTCTGCTTTGCTGGTTTTGTTTTAGAAATTAGTCTTTAATCATTTTAGGGCCGACCCCACTGTTCTGTTGGATATTTTCTCTCAGCTCACACTTCCACTTACTATCTGTCAAAATGTGATGTCCATTATTAACATCAGTCTGTTACTTTATTTTCCTTCGAAATTGATATTAATTTACTTGCTGTTTTCTTGTGTGCATCAATGTTTATTACATCTTACTCAGGTTCAGAATCATTTTTGTTGGCACTCAAAGTAATATTTATCTTATTTTGAATTGTAGAAGTGTAAAGTTTTGAAGTGGGGTTGAATGAACGTTATGTTACAGATTATTGCATCAGTTACAGAGTTGCAAAGAGGATGTTGTGAAGAAAATGTAGTCAAAAAGTAAATTAAAGTTAGAAAAGTTTTGCAACAGTTGAAATATATCCAAGGCAATGTTTGTTCAAACTTCAGTTTACTGGGTTTTTAATAGCTTTAAATACTGATGGTGTTAAGTGTGGACAGCCGTTAGTGCAGCTCTCCATCAGAAATCCTCCTTGATCGGCCAAACTGAGATCATGTGACTGTCGTCTGTTGCAGGTAAAATAAGGTTGTTGATGTCTCTGCAGCAGGACAACGCTCCTGTGATGCAGATACGACATCAACTTGACACAGAGGTACAAAGATGTGAGTTTAGCTGGTCTGAAGGAATTTACACAACTTCAGATCCAAAATCTCTAAAAATAAAATCGCTTTATTATGTTACACTGAAAGTTAGAGAACCAACTAACTTTAAAACATAGGAACATGTAAACATCCATCCATCGGAGACCATCTTTCAGGTTTTAAAGCAGCAGGAGGACAAAAGCAAAAACATGACTAAAGTCAACTTTATTTATATACAGTTAACAACAAATTAAAAGAATATTAAATGGTAATAAAACGTATTGTAGCCAATGAGAATGTAAGCCAAGAGGAAAAGATGAGTCTTCAAACAAGATTTCAAATGAATTAGTATTTATTTTATGTTTTTTTTTTTCAGAGATTGCATAATAGCTTGTCTCAAAGGACCAGAAACACAACCAGAATTTAGACTGGAATTGATCGATGTAATTAGTTTTGTGTTTGGTTTTAGTTTTAGTTTTCTTCTCCTGTTTTGGGGTTTTCTGGTTTTCTTGTGTTTTGTTGTCAGAGCATTTTGAGATTTTGCATTCCTGCTTGTGAAGCATTTTTGTTGAATTAAAGGACTTTAGTTTGGCCTCCAGCTGCCTCAGTCTCCTGCATTTCAGTCCTCTCCTCACCTCTCATTTCATGACAGATCAACGCAAGAACTGGTGTCCCAATAAGGACCGTTTTCTCGCTGTATAACAAACTATAAAAATGAATTAGAGCTTAACAATCTATAATACTGAACTATGTCTGCATGATTTATTTTTGCTGATTTCATATTTTACAGGTGCTTTGGCTGCTTGTTCTGCACCAGTACACCTCCACATTACTGCACCAGAGAAGATGGAAGCACTGGAAGGATCTTGTTTACAAATCCCATGTAAATATAGTGCTGTAGACGGAGGAAAAACTAACATTGACAACAAGAAAATGATAGTTGGAATGTGGAAGAAACAAAACAACAAGAAAGAGATAGTTGGAATGTCGAACCAAAACAACAAGAAAAAGATAGTTGGAATGTGGATGAAACAAAAGAACAAGTATCCGGTCAATATTATTGGAAACCTGACTGAAAACAACTGCACCTCTCTGATCTCTAATTTGAGCCAAAGTCACACAGACACGTACTTGTTCAGGATTAAGAACGGGGACTTCAAGGCAACAGCTGATTGTGATCCTCTTCACATAACAATCAACGGTGAGAGTTTAATTATTTTAAAAGTGACCTTATTATACCCTCTGATAGTTTTCACAGTGTCACGCAGAAGTCTTAGGCTGTTTTGTCACTGACCAGTTATAAAATGTACATCAGTCAGCCTCTGGGTGACATGTACACAAAATAAAACCACGTATGTTAACACCAAAATGACGTACAGGTACTGGTGAGTATTTACTGGGACCTCCCTCACAACAATATACAGCTTTAAAGGTTGCAGGAGACTTTTTCCTTCAGATGTTTGCAGATGTTTACATATTAAAGACACTGCAAAATGTAAGAGATTTGATTAAACTTTGATGAATCTTAAACAGTGGTGAATGGAAAGCTCCTCCCCCTTTTCTCTGTCTCTGTCTCTAGATTCTCCTTGGAGACCCACCATCAACATCCCAGATGATCTGAAGGAGAATGAGCGTGTCCCTATAACCTGCTCAGCTGTCACTCCCTGTCCACACTCCCCTCCTGAACTCACCTGGAATCTCCAACAAGACTTTCACACACAAACAGAGAAAAACAACGATGGAACCTTCACAACTAAAATCCAGAAGAACATCACTCTGTCAGACACTCATGATGGATACAACATCAGCTGTTCTGTCAGATATCCTGTGAATGAAGGAAAACATTTCAAGACCTCACAGACAGCAAAGACTCTCAATGTGTCATGTAAGTGATCCTGTTAACACATCAGAGTTGAGCTGTTTCTGATCAATAAAGTTCACGAGTGTCACACGTTCCTCAGATGCTCCTAAGGACACCTCAGCATCCATCAGTTTGGTGTCAGCAGGTAGGTTGGTGAACCTGACCTGCTCCAGCAGAGCCAATCCTCCCGTCAGCAGCTTCACCTGGTTCAAGAAAAGTGAAGATGGAGACATGAAAGTTGCTGGAGGAGACTTTTACATCCTGAATGTAGCAGATGGAGGAGTTTATTACTGTGTGGCCACAAATGATGTGGGGAATCAGACATCAGCAGACATCTCTCTAAATGGTAAAAAGCTATTTGCTTAATATATAATTCCTCTGGTAATTAAAATGTGGAGCCTCTGCAATTTTTGTTTTGGGTGGATTTTGATCTTTTTTTTTTAAATCCAATTTAACTGAGGTTGTCCTGATGGATCTCTAGTCTGGAAGATTATTGGAGGCATCAGTGGGATCATCTTGCTGGTTAAATGTGTTTGGTAAGAATCAAATAAGATCATCCCGATAGATCTTTGTGCTTTTATATAATTTAATCAGTATATTGAACAGAAGTTTATAATGTTATGAGCCTTTTTCAGACAGATATTGATTTACTTCTAATTTCTATTTGTGATTTATTTTACAGTATTTTTATCTGGATAAAGAAAACAAAGGACAAAAATTCAACAGTTCAAGAGATGCAGGTGGGAAATGTTAATATTATATATATATATATATATATATATATATATATATATATATATATATATATATATATATATATATATATGATCTTGCCACTCACTTTCAATTATGTTGTTTATGTTTTTACTGAAAATTGTATGTTTAGTCATCATGTATATGGAGATTTATCCTCAACTATTTACAAAAGTTGATGTTTTTGCAGAATCAAATACACAGAGAAACAGAAGAAGAAAACATCCATTATGGAGAGATCAAATTCTCCAAACGGACACCTGGACCATCTTCTAACTCAGTGCAGGAAAGCAGACAGGAGCTGGAAGTGATCTATTCACAGGTTCAAGTGTCTCGACCAGAACATTTATTACCACAGACTGATGATGGTCCACAAGATCTCTATGCTCAAGTCAAGAAAAAGCTGAGCCGTGATTTTTAAATTAACTTCCCACCTGAACTTTATCTGGTATTAGACCTGCTGTTTCAGATGTGAGTACGACACAGTGAGATGTCAAAGATTCTCCAAAGAACTAAGATATCAGTCCGTATTGAGGAAAACACTGGGAACAGCATGTCATCAGTTTATTTATTACACAGTGTTGTATCATAGGTGGTAACTGAGCTGCTGACTGATACCTGGGTTTTCATGAAGTGACTGATTAAAATTTAAATGACTTCTTAGTTGACTATATTACAAAAAGAAGGACACCATCATTTAAAGAGAGTTTATATTCAACATGGTTTCAGGTTGAGGAACAGTTGTTGATGACAGACTGATCTCCAGATGTAGATGTTTCTACTGATAAAAGACTTGTGGATGAACGACTTTCAGATTCTTCACGGCTGCTAAACTTCCTGAAGCTGACAACAACTCCCAGACATGAGTGGTGGCTTGTTTCAGACCTCAGAGTGGGAACCAGCAGCTGTGCAGCTTCTGTTGGTTGTTAACTTGTTAAGTTACATGTTTGATTAACCGCCTGAGTAAAAACTGATGGAAATTATTTTATTTAGAGAGGATTTTTATTGTAAAATGATTTATTCTCTGTTTGTTTAAAACCATATGGCTGCACATTTGTATCTGTACTGAATAATAAACTATAATATATAAACAAAAACCTGAATGTTATTTTACTTTCTAGAGTTTTAGACAGTTTATTATAATACTTTTAGGAAATATGTGTATTTAAATTAACAGCTGAACTGATATCTTTATTAAGTATTGATTTATTTCACAGTTCATCTCTGAAGATGTTTGTTAGTTTTTAACAGCCAGTAAAAGTTTTTACAGAAAGAAGTTTTAGAAAAACTAAGTACATCTCATAATTCAGTGGCTTGTAGAATCACATTTAGGTGAAATAACTTAAACTAATTATTGTCTGTGTGACATTTTCAGTTGTTCACATCTTATGGGGGATTTTTGGTCCACTGCTCTTTGTAACTTGGTTCAGTTCATTGAGGTTTGTGGTCTTTTGTTTGTTCACGGTTCTCTTAAGTTCCCACCTCAGTATTTCACTCAGGTTCATGTCTGAACTTCAACTGGTTCATTTCATCACCTTGATTCTCTTTTCATCCATTCTGATGTAGATTTGATGTTGTGTTTGGGATCGTTTTCCTGTTACAGGACTCAGTTTCAGCCAAACTTCTACCAACTTCTATGTCGACTGTCTACCTGATGACAGCAGCTCAAACTGTCAAAGGTGGAGAGATCTTTCAGTATGTTGGATGTCCTGCTGATGTCGTGACAGCTGAAAATATCCTCCCAGAAGGACAGTGGACAGACAGGAGTTGTGTGAATCCTGTGACTGTGACTTCCCCAGTAGCCTGAACATCATCATCTCCACTAACACTGTGGTCCAATACTCCCTCACAAATATAAAACTGACAGAAAGGGATCATTTTAGCTGCTTTAATTCCGTTCACATGATCCCTCTGTGTCTGTCCTGATGATGTGAATGATTGTGTCAGCGTGACTTGATGTTGCTGTGACAGAAGAGTTACGTTAATACTTCAGAGAGAAGTGGTGGGATGTAAACCCACAAAGTCATGAAGCAAGTGACGGGTCAAAGCTGAGTACTTGAAGTATCCAGAAGGAGCTGGTTAGATGGGTTTGGTGTGATGTTAACGCTGAGTGAAGCCAACCTTTTTTCAGGATGGAGTTTCTTCATCATGTGGGTCAGAACTGTGTTCATTGTTCCAGTTTAGTCAAGTTTAACAGTTGTTGTTCACATTGCAACATTATCATTTGTGCTACAGGACTGATAAAGTATTATTTAACGGAGCTGAATTTATTAACTGACATGCAAGACTTTGCTTTTGTTTGCTGAAACTGTTGAGACAAATAACTATGCAGATTAGTGTTGTACATCACATCATAAGATGATGAAAACCTGAAAAAGCTGATAAACATCTTCTGGTCAAACATCTTCTACATATCACACTTCTGAATATTTAACGACTGTTCAACACAAGTTAATCTTTAGGATGAAAGAAAAACCTTCACCACTCAGACCAGGTTAAGACGACGATGCCGCAGAAATATAACCTCCTCTTTCACACGGTCTGAGCAGGAAGGATGAAGACGTCTCTGGAAACAGAGTTGGTTTGTGTTGACTTTACATTTGATCCAAACAGAGATGCTGCTTATTTGTTCTGCTGCTGATCAGTGAAATAAAAACATCCATCTGTTTAGATTTGACAACGTTTTAGTGGCCCATTCATGTGTTGAGAAACAAAATTACAATTTGTACAATTTTTACACTGAAGTTTCTACACTTTCAGTGTATTTCTGAAATGTTCTAAGTAAATTCTGACTGTAGAAGAAAACTCAGCTCAGACTAAAACACTAAAGTGTAGAAGTTTCTTTTCTGAAACGTGTTTTCAGTGTAAGAGATGAAGGAGGAAAGTCTGGTTTCAGCAGCACTTCTGTCTGTGAATGTGGTGACAGTCAACATGTCACTGGGAGTCTTTTGATTTTGCTGCACATTATGTTCATCATTATTCTGGTTTTACAGGTGTTTTAGCTGATTGTGTCAAGAAACCATCACTCTTCATTACTGCACCAAAGAAGATTAAAGTGTTCAGTGGATCTGATTTGCAAATCTCATGTAACTTTAGTGTTGAAGAAGAAAAAAAGGGTTAAATGACAGCAGAGAAATGATTGGAGTCTGGATTTAATACGGTTTAAATTTTGAAAGTAGCTAAAGGAGACTTTACATCCTGAATTCAGCAGATGGACGAGTTTATGACTGTGGCCACAAATGATGTGGGAAGTCAGAAATCTCCATCTGACTCAACCTGAACCCAAGCTCTACGAGCGAAATTCACTCAGAACAATTCATAGGACTGATGCAAGATTAATTAGACTTTTATATTGAAGGAGTTCAGTATCACAGTTATATACATTAACAATTAAAATGAAGGCAAAATAGAAATGTAGATTATACACTGGATTATACTTATTATATTAGTCCTCAATTACATCAATCAGTGAAATATTTCTGCATCCCATCATATTAAAAAAATATTAATGTAAAAACATTATCCATCTTAACGTCTTCCCAGTATCAGAATAAAAAATAAAAATGTAAAATGAAAAAAATGTGCAGGTGCAGCATTGTAATTATAGAACTATATTTTGTCCCAGAACAAGTAGAAAAGTAGAAAAATCAGTTTGGTCAAAAACCAAATACTCTGCAGAGTGAGACTCACACACAAAGTTGTAGAAAAAACAAGAATCACATTTATTTGAGGGGCATCATAACCTGCTTCACCCAGGGGCGGTCCCTGAGGTCCGCTTACAGTCTAACGGTTACCTTAGCAACACAGATAATACAAATACAAGTTTACACAATGTCCTAAACATTACACATATGTATAGGCAGCTAATATACCTGAAAACAGGGGTGTCATTTTGTATGTTTGTGTATGCAAGTGTACATCTTTATGATGACAGTTATACAGATAATACACACCAAGGATGCTGGGATGCAAGTCTTCTTCTTCTTCTTCTCCTTTTCCTTTTCATCTGTTCTCTTCAGGGGTCGCCAGAGTTTCCATGAAGACTTCTGCAGTTGGAGTTAAAACTGCAGGTCAAGGTGGAGGATGGAGCACAAAACACGGCATGAACGTTTAAAAACTGAAACATTTTCTGGGTTTTGATTATGACCAGCATGACAGATGTTAAAAAAATGACACAGAGATAATATGTAGTGAAAACATGACAAAGGTCAAAATGTAAGACTGTAAACCAAGAAAGACTCCTTGAGGACAAAAGCATGTTTATACAGATGACACAGAAACACTGAGAGCAAGTGGGGAAGAAAAATGTGCATATATATATCACCTACTGCGATGAGGATCCTCTGCAGGGGTATGTGGGTCCTCTCTCAACCACTCCAGCTACCGGCTCCACTTTTCATTCTTGGCTGCAGATTCAGAGGAAACACGGCTGCACAAATGTGAAATGCACAATTTCTTTTATTTATTTATTTTTTTTTATTGTTGATTAATTTCTACTTAGAGCAGCACGGTGGCTTAGTGGTTAGCACTGTTGCCTTGATGGACTGGCGACCTGTCCAGAGTGAACCCCTGCCTTTCGCCTGCAATGAGTTGGGTTAGTTTCCAATAGACCCCCGTGACCCTGCAAAGGAGTAAGCTGATATAGAAAATGGATGGATGGATGAAAGTTCAACCTAAATAAGAACTTCCAAATGTGTTGTGGTGAATATAACAGTGAATATGAGGGTTAATGAGGTAAACAGGCATAACTAATTACTGCAAAGATGATTTCTAACTTAACAGCGTCCACAACAACTTGCAGGTTCTCTGCTTCACTGATGCAGAGCAGTCGCAGCGTGCAGGACAGCAGATGCAGACGCAGCAGAAGGCCCAGGTCAAACTGCCCAAAGAGCTGCAGGTGGTAACAAATACACCAGACTGCTTTAAATTGTCCTTTAATTCAAAAGAGAAGTCTGCTTGTCTGTTGCTTGTTTGATCCTTTGTGTAAATGTTGTGAACTTTTTCCACAGAGACTGAAAACAAGTGTTTGTCAGGACGATGTGAACGACAGCTTCACTCAGCTGCTGAGAGCTCAACAAGACTGGTGGTCCGTGCGTGTGTGTGTGTGTGTGTGGTGTGCGTGTGTGTGTGCAGGTGTGTGCGTGTGTATGTGTGTGTGTGTGTGTGTGGGTGTGTGTTAGCGTGAGTAAGTAAAGGAACTGCAATCAATCTTAGCTCTGCATGAGCTTCAACCCAGAAGTTAGATGGTTTGTGCTTTAGTTCCCAAAGTTCCAAAAAGTTATCCCAGAGGTTTTCTGACCAGCAGTATTCAGGTTGATGCATTTTATTTCCACCTGAGTGCAGTTATTTGCTCCTCAGTGTGACTCTGGTAACCTGTGTGAGGGTGAGGGGTTTTGGCTTCCAGCATTTTTCTCTCTATAAGTCTGAAAGAATCACTCTTAGTCCGGCTTGTCCCCCAGAACCAGTTTGTCTCGGGAGACTCAACCAGAAGCAGAAGCCCCCAACAACACAGCTTCTGGGATGATTGGAGACACAAACCCTCCACCACGATAAGGTGGTGATTCAGGGAGCAGAGTCGACTGTTGTTACAAAAACTGCACTTTCTTGATTTGTTGTAAATCGTTGACTTGAACTTGACCACAGTTCAATTTACACACTGAAGACGTGTCAAACAAAACTCCCACCATAAAAAACAAATAACAAATATAAAATTGAACATTTAATTTCATAGTATTCAGTTCTGGCATCCCTCCATCTTCTGTACCAGCTTTATCCTGTTTAGGATCTTGGAGGACCAGGTCCTATCCCAGCTGTCCACAGATGAAAGGTGGGTTTCACCTGGAAGGGTCACCAGAACATCAAACAATGATACATAAATGAATAACAACATGCATATTTACAGTTTATGATTCATTTTGGACTGACAAACAGTCAGACCTTCTTGTCCAACATCAGTGTGACCTCACAAATGCGCTTCAGGAAGAACTGTAAAAAAATTCTTATGAACACACTTCAAAACCTTGTGGACATTCCCCGAAGAGTTGAAGCTGTTATAGCTGCAAAGGGTGGACCAACGTCATATTGAACCCTATGGATCAGGAATGGGAGGTCACTTAAGTTCATATGCGAGTCGAGGCAGGTGAGCCAATACTTTTGGCCATATGTACATATGTGTACATATTTTCAATTTATGATCCATTTTGGACTGACAAACAATTGAACATGAATTTTTTTTTTAACTGGGATAAAACCGGAGCTCCCGGAGGAAACCCATCAAAATTCAACAAATCCACCGGTCCAGGATGTACCAACTTAACAGCAGCAGAAAGCTTTTCCTATTTTCTCAAAAAACCTGGTGAGTCCTCCCTTCTTCTTTTTTCTAGCCTCCACCTCGCGTTGAAGAAAATTGATGACAGCCTGATCAAAAATGGGATCGTCTGGTCTCATCACTGCCCGCAGTAGATTTTCTGGTGTGACAAACACTCTGAGAAGGTCTTTTATCATGGCCTTGGCGATGTCGTTGATGTTGTCTTCAATTATCATGAAGTCACGGTCACCGATCTCCACTTTGGCCAACACCAAGTGTGTCAGACGTCTCCATACGGTCTCAGTATGTCTTAGATAAATGGGGTTGTTATTCTTTGAATATTTCAAAATTAAACGCAACAGTAAAGCGTTGCAGAGCTTGTAGGTCAGAGTCTGAAATTCAGATGATGAGCTGTCAATCTTCTCTGATGCTTTAGCCTCTTTGTATTCAGTTTTGTTTATTTTTTCAGAACAAACTGAACTGGACACGTGCTTTGGTGCGTGCATGTTGTTTTTCAGAAGGATGAGTGTATGCTCCATCGTACGACTTATCTGTTTAATGTAAACATCTTCCTCTGTTGGTTCTTTGTTTTTCTTTTTAAACACTCTCTTCTGCAACTTTGCAACAGCATCTTCTGTGATGGCTCTCATCTCTTGAAGACAAACGTCCTGCTGATGTCCTACTGTGCTCTGAGGAACAACAGACTCCATCAGTCTGCTGTTTCCTGGACCAGCAGGCTGCTGACACGTTTGGTTCATCTTCAGATGGTCAGGTCTGCATCTGCAACAGTCCTGTGTTGTCTCAGTCATTGTACTTTTATTGTACATTTTCTGTGTCAACTTATGTGTGTGTTTTCAACCAAAGCCTCAAACAAACTGAACTAACATTCCTTTTTCATTCTTTTATAGAATTATATGACGCAAACAATCGTGACGTCAACAAAATGACGTAAGCACGAGCGCAATCTATGCAGGCACACCAGGGTGCACGTGCGCATGCGTGCGCAAAGTTTTAATCTTTATCAGGTGAAGCAATTTGTGCGCATGCGTACGTGCACCCTCGTGCGCCTGCTGCTCTGATGTTTCCACAGATGCAACAACGTGAAACCAGTTTCACCATTTGGGCTCCGGTCATTCAACCAGGAGACAAAGATTTCGGTTTCTGTGGTGACAAAACGCATTAAGTGAGCCGTTGATACAATAACTAACGGATTTAAGCCCACTTGCTTGGTTTTCTCCACCAAGACACCAAATAGCGTCTCACGTGGATCGCTTTGTAAGCGATGGGAGAGTGTTTTGTTGTCTTTGTGAGACCAGCGGTCCTCTGTTCGGGTCAACAGCCGGAGGTTGAAGTCCGCAGGTGATCCTGACTACGAGCGAGCGTCTCTTCGTGTCTCCGTGTCTGTGAGGGATGAGGGGAGCAGCGCTGCTGCCGCAGCTGGACCTCCTTCGTGTCCACGTTGGTCTGACGCCGTCACGTCGTCGGGACACTCACGGGTCCGTCTTTGGGTGCGTCAGGACGTCTGCGGGTCACTCCGTTGTTGCGCTGCGGTCAGACGCGTCGTGGTTGTTGGTTCCTGTCAACCACTACAAGCTGCGACCTTCACAGCTCACAGGATCCGTAGAGATGATGTGACTGGTTGGAGAAACTTTACAGCTGGACCTGAGCTGCTGCTCATCACAGGGACACTGCTGGTTTTTGTGCAGGAAAGCAACACAAGGTCAACACCTTATCACCTAGATGTCATAAAAGCGCAATGCCTGCCGGGAGTTTGAGTCATTTTTGAGCATTTTTGAGCTGTTTTGTCAATCAAGTCCTGCTGTTTATCCAGGCCATCTCTAGATGTTAATGCACGACTGTGGTCAAGAAGACTGTATAAAGAGCAGTCCTTCCAGTTTCTGCCGGTCAGTGTGTTTCTGCATGTGTATTAATGTGAATATTTGTGTTTATGTGTAACTGCATTATGTTAGGCTGAGATGAATCAGAAACATGACGTGTAAATGTGTGAGTAGGATGAAGAAGCAGAAAACAACTTTGCTGACTTGAATGTCCTTCAGTTCCTCAGACTGAGACTCAGGACTGATGGATAATGTCATTTTAACTTTCAGGACATCTTAACACAAACCAGGAAACATCACAACGCAGAGTTAGAAAAACAATGGATATAATCGGTTACTATTAGTATATAAAGTAAATACACTTCTAATTGTACTAATGAGGTCATTAAAAATATCTCAAATGACAGTTTTTTATTCTCTGCTATACCATGTTATATCATATTAACATTATATAACATGTCTGTTAAAGATCAAGTGTTGAATGGAATCTTTTTTTTATCCAGTGTTTAAATAAAATTTCTTTTTTATAAAATAAATATTCATCTGTTATTCCTAAGTTGGTGTGTTGTGGGACAGAAATGTGTTGATTCAATAATAGAGGACTTGTTGGTGAAACTTGGATGGTGTGATTAAGAGTTAAACATCTCAAACCCACAGTTCGATAGAAGTTTGACACCTCTGAAGATTGAGAACCTTTGTGTAACCACTTGAGTCTTAGGGAAACATTTATGAGGTCAAAGTCGATGGTACTCAGGTCCCCTTAACAGTAATGCCTATTTTTTATACATATTAATAAAAATCATGTTGTACTTGGCACCAAAGATCAAAAGAATCATACAGGCTGTTACAATGAAGTCCAGAGTCCAGGAACTGTGATGGTACGGGGTTGTATCCGTGGTCCTGGAAATATTTATTTACACTCCTGTTAAGGCAGCATTGATGCAGAAGCTAATATGGAGATTTTAGATCAATGCAGATGACATCTTATGTGGAGATTTGCACACATTATTCAACCAGATGAATTAAAACAACATTTTGCTCACATACAAAGGCGTGACTGAGGCAGACGGCAGTACTGGACTGCCTGTAATCCTCACCTGTCTGGTAGAGAATTTGTGGATCATTTTAAAACAAACCTGATACCACCATGACGCCGTCCTGTTAAACACCTGGAGACGTGTTTGCAGGAAGAACGAGACAAATTAAACACTAAAACACTTCCTCACCTGGTTTCCTCAGTTTCAGAATGACTTTTAAGTTTTGTAAAAAAGTTATATTTCTTTAGAAAACAAGAATAAAAGACACCTGCAGCTTATTGTCCTTACTTTGGTTTTTTTACTTATATGTTTCAACTACTGAAATTTAACATTAATTTTTATTAACAGATTTAATCCATCCATTATCTATACCCGCTTACTCCTTCTCAGGGTGATGAGGGTCTGTTGGAGCCTATCCCGACACATAGTAGGTGAAAGACAGGGGTCCACCCTGGACAGGTCGCCAGTCCATCGCAGGGCCACATTCAAAGACAAACCATGCACGCTCACATTCACACCTACGAATTATCAAGTAACCTACGATGCATGTTTTTGGACTGTGGGAGTCCAAAAGCAAGAAAGCAGGAGTACCCGCAGGGAACCCACGCAAGCATGGGTAGAACATGCAAACTCCACAGAGAAAGAGAAAGAAAGAGCCACAGCAAGGAATTGAACCAGGAACCTTCTGGCTGTGCGGTGACAGTGCTAACCACTAATCCACCATGCTGCCTCATTGGGTGTTGTTTGTGCGCCCCACGGTGCAAAAGGCTCCGGGTGCTGCTCGCTCCCGGTAAGTAGACGGCGGGGGGAAGGAGTCATTGAACCCCCTCGTTCCCTCCGGTGTAGGGAGGAGAGTTGGGTACCCGGAGGGAGGCGATTAACAGATTTAATAAAGTAGATTAAAGAAGACAAAGCTCTTCAGTAAACAGTTGTGTAAACTAAGAAAAACAATGTATAACAAACTGTAAAGTATAAACTTGTTTTATTTCTACTGAGTTTTAACTTACATTTTCAATATTTCATTATTTTCTAAAGCATTTTCTCTTTTAAAAGTGTGTGTGTGTGTGTGTGTGTGTGTGTGTGTGTGTGTGTGTGTGGTGTGTGTGTGATTGTGTGATTGTGTGTGTGTGTGTGTGTGTGTGTGTGTGTGTGTGTGTGTGTGTGTGTGTGTGTGTGTGGTGTAAAGCGACAGGGAGGGGGCAGAGAGAAAAAGAGAGAACACATTAACTTCTAATGACATTAAAACAAAGAAGGTAAAAACTAAAAGTCCAGTCAAGACCATGTAGAGACCATGGAGAAATCTGAGCACCTTTGCACCCTCATGTTGCTGCACATTACTTACTACTTACTACATTACTGTTGAAGAAGCTGTATGCAAAGAAATTGTAGACTTTTAGAGGGCAAAGAGTTATATGAGACTTTATAGAGATGTAGTGATGAATAAATAACTCACACGAACCTCCTTTTTGATGTTTTACCCTCTATGGGTTTGCAAGAGATTGAGAAATCCAATTTAGCCTGGCTTCGACTTTTTGATACTCAATGTCCACATATTGGCATTTATGCACATAAACGTTTCTGCGCTGTACTTGTTCAGTATGCATTTACAACTCTAAGTCATTCATTGCATTTCAGAATCAGAAAGGATCAGAAAGGAGGTAAGTAAAGGAAAAGAGAGGTTGGAGAGCTGCAGGGTTAAAATTGCAAGGAGGGGGATTATGAAAGATTACTGTGCAGGAGCAGGATGTGGGGGAGCCAAAGTGACTTAGCTTTCCTCTGGTCACACAAGACAGAGGAACTGCCAGTGACAGTCCTGGGTCCTCCCTGCAGCCTCGCTGGATGTTGGATGGGGTGTTGGGGAAACAAATTTCTAGCTGGTTATGAATTAATCTCTTAACAATTATTCATTAAATGATACATTAGTTTATATATGAATATAGTGCATAATCAAAATGACCAATAAAACTCTCAATATCCCATAAACAAAGTCTTTATAATTGATCCATCATCATTGCAAACAATTTCACACCATATGGTGCCACCTTGTGGACGTTACAAGAACATCACAGTTTATAAGAAACCCTTATTCACTTTTTGTGACTATACCATCTGCGGGAACATCAGTATTTGTACGATTCTCCATCCTTAACAGAATTTGTTTGGTTTAGATCTGAGAGGCTGCTCCTCCCCATCACGGCCTTCCAGGTGACACTGTCATTACCAACAACTGTTAGAGCCCGAGACTCAGTTGGAGCAGGTAGAGACAGAAAAGGAAGGGAGTCTTCACAAAACTTCAGTTTTTGTAGCAAGGGGAGGTGAACTGAAGCAGGTTTTGTACAGGAACTCAGTCCACAACTGTCCTGTAAAGAACCGTAGAGGCACTGATATGCTGTACTGTAACTGTTTCCAACTGTTGTCTTTGTTGTAGCAGAAAAATGTTGCCATGTGGGTGGTTAGTGCCAAAATAGGATTCATGTGAAAGACAGCATACAAGTCTTCACAGGAAAACATTGCACAACCAGAGAGGAGAGAAGACTGGATGACCTGAGATGTGGTTCTGATAAGAAAAGGGAGCAGCTGCATGTGGTCGTTCTTGAACTGCAGCAGCATTTTTCTCTCTAAGAGAACCGACTAAGTGAACGTGCACTCTCATTCATGATGCAATACAATCTCCACCTCCAGCCAACAGAAACACAGCAACTCCATTGTGTGAGAAACGTCATCAACAACACATCAGTTTGACAGGTGTATTTGTTTCATTAACAGTAAGTGCTCTCAGTTCAGATTCAACATCAGACTGAACTCTGAGTTGTTGGATTGTGTTTTAAAAAAGCAAAAACAACAAATATTACTCCTCTGTTTACTTTCATACCACATACTGATTGAACCATCTGATCATGAAAGACAAGAGCATCTCATTTATCCATAAGTGTCACATGTCAGTCTGCAGCCAGACCCTCCTGTTGGAGAAACCGGATGCTGCTACGTCAGCTTTTCTGGGCGTGACGGTTGTCAAAGATATAAACACCTGCCGATGCTGAGAACTGCACAACTAAACCTGCCAGTCATCCTGCTTTCACTATTGTTGGGAAAAAGACTCAGCTTTAAACCACAAAACCACCTGACAGTAAGTGAAATATGTGTCCTATTTAGTTTAAGTAGGTTTTTATTAGTATTTTGTTGGTTGACAGTTGGTTTTCCTTTGACTATGGTTTAATGGAAAAAATATTCCTAATCATTTTCATATGATTATTGCCAATAATTTCCAAACCATGTGATCCAGTGTGTTTAATATCCAAAACAATGAGTCCGGTATGTGTATATTAGGTGATTAAATACCTCTATTACACACATTTATGTAAAGATTACTTAGATCCCAGTGACTCCAAATAGGAATTAGGGGTGTTTTTAAATGTGTTTATAGTGGATTTTGGGTCAACAAGAGAAGAAAATACTTGATTTATTTCAAAAGTCGTTACACTGATTCATTCTGTCTTGTCTGTTCCTGCAGACCACAATGGCGTCAGCAACCCCTCTGTCCAAGGCCAACACCAGCTTCTGTCTGGATTTGTTCAAAACGCTGGCTGATAAAGACAAGACTGCAAACCTCTTTTTCTCCCCTTTCAGCATCTCCTCAGCCCTGGCGATGGTGATGCTGGGAGCCAGAGGAAACACGGCGATGCAAATTTCAGAGGTGCAGTTCACACACAGAGCAGAGCTTGTAGTGGTACACTGTTAAAGGGCTGTTTTAATGTGATCAGCTGCTGCTCCCCACAGTGCTTGAACACCCGGGAATGTCAGGATGACGTCCACGCTCTGTTTAACCAACTGCTGAGTGAAATCAACAAGTCAGGTGCTTCGTTTGAGCTCAGTGTTGCCAACAGACTGTATGGAGACCAGTCCTTCCAGTTTCTGCAGGTGAGGGTGTTTCTGCATGTGTATTAACATGCTTCTTTCTGAGTATTTATATTATTAAGTAATTCAAGTGATTAAGACATTTAAACTGAATGTGTGAGTGACTGTGGGAGGAAGCTGGAGCACCCGGATGGAACCCAAGAAGAGAACATGCAAAGTCCACACAGAAAGACTGCTGACAGGTCCGGGAGTCAAACCAGGGACCTTCTTGCTGTGAAGCAACAGTGCTAAGCAGTAAGCCACCGTGTCCCCTGATGGATAATGTCATTTCTAATTTCAGGAGTTCTTAACACAAACCAGGAAACATTACAACGCAGAGCTGGAGCCTGTGGACTTCAGAACCAGCCATCAGGAAGCCAGGATCAAGATCAACAACTGGGTGGAGAAGCAGACACAAGGTGGAACACACACACACACACACACACACACACACACACACACACACACACACACACACACACACACACACACACACACACACACACACACACACACAGTATATTACATGGCCTCGTCCATCCCATTTCTTAGTTTCTGAGTTTTAAAAAAGCATCTTTTTGTATTTTTTAATTAAAGGTGCTGAAACATGCAGTTACTTGAAAGGGTTTGTGTTTACATAAAATGCTTCTGTTAAATATTGTAAAATTATTTCACACCAACTCTTTACCATCCTTTAACCATCCCTCCAACATTGAAGCCCATTTTTTCATCTTAAGTTAATTAAATCACCTGGGATATTTAAAGAATAGATGACTAAACAAATCTTGATGGTCTTTCCATTTTAGTATTAAAAATCCATCCAAATATAAACAAATTTGTTTTCATCCTTCATTGGAACACTGGCCGTCTCTTTATGTTTTAAATCCTTGGAGTTAGTGATTCACAGAGATTAGACCTGGTTTTCAAAGGTATATCGTTAATTGCAGTAAGAGTGCATCCCTCACAACCGTGATGAAGGAAAGTAGAGGTGAGTTTCTAGATGTCACATCAGGCTCTTCGTGTACAGAGGAGTCAGGATTTCTAAACATTTCAATAATAAACAGTTACTTTTGCACCGTGATGTGCAAAGTGTCGTTGCATCTATCGTTTTTAAGTCTTTATAACAGTTTCAGCAGAGTTGGTTTAGATAAGAAAGTCTTTGTGCTGATCGATAAAGAGACTTTATGACTACTGCAACAATTTATTTACCTTCAGAATGAATAAAATATTTTTGAATTTGAATTTAAATGAATTAGTAATTTCGTCTTCATTTACATATGGAAAAACAAAAAAATAGTTAGTTTACTTTAAATGTATTAATTTATTTTAATCAATTAGTTCAAATTTCTGCAAAGCTTTCTTGGTCAGTTTGTTCTGGGTGTGTAGGAGTCCGTCAATTTTCCAGTGATGGAAATCCAATTCTCATGTGCATCTGTGATGTCAGGGATGCAAATGCCTGACTTCTAATAGTGTTTCTGCAGTGACTGTGGTGTTACTTTTAGATGTCTCCATGTGGATGTTATATGATCACCAGGCAAAATCACAGATGTGGTGGCTGAAGGTGTGTTGAACGAGATGTCCAGACTGGTGCTGGTCAATGCCATCTACTTCAAAGGAACCTGGAATAAACCATTTCTGAGCATTAAGACGTCTGATGCTGAGTTTAAACTCAACAAGGTAAAAGTCCACATGCAACCAGTGAATGAATACTGACTAACGTCCCCCAGAGTTTCTACATGTCTGTAAAACCATGAACATGAACCAAGATCTAATAAGTCGTGTGTGCAGGCCTCTAGAACAGTGATATGAAGTGTGTTAATGCAGTTTTGTGTTTTATTTTTTACAGAATGACAAAAAATATGTAAAGATGATGAGGCAGGAATCTCACTTTCCCTTTGCCTTCATCCCTGAAGTCAACTGCCAGGTAATCAAGTACATGATCAGTCACGGGACACTAATCAATAGGTTAATCAACCGTCATTGAGAGACTGGCTGTGACTCCAGCACATATTGTACATTTGCTTGGATGTTTTCCACCCTCTGCTGGACAGATCCTGGAGATGCCTTACAAAGGGAAGGAGTTGAGCATGTTGATCTTCTTACCAAAAGCTATAGAAGACGATACAACAGGTCTGGAGAAGGTAGGAGTCTAAAACACACTCATATAAATTCATGAATCCACACTGATGCATTTGATAAACAATACTGTGTTCTCTCAGCTGGAGAAACATCTGACCTACGAGAAGTTCATGGAGTGGACAGATAAGCTGTCTGAGGTGGAGGTGAACGTGAGTCTGCCACGATTCAAGCTGGAGGAGACGTATAACCTGAACCAAGTCCTGACCAGCATGGGCGTGGAGGACGCTTTCGATAAGAGCAAATGTGACTTCTCTGGTGAGACATGTTGAAACACGCAGTTGGACATGTATCTGACATGTATTTATTTAAAATTGTGGGGCAGCATCGGGTTCAGTGGTTACAGCCATGACCGGCACTGATGACCTTGTGGCTGCAGCTGCGCTCAGCCACCTCAACAGTGGAGGCTGGGAACAAGACCCATTTGGACCGAATGTCCCCCACCTACCTCACACCCTTGTATTCAAACATGATGTTTGTTATGGACAAACTGTGACTAACACAGAGGTCCTGCGACAGAACAGCTGAGGTTCAGATCAGGGAGCACATTCCTCCCTACCACATCCTAACAGGTAATACTGTTGTTACCTACTTGAACGTTGAAGTCCTCCAGCAGGACATTTGAGTCTCCTTGAGGAGCACTTTCTAGTGCACCTGCCGGGGACTCCAGAGTGGAAAAAGGTCCAGCACTTTTCAAGGAGATTGTTTCTGGAAACCACACTGTGCATTGAGGAAAGCATGACTATATCTAGGAGGTACCTCTCAACCTCAAACATAAGTTCAGGCTGCTTCTCCTCAAGATAAGTAACATTTCTTGTCCCAAGAGCCAGTTTTCGAAACTGAGGTACATAATACAACACAGCCGACCTGCAGGAGCCCCCCTACAAGTGGTGGGGTGATGTTAATTTAAAAATGTCTTTTTTTCCTCTTCTGTAACAGGAATGTCTGGGAACAAGGATCTGGTTCTGTCAAAAGTCACCCACAAGGCTTTTGTGGAGGTGAACGAGGAGGGAACGGAGGCAGCTGCTGTCACAACTTTCTACTGTGAGGTGGAGTGTGGCAGAATATTACCATATTTTTATGCAGACCGGCCTTTCCTGTTCTTCATTCGTCACAACGCCACCATGAGCGTTCTCTTTGCTGGGCGCTTCTGCTGCCCGCTGTGAAGGAGTCAGTGTTAAAAGTACAAGAAGAGGCAGAAGACACTGAAGCTGCATAACTCAAGCCGAGACCACAGGAGACCTGTTGCTGCTTTAAAGGCAAAGATTACTAACAATTACTCATAATGGACATTTGTCTGCTCTTCTGCACTTTGTAAAGGATTTGGTCAATTCATCTGTTCATAACATTGCTTCTGCATAAAGTAATGTAACGCTCTCATTAAAAGATAAAACATGAGATAACTTATCAGTGTAATTGATCTGTGAGATGATCACGTTTCCCCTGATTATCTTTAAATGTATCAACTGATCCCAAGTCTGTACGTGGAAATGAGAGATAAAAAAAAGCTCTGGGACTTAAAAATAACATGATCTGTTCTCAGTTACTGTGTTTTTCGTTATTTGGTTAATTTCATTTTATTGTTACACTTTTACTAAGATTTACATTGTAATCCTTAATTATAACCCTGATTTTATTTTCTTCACAATTATATTGTTTTTTAATCAAAATGATTCATTTTAGCGAATTGCACTAAACTTTAATAGAAATTGTACGTCAGTGTTGGAAGTTACCAGTTTGATACGAGCAAATGTGACGTCTCTGATGGCTGAAACACATGGTCAGATACTAAATTTGTGAACAAACAGAGCTGCAACAGTGACCACAGTGAATTACTTCACTAGGCAAAAGATTTCTGTCTGACATGATGTTGCTGCATCACATCAGATGAAGGTCCTGACACCCCGTCATACACCTTGGAGTTGTGATCTTTAAACATTTCCTATAAATGTGTTAAGTGAACGTGCACTCTCATTCATGATGCAATACAATCTCCACCTCCAGCCAACAGAAACACAGCAACTCCATTGTGTGAGAAACGTCATCAGCAGCACATCAGTATGACAGGTGTATTTGTTTCATTAACAGTAAGTGCTCTCAGTTCAGATTCAACATCAGACTGAACTCTGAGTTGTTGAATTGGTGTTTTAAAAAAGCAAAAACAACAAATATTACTCTTCTGTTTACTTTAATACCACATACTGATTGAACCATCTGATCATGAAAGACAAGAGCATCTCATTTATCCATAAGTGTCACATGTCAGTCTGCAGTCAGACCCTCCTGTTGGAGAAACCGGATGCTGCTACGTCAGCTTTTCTGGGTGTGACGGTTGTCAAAGATGTAAACAGCTGCCGATGCTGAGAACTGCACAACTAAACCTGCCAGTCATCCTGCTTTCACTATTGTTGGGAAAAAGACTCAGCTTTAAACCACAAAACCACCTGACAGTAAGTGAAATATGTGTCCTATTTAGTTCAAGTAGGTTTTTATTAGTCTTTGACTATGGTTTAATGGAAAAAATATTCCTAATCATTTTCATATGATTATTGCCAATAATTTCCAAACCATGTGATCCAGTGTCTTTATTATCCACAGCAATGAGTCCAGTATGTGTATATTAGGTGATTAAATACAGCTATTACATACATTTATGAAAAGATTACTTAGATCCCAGTGACTCCAAATAGGAATAATAGTTAGATGGATGGGATGACGTGCAGTTGGAGGCCACATGTTTGGAGGAGAAGCATCACCTACTGCGATGAGGATCCTCTGCAGGGGTATGTGGGTCCTCTCTCAACCACTCCAGGGTGTACCCCTGCCTTTCGCCTGCAATGAGTTGGGATAGTCTACAATAGGCCGCCGTGACGTTTAACGTCTTGTTTGTTTAGTGGTATTGGTGCGAAATTTTCTTACAGGCGGCAGCACGGTGGCTTAGTGGTTAGCACTGTTGCCTCACAGCAAGAAGGTTCCTAGTTTGATTCATGGACCAGTGGAGTGTGGAGTTTGCATGTTCTCCGTGTGCTTGCGTGGGTTCCCTGCAGGTACTCCGGATTCCTCCCACAGTCCAAAAACATGCAGGGTAGGTTAATTGATGATACTAAATTACTCATATGTATGAATGTGAGTGTGCATGTTTGTCTGTCATTCTATGTGGCCCTGCGATGGACTGGCGACCTGTCCAGGGTGTACCCCTGCCTTTCGCCTACTATGCATTGGGATAGTCTCCATAGTCTCCAACAGACCCCCGTGACCCTGCAAAAGAGTAAGCAGGTATAGAAAATGGATGGATGGATGGATGGATGGATGGATGGATGGATGGATGGATGGATGGATGGATGGATGGATGGATGGATGGATGGATGGATGGATGGATGGATGGATGGATGGATGGATGGATGGATGGATGGATGGATTGTGTAAAGTTCAATTCAATTCAATTCAATTTTATTTATATAGCGTCTATTACAACACAAGTTGTCTCCATGATCTTTCCAGAGACCAGAACATGAACCCAGAGCAATCATTACATAAACAACGGCAGGTAAAAATGACCCTAGTGGGAGAAAAACCTTAAGCCAAATACTGGTTAGAAAAACTCTCCTTTAAGAGGGAAGAAACCTGGATCAGGACTTGGATCATAAGAGGGGACCCTCCTCCCAAAGGCCAGCCGGGTAGAACAGGAAGTAAAGAGAGAAGGGAGACATAGAAACACTGTCAAATATACAAAACAGGATACAACAGTATAATTATCCATCAGCAGCAGAACTAAGACTTCTATGTATATATGGGTGATATATGGATAGTTGATGATCCACATAAATGAGGACTGCAAGTCTGGATGTCAGCAGGTATCCAACAGAGACGTCTACACAGACAGGTGGAGGTAAACACTGGGATCAGAGGTGGGACTGCAGGTCAGCATGTAGCTCCTGAGGTTGTGGTCTGCAAACATGTACAGAAGAGGAAAAGAGGAGACAGACCAGCACAACAACCACAAGAACAATGGAGCACAATTATGCTCATGAGATACTTCTTATTAATAACTGAGGATTGAGCTGAACAAGGGAAAGAGAAATAGAAGAGGTGAGGGGCACCTGTCAGTGGATCATGTAGGTGCCCCCCTGCAGCAGGTCTAGAGCAGCACATCTATGATGAAGCTATGCTGAAGACCAGCTTCTCCAGTCTGGTCCTGCAGCTGCAGCTGTGACTACTGGTCCTAACACACTAAAGTACTAACTATATGCTTTATTAAACAGAAATGTTTTAAGTTTGGTTTTAAAGGTGGAGGTGGTGTCAGCCTCCTTAACCCAAACTGGAAGTTGGTTCCATAGTGATGGTGCCTGATAACAGAAAGTCCTCCAAATCTACATTTCGATCCTCTGGGAACTACGAGTAAACCTACGCCCTGAGAACGGAGAACTCTGTTAGGAACATAAGGTTCTATCAGATCTTGCAAATATTGCAGTGCTAGGTTGACGTCATAAAGAGTCTTTTGCGTCATATAAATCTATAAAAGAGTGAACAAGGAGTGTTTGTTCAGTTTGTTTGAGGCCTTGGTTGAAAACACACACATAAGTTGACACAGAAAATGTACAATAAAAGTACAATGACTGAGACAACACAGGACTGTTGCAGATGCAGACCTGACCATCTGAAGATGAACCAAACGTGTCAGCAGCCTGCTGGTCCAGGAAACAGCAGACTGATGGAGTCTGTTGTTCCTCAGAGCACAGTAGGACATCAGCAGGACGTTTGTCTTCAAGAGATGAGAGCCATCACAGAAGATGCAGTTGCAAAGTTGCAGAAGAGAGTGTTTAAAAAGAAAAACAAAGAACCAACAGAGGAAGATGTTTACATTAAACAGATAAGTCGTACGATGGAGCATACACTCATCCTTCTGAAAAACAACATGCACGCACCAAAGCACGTGTCCAGTTCAGTTTGTTCTGAAAAAATAAACAAAACTGAATACAAAGAGGCTAAAGCATCAGAGAAGATTGACAGCTCATCATCTGAATTTCAGACTCTGACCTACAAGCTCTGCAACGCTTTACTGTTGCGTTTAATTTTGAAATATTCAAAGAATAACAACCCCATTTATCTAAGACATACTGAGACCATATGGAGACGTCTGACACACTTGGTGTTGGCCAAAGTGGAGATCGGTGACCGTGACTTCATGGTAATTGAAGACAACATCAACGACATCGCCAAGGCCATGATCACAGACCTTCTCAGAGTGTTTGTCACACCAGAAAATCTACTGCGGGCAGTGATGAGACCAGACGATCCCATTTTTGATCAGGCTATCATCAATTTTCTTCAACGCGAGGTGGAGGCTAGAAAAAAGAAGAAGGGAGGACTCGCCAGGTTTTTTGAGAAAATAGGAAAAGCTTTCTGCTGCTGTTAAGTTGGTACATCCTGGACCGGTGGATTTGTTGAATTTTGATGGGTTTCCTCCGGGAGCTCCGGTTTGAACCCAGTTAAAAAATCCAAACATGTGGCCTCCAACTGCACATCATCCCTTCCATCCATCTATTATCTACAACCCCTAATTCCTATTTGGAGTTACTGGGATCTAAGTAATCTTTACATAAATGTGTGTAATAGAGGTATTTAATCACCTAATATACACATACCGGACTCATTGTTTTGGATATTAAACACACTGGATCACATGGTTTGGAAATTATTGGCAATAATCATATGAAAATGATTAGGAATATTTTTTCCATTAAACCATAGCCAAAGAAAACCAACTGTCAACCAACAAAATACTAATAAAAACCTACTTGAACTAAATAGGACACATATTTCACTTACTGTCAGGTGGTTTTGTTGTTTAAAGCTGAGTCTTTTTCCCAACAATAGTGAAAGCAGGATGACTGGCAGGTTTAGTTGTGCAGTTCTCAGCATCGGCAGGTGTTTATATCTTTGATAACCGTCACGCCCAGAAAAGCTGACGTAGCACCATTCGGTTTCTCCAACAGAAGGGTCTGGCTGCAGACTGACATGTGACACTTATTGATAAATGAGATGCTCTTGTCTTTCATGATCAGATGGCTCAATCAGTATGTGGTATTAAAGTAAACAGAAGAGTAATATTTGTTGTTTTTTTTTTGCTTTTCTAAACACCAATTCAACAACTCAGAGTTCAGTCTGATGTTGAATCTGAACTGAGAGCACTTACTGTTAATGAAACAAATACACCTGTCATACTGATGTGTTGTTGATGATGTTTCTCACACAAGGGAGTTGCTGAGTTTCTGTTGGCTGGAGGTGGAGATTGTATTGCATCATGAATGAGAGTGCACGTTCACTTAGTCGGTTCTCTTAGAGAGAAAAATGCTGCTGCAGTTCAAGAACGACCACATGCAGCTGCTCCCTTTTCTTATCTGAACCACATCTCAGGTCATCCAGTCTTCTCTCCTCTCTGGTTGTGCAATGTTTTCCTGTGAAGACTTGTATGCTGTCTTTCACATGAATCCTATTTTGGCACTAACCACCCACATGGCAACATTTTTCTGCTACAACAAAGACAACAGTTGGAAACAGTTACAGTACAGCATATCAGTGCCTCTACGGTTCTTTACAGGACAGTTGTGGACTGAGTTCCTGTACAAAACCTGCTTCAGTTCACCTCCCCTTGCTACAAAAACTGAGTTTTTGTGAAGACTTCCTTCCTTTTCTGTCTCTACCTGCTCCAACTGAGTCTCGGGCTCTAACAGTTGTTGGTAATGACAGTGTCACCTGGAAGGCCGTGATGGGGAGGAGCAGCCTCTCAGATCTAAACCAAACAAATTCTGTTAAGGATGGAGAATCGTACAAATACTGATGTTCCCGCAGATGGTATAGTCACAAAAAGTGAATAAGGGTTTCTAATAAACTGTGATGTTCTTGTAACGTCCACAAGGTGGCACCATATCATCTGAAATTGTTTGCAATGATGATGGATCAATTATAAAGACTTTGTTTATGGGATATTGAGAGTTTTATTGGTCATTTTGATTATGCACTATATTCATATATAAACTAATGTATCATTTAAGGAATAATTGTTAAGAGATTAATTCATAACCAGCTGGAAATGTGTTTCCCCAACACCCCATCCAACATCCAGCGAGGCTGCAGGGAGGACCCAGGACTGTCACTGGCAGTTCCTCTGTCTTGTGTGACCAGAGGAAAGCTAAGTCACTTTGGCTCCCCCACATCCTGCTCCTGCACAGTAATCTTTCATAACCCCCCTCCTTGCAATTTTAACCCTGCAGCTCTCCAACCTCTCTTTCCTTTACTTACCTCCTTTCTGATCCTTTAGTTTTTGTTCGCTTTCTGTTTGTCTGTCTCTTCAGGGCACACACAAAATTGTAGTGCTTTAAAGAACAATATGGTTTGAAAATGCAATGAATGACTTAGAGTTGTAAATGCATACTGAACAAGTACAGCGCAGAAACGTTTATGTGCATAAATGCCAATATGTGGACATTGAGTATCAAAAAGTTGAAGCCAGGCTAAATTGGATTTCTCAATCTCTTGCAAACCCATAGCGGGTAAAACATCAAAAAGGAGGTTTGTGTGAGTTATTTATTCATCACTACATCTCTATAAAGTCTCATATAACTCTTTGCCCTCTAAAAGTCTCAATTTCTTTGCAAACAGCTTCTTCAACAGAAATGTAGTAAGTAGTAAGTAAAAGAGAAAATGCTTTAGAAAATATTGAAATATTGAAAATGTAAGCTAAAACTCAGTAGAAATAAAACAAGTTTATACTTTACAGTTTGTTATACATTGTTTTTCTTAGTTTACACAACTGTTTACTGAAGAGCTTTGTCTTCTCTAATCTACTTTATTAAATCTGTTAATCGCCTCCCTCCGGGTACCCAACTCTCCTCCCTACACCGGAGGGAACGAGGGGGTTCAATGACTCCTTCCCCCCGCCGTCTACTTACCGGGAGCGAGCAGCACCCGGAGCCTTTTGCACCGTGGGGCGCACAAACAACACCCAATGAGGCAGCATGGTGGATTAGTGGTTAGCACTGTCACCGCACAGCCAGAAGGTTCCTGGTTCAATTCCTTGCTGTGGCTCTTTCTTTCTCTTTCTGTGTGGAGTTTGCATGTTCTACCCATGCTTGCGTGGGTTCCCTGCGGGTACTCCTGCTTTCTTGCTTTTGGACTCCCACAGTCCAAAAACATGCATCGTAGGTTACTTGATAATTCGTAGGTGTGAATGTGAGCGTGCATGGTTTGTCTTTGAATGTGGCCCTGCGATGGACTGGCGACCTGTCCAGGGTGGACCCCTGTCTTTCACCTACTATGTGTCGGGATAGGCTCCAACAGACCCTCATCGCCCTGAGAAGGAGTAAGCGGGTATAGATAATAAATGAATTAAATCTGTTAATAAAAATTATTGTTAAATTTCAGTAGTTGAAACATATAAGCATAAAAACCAAAGTAAGGACAATAAGCTGCAGGTGTCTTTCATTCTTGTTTTCTAAAGAAATATAACTTTTTACAAAACTTAAAAGTCATTCTGAAACTGAGGAAACCAGGTGAGGAAGTGTTTTAGTGTTTAATTTGTCTCGTTCTTCCTGCAAACACGTCTCCAGGTGTTCAACAGGACGGCGTCATGGTGGTATCAGGTTTGTTTTAAAATGATCCACAAATTCTCTACCAGACAGGTGAGGATTACAGGCAGTCCAGTACTGCCGTCTGCCTCAGTCACACCTTTGTATGTGAGCAAAATGTTGTTTTAATTCATCTGGTTGAATAATGTGTGCAAATCTCCACATAAGATGTCATCTGCATTGATCTAAAATCTCCATATTAGCTTCTGCATCAATGCTGCCTTAACAGGAGTGTAAATAAATATTTCCAGGACCACGGATACAACCCCGTACCATCACAGTTCCTGGACTCTGGACTTCATTGTAACAGCCTGTATGATTCTTTTGATCTTTGGTGCCAAGTACAACATGATTTTTAATTAATATGTATAAAAAATAGGCATTACTGTTAAGGGGACCTGAGTACCATCGACTTTGACCTCATAAATGTTTCCCTAAGACTCAAGTGGTTACACAAAGGTTCTCAATCTTCAGAGGTGTCAAACTTCTATCGAACTGTGGGTTTGAGATGTTTAACTCTTAATCACACCATCCAAGTTTCACCAACAAGTCCTCTATTATTGAATCAACACATTTCTGTCCCACAACACACCAACTTAGGAATAACAGATGAATATTTATTTTATAAAAAAGACATTTTATTTAAACACTGGATAAAAAAAAGATCCATTCAACACTTGATCTTTAACAGACATGTTATATAATGTTAATATGATATAACATGGTATAGCAGAGAATAAAAAGCTGTCATTTGAGATATTTTTAATGACCTCATTAGTACAATTAGAAGTGTACTACTTTATATACTAATAGTAACCGATTATATCCATTGTTTTTCTAACTCTGCGTTGTGATGTTTCCTGGTTTGTGTTAAGATCTCCTGAAAGTTAAAATGACATTATCCATCAGTCCTGAGGCTCAGTCTGAGAAACTGAAGGACATTCCAGTCAGCAAAGTTGTTTTCTGCTTCTTCATCCTACTCACACATTTACACGTCATGTTTATGATTAATCTCAGCCTAACATAATGCAGTTACACATAAACACAAATATTCACATTAATACACATGCAGAAATACACTGACCGGCAGAAACTGGAAGGACTGCTCTTTATACAGTCTTCTTGACCACAGTCGTGCATTAACATCTAGAGATGACCTGGATAAACAGCAGGACTTGATTTTGAGACAAAACAGCTCAAAAATGACTCAAACTCCCGGCAGGCATTGCGCTTTTATGACATCTAGGTGATAAGGTGTTGACCTTGTGTTGCTTTCCTGCACAAAAACCAGCAGTGTCCCTGTGATGAGCAGCAGCTCAGGTCCAGCTGTAAAGTTTCTCCAACCAGTCACATCATCTCTCCGGATCCTGTGAGCTGTGAAGGTCGCAGCTTGTAGTGGTTGACAGGAACCAACAACCACGACGCGTCTGACCGCAGCGCAACAACGGAGTGACCCGCAGACGTCCTGACGCACCCAAAGACGGACCCGTGAGTGTCCCGACGACGTGACGCCGTCAGACCAACGTGGACACGAAGGAGGTCCAGCTGCGGCAGCAGCGCTGCTCCCCTCATCCCTCACAGACACGGAGACACGAAGAGACGCTCGCTCGTAGTCAGGATCACCTGCGGACTTCAACCTCCGGCTGTTGACCCGAACAGAGGACCGCTGGTCTCACAAAGACAACAAAACACTCTCCCATCGCTTACAAAGCGATCCACGTGAGACGCTATTTGGTGTCTTGATGGAGAAAACCAAGCAAGTGGGCTTAAATCCGTTAGTTATTGTATCAACGGCTCACTTAATGCGTTTTGTCACCACAGAAACCGAAATCTTTGTTTCCTGGTTGAATGACCGGAGCCCAAATGGTGAAACTGGTTTCACGTTGTTGCATCTGTGGAAACATCAGAGCAGCAGGCACACGAGGGTGCACGTACGCATGCGCACAAATTGCTTCACCTGATAAAGATTCAAACCTTTGCGCACGCATGCGCACTTGCACCCTGGTGTGCCTGCATAGCGTGTGCACGTGTTTACGTCATTACGTTGACGTCACGATTCTTTTGCGTCATATAATTCTATAAAAGAATGAACAAGGAATGTTTGTTCAGTTTGTTTGAGGCCTTGGTTGAAAACACACACATAAGTTGACACAGAAAATGTACAATAAAAGTACAATGACTGAGACAACACAGGACTGTTGCAGATGCAGACCTGACCATCTGAAGATGAACCAAACGTGTCAGCAGCCTGCTGGTCCAGGAAACAGCAGACTGATGGAGTCTGTTGTTCCTCAGAGCACAGTAGGACATCAGCAGGACGTTTGTCTTCAAGAGATGAGAGCCATCACAGAAGATGCTGTTGCAAAGCTGCAGAAGAGAGTGTTTAAAAAGAAAAACAAAGAACCAACAGAGGAAGATGTTTACATTAAACAGATAAGTCGTACGATGGAGCATACACTCATCCTTCTGAAAAACAACATGCACGCACCAAAGCACGTGTCCAGTTCAGTTTGTTCTGAAAAAATAAACAAAACTGAATACAAAGAGGCTAAAGCATCAGAGAAGATTGACAGCTCATCATCTGAATTTCAGACTCTGACCTACAAGCTCTGCAACGCTTTACTGTTGCGTTTAATTTTGAAATATTCAAAGAATAACAACCCCATTTATCTAAGACATACTGAGACCATATGGAGACGTCTGACACACTTGGTGTTGGCCAAAGTGGAGATCGGTGACCGTGACTTCATGATAATTGAAGACAACATCAACGACATCGCCAAGGCCATGATAAAAGACCTTCTCAGAGTGTTTGTCACACCAGAAAATCTACTGCGGGCAGTGATGAGACCAGACGATCCCATTTTTGATCAGGCTGTCATCAATTTTCTTCAACGCGAGGTGGAGGCTAGAAAAAAGAAGAAGGGAGGACTCGCCAGGTTTTTTGAGAAAATAGGAAAAGCTTTCTGCTGCTGTTAAGTTGGTACATCCTGGACCGGTGGATTTGTTGAATTTTGATGGGTTTCCTCCGGGAGCTCCGGTTTTATCCCAGTTAAAAAAAAATATTCATGTTCAGTTGTTTGTCAGTCCAAAATGGATCATAAATTGAAAATATGTACACATATGTACATATGGCCAAAAGTATTGGCTCACCTGCCTCGACTCGCATATGAACTTAAGTGACCTCCCATTCCTGATCCATAGGGTTCAATATGACGTTGGTCCACCCTTTGCAGCTATAACAGCTTCAACTCTTCGGGGAATGTCCACAAGGTTTTGAAGTGTGTTCATAAGAATTTTTTTACAGTTCTTCCTGAAGCGCATTTGTGAGGTCACACTGATGTTGGACAAGAAGGTCTGACTGTTTGTCAGTCCAAAATGAATCATAAACTGTAAATATGCATGTTGTTATTCATTTATGTATCATTGTTTGATGTTCTGGTGAACCTTCCAGGTGAAACCCACCTTTCATCTGTGGACAGCTGGGATAGGACCTGGTCCTCCAAGATCCTAAACAGGATAAAGCTGGTACAGAAGATGGAGGGATGCCAGAACTGAATACTATGAAATTAAATGTTCAATTTTATATTTGTTATTTCCTGGCAAAGTGTTTTTTATGGTGGGAGTTTTGTTTGACACGTCTTCAGTGTGTAAATTGAACTGTGGTCAAGTTCAAGTCAACGATTTACAACAAATCAAGAAAGTGCAGTTTTTGTAACAACAGTCGACTCTGCTCCCTGAATCACCACCTTATCGTGGTGGAGGGTTTGTGTCTCCAATCATCCCAGAAGCTGTGTTGTTGGGGGCTTCTGCTTCTGGTTGAGTCTCCCGAGACAAACTGGTCCTGGGGGACGAGCCGGACTAAGAGTGATTCTTTCAGACTTATAGAGAGAAAAATGCTGGAAGCCAAAACCCCTCACCCTCACACAGGTTACCAGAGTCACACTGAGGAGCAAATAACTGCACTCAGGTGGAAATAAAATGCATCAACCTGAATACTGCTGGTCAGAAAACCTCTGGGATAACTTTTTGGAACTTTTGGTACTTAAGCACGAACCATCTAACTTCTGGGTTGAAGCTCATGCAGAGCTAAGATAGATTGTAGTTCCTTTACTTACTCACACTAACACACACCCACACACACACACACACACACACACGCATGGAGCACCAGTCTTGTTGAGCTCTCAGCAGCTGAGTGAAGCTGTCGTTCACATCGTCCTGACAAACACTTGTTTTCAGTCTCTGTGGAAAAAGTTCACAACATTTACACAAAGGATCAAACAAACAACAGACAAGCAGACTTCTCTTTTGAATTAAAGGACAATTTAAAGCAGTCTGGTGTATTTGTTACCACCTGCAGGTCTTTGGGCAGTTTGACCTGGGCCTTCTGCTGCGTCTGCATCTGCTGTCCTGCACGCTGCGACTGCTCTGCATCAGTGAAGCAGAGAACCTGCAAGTTGTTGTGGACGCTGTTAAGTTAGAAATCATCTTTGCAGTAATTAGTTATGCCTGTTTACTTCATTAACCCTCATATTCACTGCTAAATGCAACACTTTTTTGTTACTTGTGAATAAAGTCTAAAATGGACTAGCACTGCGATATTTGCAAGAACTGATAGAACCGTGCCCTGGATAGACTGGCGACCTGTCCAGGGTGTACCCCTGCCTTTCGCCTGATATGCGTCGGGATAGGCTCCGACAGACCCCCGTGACCCGGAAACGGATAAAGCGGGTATAGATAATGGATGGATGAACTTTACACAATTCATCCATACATCCGTCCGTCCGTCCGTCTGTCCCTCCCTCCCTCCCTCCCTCCCTCCCTCAATCCCTCCGTCCGTCCGTCCGTCCGTCCGTCTGTCTGTCCGTCCGTTCGTCCGTCCGTCCATCCATCCATTTTCTATACCTGCTTACTCCTTTGCAGGGTCACGGGGGTCTGTTGGAGACTATGGAGACTATCCCAACGCATAGTAGGCGAAAGGCAGGGGTTCACCCTGGACAGGTCGCCAGTCCATCAAGGCAACAGTGCTAACCACTAAGCCACCGTGCCGCCCTAAGTTGAAATTAATCAACAATAAAAAAAAATAAATAAATAAAGGAAACTGCATTTCACATTTGTGCAGCCGTGTTTCCTCTGACTCTGCAACCAAGAATGAAAAGTGGAGCCGGTAGCTGGAGTGGTTGAGAGAGGACCCACATACCCCTGCAGAGGATCCTCATCGCAGTAGGTGATGCTTCTCCTCCAAACATGTGGCCTCCAACTGCACGTCATCCCATCCATCCATCTAATATCTACATCCCCTAATTCCTATTTGGACCTAAGTAATCTTTACATAAATGTATGTAATAGCTGTATTTAATCACCTAATATGCACATACTGGACAAGTTGTAGATGATAAAGACACTGGATCACATGGTTTGGAAATTATTGGCAATAATCATATGAAAATGATTAGGAATATTTTTTCCATTAAAACATAGTCAAAGAAAACCAACTGTCAACCAACAAAATACTAATAAAAACCTACTTGAACTAAATAGGACACATATTTCACTTACTGTCAGGTGGTTTTGTTGTTTAAAGCTGAGTCTTTTTCCCAACAATAGTGAAAGCAGGATGACTGGCAGGTTTAGTTGTGGAGTTCTCAGCATCAGCAGCTGTTTACATCTTTGACAACCGTCACGCCCAGAAAAGCTGACGTAGCAGCATCCGGTTTCTCCAACAGGAGGGTCTGGCTGCAGACTGACATGTGACACTTATGGATAAATGAGATGCTCTTGTCTTTCATGATCAGATGGTTCAATCAGTATGTGGTATTAAAGTAAACAGAAGAGTAATATTTGTTGTTTTTGCTTTTTTAAAACATCAATTTAACAACTCAGAGTTCAGTCTGATGTTGAATCTGAACTGAGAGCACTTACTGTTAATGAAACAAATACACCTGTCATACTGATGTGCTGCTGATGATGTTTCTCACACAATGGAGTTGCTGTGTTTCTGTTGGCTGGAGGTGGAGATTGTATTGCATCATGAATGAGAGTGCACGTTCACTTAACACATTTATAGGAAATGTTTAAAGATCACAACTCCAAGGTGTATGACGGGGTGTCAGGACCTTCATCTGATGTGATGCAGCAACATCATGTCAGACAGAAATCTTTTGCCTAGTGAAGTAATTCACTGTGGTCACTTTTGCAGCTCTGTTTGTTCACAAATTTAGTATCTGACCATGTGTTTCAGCCATCAGAGACGTCACATTTGCTCGTATCAAACTGGTAACTTCCAACACTGACGTACAATTTCTATTAAAGTTTAGTGCAATTCTCTCAAAAAACACAGTAACTGAGAACAGATCATGTTATTTTTAAGTCCCAGAGCTTTTTTTTATCTCTCATTTCCACGTACAGACTTGGGATCAGTTGATACATTTAAAGATAATCAGGGGAAACGTGATCATCTCACAGATCAATTACACTGATAAGTTATCTCATGTTTTATCTTTTAATGAGAGCGTTACATTACTTTATGCAGAAGCAATGTTAAGAACAGATGAATTGACCAAATCCTTTACAAAGTGCAGAAGAGCAGACAAATGTCCATTATGAGTAATTGTTAGTAATCTTTGCCTTTAAAGCAGCAACAGGTCTCCAGTGGTCTCGGCTTTCTGGTTGAGTTATGCAGCTTCAGTGTCTTCTGCCTCTTCTTGTACTTTTAACACTGACTCCTTCACAGCGGGCAGCAGAAGCGCCCAGCAAAGAGAACGCTCATGGTGGCGTTGTGACGAATGAAGAACAGGAAAGGCCGGTCTGCATAGAATATTGGTACTATTCTGAAACACAAGTTGCAAGCGAGATTTGTGACAGCAGCTGCCTCCGTTCCCTCCTCGTTCACCTCCACAAAAGCCTTGTGGGTGACGTTTGACAGAACCAGATCCTTGTTCCCAGACATTCCTGTTACAGAAGAGGAAAAAAAGACATTTTTAAATTAACATCACCCCACCACTTGTAGGGGGGCTCCTGCATGTCGGCTGTGTTGTATTATGTACCTCAGTTTCGAAAACTGGCTCTTGGGACAAGAAATGTTACTTATCTTGAGGAGAAGCAGCCTGAACTTATGTTTGAGGTTGAGAGGTACCTCCTAGATATAGTCAGGCTTTCCTCAATGCACAGTGTGGGTTCCAGAAACAATCTCCTTGAGAAGTGCTGGACCTTGTTCCACTCTGGAGTCCCCGGCAGGTGCACTAGAAAGTGCTCCTCAAGGAGACTCAAATGTCCTGCTGGAGGACTTCAACGTTCAAGTAGGTAACAACAGTATTACCTGTTAGGATGTGGTAGGGAGGAATGTGCTCCCTGATCTGAACCTCAGCTGTTCTGTCGCAGGACCTCTGTGTTAGTCACAGTTTGTCCATATGACCACATCATGTTTGAATACAAGGGTGTGAGGTAGGTAGGGGACATTCGGTCCAAATGGGTCTTGTTCCCAGCCTCCACTGTTGAGGTGGCTGAGCGCAGCTGCAGCCACAAGGTCATCAGTGCCGGTCATGGCTGTAACCACTGAACCCGATGCTGCCCCACAATTTTAAATAAATACATGTCAGATACATGTCCAACTGCGTGTTTCAACATGTCTCACCAGAGAAGTCACATTTGCTCGTATCGAAAGCGTCCTCCACGCCCATGCTGGTCAGGACTTGGTTCAGGTCATACGTCTCCTCCAGCTTGAATCGTGGCAGACTCACGCTCACCTCCACCTCAGACAGCTTATCTGTCCACTCCATGAACTTCTCATAGGTCAGATGTTTCTCCAGCTGAGAGAACACAGTATTGTTTATCAAATGCATCAGTGTGGATTCATGAATTTATATGAGTGTGTTTTAGACTCCTACCTTCTCCAGACCTGTTGTATTGTCTTCTATAGCTTTTGGTAAGAAGATCAACATGCTCAACTCCTTCCCTTTGTAAGGCATCTCCAGGATCTGTCCAGCAGAGGGTGGAAAACATCCAAGCAAATGTACAATATGTGCTGGAGTCACAGCCAGTCTCTCAATGAGGTTTGATTAACCTATTGATTAGTGTCCCGTGACTGATCATGTACTTGATTACCTGGCAGTTGACTTCAGGGATGAAGGCAAAGGGAAAGCGAGATTCCTGATCCCTCATCATCTTTACATTTTTTTTGTCATTCTGTAAAAAATAAAACACAAAACTGCATTAACACACTTCATATCACTGTTCTAGAGGCCTGCACACACGACTTATTAGTTCTTGGTTCATGTTCATGGTTTTACAGACATGTAGAAACTCTGGGGGACGTTAGTCAGTATTCATTCACTGGTTGCATGTGGACTTTTACCTTGTTGAGTTTAAAGTCAGCATCAGACGTCTTATAGCTCAGAAACGGTTTATCCCAGGTTCCTTTGAAGTAGATGGCATTGACCAGCACCAGTCTGGACATCTCGTTCAACACACCTTCAGCCACCACATTTGTGATTTTTCCTGGTGATCATATAACATCCACATGGAGACATCTAAAAGTAACACCACAGTCACTGCAGAAACACTATTAGAAGTCAGGCATTTGCATCCCTGACATCACAGATGCACATGAGAATTGGATTTCCATCACTGGAAAATTGACGGACTCCTACACACCCAGAACAAACTGACCAAGAAAGCTTTGCAGAAATTTGAACTAATTGATTAAAATAAATTAATACATTTAAAGTAAACTAACTATTTTTTTGGTTTTCCATATGTAAATGAAGACGAAATTACTGATTCATTTAAATTCAAATTCAAAAATATTTTATTCATTCTGAAGGTAAATAAATTGTTGCAGTAGTCATAAAGTCTCTTTATCGATCAGCACAAAGACTTTCTTATCTAAACCAACTCTGCTGAAACTGTTATAAAGACTTAAAAACGATAGATGCAACGACACTTTGCACATCACGGTGCAAAAGTAACTGTTTATTATTGAAATGTTTAGAAATCCTGACTCCTCTGTACACGAAGAGCCTGATGTGACATCTAGAAACTCACCTCTACTTTCCTTCATCACGGTTGTGAGGGATGCACTCTTACTGCAATTAACGATATACCTTTGAAAACCAGGTCTAATCTCTGTGAATCGCTAACTCCAAGGATTTAAAACATAAAGAGACGGCCAGTGTTCCAATGAATGATGAAAACAAATTTGTTTATATTTGGATGGATTTTTAATACTAAAATGGAAAGACCATCAAGATTTGTTTAGTCATCTATTCTTTAAATATCCCAGGTGATTTAATTAACTTAAGATGACAAAATGGGCTTCAATGTTGGAGGGATGGTTAAAGGATGGTAAAGAGTTGGTGTGAAATAATTTTACAATATTTAACAGAAGCATTTTATGTAAACACAAACCCTTTCAAGTAACTGCATGTTTCAGCACCTTAATTAAAAAATACAAAAAGATGCTTTTTTAAAACTCAGAAACTAAGAAATGGGATGGACGAGGCCATGTAATATACTGTGTGTGTGTGTGTGTGTGTGTGTGTGTGTGTGTGTGTGTGTGTGTGTGTGTGTGTTCCACCTTGTGTCTGCTTCTCCACCCAGTTGTTGATCTTGATCCTGGCTTCCTGATGGCTGGTTCTGAAGTCCACAGGCTCCAGCTCTGCGTTGTAATGTTTCCTGGTTTGTGTTAAGAACTCCTGAAATTAGAAATGACATTATCCATCAGGGGACACGGTGGCTTACTGCTTAGCACTGTTGCTTCACAGCAAGAAGGTTCCTGGTTTGACTCCCGGACCTGTCAGCAGTCTTTCTGTGTGGACTTTGCATGTTCTCTTCTTGGGTTCCATCCGGGTGCTCCAGCTTCCTCCCACAGTCACTCACACATTCAGTTTAAATGTCTTAATCACTTGAATTACCTAATAATATAAATACTCAGAAAGAAGCATGTTAATACACATGCAGAAACACCCTCACCTGCAGAAACTGGAAGGACTGGTCTCCATACAGTCTGTTGGCAACACTGAGCTCAAACGAAGCACCTGACTTGTTGATTTCACTCAGCAGTTGGTTAAACAGAGCGTGGTCGTCATCCTGACATTCCCGGGTGTTCAAGCACTGTGGGGAGCAGCAGCTGATCACATTAAAACAGCCCTTTAACAGTGTACCACTACAAGCTCTGCTCTGTGTGTGAACTGCACCTCTGAAATTTGCATCGTCGTGTTTCCTCTGGCTCCCAGCATCACCATCGCCAGGGCTGAGGAGATGCTGAAAGGGGAGAAAAAGAGGTTTGCAGTCTTGTCTTTATCAGCCAGCGTTTTGAACAAATCCAGACAGAAGCTGGTGTTGGCCTTGGACAGAGGGGTTGCTGACGCCATTGTTGTCTGCAGGAACAAACAAGACAGAATGAATCAGTGTAACGACTTTTGAAATAAATCAAGTATTTTCTTCTCTTGTTGACCCAAAATCCACTATAAACACATTTAAAAACACCCCTTATTCCTATTTGGAGTCACTGGGATCTAAGTAATCTTTACATAAATGTGTGTAATAGAGGTATTTAATCACCTAATATACACATACCGGACTCATTGTTTTGGATATTAAACACACTGGATCACATGGTTTGGAAATTATTGGCAATAATCATATGAAAATGATTAGGAATATTTTTTCCATTAAAACATAGCCAAAGAAAACCAACTGTTAACCAACAAAATACTAATAAAAACCTATTTAAACTAAATAGGACACATATTTCACTTACTGTCAGGTGGTTTTGTTGTTTAAAGCTGAGTCTTTTTCCCAACAATAGTGAAAGCAGGATGACTGGCAGGTTTAGTTGTGGAGTTCTCAGCATCAGCAGCTGTTTACATCTTTGATAACCGTCACACCCAGAAAAGCTGACGTAGCAGCATCCGGTTTCTCCAACAGGAGGGTCTGGCTGCAGACTGACATGTGACACTTATGGATAAATGAGATGCTCTTGACTTTCATGATCAGATGGTTCAATCAGTATGTGGTATGAAAGTAAACAGAGGAGTAATATTTGTTGTTTTTGCTTTTTTAAAACACCAATTCAACAACTCAGAGTTCAGTCTGATGTTGAATCTGAACTGAGAGCACTTACTGTTAATGAAACAAATACACCTGTCATACTGATGTGTTGTTGATGATGTTTCTCACACAATGGAGTTGCTGTGTTTCTGTTGGCTGGAGGTGGAGATTGTATTGCATCATGAATGAGAGTGCACGTTCACTTAGTCGGTTCTCTTAGAGAGAAAAATGCTGCTGCAGTTCAAGAACGACCACATGCAGCTGCTCCCTTTTCTTATCAGAACCACATCTCAGGTCATCCAGTCTTCTCTCCTCTCTGGTTGTGCAATGTTTTCCTGTGAAGACTTGCATGCTGGATTTCACATGAATCCTATTTTGGCACTAACCACCCACATGGCAACATTTTTCTGCTACAACAAAGACAACAGTTGGAAACAGTTACAGTACAGCATATCAGTGCCTCTACGGTTCTTTACAGGACAGTTGTGGACTGAGTTGCTGTAAAAAACCTGCTTCAGTTCACCTCCCCTTGCTACAAAAACTGAAGTTTTGTGAAGACTCCCTTCCTTTTCTGTCTCTACCTGCTCCAACTGAGTCTCGGGCTCTAACAGTTGTTGGTAATGACAGTGTCACCTGGAAGGCCGTGATGGGGAGGAGCAGCCTCTCAGATCTAAACCAAACAAATTCTGTTAAGGATGGGGAATCGTACAAATACTGATGTTCCCGCAGATGGTATAGTCACAAAAAGTGAATAAGGGTTTCTTATAAACTGTGATGTTCTTGTAACGTCCACAAGGTGGCACCATATGGTGGGAAATTGTTTGCAATGATGATGGATCAATTATAAAGACTTTGTTTATGGGATATTGAGAGTTTTATTGGTCATTTTGATTATGCACTATATTCATATATAAACTAATGTATCATTTAAGGAATAATTGTTAAGAGATTAATTCATAACCAGCTAGAAATTTGTTTCCCCAACACCCCATCCAACATCCAGCGAGGCTGCAGGGAGGACCCAGGACTGTCACTGGCAGTTCCTCTGTCTTGTGTGACCAGAGGAAAGCTAAGTCACTTTGGCTCCCCCACATCCTGCTCCTGCACAGTAATCTCTCATAACCCCCCTCCTTGCAATTTTCACCCTGCAGCTCTCCAACCTCTCTTTCCTTTACTTACCTCCTTTCTGATCCTTTAGTTTTTGTTCGCTTTCTGTTTGTCTGTCTCTTCAGGGCACACACAAAATTGTAGTGCTTTAAAGAACAATATGGTTTGAAAATGCAATGAATGACTTAGAGTTGTAAATGCATACTGAACAAGTACAGCGCAGAAACGTTTTTGTGCATAAATGCCAATATGTGGACATTGAGTATCAAAATGTTGAAGCCAGGCTAAATTGGATTTCTCCATCTCTTGCAAACCCATAGAGGGTAAAACATCAAAAAGGAGGTTTGTGTGAGTTATTTATTCATCACTACATCTCTATAAAGTCTCATATAACTCTTTGCCCTCCAAAAGTCTCAATTTCTTTGCATACAGCTTCTTCAACAGTAATGTAGTAAGTAGTAAGTAAAAGAGAAAATGCTTTAGAAAATATTGAAATATTGAAAATGTAAGTTAAAACTCAGTAGAAATAAAACAAGTTTATACTTTACAGTTTGTTATACATTGTTTTTCTTAGTTTACACAACTGTTTACTGAAGAGCTTTGTCTTCTCTAATCTACTTTATTAAATCTGTTAATCGCCTCCCTCCGGGTACCCAACTCTCCTCCCTACACCGGAGGGAACGAGGGGGTTCAATGACTCCTTCCCCCCGCCGTCTACTTACCGGGAGCGAGCAGCACCCGGAGCCTTTTGCATCCGTGGGGCGCACAAACAACACCCAATGAGGCAGCATGGTGGATTAGTGGTTAGCACTGTCACCGCACAGCCAGAAGGTTCCTGGTTCAATTCCTTGCTGTGGCTCTTTCTTTCTCTTTCTGTGTGGAGTTTGCATGTTCTACCCATGCTTGCGTGGGTTCCCTGCGGGTACTCCTGCTTTCTTGCTTTTGGACTCCCACAGTCCAAAAACATGCATCGTAGGTTACTTGATAATTCGTAGGTGTGAATGTGAGCGTGCATGGTTTGTCTTTGAATGTGGCCCTGCGATGGACTGGCGACCTGTCCAGGGTGGACCCCTGTCTTTCACCTACTATGTGTCGGGATAGGCTCCAACAGACCCTCATCACCCTGAGAAGGAGTAAGCGGGTATAGATAATGGATGGATTAAATCTGTTAATAAAAATTATTGTTAAATTTCAGTAGTTAAAACATATAAGTAAAAAAACCAAAGTAAGGACAATAAGCTGCAGGTGTCTTTTATTCTTGTTTTCTAAAGAAATATAACTTTTTACAAAACTTAAAAGTCATTCTGAAACTGAGGAAACCAGGTGAGGAAGTGTTTTAGTGTTTAATTTGTCTCGTTCTTCCTGCAAACACGTCTCCAGGTGTTCAACAGGACGGCGTCATGGTGGTATCAGGTTTGTTTTAAAATGATCCACAAATTCTCTACCAGACAGGTGAGGATTACAGGCAGTCCAGTACTGCCGTCTGCCTCAGTCACACCTTTGTATGTGAGCAAAATGTTGTTTTAATTCATCTGGTTGAATAATGTGTGCAAATCTCCACATAAGATGTCATCTGCATTGATCTAAAATCTCCATATTAGCTTCTGCATCAATGCTGCCTTAACAGGAGTGTAAAAAAATATTTCCAGGACCACGGATACAACCCCGTACCATCACAGTTCCTGGACTCTGGACTTCATTGTAACAGCCTGTATGATTCTTTTGATCTTTGGTGCCAAGTACAACATGATTTTTAATTAATATGTATAAAAAATAGGCATTACTGTTAAGGGGACCTGAGTACCATCGACTTTGACCTCATAAATGTTTCCCTAAGACTCAAGTGGTTACACAAAGGTTCTCAATCTTCAGAGGTGTCAAACTTCTATTGAACTGTGGGTTTGAGATGTTTAACTCTTAATCCCACCATCCAAGTTTCACCAACAAGTTAAAGTTAAAAGTTAAAATGACATTATCCATCAGTCCTGAGTCTCAGTCTGAGGAACTGAAGGACATTCAAGTCAGCAAAGTTGTTTTCTGCTTCTTCATCCTACTCACACATTTACACGTCATGTTTCTGATTCATCTCAGCCTAACATAATGCAGTTACACATAAACACAAATATTCACATTAATACACATGCAGAAATACACTGACTGGCAGAAACTGGAAGGACTGCTCTTTATACAGTCTTCTTGACCACAGTCGTGCATTAACATCTAGACATGACCTGGATAAACAGCAGGACTTGATTTTGAGACAAAACAGCTCAAAAATGACTCAAACTCCCGGCAGGCATTGCGCTTTTATGACATCTAGGTGATAAGGTGTTGACCTTGTGTTGCTTTCCTGCACAAAAACCAGCAGTGTCCCTGTGATGAGCAGCAGCTCAGGTCCAGCTGTAAAGTTTCTCCAACCAGTCACATCATCTCTCCGGATCCTGTGAGCTGTGAAGGTCGCAGCTTGTAGTGGTTGACAGGAACAAACAACCACGACGCGTCTGACCGCAGCGCAACAACGGAGTGACCCGCAGACGTCCTGACGCACCCAAAGACGGACCCGTGAGTGTCCCGACGACGTGACGCCGTCAGACCAACGTGGACACGAAGGAGGTCCAGCTGCGGCAGCAGCGCTGCTCCCCTCATCCCTCACAGACACGGAGACACGAAGAGACGCTCGCTCGTAGTCAGGATCACCTGCGGACTTCAACCTCCGGCTGTTGACCCGAGACAGAGGACCGCTGGTCTCACAAAGACAACAAAACACTCTCCCATCGCTTACAAAGCGATCCACGTGAGAGGGTATTTGGTGTCTTGGTGGAGAAAACCAAGCAAGTGGGCTTAAATCCGTTAGTTATTGTATCAACGGCTCACTTAATGCGTTTTGTCACCACAGAAACCGAAATCTTTGTCTCCTGGTTGAATGACCGGAGCCCAAATGGTGAAACTGGTTTCACGTTGTTGCATCTGTGGAAACATCAGAGCAGCAGGCGCACGAGGGTGCACGTACGCATGCGCACAAATTGCTTCACCTGATAAAGATTAAAACTTTGCGCACGCATGCGCACGTGCACCCTGGTGTGCCTGCATAGATTGCGCTCGTGCTTACGTCATTTTGTTGACGTCACGATTGTTTGCGTCATATAATTCTATAAACGAATGAACAAGGAATGTTAGTTCAGTTTGTTTGAGGCTTTGGTTGAAAACACACACATAAGTTGACACAGAAAATGTACAATAAAAGTACAATGACTGAGACAACACAGGACTGTTGCAGATGCAGACCTGACCATCTGAAGATGAACCAAACGTGTCAGCAGCCTGCTGGTCCAGGAAACAGCAGACTGATGGAGTCTGTTGTTCCTCAGAGCACAGTAGGACATCAGCAGGACGTTTGTCTTCAAGAGATGAGAGCCATCACAGAAGATGCTGTTGCAAAGTTGCAGAAGAGAGTGTTTAAAAAGAAAAACAAAGAACCAACAGAGGAAGATGTTTACATTAAACAGATAAGTCGTACGATGGAGCATACACTCATCCTTCTGAAAAACAACATGCACGCACCAAAGCACGTGTCCAGTTCAGTTTGTTCTGAAAAAATAAACAAAACTGAATACAAAGAGGCTAAAGCATCAGAGAAGATTGACAGCTCATCATCTGAATTTCAGACTCTGACCTACAAGCTCTGCAACGCTTTACTGTTGCGTTTAATTTTGAAATATTCAAAGAATAACAACCCCACTTATCTAAGACATACTGAGACCATATGGAGACGTCTGACACACTTGGTGTTGGCCAAAGTGGAGATCGGTGACCGTGACTTCATGATAATTGAAGACAACATCAACGACATCGCCAAGGCCATGATCACAGACCTTCTCAGAGTGTTTGTCACACCAGAAAATCTACTGCGGGCAGTGATGAGACCAGACGATCCCATTTTTGATCAGGCTGTCATCAATTTTCTTCAACGCGAGGTGGAGGCTAGAAAAAAGAAGAAGGGAGGACTTGCCAGGTTTTTTGAGAAAATAGGAAAAGCTTTCTGCTGCTGTTAAGTTGGTACATCCTGGACCGGTGGATTTGGTGAATTTTGATGGGTTTCCTCCGGGAGCTCCGGTTTTATCCCAGTTAAAAAAAAATATTCATGTTCAGTTGTTTGTCAGTCCAAAATGGATCATAAATTGAAAATATGTACACATATGTACATATGGCCAAAAGTATTGGCTCACCTGCCTCGACTCGCATATGAACTTAAGTGACCTCCCATTCCTGATCCAGAGGGTTCAATATGACGTTGGTCCACCCTTTGCAGCTATAACAGCTTCAACTCTTCGGGGAATGTCCACAAGGTTTTGAAGTGTGTTCATAAGAATTTTTTTACAGTTCTTCCTGAAGCGCATTTGTGAGGTCACACTGATGTTGGACAAGAAGGTCTGACTGTTTGTCAGTCCAAAATGAATCATAAACTGTAAATATGCATGTTGTTATTCATTTATGTATCATTGTTTGATGTTCTGGTGACCCTTCCAGGTGAAACCCACCTTTCATCTGTGGACAGCTGGGATAGGACCTGGTCCTCCAAGATCCTAAACAGGATAAAGCTGGTACAGAAGATGGAGGGATGCCAGAACTGAATACTATGAAATTAAATACTCAATTTTATATTTGTTATTTCCTGGCAAAGTGTTTTTTATGGTGGGAGTTTTGTTTGACACGTCTTCAGTGTGTAAATTGAACTGTGGTCAAGTTCAAGTCAACGATTTACAACAAATCAAGAAAGTGCAGTTTTTGTAACAACAGTCGACTCTGCTCCCTGAATCACCACCTTATCGTGGTGGAGGGTTTGTGTCTCCAATCATCCCAGAAGCTGTGTTGTTGGGGGCTTCTGCTTCTGGTTGAGTCTCCCGAGACAAACTGGTCCTGGGGGACAAGCCGGACTAAGAGTGATTCTTTCAGACTTATAGAGAGAAAAATGCTGGAAGCCAAAACCCCTCACCCTCACACAGGTTACCAGAGTCACACTGAGGAGCAAATAACTGCACTCAGGTGGAAATAAAATGCATCAACCTGAATACTGCTGGTCAGAAAACCTCTGGGATAACTTTTTGGAATTTTTGGTACTTAAGCACGAACCATCTAACTTCTGGGTTGAAGCTCATGCAGAGCTAAGATTGATTGTAGTTCCTTTACTTACTCACACACACACACACACACACACACACACACACACACACACACACACACACACGCACACACCTGCACACACACACACACACACACACACACGCACACACGCACGGAGCACCAGTCTTGTTGAGCTCTCAGCAGCTGAGAGAAGCTGTCGTTCACATCGTCCTGACAAACACTTGTTTTCAGTCTCTGTGGAAAAAGTTCACAACATTTACACAAAGGATCAAACAAGCAACAGACAAGCAGACTTCTCTTTTGAATTAAAGGACAATTTAAAGCAGTCTGGTGTATTTGTTACCACCTGCAGGTCTTTGGGCAGTTTGACCTGGGCCTTCTGCTGCGTCTGCATCTGCTGTCCTGCACGCTGCGACTGCTCTGCATCAGTGAAGCAGAGAACCTGCAAGTTGTTGTGGACGCTGTTAAGTTAGAAATCATCTTTGCAGTAATTAGTTATGCGTGTTTACTTCATTAACCCTCATATTCACTGTTAAATGCAACACTTTTTTATTACTTGTGAATAAATTCTAAAATGGCCTTGCACTGCGATATATGCAAGAACTGATAGAACCATCCATCCATCCATTATCTGTACCCGCTATATCCGTTTCCGGGTCACGGGGGTCTGTCGGAGCCTATCCCGACGCATATCAGGCGAAAGGCAGGGGGACACCCTGGACAGGTCTATCCAGGGCCACATACAAACAACCAATCACATTCACACCTAGGGAGAATTTAGAAAGAAGGGAAGAGAACCCACGCAAGCACGGGGAGAACATGCAAACTCTACACAGAAAGACCCACCGGGCCGGGAATTGAACCGGGAACCTTCTTGCTGTGAGGCAACAGTGCTAACCACTAAGCCACCGTGCTGCCTACTTATAGAACCGTATGTTCCTAATAGAGTTCTACGTTCTCAGAGTTCAGGTTTACTCAAAGTTCCTAGAAGATCCAAATGTAGATTTAGAGGACGGCTTTCTGTTATCAGGAACCATCACTATTGAACTTCCAGTTTGGGTTTCATTGTTCTTGTGGTTGTTGTGCTGGTCTGTCTCCTCTTTTTCTTTTCTGTACATGTTTGCAGACCAGAACCTCAGGAGCTGCATGCTGACCTGCAGCCCCACCCTCTGACCATCCCAGTGTTTACCTCCACCTGTCTGTATGGATGTCTGTTGGATATCTATTGACATGTTGACCTGCAGTCCTCGTCTATGTGGATCATCAACTATCCATATATCACCCATATATACATAGAAGTCTTAGTTCTGCTGCTGATGGATATTATACTGTTGTATCCTGTTTGTATATTTGACGGTGTTTCTATGTCTCTCTTCTCTCTTTACTTCCTGTTCTACCCGGCTGGCCTTTGGGAGGAGGGTCCCCTCTTATGATCCAAGTCCTGATCCAGGTTTCTTCCCTCTTCAAGGAGAGTTTTTCTAACCAGTATTTGGCTTAAGGTTTTCTCCCACTAGGGTCATTTTTACCTGCCGTTGTTTATGTAATGATTGCTCTGGGTTCATGTTCTGGTCTCTGGAAAGATCATGGAGACAACTTGTGTTGTAATAGACGCTATATAAATAAAATTGAATTGAATTGAATTGAACTTTACACAATTCATCCATACATCCGTCCCGTCCGTCCGTCCGTCCGTCCGTCCGTCCTCCTCCCTCCCTCCCTCCCTCCCTCCCTCCCTCCCTCCCTCCCTCAATCCGTCCGTCCGTCCGTCCGTCCATCCGTCCGTCCATCCATCCATTTTCTATACCTGCTTACTCCTTTGCAGGGTCACGGGGGTCTGTTGGAGACTATGGAGACTATCCCAACGCATAGTAGGCGAAAGGCAGGGGTTCACCCTGGACAGGTCGCCAGTCCATCAAGGCAACAGTGCTAACCACTAAGCCACCGTGCCGCCCTAAGTTGAAATTAATCAACAATAAAAAAAAAATAAATAAATAAAGGAAACTGCATTTCACATTTGTGCAGCCGTGTTTCCTCTGACTCTGCAACCAAGAATGAAAAGTGGAGCCGGTAGCTGGAGTGGTTGAGAGAGGACCCACATACCCCTGCAGAGGATCCTCATCGCAGTAGGTGATGCTTCCCCTCCAAACATGTGGCCTCCAACTGCACGTCATCCCATCCATCCATCTAATATCTACATCCCCTAATTCCTATTTGGACCTAAGTAATCTTTACATAAATGTATGTAATAGCTGTATTTAATCACCTAATATGCACATACTGGACAAGTTGTAGATGATAAAGACACTGGATCACATGGTTTGGAAATTATTGGCAATAATCATATGAAAATGATTAGGAATATTTTTTCCATTAAAACATAGTCAAAGAAAACCAACTGTCAACCAACAAAATACTAATAAAAACCTACTTAAACTAAATAGGACACATATTTCACTTACTGTCAGGTGGTTTTGTTGTTTAAAAGCTGAGTCTTTTTCCCAACAATAGTGAAAGCAGGATGACTGGCAGGTTTAGTTGTGGAGTTCTCAGCATCAGCAGCTGTTTACATCTTTGACAACCGTCACGCCCAGAAAAGCTGACGTAGCAGCATCCGGTTTCTCCAACAGGAGGGTCTGGCTGCAGACTGACATGTGACACTTATGGATAAATGAGATGCTCTTGTCTTTCATGATCAGATGGTTTAATCAGTATGTGGTATTAAAGTAAACAGAAGAGTAATATTTGTTGTTTTTGCTTTTTTAAAACATCAATTTAACAACTCAGAGTTCAGTCTGATGTTGAATCTGAACTGAGAGCACTTACTGTTAATGAAACAAATACACCTGTCATACTGATGTGTTGGTGATGACGTTTCTCACACAATGGAGTTGCTGTGTTTCTGTTGGCTGGAGGTGGAGATTGTATTGCATCATGAATGAGAGTGCACGTTCAATTAACAAATTTATAGGAAATGTTTAAAGATCACAACTCCAAGGTGTATGACGGGGTGTCAGGACCTTCATCTGATGTGATGCAGCAACATCATGTCAGACAGAAATCTTTTGCCTAGTGAAGTAATTCACTGTGGTCACTGTTGCAGCTCTGTTTGTTCACAAATTTAGTATCTGACCATGTGTTTCAGCCATCAGAGACGTCACATTTGCTCGTATCAAACTGGTAACTTCCAACACTGACGTACAATTTCTATTAAAGTTTAGTGCAATTCTCTAAAATTAATCATTTTGAATACAAAAAAACAATATAATTGTGAAGAAAATTAAATCAGGGTTATAATTAAGGATTACAATGTAAATCTTAGTAAAAGTGTAACAATAAAATGAAATTAACCAAATAACAAAAAACACAGTAACTGAGAACAGATCATGTTATTTTTAAGTCCCAGAGCTTTTTTTATCTCTCATTTAAACGTACAGACTTGGGATCAGTTGATACATTTAAAGATAATCAGGGGAAACGTGATCATCTCACAGATCAATTACACTGATAAGTTATCTCATGTTTTATCTTTTAATGAGAGCGTTACATTACTTTATGCAGAAGCAATGTTAAGAACAGATGAATTGACCAAATCCTTTACAAAGTGCAGAAGAGCAGACAAATGTCCATTATGAGTAATTGTTAGTAATCTTTGCCTTTAAAGCAGCAACAGGTCTCCTGTGGTCTCGGCTTTCTGGTTGAGTTATGCAGCTTCAGTGTCTTCTGCCTCTTCTTGTACTTTTAACACTGACTCCTTCACAGCGGGCAGCAGAAGCGCCCAGCAAAGAGAACGCTCATGGTGGCGTTGTGACGAATGAAGAACAGGAAAGGCCGGTCTGCATAGAATATTGGTACTATTCTGAAACACAAGTTGCAAGCGAGATTTGTGACAGCAGCTGCCTCCGTTCCCTCCTCGTTCACCTCCACAAAAGCCTTGTGGGTGACGTTTGACAGAGCCAGATCCTTGTTCCCAGACATTCCTGTTACAGAAGAGGAAAAAAAGACATTTTTAAATGAACATGACCCCACCACTTGTAGGGGGGCTCCTGCAGGTCGGCTGTGTTGTATTATGTACCTCAGTTTCCAAAAGTGGCTCTTGGGACAAGAAGTGTTACTTATCTTGAGGAGAAGCAGCCTGAACTTATGTTTGAGGTTGAGAGGTACCTCCTAGATATAGTCATGCTTTCCTCAATGCACAGTGTGGTTTCCAGAAACAATCTCCTTGAGAAGTGCTGGACCTTGTTCCACTCTGGAGTCCCCGGCAGGTGCACTAGAAAGTGCTCCTCAAGGAGACTCAAATGTCCTGCTGGAGGACTTCAGCGTTCAAGTAGGTAACAACAGTATTACCTGTTAGGATGTGGTAGGGAGGAATGTGCTCCCTGATCTGAACCTCAGCTGTTCTGTCGCAGGACCTCTGTGTTAGTCACAGTTTGTCCATATGACCACATCATGTTTGAATACAAGGGTGTGAGGTAGGTGGGGGACATTCGGTCCAAATGGGTCTTGTTCCCAGCCTCCACTGTTGAGGTGGCTGAGCGCAGCTGCAGCCACAAGGTCATCAGTGCCGGTCATGGCTGTAACCACTGAACCCGATGCTGCCCCACAATTTTAAATAAATACATGTCAGATACATGTCCAACTGCGTGTTTCAACATGTCTCACCAGAGAAGTCACATTTGCTCGTATCGAAAGCGTCCTCCACGCCCATGCTGGTCAGGACTTGGTTCAGGTCATACGTCTCCTCCAGCTTGAATCGTGGCAGACTCACGCTCACCTCCACCTCAGACAGCTTATCTGTCCACTCCATGAACTTCTCATAGGTCAGATGTTTCTCCAGCTGAGAGAACACAGTATTGTTTATCAAATGCATCAGTGTGGATTCATGAATTTATATGAGTGTGTTTTAGACTCCTACCTTCTCCAGACCTGTTGTATCGTCTTCTATAGCTTTTGGTAAGAAGATCAACATGCTCAACTCCTTCCCTTTGTAAGGCATCTCCAGGATCTGTCCAGCAGAGGGTGGAAAACATCCAAGCAAATGTACAATATGTGCTGGAGTCACAGCCAGTCTCTCAATGACGGTTGATTAACCTATTGATTAGTGTCCCGGGACTGATCATGTACTTGATTACCTGGCAGTTGACTTCAGGGATGAAGGCAAAGGGAAAGCGAGATTCCTGATCCCTCATCATCTTTACATTTTTTTTGTCATTCTGTAAAAAATAAAACACAAAACTGCATTAACACACTTCATATCACTGTTCTAGAGGCCTGCACACACGACTTATTAGTTCTTGGTTCATGTTCATGGGTTTTACAGACATGTAGAAACTCTGGGGGACGTTAGTCAGTATTCATTCACTGGTTGCATGTGGACTTTTACCTTGTTGAGTTTAAAGTCAGCATCAGACGTCTTATAGCTCAGAAACGGTTTATCCCAGGTTCCTTTGAAGTAGATGGCATTGACCAGCACCAGTCTGGACATCTCGTTCAACACACCTTCAGCCACCACATTTGTGATTTTTCCTGGTGATCATATAACATCCACATGGAGACATCTAAAAGTAACACCACAGTCACTGCAGAAACACTATTAGAAGTCAGGCATTTGCATCCCTGACATCACAGATGCACATGAGAATTGGATTTCCATCACTGGAAAATTGACGGACTCCTACACACCCAGAACAAACTGACCAAGAAAGCTTTGCAGAAATTTGAACTAATTGATTAAAATAAATTAATACATTTAAAGTAAACTAACTATTTTCTTGGTTTTCCATATGTAAATGAAGACGAAATTACTGATTCATTTAAATTCATAATTCAAAAATATTTTATTCATTCAGAAGGTAAATAATTGTTGCAGTAGTCATAAAGTCTCTTTATCGATCAGCACAAAGAGTTTCTTATCTAAACCAACTCTGCTGAAACTGTTATAAAAGACTTAAAAACGATAGATGCAACGACACTTTGCACATCACGGTGCAAAAGTAACTGTTTATTATTGAAATGTTTAGAAATCCTGACTCCTCTGTACACGAAGAGTCTGATGTGACATCTAGAAACTCACCTCTACTTTCCTTCATCACGGTTGTGAGGGATGCACTCTTACTGCAATTAACGATATACCTTTGAAAACCAGGTCTAATCTCTGTGAATCACTAACTCCAAGGATTTAAAACATAAAGAGACGGCCAGTGTTCCAATGAAGGATGAAAACAAATTTGTTTATATTTGGATGGATTTTTAATACTAAAATGGAAAGACCATCAAGATTTGTTTAGTCATCTATTCTTTAAATATCCCAGGTGATTTAATTAACTTAAGATGACAAAATGGGCTTCAATGTTGGAGGGATGGTTAAAGGATGGTAAAGAGTTGGTGTGAAATAATTTAACAATATTTAACAGAAGCATTTTATGTAAACACAAACCCTTTCAAATAACTGCATGTTTCAGCACCTTTAATTAAAAAATACAAAAAGATGCTTTTTTAAAACTCAGAAACTAAGAAATGGGATGGACGAGGCCATGTGTGTGTGTGTGTGTGTGTGTGTGTGTGTGTGTGTGTGTGTGTGTGTGTGTGTGTGTGTGTGTGTGTGTGTGTGTGTGTGTGTGTGTGTGTGTGTGTGTTCCACCTTGTGTCTGCTTCTCCACCCAGTTGTTGATCTTGATCCTGGCTTCCTGATGGCTGGTTCTGAAGTCCACAGGCTCCAGCTCTGCGTTGTAATGTTTCCTGGTTTGTGTTAAGAACTCCTGAAATTAGAAATGACATTATCCATCAGGGGACACGGTGGCTTACTGCTTAGCACTGTTGCTTCACAGCAAGAAGGTTCCTGGTTTGACTCCCGGACCTGTCAGCAGTCTTTCTGTGTGGACTTTGCATGTTCTCTTCTTGGGTTCCATCCGGGTGCTCCAGCTTCCTCCCACAGTCACTCACACATTCAGTTTAAATGTCTTAATCACTTGAATTACTTAATAATATAATACTCAGAAAGAAGCATGTTAATACACATGCAGAAACACCCTCACCTGCAGAAACTGGAAGGACTGGTCTCCATACAGTCTGTTGGCAACACTGAGCTCAAACGAAGCACCTGACTTGTTGATTTCACTCAGCAGTTGGTTAAACAGAGCGTGGTCGTCATCCTGACATTCCCGGGTGTTCAAGCACTGTGGGGAGCAGCAGCTGATCACATTAAAACAGCCCTTTAAACAGTGTACAACTACAAGCTCTGCTCTGTGTGTGAACTGCACCTCTGAAATTTGCATCGCCGTGTTTCCTCTGGCTCCCAGCATCACCATCGCCAGGGCTGAGGAGATGCTGAAAGGGGAGAAAAAGAGGTTTGCAGTCTTGTCTTTATCAGCCAGCGTTTTGAACAAATCCAGACAGAAGCTGGTGTTGGCCTTGGACAGAGGGGTTGCTGACGCCATTGTTGTCTGCAGGAACAAACAAGACAGAATGAATCAGTGTAACGACTTTTGAAATAAATCAAGTATTTTCTTCTCTTGTTGACCCAAAATCCACTATAAACACATTTAAAAAACACCCCTAATTCCTATTTGGAGTCACTGGGATCTAAGTAATCTTTACATAAATGTGTGTAATAGAGGTATTTAATCACCTAATATACACATACCGGACTCATTGTTTTGGATATTAAACACACTGGATCACATGGTTTGGAAATTATTGGCAATAATCATATGAAAATGATTAGGAATATTTTTTCCATTAAACCATAGTCAAAGAAAACCAACTGTCAACCAACAAAATACTAATAAAAACCTACTTAAACTAAATAGGACACATATTTCACTTACTGTCAGGTGGTTTTGTTGTTAAAGCTGAGTCTTTTTCCCAACAATAGTGAAAGCAGGATGACTGGCAGGTTTAGTTGTGGCAGTTCTCAGCATCAGCAGCTGTTTACATCTTTGATAACCGTCACGCCCAGAAAAGCTGACGTAGCAGCATCCGGTTTCTCCAACAGGAGGGTCTGGCTGCAGACTGACATGTGACACTTATGGATAAATGAGATGCTCTTGTCTTTCATGATCAGATGGTTCAATCAGTATGTGGTGTTAAAGTAAACAGAGGAGTAATATTTGTTGGTTTTTTTTGTTTTTTTAAAACACCAATTCAACAACTCAGAGTTCAGTCTGATGTTGAATCTGAACTGAGAGCACTTACTGTTAATGAAACAAATACACCTGTCATACTGATGTGTTGCTGATGACGTTTCTCACACAATGGAGTTGCTGTGTTTCTGTTGGCTGGAGGTGGAGATTGTATTGCATCATGAATGAGAGTGCACGTTCACTTAGTCGGTTCTCTTAGAGAGAAAAATGCTGCTGCAGTTAAAGAACGACCACATGCAGCTACTCCCTTTTCTTATCAGAACTTATCTTATCAGATGGATCAATTATAAAGACTTTGTTTATGGGATATTGAGAGTTTTATTGGTCATTTTGATTATGCACTATATTCATATATAAACTAATGTATCATTTAATGAATAATTGTTAAGAGATTAATTTATAACCAGCTGGAAATTTGTTTCCCCAACACCCCATCCAACATCCAGCGAGGCTGCAGGGAGGACCCAGGACTGTCACTGGCAGTTCCTCTGTCTTGTGTGACCAGAGGAAAGCTAAGTCACTTTGGCTCCCCCACATCCTGCTCCTGCACAGTAATCTTTCATAATCCCCTGTAGTGGAAATTTTATATTACAACACTCCTTACTTTCTTTGCAATTCTTTGGATGCAGCTTTACCTTTGACCAACTCGCTCTACATGAGGAAGCAGACCCCCCCCCCCCCCCCCCCCCCCCCCCCCCCTGGTTGTTTTCTGGTTTGTGTTAAGATCTCCTGAAAGTTAAAATGACATTATCCAGTACTAAACTTAGTGGTAAATTTCTTTACTCTTTGGGTGCTAGTGGCACAGAAATAAAAGAACACTTTACAGTCCCTCTATCTTGCTCTGTTGATAATCTCCCCCCATTAAAACACTCTTTCCTGTTATCACAGTGCTGCCCTTTTAATTTGTTGGGCCGTGACCTCATGCTATCTTTAGGCCTCGGGCTCCGGTCCTCCCCTGAAGGCATGAAGGTAATTTCTTTCTCCTAACACCTGTTCCTACACAATGACGAAGGAGATCATGACTTCTCCTCCCACCCTTGTATATCAATGGTGGATTTCTGTAGACGAATCCCAGCCCCTAATTACCATGGCAAAAGCTAGAGTTCCACGAACTGTTGTTTTCAGGAGACCACAAAATGTTCATTGTACCGTTTGGATAACATCAGAACCTGACTCCGAGTCTGAACAACAGCTCTTCTCGGATCTAACTGATGTTTTGCAAACATGCAGCCTTTACCGGTCTGCAACGCGCAGCGCTCTTTCTGTTTCTCTCACCCCCCTACAATCCACATTTTTTAAGGTACCTCACAGTGATCCTCACACCTCCCTAGCTAAGCCTAAAACTGACCAATGGAAGGATTTGGGACCCTGAACTCGATCCATCAACTTAGCTACCGATTGGACCCCCACCCCAAATCCATTGGTGTTCTTCTCCCCCTCCCACACTGCTTTCAAAACCACCTGCTCCCATCAACTGACATGTCTAAACTTTTGTGGTTTGGAAGCTTCTCCTCTAGATCCTATTCCCCTTTCACTTCTCAACTCCCCTGACTCCACCCCTGAGTTGAATTCAATACCGCCTTCTGTCTGGACCACTCATAAATATGATGTAGGCCTCATCAAAACTGTGAGCCCCTGATAGTATGGAGATCCTCATGACTGTGTGGCTGAACTTTCTCTCTCCTGCACTCCCCGACATGACTTATCTGACCTCCCCCTTGACAACCCTGACTTAATCCTGTACATCGATGGCTCCGCCTCTCGTGACCCCGCCACCGGTAACTGCCGCACCGGTTATGCTGTCTGTTCAGACCATGACATTGTAGAGTCCGCACCTCTGCCTTGCCATTACTCTGCACAGGTCGCTGAACTCGTTGCTTTAACACGTGCCTGCATTCTCGCCGCAAACAAATCAGTCACCATCTGGACGGATTCCAGATATGGTTCTGGCATCGTTCACGACTATGGTCAGCTCTGGAAACACCGCAGATTCCTCAAATCTGATGGGAAACCAATTTTAAACCTCTCTTTGGTTGCAGATCTACTGGACTCCATCCTTCTCCCAAAACGAATTGCTGTCTGCAACAGTTCTGCTCACACGAACACCTCTGACCCTGTTTCTGTAGGTAACGCACGTGCTGACGCAGCTGCAATGAAATCCTGTTTGCAGCTCCTCCTAATGTGGGCCTGAAACCCCCCACGGCTCCTCCTCCCGTCACAGCCCTGTGTGAAACCAACGTGCTAACTTACTGTGCTAACCTTTAAAAGACACTCTCAGACATTTGTTCTCAGGCTGCTGTTTCCCTCCCGAGCCCTGCTGAAGGACAACTCCACACCCTGGTCCCTGGTGACTTTGTGCTGATCAAAAGCTTCAAAAGACAGAAGTGGAGCCATCAGCGCTGGGTTGGCCCATTCCAGATCCTCCTGACCACACAAACTGCTGTCAAGATCGCTGAGAGAGCCACCTGGATGCCTCACACTGCAAGAAGGTCCCTCCTCCTGACCAGCCGCCCTTGACTCCAGCCGACCAGACCCAAACCACACCTCCGTAAGGTCGTCGCTCACTAGCAAGATCAGTGCGGAATGAAACAGTGTCCCACTGCAACAGTAACGTGCCAAGTTCCACCGCTAGCCCCTGACATGGAGCAACCACACCCCTGACACCCCAAGAGGGACCCGAAATGGTCTCTATGAAACGCCACCAGCTGCCTCATCCTCATAGCCATCCTCATCGTCGTCCCGATTCTTCGAGTTTTTCTTTACCAATCATGGTGATCCATACAGGATCAAGAGAAGGGAATTGTAGTGGAAATTTTATATTACACCCCTTACCTTCTTTATAATTCTTTGGATGCAGCTTTACCTTTGACCAACTCGCTCTACATGAGGAAGCAGACCCCCCCCCCCTCGCCCTCACTGTAAAGCGCAAGCGCCTTTTTAATGTATATGCCTTTGTCTGGAAATTCATGTTTTCTGTATAAAAGACGCCTCCCTTCATTTAGCGGCAGGACTCTGCAGACCCCTCCGCTCGGTTTATTCACGGTTGATTTTAAATAAACGAGTGTACGAAGACTTTTGCTTTTGCTCTTTCTTCCACCGAATATTTTTTCCACGACACCCCCTCCTTGCAATTTTCACCCTGCAGCTCTCCAACCTCTCTTTCCTTTACTTACCTCCTTTCTGATCCTTTAGTTTTTGTTCGCTTTCTGTTTGTCTGTCTCTTCAGGGCACACACAAAATTGTAGTGCTTTAAAGAACAATATGGTTTGAAAATGCAATGAATGACTTAGAGTTGTAAATGCATACTGAACAAGTACAGCGCAGAAACGTTTTTGTGCATAAATGCCAATATGTGGACATTGAGTATCAAAAAGTTGAAGCCAGGCTAAATTGGATTTCTCCATCTCTTGCAAACCCATAGAGGGTAAAACATCAAAAAGGAGGTTCGTGTGAGTTATTTATTCATCACTACATCTCTATAAAGTCTCATAAAACTCTTTGCCCTCTAAAAGTCTACAATTTCTTTGCAAACAGCTTCTTCAACAGAAATGTAGTAAGTAGTAAGTAAAAGAGAAAATGCTTTAGAAAATATTGAAATATTGAAAATGTAAGTTAAAACTCAGTAGAAATAAAACAAGTTTATACTTTACAGTTTGTTATACATTGTTTTTCTTAGTTTACACAACTGTTTACTGAAGAGCTTTGTCTTCTTTAATCTACTTTATTAAATCTGTTAATCGCCTCCCTCCGGGTACCCAACTCTCCTCCCTACACCGGAGGGAACGAGGGGGTTCAATAACTCCTTCCCCCCGCCGTCTACTTACCGGGAGCGAGCAGCGCCCGGAGCCTTTTGCACCGTGGGGCGCACAAACAACACCCAATGAGGCAGCATGGTGGATTAGTGGTTAGCACTGTCACCGCACAGCCAGAAGGTTCCTGGTTCAATTCCTTGCTGTGGCTCTTTCTTTCTCTTTCTGTGTGAAGTTTGCATGTTCTACCCATGCTTGCGTGGGTTCCCTGCGGGTACTCCTGCTTTCTTGCTTTTGGACTCCCACAGTCCAAAAACATGCATCGTAGGTAACTTGATAATTCGTAGGTGTGAATGTGAGCGTGCATGGTTTGTCTTTGAATGTGGCCCTGCGATGGACTGGCGACCTGTCCAGGGTGGACCCCTGTCTTTCACCTACTATGTGTCGGGATAGGCTCCAACAGACCCTCATCACCCTGAGAAGGAGTAAGCGGGTATAGATAATGGATGGATTAAATCTGTTAATAAAAATTATTGTTAAATTTCAGTAGTTGAAACATATAAGTAAAAAAACCAAAGTAAGGACAATAAGCTGCAGGTGTCTTTTATTCTTGTTTTCTAAAGAAATATAACTTTTTACAAAACTTAAAAGTCATTCTGAAACTGAGGAAACCAGGTGAGGAAGTGTTTTAGTGTTTAATTTGTCTCGTTCTTCCTGCAAACACGTCTTCAGGTGTTTAACAGGACGGCGTCATGGTGGTATCAGGTTTGTTTTAAAATGATCCACAAATTCTCTACCAGACAGGTGAGGATTACAGGCAGTCCAGTACTGCCGTCTGCCTCAGTCACACCTTTGTATGTGAGCAAAATGTTGTTTTAATTCATCTGGTTGAATAATGTGTGCAAATCTCCACATAAGATGTCATCTGCATTGATCTAAAATCTCCATATTAGCTTCTGCATCAATGCTGCCTTAACAGGAGTGTAAATAAATATTTCCAGGACCACGGATACAACCCCGTACCATCACAGTTCCTGGACTCTGGACTTCATTGTAACAGCCTGTATGATTCTTTTGATCTTTGGTGCCAAGTACAACATGATTTTTAATTAATATGTATAAAAAATAGGCATTACTGTTAAGGGGACCTGAGTACCATCGACTTTGACCTCATAAATGTTTCCCTAAGACTCAAGTGGTTACACAAAGGTTCTCAATCTTCAGAGGTGTCAAACTTCTATTGAACTGTGGGTTTGAGATGTTTAACTCTTAATCACACCATCCAAGTTTCACCAACAAGTTAAAGTTAAAAGTTAAAATGACATTATCCATCAGTCCTGAGTCTCAGTCTGAGGAACTGAAGGACATTCAAGTCAGCAAAGTTGTTTTCTGCTTCTTCATCCTACTCACACATTTACACGTCATGTTTATGATTCATCTCAGCCTAACATAATGCAGTTACACATAAACAAAAATATTCACATTAATACACATGCAGAAATACACTGACCGGCAGAAACTGGAAGGACTGCTCTTTATACAGTCTTCTTGACCACAGTCGTGCATTAACATCTAGACATGGCCTGGATAAACAGCAGGACTTGATTTTCAGACAAAACAGCTCAAAAATGACTCAAACTCCCGGCAGGCATTGCGCTTTTATGACATCTAGGTGATAAGGTGTTGACCTTGTGTTGCTTCCCTGCACAAAAACCAGCAGTGTCCCTGTGATGAGCAGCAGCTCAGGTCCAGCTGTAAAGTTTCTCCAACCAGTCACATCATCTCTCCGGATCCTGTGAGCTGTGAAGGTCGCAGCTTGTAGTGGTTGACAGGAACAAACAACCACGACGCGTCTGACCGCAGCGCAACAACGGAGTGACCCGCAGACGTCCTGACGCACCCAAAGACGGACCCGTGAGTGTCCCGACGACGTGACGCCGTCAGACCAATGTGGACACGAAGGAGGTCCAGCTGCGGCAGCAGCGCTGCTCCCCTCATCCCTCACAGACACGGAGACACGAAGAGACGCTCGCTCGTAGTCAGGATCACCTGCGGACTTCAACCTCCGGCTGTTGACCCGAGACAGAGGACCGCTGGTCTCACAAAGACAACAAAACACTCTCCCATCGCTTACAAAGTGATCCACGTGAGAGGGTATTTGGTGTCTTGGTGGAGAAAACCAAGCAAGTGGGCTTAAATCCGTTAGTTATTTTATCAACGGCTCACTAAATGCGTTTTGTCACCACAGAAACCAAAATCTTTGTCTCCTGGTTGAATGACCGGAGCCCAAATGGTGAAACTGGTTTCACGTTGTTGCATCTGTGGAAACATCAGAGCAGCAGGCACACGAGGGTGCACGTATGCATGCGCACAAATTGCTTCACCTGATAAAGATTCAAACCTTTGCGCACGCATGCGCACGTGCACCCTGGTGTGCCTGCATAGAGTGTGCATGTGCCTACGTCATTTTGTTGACGTCACGATTCTTTTGCGTCATATAATTCTATAAAAGAATGAACAAGGACTGTTTGTTGACATAAGTTGACACAGAAAATGTACAATAAAAATACAATGACTGAGACAACACAGGACTGTTGCAGATGCAGACCTGACCATCTGAAGATGAACCAAACGTGTCAGCAGCCTGCTGATCCAGGAAAAAGCAGACTGATGGAGTCTGTTGTTCCTCAGAACACAGTAGGACATCAGCAGGACGTTTGTCTTCAAGAGATGAGAGCCATCACAGAAGATGCTGTTGCAAAGCTGCAGAAGAGAGTGTTTAAAAAGAAAAACAAAGAACCAACAGAGGAAGATGTTTACATTAAACAGATAAGTCGTACGATGGAGCATACACTCATCCTTCTGAAAAACAACATGCACGCACCAAAGCACGTGTCCAGTTCAGTTTGTTCTGAAAAAATAAACAAAACTGAATACAAAGAGGCTAAAGCATCAGAGAAGATTGACAGCTCATCATCTGAATTTCAGACTCTGACCTACAAGCTCTGCAACGCTTTACTGTTGCGTTTAATTTTGAAATATTCAAAGAATAACAACCCCACTTATCTAAGACATACTGAGACCATATGGAGACGTCTGACACACTTGGTGTTGGCCAAAGTGGCGATCGGTGACCGTGACTTCATGATAATTGAAGACAACATCAACGACATCGCCAAGGCCATGATAAAAGACCTTCTCAGAGTGTTTGTCACACCAGAAAATCTACTGCGGGCAGTGATGAGACCAGACGATCCCATTTTTGATCAGGCTGTCATCAATTTTCTTCAACGCGAGGTGGAGGCTAGAAAAAAGAAGAAGGGAGGACTCGCCAGGTTTTTTGAGAAAATAGGAAAAGCTTTCTGCTGCTGTTAAGTTGGTACATCCTGGACCGGTGGATTTGTTGAATTTTGATGGGTTTCCTCCTGGAGCTCCGGTTTTATCCCAGTTAAAAAAAAATATTCATGTTCAGTTGTTTGTCAGTCCAAAATGGATCTTAAATTGAAAATATGTACACATATGTACATATGGCCAAAAGTATTGGCTCACCTGCCTCGACTCGCATATGAACTTAAGTGACCTCCCATTCCTGATCCAGAGGGTTCAATATGACGTTGGTCCACCCTTTGCAGCTATAACAACTTCAACTCTTCGGGGAATGTCCACAAGGTTTTGAAGTGTGTTCATAAGAATTTTTTTACAGTTCTTCCTGAAGCGCATTTGTGAGGTCACACTGATGTTGGACAAGAAGGTCTGACTGTTTGTCAGTCCAAAATGAATCATAAACTGTAAATATGCATGTTGTTATTCATTTATGTATCATTGTTTGATGTTCTGGTGAACCTTCCAGGTGAAACCCACCTTTCATCTGTGGACAGCTGGGATAGGACCTGGTCCTCCAAGATCCTAAACAGGATAAAGCTGGTACAGAAGATGGAGGGATGCCAGAACTGAATACTATGAAATTAAATGCTCAATTTTATATTTGTTATTTCCTGGCAAAGTGTTTTTTATGGTGGGAGTTTTGTTTGACACGTCTTCAGTGTGTAAATTGAACTGTGGTCAAGTTCAAGTCAACGATTTACAACAAATCAAGAAACTGCAGTTTTTGTAACAACAGTCGACTCTGCTCCCTGAATCACCACCTTATCGTGGTGGAGGGTTTGTGTCTCCAATCATCCCAGAAGCTGTGTTGTTGGGGGCTCCTGCTTCTGGTTGAGTCTCCCGAGACAAACTGGTCCTGGGGGACGAGCCGGACTAAGAGTGATTCTTTCAGACTTATAGAGAGAAAAATGCTGGAAGCCAAAACCCCTCACCCTCACACAGGTTACCAGAGTCACACTGAGGAGCAAATAACTGCACTCAGGTGGAAATAAAATGCATCAACCTGAATACTGCTGGTCAGAAAACCTCTGGGATAACTTTTTGGAACTTTTGGTACTTAAGCACGAACCATCTAACTTCTGGGTTGAAGCTCATGCAGAGCTAAGATAGATTGTAGTTCCTTTACTTACTCACACTAACACACACCCACACACACACACACACACACACACACACGCATGGAGCACCAGTCTTGTTGAGCTCTCAGCAGCTGAGTGAAGCTGTCGTTCACATCGTCCTGACAAACACTTGTTTTCAGTCTCTGTGGAAAAAGTTCACAACATTTACACAAAGGATCAAACAAACAACAGACAAGCAGACTTCTCTTTTGAATTAAAGGACAATTTAAAGCAGTCTGGTGTATTTGTTACCACCTGCAGCTCTTTGGGCAGTTTGACCTGGGCCTTCTGCTGCGTCTGCATCTGCTGTCCTGCACGCTGCGACTGCTCTGCATCAGTGAAGCAGAGAACCTGCAAGTTGTTGTGGACGCTGTTAAGTTAGAAATCATCTTTGCAGTAATTAGTTATGCCTGTTTACTTCATTAACCCTCATATTCACTGCTAAATGCAACACTTTTTTGTTACTTGTGAATAAAGTCTAAAATGGACTAGCACTGCGATATTTGCAAGAACTGATAGAACCGTATGTTCCTAATAGAGTTCTATGTTCTCAGAGTTCAGGTTTACTCAAAGTTCCTAGAAGATCCAAATGTAGATTTAGAGGACGGCTTTCTGTTATCAGGAACCATCACTATTGAACTTCCAGTTTGGGTTTCATTGTTCTTGTGGTTGTTGTGCTGGTCTGTCTCCTCTTTTTCTCTTCTGTACATGTTTGCAGACCAGATCCTCAGGAGCTGCATGCTGACCTGCAGCCCCACCCTCTGACCATCCCAGTGTTTACCTCCACCTGTCTGTATGGATGTCTGTTGGATATCTATTGACATGTTGACCTGCAGTCCTCGTCTATGTGGATCATCAACTATCCATATATCACCCATATATACATAGAAGTCTTAGTTCTGCTGCTGATGGATAATTATACTGTTGTATCCTGTTTTGTATATTTGACAGTGTTTCTATGTCTCTCTTCTCTCTTTACTTCCTGTTCTACCCGGCTGGCCTTTGGGAGGAGGGTCCCCTCTTATGATCCAAGCCTGATCCAGGTTTCTTCCCTCTTCAAGGAGAGTTTTTCTAACCAGTATTTGGCTTAAGGTTTTTCTCCCACTAGGGTAGTTTTTATCTGCCATTGTTTATGTAATGATTGCTCTGGGTTCATGTTCTGGTTTCTGGAAAGATCATGGAGACAACTTGTGTTGTAATAGACACTTTATAAATAAAATTGAATTGAATTGAATTGAACTTTACACAATTCATCCATACATCCGTCCGTCCGTCCGTCCGTCCGTCCGTCCGTCCGTCCGTCCGTCCGTCCGTCCGTCCGTCCGTCCATCCATCCATTTTCTATACCTGCTTACTCCTTTGCAGGGTCACGGGGGTCTGTTGGAGACTATGGAGAGTATCCCAACGCATAGTAGGCGAAAGGCAGGGGTTCACCCTGGACAGGTCGCCAGTCCATCAAGGCAACAGTGCTAACCACTAAGCCACCGTGCCGCCCTAAGTTGAAATTAATCAACAATAAAAAAAAAATAAATAAATAAAGGAAACTGCATTTCACATTTGTGCAGCCGTGTTTCCTCTGACTCTGCAACCAAGAATGAAAAGTGGAGCCGGTAGCTGGAGTGGTTGAGAGAGGACCCACATACCCCTGCAGAGGATCCTCATCACAGTAGGTGATGCTTCTCCTCCAAACATGTGGCCTCCAACTGCACGTCATCCCATCCATCCATCTAATATCTACATCCCCTAATTCCTATTTGGACCTAAGTAATCTTTACATAAATGTATGTAATAGCTGTATTTAATCACCTAATATGCACATACTGGACAAGTTGTAGATGATAAAGACACTGGATCACATGGTTTGGAAATTATTGGCAATAATCATATGAAAATGATTAGGAATATTTTTTCCATTAAAACATAGTCAAAGAAAACCAACTGTCAACCAACAAAATACTAATAAAAACCTACTTGAACTAAATAGGACACATATTTCACTTACTGTCAGGTGGTTTTGTTGTTTAAAGCTGAGTCTTTTTCCCAACAATAGTGAAAGCAGGATGACTGGCAGGTTTAGTTGTGCAGTTCTCAGCATCAGCAGCTGTTTACATCTTTGACAACCGTCACGCCCAGAAAAGCTGACGTAGCAGCATCCGGTTTCTCCAACAGGAGGGTCTGGCTGCAGACTGACATGTGACACTTATGGATAAATGAGATGCTCTTGTCTTTCATGATCAGATGGTTCAATCAGTATGTGGTATTAAAGTAAACAGAAGAGTAATATTTGTTTTTTTTGCTTTGTTAAAACACCAATTCAACAACTCAGAGTTCAGTCTGATGTTGAATCTGAACTGAGAGCACTTACTGTTAATGAAACAAATACACCTGTCATACTGATGTGTTGCTGATGACGTTTCTCACACAATGGAGTTGCTGTGTTTCTGTTGGCTGGAGGTGGAGATTGTATTGCATCATGAATGAGAGTGCACGTTCACTTAACACATTTATAGGAAATGTTTAAAGATCACAACTCCAAGGTGTATGACGGGGTGTCAGGACCTTCATCTGATGTGATGCAGCAACATCATGTCAGACAGAAATCTTTTGCCTAGTGAAGTAATTCACTGTGGTCACTGTTGCAGCTCTGTTTGTTCACAAATTTAGTATCTGACCATGTGTTTCAACCATCAGAGACGTCACATTTGCTCATATCAAACTGGTAACTTCCAACACTGACGTACAATTTCTATTAAAGTTTAGTGCAATTCTCTAAAATTAATCATTTTGATTATAAAAAATAATATAATTGTGAAGAAAATAAAATCAGGGTTATAATTAAGGATTACAATGTAAATCTTAGTAAAAGTGTAACAATAAAATGAAATTAACCAAATAACAAAAAACACAGTAACTGAGAACAGATCATGTTATTTTTAAGTCCCAGAGCTTTTTTTATCTCTCATTTCCACGTACAGACTTGGGATCAGTTGATACATTTAAAGATAATCAGGGGAAACGTGATCATCTCACAGATCAATTACACTGATAAGTTATCTCATGTTTTATCTTTTAATATGAGTGTTACATTACTTTATGCAGAAGCAATGTTATGAACAGATGAATTGACCAAATCCTTTACAAAGTGCAGAAGAGCAGACAAATGTCCATTATGAGTAATTGTTAGTAATCTTTGCCTTTAAAGCAGCAACAGGTCTCCTGTGGTCTCGGCTTTCTGGTTGAGTTATGCAGCTTCAGTGTCTTCTGCCTCTTCTTGTACTTTTAACACTGACTCCTTCACAGCGGGCAGCAGAAGCGCCCAGCAAAGAGAACGCTCATGGTGGCGTTGTGACGAATGAAGAACAGGAAAGGCCGGTCTGCATAGAATATTGGTACTATTCTGAAACACAAGTTGCAAGCGAGATTTGTGACAGCAGCTGCCTCCGTTCCCTCCTCGTTCACCTCCACAAAAGCCTTGTGGGTGACGTTTGACAGAACCAGATCCTTGTTCCCAGACATTCCTGTTACAGAAGAGGAAAAAAAGACATTTTTAAATGAACATGACCCCACCACTTGTAGGGGGGCTCCTGCAGGTCGGCTGTGTTGTATTATGTACCTCAGTTTCCAAAACTGGCTCTTGGGACAAGAAATGTTACTTATCTTGAGGAGAAGCAGCCTGAACTTATGTTTGAGGTTGAGAGGTACCTCCTAGATATAGTCAGGCTTTCCTCAATGCACAGTGTGGTTTCCAGAAACAATCTCCTTGAGAAGTGCTGGACCTTGTTCCACTCTGGAGTCCCCGGCAGGTGCACTAGAAAGTGCTCCTCAAGGAGACTCAAATGTCCTGCTGGAGGACTTCAACGTTCAAGTAGGTAACAACAGTATTACCTGTTAGGATGTGGTAGGGAGGAATGTGCTCCCTGATCTGAACCTCAGCTGTTCTGTCGCAGGACCTCTGTGTTAGTCACAGTTTGTCCATAACAAACATCATGTTTGAATACAAGGGTGTGAGGTAGGTGGGGGACATTCGGTCCAAATGGGTCTTGTTCCCAGCCTCCACTGTTGAGGTGGCTGAGCGCAGCTGCAGCCACAAGGTCATCAGTGCCGGTCATGGCTGTAACCACTGAACCCGATGCTGCCCTACAATTTTAAATAAATACATGTCAGATACATGTCCAACTGCGTGTTTCAACATGTCTCACCAGAGAAGTCACATTTGCTCGTATCGAAAGCGTCCTCCACGCCCATGCTGGTCAGGACTTGGTTCAGGTCATACGTCTCCTCCAGCTTGAATCGTGGCAGACTCACGCTCACCTCCACCTCAGACAGCTTATCTGTCCACTCCATGAACTTCTCATAGGTCAGATGTTTCTCCAGCTGAGAGAACACAGTATTGTTTATCAAATGAATCAGTGTGGATTCATGAATTTATATGAGTGTGTTTTAGACTCCTACCTTCTCCAGACCTGTTGTATCGTCTTCTATAGCTTTTGGTAAGAAGATCAACATGCTCAACTCCTTCCCTTTGTAAGGCATCTCCAGGATCTGTCCAGCAGAGGGAGGAAAACATCCAAGCAAATGTACAATATGTGCTGGAGTCACAGCCAGTCTCTCAATGACGGTTGATTAACCTATTGATTAGTGTCCCGTGACTGATCATGTACTTGATTACCTGGCAGTTGACTTCAGGGATGAAGACAAAGGGAAAGCGAGATTCCTGATCCCTCATCATCTTTACATTTTTTTTGTCATTCTGTAAAAAATAAAACACAAAACTGCATTAACACACTTCATATCACTGTTCTAGAGGCCTGCACACACGACTTATTAGTTCTTGGTTCATGTTCATGGTTTTACAGACATGTAGAAACTCTGGGGGACGTTAGTCAGTATTCATTCACTGGTTGCATGTGGACTTTTACCTTGTTGAGTTTAAAGTCAGCATCAGACGTCTTATAGCTCAGAAACGGTTTATCCCAGGTTCCTTTGAAGTAGATGGCATTGACCAGCACCAGTCTGGACATCTCGTTCAACACACCTTCAGCCACCACATTTGTGATTTTGCCTGGTGATCATATAACATCCACATGGAGACATCTAAAAGTAACACCACAGTCACTGCAGAAACACTATTAGAAGTCAGGCATTTGCATCCCTGACATCACAGATGCACATGAGAATTGGATTTCCATCACTGGAAAATTGACGGACTCCTACACACCCAGAACAAACTGACCAAGAAAGCTTTGCAGAAATTTGAACTAATTGATTAAAATAAATTAATACATTTAAAGTAAACTAACTATTTTCTTGGTTTTCCATATGTAAATGAAGACGAAATTACTGATTCATTTAAATTCAAATTCAAAATATTTTATTCATTCAGAAGGTAAATAAATTGTTGCAGTAGTCATAAAGTCTCTTTATCGATCAGCACAAAGAGTTTCTTATCTAAACCAACTCTGCTGAAACTGTTATAAAGACTTAAAAACGATAGATGCAACGACACTTTGCACATCACGGTGCAAAAGTAACTGTTTATTATTGAAATGTTTAGAAATCCTGACTCCTCTGTACACGAAGAGCCTGATGTGACATCTAGAAACTCACCTCTACTTTCCTTCATCACGGTTGTGAGGGATGCACTCTTACTGCAATTAACGATATACCTTTGAAAACCAGGTCTAATCTCTGTGAATCACTAACTCCAAGGATTTAAAACATAAAGAGACGGCCAGTGTTCCAATGAAGGATGAAAACAAATTTGTTTATATTTGGATGGATTTTTAATACTAAAATGGAAAGACCATCAAGATTTGTTTAGTCATCTATTCTTTAAATATCCCAGGTGATTTAATTAACTTAAGATGAAAAAATGGGCTTCAATGTTGGAGGGATGGTTAAAGGATGGTAAAGAGTTGGTGTGAAATAATTTTACAATATTTAACAGAAGCATTTTATGTAAACACAAACCCTTTCAAGTAACTGCATGTTTCAGCACCTTTAATTAAAAAATACAAAAAGATGCTTTTTTAAAACTCAGAAACTAAGAAATGGGATGGACGAGGCCATGTAATATACTGTGTGTGTGTGTGTGTGTGTGTGTGTGTGTGTGTGTGTGTGTGTGTGTGTGTGTGTGTGTGTTCCACCTTGTGTCTGCTTCTCCACCCAGTTGTTGATCTTGATCCTGGCTTCCTGATGGCTGGTTCTGAAGTCCACAGGCTCCAGCTCTGCGTTGTAATGTTTCCTGGTTTGTGTTAAGAACTCCTGAAATTAGAAATGACATTATCCATCAGGGGACACGGTGGCTTACTGCTTAGCACTGTTGCTTCACAGCAAGAAGGTTCCTGGTTTGACTCCCGGACCTGTCAGCAGTCTTTCTGTGTGGACTTTGCATGTTCTCTTCTTGGGTTCCATCCGGGTGCTCCAGCTTCCTCCCACAGTCACTCACACACTCAGTTTAAATGTCTTAATCACTTGAATTACTTAATAATATAAATACTCAGAAAGAAGCATGTTAATACACATGCAGAAACACCCTCACCTGCAGAAACTGGAAGGACTGGTCTCCATACAGTCTGTTGGCAACACTGAGCTCAAACGAAGCACCTGACTTGTTGATTTCACTCAGCAGTTGGTTAAACAGAGCGTGGTCGTCATCCTGACATTCCCGGGTGTTCAAGCACTGTGGGGAGCAGCAGCTGATCACATTAAAACAGCCCTTTAACAGTGTACCACTACAAGCTCTGCTCTGTGTGTGAACTGCACCTCTGAAATTTGCATCGCCGTGTTTCCTCTGGCTCCCAGCATCACCATCGCCAGGGCTGAGGAGATGCTGAAAGGGGAGAAAAAGAGGTTTGCAGTCTTGTCTTTATCAGCCAGCGTTTTGAACAAATCCAGACAGAAGCTGGTGTTGGCCTTGGACAGAGGGGTTGCTGACGCCATTGTTGTCTGCAGGAACAAACAAGACAGAATGAATCAGTGTAACGACTTTTGAAATAAATCAAGTATTTTCTTCTCTTGTTGACCCAAAATCCACTATAAACACATTTAAAAACACCCCTAATTCCTATTTGGAGTCACTGGGATCTAAGTAATCTTTACATAAATGTGTGTAATAGAGGTATTTAATCACCTAATATACACATACCGGACTCATTGTTTTGGATATTAAACACACTGGATCACATGGTTTGGAAATTATTGGCAATAATCATATGAAAATGATTAGGAATATTTTTTCCATTAAACCATAGTCAAAGAAAACCAACTGTCAACCAACAAAATACTAATAAAAACCTACTTAAACTAAATAGGACACATATTTCACTTACTGTCAGGTGGTTTTGTTGTTTAAAGCTGAGTCTTTTTCCCAACAATAGTGAAAGCAGGATGACTGGCAGGTTTAGTTGTGCAGTTCTCAGCATCAGCAGCTGTTTACATCTTTGATAACCGTCACGCCCAGAAAAGCTGACGTAGCAGCATCCGGTTTCTCCAACAGGAGGGTCTGGCTGCAGACTGACATGTGACACTTATGGATAAATGAGATGCTCTTGTCTTTCATGATCAGATGGTTCAATCAGTATGTGGTGTTAAAGTAAACAGAGGAGTAATATTTGTTGTTTTTTTTTTGTTTTTTTAAAACACCAATTCAACAACTCAGAGTTCAGTCTGATGTTGAATCTGAACTGAGAGCACTTACTGTTAATGAAACAAATACACCTGTCATACTGATGTGTTGCTGATGACGTTTCTCACACAATGGAGTTGCTGTGTTTCTGTTGGCTGGAGGTGGAGATTGTATTGCATCATGAATGAGAGTGCACGTTCACTTAGTCGGTTCTCTTAGAGAGAAAAATGCTGCTGCAGTTAAAGAACGACCACATGCAGCTGCTCCCTTTTCTTATCAGAACTTATCTTATCAGATGGATCAATTATAAAGACTTTGTTTATGGGATATTGAGAGTTTTATTGGTCATTTTGATTATGCACTATATTCATATATAAACTAATGTATCATTTAATGAATAATTGTTAAGAGATTTATTCATAACCAGCTGGAAATTTGTTTCCCCAACACCCCATCCAACATCCAGCGAGGCTGCAGGGAGGACCCAGGACTGTCACTGGCAGTTCCCCTGTCTTGTGTGACCAGAGGAAACCTAAGTCACTTTGGCTCCCCCACATCCTGCTCCTGCTCCTGCACAGTAATCTTTCATAATCCCCTGTAGTGGAAATTTTATATTACACCCCTTACCTTCTTTATAATTCTTTGGATGCAGCTTTACCTTTGACCAACTCGCTCTACATGAGGAAGCAGACCCCCCCCCCCCCCCCCCCCCCCCCAGGTTGTTTTCTGGTTTGTGTTAAGATCTCCTGAAAGTTAAAATGACATTATCCAGAACTAAACTTAGTGGTAAATTTCTTTACTCTTTGGGTGCTAGTGGCACAGAAATACAAGAACACTTTACAGTCCCTCTATCTTGCTCTGTTGATAATCTCCCCCCATTAAAACACTCTTTCCTGTTATCACAGTGCTGCCCTTTTAATTTGTTGGGCCGTGACCTCATGCTATCTTTAGGCCTCGGGCTCCGGTCCTCCCCTGAAGGCATGAAGGTAATTTCTTTCTCCTAACACCTGTTCCTACACAATGACGAAGGAGATCATGACTTCTCCTCCCACCCTTGTATATCAATGGTGGATTTCTGTAGACAAATCCCAGCCCCTAATTACCATGGCAAAAGCTAGAGTTCCACGAACTGTTGTTTTCAGGAGACCACAAAATGTTCATTGTACCATTTGGATAACATCAGAACCTGACTCCGAGTCTGAACAACAGCTCTTCTCGGATCTAACTGATGTTTTGCAAACATGCAGCCTTTACCGGTCTGCAACGCGCAGCGCTCTTTCTGTTTCTCTCACCCCCCTACAATCCACATTTTTTAAGGTACCTCACAGTGATCCTCACACCTCCCTAGCTAAGCCTAAAACTGACCAATGGAAGGATTTGGGACCCTGAACTCGATCCATCAACTTAGCTACCGATTGGACCCCCACCCCAAATCCATTGGTGTTCTTCTCCCCCTCCCACACTGCTTTCAAAACCACCTGCTCCCATCAACTGACATGTCTAAACTTTTGTGGTTTGGAAGCTTCTCCTCTAGATCCTATTCCCCTTTCACTTCTCAACTCCCCTGACTCCACCCCTGAGTTGAATTCAATACCGCCTTCTGTCTGGACCACTCATAAATATGATGTAGGCCTCATCAAAACTGTGAGCCCCTGATAGTATGGAGATCCTCATGACTGTGTAGCTGAACTTTCTCTCTCCTGCACTCCCCGACATGACTTATCTGACCTCCCCCTTGACAACCCTGACTTAATCCTGTACATCGATGGCTCCGCCTCTCGTGACCCCCGCCACCGGTAACTGCCGCACCGGTTATGCTGTCTGTTCAGACCATGACATTGTAGAGTCCGCACCTCTGCCTTGCCATTACTCTGCACAGGTCGCTGAACTCGTTGCTTTAACACGTGCCTGCATTCTCGCCGCAAACAAATCAGTCACCATCTGGACGGATTCCAGATATGGTTCTGGCATCGTTCACGACTATGGTCAGCTCTGGAAACACCGCAGATTCCTCAAATCTGATGGGAAACCAATTTTAAACCTCTCTTTGGTTGCAGATCTACTGGACTCCATCCTTCTCCCAAAACGAATTGCTGTCTGCAACAGTTCTGCTCACACGAACACCTCTGACCCTGTTTCTGTAGGTAACGCACGTGCTGACGCAGCTGCAATGAAATCCTGTTTGCAGCTCCTCCTAATGTGGGCCTGAAACCCCCCACGGCTCCTCCTCCCGTCACAGCCCTGTGTGAAACCAACGTGCTAACTTACTGTGCTAACCTTTAAAAGACACTCTCAGACATTCGTTCTCAGGCTGCTGTTTCCCTCCCGAGCCCTGCTGAAGGACAACTCCACACCCTGGTCCCTGGTGACTTTGTGCTGATCAAAAGCTTCAAAAGACAGAAGTGGAGCCATCAGCGCTGGGTTGGCCCGTTCCAGATCCTCCTGACCACACAAACTGCTGTCAAGATCGCTGAGAGAGCCACCTGGATGCCTCACACTGCAAGAAGGTCCCTCCTCCTGACCAGCCCGCCCTTGACTCCAGCCGACCAGACCCAAACCACACCTCCGTAAGGTCGTCGCTCACTAGCAAGATCAGTGCGGAATGAAACAGTGTCCCACTGCAACAGTAACGTGCCAAGTTCCACCGCTAGCCCCTGACATGGAGCAACCACACCCCTGACACCCCAAACGGGACCCGAAATGGTCTCTATGAAACGCCACCAGCTGCCTCATCCTCATAGCCATCCTCATCGTCGTCCCGATTCTTCGAGTTTTTCTTTACCAATCATGGTGATCCATACAGGATCAAGAGAAGGGAATTGTAGTGGAAATTTTATATTACACCCCTTACCTTCTTTATAATTCTTTGGATGCAGCTTTACCTTTGACCAACTCGCTCTACATGAGGAAGCAGACCCCCCCCCCCCTCGCCCTCACTGTAAAGCGCAAGCGCCTTTTTAATGTATATGCCTTTGTCTGGAAATTCATGTTTTCTGTATAAAAGACGCCTCCCTTCATTTAGCGGCAGGACTCTGCAGACCCCTCCGCTCGGTTTATTCACGGTTGATTTTAAATAAACGAGTGTACGAAGACTTTTGCTTTTGCTCTTTCTTCCACCGAATATTTTTTCCACGACACCCCCTCCTTGCAATTTCCACCCTGCAGCTCTCCAACCTCTCTTTCCTTTACTTACCTCCTTTCTGATCCTTTAGTTTTTGTTCGCTTTCTGTTTGTCTGTCTCTTCAGGGCACACACAAAATTGTAGTGCTTTAAAGAACAATATGGTTTGAAAATGCAATGAATGACTTAGAGTTGTAAATGCATACTGAACAAGTACAACGCAGAAACGTTTTTGTGCATAAATGCCAATATGTGGACATTGAGTATCAAAAAGTCGAAGCCAGGCTAAATTGGATTTCTCCAACTCTTGCAAACCCATAGCGGGTAAAACATCAAAAAGGAGGTTCGTGTGAGTTATTTATTCATCACTACATCTCTATAAAGTCTCATATAACTCTTTGCCCTCTAAAAGTCTACAATTTCTTTGCATACAGCTTCTTCAACAGTAATGTAGTAAGTAGTAAGTAAAAGAGAAAATGCTTTAGAAAATATTGAAATATTGAAAATGTAAGTTAAAACTCAGTAGAAATAAAACAAGTTTATACTTTACAGTTTGTTATACATTGTTTTTCTTAGTTTACACAACTGTTTACTGAAGAGCTTTGTCTTCTTTAATCTACTTTATTAAATCTGTTAATCGCCTCCCTCCGGGTACCCAACTCTCCTCCCTACACCGGAGGGAACGAGGGGGTTCAATGACTCCTTCCCCCCGCCGTCTACTTACCGGGAGCGAGCAGCGCCCGGAGCCTTTTGCACCGTGGGGCGCACAAACAACACCCAATGAGGCAGCATGGTGGATTAGTGGTTAGCACTGTCACCGCACAGCCAGAAGGTTCCTGGTTCAATTCCTTGCTGTGGCTCTTTCTTTCTCTTTCTGTGTGAAGTTTGCATGTTCTACCCATGCTTGCGTGGGTTCCCTGCGGGTACTCCTGCTTTCTTGCTTTTGGACTCCCACAGTCGAAAATCATGCATCGTAGGTAACTTGATAATTCGTAGGTGTGAATGTGAGCGTGCATGGTTTGTCTTTGAATGTGGCCCTGCGATGGACTGGCGACCTGTCCAGGGTGGACCCCTGTCTTTCACCTACTATGTGTCGGGATAGGCTCCAACAGACCCTCATCACCCTGAGAAGGAGTAAGCGGGTATAGATAATGGATGGATTAAATCTGTTAATAAAAATTATTGTTAAATTTCAGTAGTTGAAACATATAAGTAAAAAAACCAAAGTAAGGACAATAAGCTGCAGGTGTCTTTTATTCTTGTTTTCTAAAGAAACATAACTTTTTACAAAACTTAAAAGTCATTCTGAAACTGAGGAAACCAGGTGAGGAAGTGTTTTAGTGTTTAATTTGTCTCGTTCTTCCTGCAAACACGTCTCCAGGTGTTCAACAGGACGGCGTCATGGTGGTATCAGGTTTGTTTTAAAATGATCCACAAATTCTCTACCAGACAGGTGAGGATTACAGGCAGTCCAGTACTGCCGTCTGCCTCAGTCACACCTTTGTATGTGAGCAAAATGTTGTTTTAATTCATCTGGTTGAATAATGTGTGCAAATCTCCACATAAGATGTCATCTGCATTGATCTAAAATCTCCATATTAGCTTCTGCATCAATGCTGCCTTAACAGGAGTGTAAATAAATATTTCCAGGACCACGGATACAACCCCGTACCATCACAGTTCCTGGACTCTGGACTTCATTGTAACAGCCTGTATGATTCTTTTGATCTTTGGTGCCAAGTACAACATGATTTTTAATTAATATGTATAAAAAATAGGCATTACTGTTAAGGGGACCTGAGTACCATCGACTTTGACCTCATAAATGTTTCCCTAAGACTCAAGTGGTTACACAAAGGTTCTCAATCTTCAGAGGTGTCAAACTTCTATTGAACTGTGGGTTTGAGATGTTTAACTCTTAATCACACCATCCAAGTTTCACCAACAAGTCCTCTATTATTGAATCAACACATTTCTGTCCCACAACACACCAACTTAGGAATAACAGATGAATATTTATTTTATAAAAAAGAAATTTTATTTAAAGACTGGATAAAAAAAAAGATCCATTCAACACTTGATCTTTAACAGACATGTTATATAATGTTAATATGATATAACATGGTATAGCAGAGAATAAAAAGCTGTCATTTGAGATATTTTTAATGACCTCATTAGTACAATTAGAAGTGTACTACTTTATATACTAATAGTAACAGATTATATCCATTGTTTTTCTAACTCTGCGTTGTGATGTTTCCTGGTTTGTGTTAAGATGTCCTGAAAGTTAAAATGACATTATCCATCAGTCCTGAGTCTCAGTCTGAGGAACTGAAGGACATTCCAGTCAGCAAAGTTGTTTTCTGCTTCTTCATCCTACTCACACATTTACACGTCATGTTTCTGATTCATCTCAGCCTAACATAATGCAGTTACACATAAAAACAAATATTCACATTAATACACATGCAGAAATACACTGACCGGCAGAAACTGGAAGGACTGCTCTTTATACAGTCTTCTTGACCACAGTTGTGCATTAACATCTAGAGATGACCTGGATAAACAGCAGGACTTGATTTTGAGACAAAACAGCTCAAAAATGACTCAAACTCCCGGCAGGCATTGCGCTTTTATGACATCTAGGTGATGAAGTATTGACCTTGTGTTGCTTTCCTGCACAAAAACCAGCAGTTTCCCTGTGATGAGCAGCAGCTCAGGTCCAGCTGTAAAGTTTCTCCAACCAGTCACATCATCTCTCCGGATCCTGTGAGCTGTGAAGGTCGCAGCTTGTAGTGGTTGACAGGAACCAACAACCACGATGCGTCTGACCGAAGCGCAACAACGGAGTGACCCGCAGACGTCCTGACGCACCCAAAGACGGACCCGTGAGTGTCCCGACGACGTGACGGCGTCAGACCAACGTGGACACGAAGGAGGTCCAGCTGCGGCAGCAGCGCTGCTCCCCTCATCCCTCACAGACACGGAGACACGAAGAGACGCTCGCTCGTAGTCAGGATCACCTGCGGACTTCAACCTCCGGCTGTTGACCCGAACAGAGGACCGCTGGTCTCACAAAGACAACAAAACACTCTCCCATCGCTTACAAAGCGATCCACGTGAGACGCTATTTGGTGTCTTGGTGGAGAAAACCAAGCAAGTGGGCTTAAATCCGTTAGTTATTGTATCAACGGCTCACTTAATGCGTTTTTTCACCACAGAAACCGAAATCTTTGTCTCCTGGTTGAATGACCGGAGCCCAAATGGTGAAACTGGTTTCACGTTGTTGCATCTGTGGAAACATCAGAGCAGCAGGCACACGAGGGTGCACGTATGCATGCGCACAAATTGCTTCACCTGATAAAGATTCAAACCTTTGCGCACGCATGCGCACGTGCACCCTGGTGTGCCTGCATAGAGTGTGCACGTGTTTACGTCATTACGTTGATGTCACGATTCTTTTGCGTCATATAATTCTATAAAAGAATGAACAAGGAATGTTTGTTCAGTTTGTTTGAGGCTTTGGTTGAAAACACACACATAAGTTGACACAGAAAATGTACAATAAAAATACAATGACTGAGACAACACAGGACTGTTGCAGATGCAGACCTGACCATCTGAAGATGAACCAAACGTGTCAGCAGCCTGCTGGTCCAGGAAACAGCAGACTGATGGAGTCTGTTGTTCCTCAGAGCACAGTAGGACATCAGCAGGACGTTTGTCTTCAAGAGATGAGAGCCATCACAGAAGATGCAGTTGCAAAGTTGCAGAAGAGAGTGTTTAAAAAGAAAAACAAAGAACCAACAGAGGAAGATGTTTACATTAAACAGATAAGTCGTACGATGGAGCATACACTCATCCTTCTGAAAAACAACATGCACGCACCAAAGCACGTGTCCAGTTCAGTTTGTTCTGAAAAAATAAACAAAACTGAATACAAAGAGGCTAAAGCATCAGAGAAGATTGACAGCTCATCATCTGAATTTCAGACTCTGACCTACAAGCTCTGCAACGCTTTACTGTTGCGTTTAATTTTGAAATATTCAAAGAATAACAACCCCATTTATCTAAGACATACTGAGACCATATGGAGACGTCTGACACACTTGGTGTTGGCCAAAGTGGAGATCGGTGACCGTGACTTCATGGTAATTGAAGACAACATCAACGACATCGCCAAGGCCATGATCACAGACCTTCTCAGAGTGTTTGTCACACCAGAAAATCTACTGCGGGCAGTGATGAGACCAGACGATCCCATTTTTGATCAGGCTGTCATCAATTTTCTTCAACGCGAGGTGGAGGCTAGAAAAAAGAAGAAGGGAGGACTCGCCAGGTTTTTTGAGAAAATAGGAAAAGCTTTCTGCTGCTGTTAAGTTGGTACATCCTGGACCGGTGGATTTGTTGAATTTTGATGGGTTTCCTCCGGGAGCTCCGGTTTTATCCCAGTTAAAAAAAAAAATATTCATGTTTAATTGCTTATCATTCCAAAATGAATCATAAATTGAAAATATGTACACATATGTACATATGGCCAAAAGTATTGGCTCACCTGCCTCGACTCGCATATGAACTTAAGTGACCTCCCATTCCTGATCCATAGGGTTCAATATGACGTTGGTCCACCCTTTGCAGCTATAACAACTTCAACTCTTCGGGGAATGTCCACAAGGTTTTGAAGTGTGTTCATAAGAATTTTTTTACAGTTCTTCCTGAAGCGCATTTGTGAGGTCACACTGATGTTGGACAAGAAGGTCTGACTGTTTGTCAGTCCAAAATGAATCATAAACTGTAAATATGCATGTTGTTATTCATTTATGTATCATTGTTTGATGTTCTGGTGACCCTTCCAGGTGAAACCCACCTTTCATCTGTGGACAGCTGGGATAGGACCTGGTCCTCCAAGATCCTAAACAGGATAAAGCTGGTACAGAAGATGGAGGGATGCCAGAACTGAATACTATGAAATTAAATGTTCAATTTCATATTTGTTATTTCCTGGCAAAGTGTTTTTTATGGTGGGAGTTTTGTTTGACACGTCTTCAGTGTGTAAATTGAACTGTGGTCAAGTTCAAGTCAACGATTTACAACAAATCAAGAAAGTGCAGTTTTTGTAACAACAGTCGACTCTGCTCCCTGAATCACCACCTTATCGTGGTGGAGGGTTTGTGTCTCCAATCATCCCAGAAGCTGTGTTGTTGGGGGCTTCTGCTTCTGGTTGAGTCTCCCGAGACAAACTGGTCCTGGGGGACGAGCCGGACTAAGAGTGATTCTTTCAGACTTATAGAGAGAAAAATGCTGGAAGCCAAAACCCCTCATCCTCACACAGGTTACCAGAGTCACACTGAGGAGCAAATAACTGAACTCAGGTGGAAATAAAATGCATCAACCTGAATACTGCTGGTCAGAAAACCTCTGGGATAACTTTTTGGAACTTTGGGTACTTAAGCACGAACCATCTAACTTCTGGGTTGAAGCTCATGCAGAGCTAAGATAGATTGTAGTTCCTTTACTTACTCCCACTAACACACACCCACACACACACACACACACACACACGCACGGAGCACCAGTCTTGTTGAGCTCTCAGCAGCTGAGTGAAGCTGTCGTTCACATCGTCCTGACAAACACTTGTTTTCAGTCTCTGTGGAAAAAGTTCACAACATTTACACAAAGGATCAAACAAACAACAGACAAGCAGACTTCTCTTTTGAATTAAAGGACAATTCAAAGCAGTCTGGTGTATTTGTTACCACCTGCAGGTCTTTGGGCAGTTTGACCTGGGCCTTCTGCTGCGTCTGCATCTGCTGTCCTGCACGCTGCGACTGCTCTGCATCAGTGAAGCAGAGAACCTGCAAGTTGTTGTGGACGCTGTTAAGTTAGAAATCATCTTTGCAGTAATTAGTTATGCCTGTTTACTTCATTAACCCTCATATTCACTGCTAAATGCAACACTTTTTTGTTACTTGTGAATAAATTCTAAAATGGACACGCACTGCGATATTTGCAAGAACTGATAGAACCGTATGTTCCTAATAGAGTTCTACGTTCTCAGAGTTCAGGTTTACTCAAAGTTCCTAGAAGATCCAAATGTAGATTTAGAGGACGGCTTTCTGTTATCAGGAACCATCACTATTGAACTTCCAGTTTGGGTTTCATTGTTCTTGTGGTTGTTGTGCTGGTCTGTCTCCTCTTTTTCTCTTCTGTACATGTTTGCAGACCAGATCCTCAGGAGCTGCATGCTGACCTGCAGCCCCACCCTCTGACCATCCCAGTGTTTACCTCCACCTGTCTGTATGGATGTCTGTTGGATATCTATTGACATGTTGACCTGCAGTCCTCGTCTATGTGGATCATCAACTATCCATATATCACCCATATATACATAGAAGTCTTAGTTCTGCTGCTGATGGATAATTATACTGTTGTATCCTGTTTTGTATATTTGACAGTGTTTCTATGTCTCTCTTCTCTCTTTACTTCCTGTTCTACCCGGCTGGCCTTTGGGAGGAGGGTCCCCTCTTATGATCCAAGTCCTGATCCAGGTTTCTTCCCTCTTAAAGGAGAGTTTTTCTAACCAGTATTTGGCTTAAGGTTTTTCTCCCACTAGGGTAATTTTTACCTGCCGTTGTTTATGTAATGATTGCTCTGGGTTCATGTTCTGGTCTCTGGAAAGATCATGGAGACAACTTGTGTTGTAATAGACACTTTATAAATAAAATTGAATTGAATTGAATTGAACTTTACACAATTCATCCATACATCCGTACGTACGTACGTCCGTCCGTCCGTCCGTCCGTCCGTCCGTCTATCCATCCATTTTCTATACCTGCTTACTCCTTTGCAGGGTCACGGGGGTCTGTTGGAGACTATGGAGACTATCCCAACGCATAGTAGGCAAAAGGCAGGGGTTCACCCTGGACAGGTCGCCAGTCCATCAAGGCAACAGTGCTAACCACTAAGCCACCGTGCCGCCCTAAGTTGAAATTAATCAACAATAAAAAATAAATAAATAAATAAAGGAAACTGCATTTCACATTTGTGCAGCCGTGTTTCCTCTGACTCTGCAACCAAGAATGAAAAGTGGAGCCGGTAGCTGGAGTGGTTGAGAGAGGACCCACATACCCCTGCAGAGGATCCTCATCGCAGTAGGTGATGCTTCTCCTCCAAACATGTGGCCTCCAACTGCACGTCATCCCATCCATCCATCTATTATCTACATCCCCTAATTCCTATTTGGACCTAAGTAATCTTTACATAAATGTATGTAATAGCTGTATTTAATCACCTAATATACACATACTGGACAAGTTGTAGATGATAAAGACACTGGATCACATGGTTTGGAAATTATTGGCAATAATCATATGAAAATGATTAGGAATATTTTTTCCATTAAACCATAGTCAAAGAAAACCAACTGTCAACCAACAAAATACTAATAAAAACCTACTTAAACTAAATAGGACACATATTTCACTTACTGTCAGGTGGTTTTGTTGTTTAAAGCTGAGTCTTTTTCCCAACAATAGTGAAAGCAGGATGACTGGCAGGTTTAGTTGTGCAGTTCTCAGCATCAGCAGCTGTTTACATCTTTGACAACCGTCACGCCCAGAAAAGCTGACGTAGCAGCATCCGGTTTCTCCAACAGGAGGGTCTGGCTGCAGACTGACATGTGACACTTATGGATAAATGAGATGCTCTTGTCTTTCATGATCAGATGGTTCAATCAGTATGTGGTATTAAAGTAAACAGAAGAGTAATATTTGTTTTTTTTGCTTTGTTAAAACACCAATTCAACAACTCAGAGTTCAGTCTGATGTTGAATCTGAACTGAGAGCACTTACTGTTAATGAAACAAATACAACTGTCATACTGATGTGTTGTTGATGACGTTTCTCACACAATGGAGTTGCTGAGTTTCTGTTGGCTGGAGGTGGAGATTGTATTGCATCATGAATGAGAGTGCACGTTCACTTAACACATTTATAGGAAATGTTTAAAGATCACAACTCCAAGGTGTATGACGGGGTGTCAGGACCTTCATCTGATGTGATGCAGCAACATCATGTCAGACAGAAATCTTTTGCCTAGTGAAGTAATTCACTGTGGTCACTGTTGCAGCTCTGTTTGTTCACAAATTTAGTATCTGACCATGTGTTTCAGCCATTGGAGACGTCACATTTGCTCGTATCAAACTGGTAACTTCCAACACTGACGTACAATTTCTATTAAAGTTTAGTGCAATTCTCTAAAATTAATCATTTTGAATACAAAAAAACTATAATTGTGAAGAAAATTAAATCAGGGTTATAATTAAGCATTATAATGTAAATCTTATTAAAAATGTAACAAAAAAATGAAATTAACCAAATAACAAAAAACACAGTAACTGAGAACAGATCATGTTATTTTTAAGTCCCAGAGCTTTTTTTATCTCTCATTTGAACGTACAGACTTGGGATCAGTTGATACATTTAAAGATAATCAGGGGAAACGTGATCATCTCACAGATCAATTACACTGATAAGTTATCTCATGTTTTATCTTTTAATATGAGTGTTACGTTACTTTATGCAGAAGCAATGTTATGAACAGATGAATTGACCAAATCCTTTACAAAGTGCAGAAGAGCAGACAAATGTCCATTATGAGTAATTGTTAGTAATCTTTGCCTTTAAAGCAGCAACAGGTCTCCTGTGGTCTCGGCTTTCTGGTTGAGTTATGCAGCTTCAGTGTCTTCTGCCTCTTCTTGTACTTTTAACACTGACTCCTTCACAGCGGGCAGCAGAAGCGCCCAGCAAAGAGAACGCTCATGGTGGCGTTGTGACGAATGAAGAACAGGAAGGGCCGGTCTGCATAGAATATTGGCACTATTCTGAAACACAAGTTGCAAGCGAGATTTGTGACAGCAGCTGCCTCCGTTCCCTCCTCATTCACCTCCACAAAAGCCTTGTGGGTGACGTTTGACAGAACCAGATCCTTGTTCCCAGACATTCCTGTTACAGAAGAGGAAAAAAAGACATTTTTAAATGAACATCACCCCACCACTTGTAGGGGGGCTCCTGCAGGTCGGCTGTGTTGTATTATGTACCTCAGTTTCCAAAAGTGGCTCTTGGGACAAGAAATGTTACTTATCTTGAGGAGAAGCAGCCTGAACTTATGTTTGAGGTTGAGTGGTACCTCCTAGATATAGTCAGGCTTTCCTCAATGCACAGTGTGGTTTCCAGAAACAATCTCCTTGAGAAGTGCTGGACCTTGTTCCACTCTGGAGTCCCCGGCAGGTGCACTAGAAAGTGCTCCTCAAGGAGACTCAAATGTCCTGCTGGAGGACTTCAACGTTCAAGTAGGTAACAACAGTATTACCTGTTAGGATGTGGTAGGGAGGAATGTCCTCCCTGATCTGAACCTCAGCTGTTCTGTCGCAGGACCTCTGTGTTAGTCACAGTTTGTCCATAACAAACATCATGTTTGAATACAAGGGTGTGAGGTTGGTGGGGGACATTCGGTCCAAATGGGTCTTGTTCCCAGCCTCCACTGTTGAGGTGGCTGAGCGCAGCTGCAGCCACAAGGTCATCAGTGCCGGTCATGGCTGTAACCACTGAACCCGATGCTGCCCTACAATTTTAAATAAATACATGTCAGATACATGTCCAACTGCGTGTTTCAACATGTCTCACCAGAGAAGTCACATTTGCTCGTATCGAAAGCGTCCTCCACGCCCATGCTGGTCAGGACTTGGTTCAGGTCATACGTCTCCTCCAGCTTGAATCGTGGCAGACTCACGCTCACCTCCACCTCAGACAGCTTATCTGTCCACTCCATGAACTTCTCATAGGTCAGATGTTTCTCCAGCTGAGAGAACACAGTATTGTTTATCAAATGCATCAGTGTGGATTCATGAATTTATATGAGTGTGTTTTAGACTCCTACCTTCTCCAGACCTGTTGTATCGTCTTCTATAGCTTTTGGTAAGAAGATCAACATGCTCAACTCCTTCCCTTTGTAAGGCATCTCCAGGATCTGTCCAGCAGAGGGTGGAAAACATCCAAGCAAATGTACAATATGTGCTGGAGTCACAGCCAGTCTCTCAATGAGGTTTGATTAACCTATTGATTAGTGTCCCGTGACTGATCATGTACTTGATTACCTGGCAGTTGACTTCAGGGATGAAGGCAAAGGGAAAGCGAGATTCCTGATCCCTCATCATCTTTACATTTTTTTTGTCATTCTGTAAAAAATAAAACACAAAACTGCATTAACACACTTCATATCACTGTTCTAGAGGCCTGCACACACGACTTATTAGTTCTTGGTTCATGTTCATGGTTTTACAGACATGTAGAAACTCTGGGGGACGTTAGTCAGTATTCATTCACTGGTTGCATGTGGACTTTTACCTTGTTGAGTTTAAAGTCAGCATCAGACGTCTTATAGCTCAGAAACGGTTTATCCCAGGTTCCTTTGAAGTAGATGGCATTGACCAGCACCAGTCTGGACATCTCGTTCAACACACCTTCAGCCACCACATTTGTGATTTTTCCTGGTGATCATATAACATCCACATGGAGACATCTAAAAGTAACACCACAGTCACTGCAGAAACACTATTAGAAGTCAGGCATTTGCATCCCTGACATCACAGATGCACATGAGAATTGGATTTCCATCACTGGAAAATTGACGGACTCCTACACACCCAGAACAAACTGACCAAGAAAGCTTTGCAGAAATTTGAACTAATTGATTAAAATAAATTAATACATTTAAAGTAAACTAACTATTTTTTTGGTTTTCCATATGTAAATGAAGACGAAATTACTGATTCATTTAAATTCAAATTCAAAAATATTTTATTCATTCTGAAGGTAAATAAATTGTTGCAGTAGTCATAAAGTCTCTTTATCGATCAGCACAAAGACTTTCTTATCTAAACCAACTCTGCTGAAACTGTTATAAAGACTTAAAAACGATAGATGCAACGACACTTTGCACATCACGGTGCAAAAGTAACTGTTTATTATTGAAATGTTTAGAAATCCTGACTCCTCTGTACACGAAGAGCCTGATGTGACATCTAGAAACTCACCTCTACTTTCCTTCATCACGGTTGTGAGGGATGCACTCTTACTGCAATTAACGATATACCTTTGAAAACCAGGTCTAATCTCTGTGAATCACTAACTCCAAGGATTTAAAACATAAAGAGACGGCCAGTGTTCCAATGAAGGATGAAAATAAATTTGTTTATATTTGGATGGATTTTTAATACTAAAATGGAAAGACCATCAAGATTTGTTTAGTCATCTATTCTTTAAATATCCCAGGTGATTTAATTAACTTAAGATAACAAAATGGGCTTCAATGTTGGAGGGATGGTTAAAGGATGGTAAAGAGTTGGTGTGAAATAATTTTACAATATTTAACAGAAGCATTTTATGTAAACACAAACCCTTTCAAGTAACTGCATGTTTCAGCACCTTAATTAAAAAATACAAAAAGATGCTTTTTTAAAACTCAGAAACTAAGAAATGGGATGGACGAGGCCATGTAATATACTGTGTGTGTGTGTGTGTGTGTGTGTGTGTGTGTGTGTGTGTGTGTGTGTGTGTGTGTGTGTGTGTGTGTGTGTGTGTGTGTGTGTGTGTGTGTGTGTGTGTGTGTGTTCCACCTTGTGTCTGCTTCTCCACCCAGTTGTTGATCTTGATCCTGGCTTCCTGATGGCTGGTTCTGAAGTCCACAGGCTCCAGCTCTGCGTTGTAATGTTTCCTGGTTTGTGTTAAGAACTCCTGAAATTAGAAATGACATTATCCATCAGGGGACACGGTGGCTTACTGCTTAGCACTGTTGCTTCACAGCAAGAAGGTCCCTGGTTTGACTCCCGGACCTGTCAGCAGTCTTTCTGTGTGGACTTTGCATGTTCTCTTCTTGGGTTCCATCCGGGTGCTCCAGCTTCCTCCCACAGTCACTCACACATTCAGTTTAAATGTCTTAATCACTTGAATTACTTAATAATATAAATACTCAGAAAGAAGCATGTTAATACACATGCAGAAACACCCTCACCTGCAGAAACTGGAAGGACTGGTCTCCATACAGTCTGTTGGCAACACTGAGCTCAAACGAAGCACCTGACTTGTTGATTTCACTCAGCAGTTGGTTAAACACAGCGTGGTCGTCATCCTGACATTCCCGGGTGTTCAAGCACTGTGGGGAGCAGCAGCTGATCACATTAAAACAGCCCTTTAACAGTGTACCACTACAAGCTCTGCTCTGTGTGTGAACTGCACCTCTGAAATTTGCATCGTCGTGTTTCCTCTGGCTCCCAGCATCACCATCGCCAGGGCTGAGGAGATGCTGAAAGGGGAGAAAAAGAGGTTTGCAGTCTTGTCTTTATCAGCCAGCGTTTTGAACAAATCCAGACAGAAGCTGGTGTTGGCCTTGGACAGAGGGGTTGCTGACGCCATTGTGGTCTGCAGGAACAGACAAGAAAGAATGAATCAGTGTAACGACTTTTGAAATAAATCAAGTATTTTCTTCTCTTGTTGACCCAAAATCCACTATAAACACATTTAAAAACACCCCTAATTCCTATTTGGAGTCACTGGGATCTAAGTAATCTTTACATAAATGTGTGTAATAGAGGTATTTAATCACCTAATATACACATACTGGACTCATTGTTTTGGATATTAAACACACTGGATCACATGGTTTGGAAATTATTGGCAATAATCATATGAAAATGATTAGGAATATTTTTTCCATTAAACCATAGTCAAAGAAAACCAACTGTCAACCAACAAAATACTAATAAAAACCTACTTAAACTAAATAGGACACATATTTCACTTACTGTCAGGTGGTTTTGTTGTTTAAAGCTGAGTCTTTTTCCCAACAATAGTGAAAGCAGGATGACTGGCAGGTTTAGTTGTGCAGTTCTCAGCATCAGCAGCTGTTTACATCTTTGATAACCGTCACACCCAGAAAAGCTGACGTAGCAGCATCCGGTTTCTCCAACAGGAGGGTCTGGCTGCAGACTGACATGTGACACTTATGGATAAATGAGATGCTCTTGTCTTTCATGATCAGATGGTTCAATCAGTATGTGGTGTTAAAGTAAACAGAGGAGTAATATTTGTTGGTTTTTTTTTGTTTTTTTAAAACACCAATTCAACAACTCAGAGTTCAGTCTGATGTTGAATCTGAACTGAGAGCACTTACTGTTAATGAAACAAATACACCTGTCATACTGATGTGTTGGTGATGACGTTTCTCACACAATGGAGTTGCTGTGTTTCTGTTGGCTGGAGGTGGAGATTGTATTGCATCATGAATGAGAGTGCACGTTCACTTAGTCGGTTCTCTTAGAGAGAAAAATGCTGCTGCAGTTAAAGAACGACCACATGCAGCTGCTCCCTTTTCTTATCAGAACTTATCTTATCAGATGGATCATTTATAAAGACTTTGTTTATGGGATATTGAGAGTTTTATTGGTCATTTTGATTATGCACTATATTCATATATAAACTAATGTATCATTTAATGAATAATTGTTAAGAGATTAATTCATAACCAGCTGGAAATTTGTTTCCCCAACACCCCATCCAACATCCAGCGAGGCTGCAGGGAGGACCCAGGACTGTCACTGGCAGTTCCTCTGTCTTGTGTGACCAGAGGAAAGCTAAGTCACTTTGGCTCCCCCACATCCTGCTCCTGCTCCTGCACAGTAATCTTTCATAATCCCCTGTAGTGGAAATTTTATATTACACCCCTTACCTTCTTTATAATTCTTTGGATGCAGCTTTACCTTTGACCAACTCGCTCTACATGAGGAAGCAGGTAGGTAGGTAATTTCTCCTAACACCTGTTCCTACACAATGACGAAGGAGATCATGACTTCTCCTCCCACCCTTGTATATCAATGGTGGATTTCTGTAGACAAATCCCAGCCCCTAATTACCATGGCAAAAGCTAGAGTTCCACGAACTGTTGTTTTCATGAGACCACAAAATGTTCATTGTACCATTTGGATAACATCAGAACCTGACTCCGAGTCTGAACAACAGCTCTTCTCGGATCTAACTGATGTTTTGCAAACATGCAGCCTTTACCGGTCTGCAACGCGCAGCGCTCTTTCTGTTTCTCTCACCCCCCTACAATCCACATTTTTTAAGGTACCTCACAGTGATCCTCACACCTCCCTAGCTAAGCCTAAAACTGACCAATGGAAGGATTTGGGACCCTGAACTCGATCCATCAACTTAGCTACCGATTGGACCCCCACCCCAAATCCATTGGTGTTCTTCTCCCCCTCCCACACTGCTTTCAAAACCACCTGCTCCCATCAACTGACATGTCTAAACTTTTGTGGTTTGGAAGCTTCTCCTCTAGATCCTATTCCCCTTTCACTTCTCAACTCCCCTGACTCCACCCCTGAGTTGAATTCAATACCGCCTTCTGTCTGGACCACTCATAAATATGATGTAGGCCTCATCAAAACTGTGAGCCCCTGATAGTATGGAGAGCCTCATGACTGTGTGGCTGAACTTTCTCTCTCCTGCACTCCCCGACATGACTTATCTGACCTCCCCCTTGACAACCCTGACTTAATCCTGTACATCGATGGCTCCGCCTCTCGTGACCCCGCCACCGGTAACTGCCGCACCGGTTATGCTGTCTGTTCAGACCATGACATTGTAGAGTCCGCACCTCTGCCTTGCCATTACTCTGCACAGGTCGCTGAACTCGTTGCTTTAACACGTGCCTGCATTCTCGCCGCAAACAAATCAGTCACCATCTGGACGGATTCCAGATATGGTTCTGGCATCGTTCACGACTATGGTCAGCTCTGGAAACACCGCAGATTCCTCAAATCTGATGGGAAACCAATTTTAAACCTCTCTTTGGTTGCAGATCTACTGGACTCCATCCTTCTCCCAAAACGAATTGCTGTCTGCAACAGTTCTGCTCACACGAACACCTCTGACCCTGTTTCTGTAGGTAACGCACGTGCTGACGCAGCTGCAATGAAATCCTGTTTGCAGCTCCTCCTAATGTGGGCCTGAAACCCCCCACGGCTCCTCCTCCCGTCACAGCCCTGTGTGAAACCAACGTGCTAACTTACTGTGCTAACCTTTAAAAGACACTCTCAGACATTCGTTCTCAGGCTGCTGTTTCCCTCCCGAGCCCTGCTGAAGGACAACTCCACACCCTGGTCCCTGGTGACTTTGTGCTGATCAAAAGCTTCAAAAGACAGAAGTGGAGCCATCAGCGCTGGGTTGGCCCGTTCCAGATCCTCCTGACCACACAAACTGCTGTCAAGATCGCTGAGAGAGCCACCTGGATGCCTCACACTGCAAGAAGGTCCCTCCTCCTGACCAGCCGCCCTTGACTCCAGCCGACCAGACCCAAACCACACCTCCGTAAGGTCGTCGCTCACTAGCAAGATCAGTGCGGAATGAAACAGTGTCCCACTGCAACAGTAACGTGCCAAGTTCCACCGCTAGCCCCTGACATGGAGCAACCACACCCCTGACACCCCAAACGGGACCCGAAATGGTCTCTATGAAACGCCACCAGCTGCCTCATCCTCATAGCCATCCTCATCGTCGTCCCGATTCTTCGAGTTTTTCTTTACCAATCATGGTGATCCATACAGGATCAAGAGAAGGGAATTGTAGTGGAAATTTTATATTACACCCCTTACCTTCTTTATAATTCTTTGGATGCAGCTTTACCTTTGACCAACTCGCTCTACATGAGGAAGCAGACCCCCCCCCCCTCGCCCTCACTGTAAAGCGCAAGCGCCTTTTTAATGTATATGCCTTTGTCTGGAAATTCATGTTTTCTGTATAAAAGACGCCTCCCTTCATTTAGCGGCAGGACTCTGCAGACCCCTCCGCTCGGTTTATTCACGGTTGATTTTAAATAAACGAGTGTACGAAGACTTTTGCTTTTGCTCTTTCTTCCACCGAATATTTTTTCCACGACACCCCCTCCTTGCAATTTTCACCCTGCAGCTCTCCAACCTCTCTTTCCTTTACTTACCTCCTTTCTGATCCTTTAGTTTTTGTTCGCTTTCTGTTTGTCTGTCTCTTCAGGGCACTCACAAAATTGTAGTGCTTTAAAGAACAATATGGTTTGAAAATGCAATGAATGACTTAGAGTTGTAAATGCATACTGAACAAGTACAGCGCAGAAACGTTTATGTGCATAAATGCCAATATGTGGACATTGAGTATCAAAAAGTTGAAGCCAGGCTAAATTGGATTTCTCCATCTCTTGCAAACCCATAGAGGGTAAAACATCAAAAAGGAGGTTCGTGTGAGTTATTTATTCATCACTACATCTCTATAAAGTCTCATATAACTCTTTGCCCTCTAAAAGTCTACAATTTCTTTGCAAACAGCTTCTTCAACAGTAATGTAGTAAGTAGTAAGTAAAAGAGAAAATGCTTTAGAAAATATTGAAATATTGAAAATGTAAGTTAAAACTCAGTAGAAATAAAACAAGTTTATACTTTACAGTTTGTTATACATTGTTTTTCTTAGTTTACACAACTGTTTACTGAAGAGCTTTGTCTTCTTTAATCTACTTTATTAAATCTGTTAATCGCCTCCCTCCGGGTACCCAACTCTCCTCCCTACACCGGAGGGAACGAGGGGGTTCAATGACTCCTTCCCCCCGCCGTCTACTTACCGGGAGCGAGCAGCACCCAGAGCCTTTTGCACCGTGGGGCGCACAAACAACACCCAATGAGGCAGCATGGTGGATTAGTGGTTAGCACTGTCACCGCACAGCCAGAAGGTTCCTGGTTCAATTCCTTGCTGTGGCTCTTTCTTTCTCTTTCTGTGTGAAGTTTGCATGTTCTACCCATGCTTGCGTGGGTTCCCTGCGGGTACTCCTGCTTTCTTGCTTTTGGACTCCCACAGTCCAAAAACATGCATCGTAGGTAACTTGATAATTCGTAGGTGTGAATGTGAGCGTGCATGGTTTGTCTTTGAATGTGGCCCTGCGATGGACTGGCGACCTGTCCAGGGTGGACCCCTGTCTTTCACCTACTATGTGTCGGGATAGGCTCCAACAGACCCTCATCACCCTGAGAAGGAGTAAGCGGGTATAGATAATGGATGGATTAAATCTGTTAATAAAAATTATTGTTAAATTTCAGTAGTTGAAACATATAAGTAAAAAAACCAAAGTAAGGACAATAAGCTGCAGGTGTCTTTTATTCTTGTTTTCTAAAGAAACATAACTTTTTAAAAAACTTAAAAGTCATTCTGAAACTGAGGAAACCAGGTGAGGAAGTGTTTTAGTGTTTAATTTGTCTCGTTCTTCCTGCAAACACGTCTTCAGGTGTTTAACAGGACGGCGTCATGGTGGTATCAGGTTTGTTTTAAAATGATTCACAAATTCTCTACCAGACAGGTGAGGATTACAGGCAGTCCAGTACTGCCGTCTGCCTCAGTCACACCTTTGTATGTGAGCAAAATGTTGTTTTAATTCATCTGGTTGAATAATGTGTGCAAATCTCCACATAAGATGTCATCTGCATTGATCTAAAATCTCCATATTAGCTTCTGCATCAATGCTGCCTTAACAGGAGTGTAAATAAATATTTCCAGGACCACGGATACAACCCCGTACCATCACAGTTCCTGGACTCTGGACTTCATTGTAACAGCCTGTATGATTCTTTTGATCTTTGGTGCCAAGTACAACATGATTTTTAATTAATATGTATAAAAAATAGGCATTACTGTTAAGGGGACCTGAGTACCATCGACTTTGACCTCATAAATGTTTCCCTAAGACTCAAGTGGTTACACAAAGGTTCTCAATCTTCAGAGGTGTCAAACTTCTATTGAACTGTGGGTTTGAGATGTTTAACTCTTAATCCCACCATCCAAGTTTCACCAACAAGTCCTCTATTATTGAATCAACACATTTCTGTCCCACAACACACCAACTTAGGAATAACAGATGAATATTTATTTTATAAAAAAGAAATTTTATTTAAACACTGGATAAAAAAAAGATCCATTCAACACTTGATCTTTAACAGACATGTTATATAATGTTAATATGATATAACATGGTATAGCAGAGAATAAAAAGCTGTCATTTGAGATATTTTTAATTACCTCATTAGTACAATTAGAAGTGTACTACTTTATATACTAATAGTAACCGATTATATCCATTGTTTTTCTAACTCTGCGTTGTGATGTTTCCTGGTTTGTGTTAAGATGTCCTGAAAGTTAAAATGACATTATCCATCAGTCCTGAGTCTCAGTCTGAGGAACTGAAGGACATTCAAGTCAGCAAAGTTGTTTTCTGCTTCTTCATCCTACTCACACATTTACACGTCATGTTTCTGATTCATCTCAGCCTAACATAATGCAGTTACACATAAACACAAATATTCACATTAATACACATGCAGAAACACACTGACCGGCAGAAACTGGAAGGACTGCTCTTTATACAGTCTTCTTGACCACAGTCGTGCATTAACATCTAGAGATGACCTGGATAAACAGCAGGACTTGATTTTGAGACAAAACAGCTCAAAAATGACTCAAACTCCCGGCAGGCATTGCGCTTTTATGACATCTAGGTGATAAGGTGTTGACCTTGTGTTGCTTTCCTGCACAAAAACCAGCAGTTTCCCTGTGATGAGCAGCAGCTCAGGTCCAGCTGTAAAGTTTCTCCAACCAGTCACATCATCTCTCCGGATCCTGTGAGCTGTGAAGGTCGCAGCATGTAGTGGTTGACAGGAACCAACAACCACGACGCGACTGACCGCAGCGCAACAACGGAGTGACCCGCAGACGTCCTGACGCACCCAAAGACGGACCCGTGAGTGTCCCGACGACGTGACGCCGTCAGACCAACGTGGACACGAAGGAGGTCCAGCTGCGGCAGCAGCGCTGCTCCCCTCATCCCTCACAGACACAGAGACACGAAGAGACGCTCGCTCGTAGTCAGGATCACCTGCGGACTTCAACCTCCGGCTGTTGACCCGAACAGAGGACCGCTGGTCTCACAAAGACAACAAAACACTCTCCCATCGCTTACAAAGCGATCCACGTGAGACGCTATTTGGTGTCTTGGTGGAGAAAACCAAGCAAGTGGGCTTAAATCCGTTAGTTATTGTATCAACGGCTCACTTAATGCGTTTTTTCACCACAGAAACCGAAATCTTTGTCTCCTGGTTGAATGACCGGAGCCCAAATGGTGAAACTGGTTTCACGTTGTTGCATCTGTGGAAACATCAGAGCAGCAGGCACACGAGGGTGCACGTACGCATGCGCACAAATTGCTTCACCTGATAAAGATTAAAATTTTGCGCACGCATGCGCACGTGCACCCTGGTGTGCCTGCATAGAGTGTACTCGTGTTTACGTCATTACGTTGACGTCACGATTCTTTTGCGTCATATAATTCTATAAAAGAATGAACAAGGAATGTTTGTTCAGTTTGTTTGAGGCCTTGGTTGAAAACACACACATAAGTTGACACAGAAAATGTACAATAAAAATACAATGACTGAGACAACACAGGACTGTTGCAGATGCAGACCTGACCATCTGAAGATGAACCAAACGTGTCAGCAGCCTGCTGGTCCAGGAAACAGCAGACTGATGGAGTCTGTTGTTCCTCAGAGCACAGTAGGACATCAGCAGGACGTTTGTCTTCAAGAGATGAGAGCCATCACAGAAGATGCTGTTGCTAAGTTGCAGAAGAGTGTTTAAAAAGAAAAACAAAGAACCAACAGAGGAAGATGTTTACATTAAACAGATAAGTCGTACGATGGAGCATACACTCATCCTTCTGAAAAACAACATGCACGCACCAAAGCACGTGTCCAGTTCAGTTTGTTCTGAAAAAATAAACAAAACTGAATACAAAGAGGCTAAAGCATCAGAGAAGATTGACAGCTCATCATCTGAATTTCAGACTCTGACCTACAAGCTCTGCAACGCTTTACTGTTGCGTTTAATTTTGAAATATTCAAAGAAGAACAACCCCACTTATCTAAGACATACTGAGACCATATGGAGACGTCTGACACACTTGGTGTTGGCCAAAGTGGAGATCGGTGACCGTGACTTCATGGTAATTGAAGACAACATCAACGACATCGCCAAGGCCATGATAAAAGACCTTCTCAGAGTGTTTGTCACACCAGAAAATCTACTGCGGGCAGTGATGAGACCAGACGATCCCATTTTTGATCAGGCTGTCATCAATTTTCTTCAACGCGAGGTGGAGGCTAGAAAAAAGAAGAAGGGAGGACTCGCCAGGTTTTTTGAGAAAATAGGAAAAGCTTTCTGCTGCTGTTAAGTTGGTACATCCTGGACCGGTGGATTTGTTAAATTTTGATGGGTTTCCTCCGGGAGCTCCGGTTTTATCCCAGTTAAAAAAAAATATTCATGTTCAGTTGTTTGTCAGTCCAAAATGGATCATAAATTGAAAATATGTACACATATGTACATATGGCCAAAAGTATTGGCTCACCTGCCTCGACTCGCATATGAACTTAAGTGACCTCCCATTCCTGATCCATAGGGTTCAATATGACGTTGGTCCACCCTTTGCAGCTATAACAACTTCAACTCTTCGGGGAATGTCCACAAGGTTTTGAAGTGTGTTCATAAGAATTTTTTTACAGTTCTTCCTGAAGCGCATTTGTGAGGTCACACTGATGTTGGACAAGAAGGTCTGACTGTTTGTCAGTCCAAAATGAATCATAAACTGTAAATATGCATGTTGTTATTCATTTATGTATCATTGTTTGATGTTCTGGTGAACCTTCCAGGTGAAACCCACCTTTCATCTGTGGACAGCTGGGATAGGACCTGGTCCTCCAAGATCCTAAACAGGATAAAGCTGGTACAGAAGATGGAGGGATGCCAGAACTGAATACTATGAAATTAAATGTTCAATTTTATATTTGTTATTTCCTGGCAAAGTGTTTTTTATGGTGGGAGTTTTGTTTGACACGTCTTCAGTGTGTAAATTGAACTGTGGTCAAGTTCAAGTCAACGATTTACAACAAATCAAGAAACTGCAGTTTTTGTAACAACAGTCGACTCTGCTCCCTGAAACACCACCTTATCGTGGTGGAGGGTTTGTGTCTCCAATCATCCCAGAAGCTGTGTTGTTGGGGGCTTCTGCTTCTGGTTGAGTCTCCCGAGACAAACTGGTCCTGGGGGACGAGCCGGACTAAGAGTGATTCTTTCAGACTTATAGAGAGAAAAATGCTGGAAGCCAAAACCCCTCACCCTCACACAGGTTACCAGAGTCACACTGAGGAGCAAATAACTGCACTCAGGTGGAAATAAAATGCATCAACCTGAATACTGCTGGTCAGAAAACCTCTGGGATAACTTTTTGGAACTTTTGGTACTTAAGCACGATCCATCTAACTTCTGGGTTGAAGCTCATGCAGAGCTAAGATTGATTGCAGTTCCTTTACTTACTCACACACACACACACACACACACACACACACACACACACACACACACACGCATGGAGCACCAGTCTTGTTGAGCTCTCAGCAGCTGAGTGAAGCTGTCGTTCACATCGTCCTGACAAACACTTGTTTTCAGTCTCTGTGGAAAAAGTTCACAACATTTACACAAAGGATCAAACAAACAACAGACAAGCAGACTTCTCTTTTGAATTAAAGGACAATTTAAAGCAGTCTGGTGTATTTGTTACCACCTGCAGGTCTTTGGGCAGTTTGACCTGGGCCTTCTGCTGCGTCTGCATCTGCTGTCCTGCACGCTGCGACTGCTCTGCATCAGTGAAGCAGAGAACCTGCAAGTTGTTGTGGACGCTGTTAAGTTAGAAATCATCTTTGCAGTAATTAGTTATGCCTGTTTACTTCATTAACCCTCATATTCACTGCTAAATGCAACACTTTTTTATTACTTGTGAATAAATTCTAAAATGGCCTAGCACTGCGATATTTGCAAGAACTGATAGAACCGTATGTTCCTAATAGAGTTCTATGTTCTCAGAGTTCAGGTTTACTCAAAGTTCCTAGAAGATCCAAATGTAGATTTAGAGGACGGCTTTCTGTTATCAGGAACCATCACTATTGAACTTCCAGTTTGGGTTTCATTGTTCTTGTGGTTGTTGTGCTGGTCTGTCTCCTCTTTTTCTCTTCTGTACATGTTTGCAGACCAGAACCTCAGGAGCTGCATGCTGACCTGCAGCCCCACCCTCTGACCATCCCAGTGTTTACCTCCACCTGTCTGTATGGATGTCTGTTGGATATCTATTGACATGTTGACCTGCAGTCCTCGTCTATGTGGATCATCAACTATCCATATATCACCCATATATACATAGAAGTCTTAGTTCTGCTGCTGATGGATAATTATACTGTTGTATCCTGTTTTGTATATTTGACGGTGTTTCTATGTCTCTCTTCTCTCTTTACTTCCTGTTCTACCCGGCTGGCCTTTGGGAGGAGGGTCCCCTCTTATGATCCAAGTCCTGATCCAGGTTTCTTCCCTCTTCAAGGAGAGTTTTTCTAACCAGTATTTGGCTTAAGGTTTTTCTCCCACTAGGGTCATTTTTACCTGCCGTTGTTTATGTAATGATTGCTCTGGGTTCATGTTCTGGTCTCTGGAAAGATCATGGATACAACTTGTGTTGTAATAGACGCTTTATAAATAAAATTGAATTGAATTGAATTGAACTTTACACAAATCATCCATACATCCGTCCGTCCGTCCGTCCGTCCCTCCCTCCCTCCCTCCCTCCCTCCCTCCCTCCCTCTCTCCCTCCCTCCCTCCCTCCCTCCCTCCCTCAATCCCTCCGTCCGTCCGTCCGTCCGTCCGTCCGTCCGTCCGTCCGTCCGTCCGTCCGTTCGTCCGTCCGTCCATCCATCCATTTTCTATACCTGCTTACTCCTTTGCAGGGTCACGGGGGTCTGTTGGAGACTATGGAGACTATCCCAACGCATAGTAGGCGAAAGGCAGGGGTTCACCCTGGACAGGTCGCCAGTCCATCAAGGCAACAGTGCTAACCACTAAGCCACCGTGCCGCCCTAAGTTGAAATTAATCAACAATAAAAAAAAAAAAAAATAAATAAAGGAAACTGCATTTCACATTTGTGCAGCCGTGTTTCCTCTGACTCTGCAACCAAGAATGAAAAGTGGAGCCGGTAGCTGGAGTGGTTGAGAGAGGACCCACATACCCCTGCAGAGGATCCTCATCGCAGTAGGTGATGCTTCTCCTCCAAACATGTGGCCTCCAACTGCACGTCATCCCATCCATCCATCTAATATCTACATCCCCTAATTCCTATTTGGACCTAAGTAATCCTTACATAAATGTATGTAATAGCTGTATTTAATCACCTAATATGCACATACTGGACAAGTTGTAGATGATAAAGACACTGGATCACATGGTTTGGAAATTATTGGCAATAATCATATGAAAATGATTAGGAATATTTTTTCCATTAAAACATAGTCAAAGAAAACCAACTGTCAACCAACAAAATACTAATAAAAACCTACTTAAACTAAATAGGACACATATTTCACTTACTGTCAGGTGGTTTTGTTGTTTAAAGCTGAGTCTTTTTCCCAACAATAGTGAAAGCAGGATGACTGGCAGGTTTAGTTGTGCAGTTCTCAGCATCAGCAGCTGTTTACATCTTTGACAACCGTCACGCCCAGAAAAGCTGACGTAGCAGCATCCGGTTTCTCCAACAGGAGGGTCTGGCTGCAGACTGACATGTGACACTTATGGATAAATGAGATGCTCTTGTCTTTCATGATCAGATGGTTCAATCAGTATGTGGTATTAAAGTAAACAGAAGAGTAATATTTGTTGTTTTTGCTTTTTTAAAACATCAATTTAACAACTCAGAGTTCAGTCTGATGTTGAATCTGAACTGAGAGCACTTACTGTTAATGAAACAAATACACCTGTCATACTGATGTGCTGCTGATGATGTTTCTCACACAATGGAGTTGCTGTGTTTCTGTTGGCTGGAGGTGGAGATTGTATTGCATCATGAATGAGAGTGCACGTTCACTTAACACATTTATAGGAAATGTTTAAAGATCACAACTCCAAGGTGTATGACAGGGGTGTCAGGACCTTCATCTGATGTGATGCAGCAACATCATGTCAGACAGAAATCTTTTGCCTAGTGAAGTAATTCACTGTGGTCACTGTTGCAGCTCTGTTTGTTCACAAATTTAGTATCTGACCATGTGTTTCAGCCATCAGAGACGTCACATTTGCTCGTATCAAACTGGTAACTTCCAACACTGACGTACAATTTCTATTAAAGTTTAGTGCAATTCTCTAAAATTAATCATTTTGAATACAAAAAAACAATATAATTGTGAAGAAAATTAAATCAGGGTTATAATTAAGGATTACAATGTAAATCTTAGTAAAAGTGTAACAATAAAATGAAATTAACCAAATAACAAAAAACACAGTAACTGAGAACAGATCATGTTATTTTTAAGTCCCAGAGCTTTTTTTTATCTCTCATTTAAACGTACAGACTTGGGATCAGTTGATACATTTAAAGATAATCAGGGGAAACGTGATCATCTCACAGATCAATTACACTGATAAGTTATCTCATGTTTTATCTTTTAATGAGAGCGTTACATTACTTTATGCAGAAGCAATGTTAAGAACAGATGAATTGACCAAATCCTTTACAAAGTGCAGAAGAGCAGACAAATGTCCATTATGAGTAATTGTTAGTAATCTTTGCCTTTAAAGCAGCAACAGGTCTCCTGTGGTCTCGGCTTTCTGGTTGAGTTATGCAGCTTCAGTGTCTTCTGCCTCTTCTTGTACTTTTAACACTGACTCCTTCACAGCGGGCAGCAGAAGCGCCCAGCAAAGAGAACGCTCATGGTGGCGTTGTGACGAATGAAGAACAGGAAAGGCCGGTCTGCATAGAATATTGGTACTATTCTGAAACACAAGTTGCAAGCGAGATTTGTGACAGCAGCTGCCTCCGTTCCCTCCTCGTTCACCTCCACAAAAGCCTTGTGGGTGACGTTTGACAGAGCCAGATCCTTGTTCCCAGACATTCCTGTTACAGAAGAGGAAAAAAAGACATTTTTAAATGAACATGACCCCACCACTTGTAGGGGGGCTCCTGCAGGTCGGCTGTGTTGTATTATGTACCTCAGTTTCCAAAACTGGCTCTTGGGACAAGAAATGTTACTTATCTTGAGGAGAAGCAGCCTGAACTTATGTTTGAGGTTGAGAGGTACCTCCTAGATATAGTCAGGCTTTCCTCAATGCACAGTGTGGTTTCCAGAAACAATCTCCTTGAGAAGTGCTGGACCTTGTTCCACTCTGGAGTCCCCGGCAGGTGCACTAGAAAGTGCTCCTCAAGGAGACTCAAATGTCCTGCTGGAGGACTTCAACGTTCAAGTAGGTAACAACAGTATTACCTGTTAGGCTGTGGTAGGGAGGAATGTCCTCCCTGATCTGAACCTCAGCTGTTCTGTCGCAGGACCTCTGTGTTAGTCACAGTTTGTCCATATGACCACATCATGTTTGAATACAAGGGTGTGAGGTAGGTGGGGGACATTCGGTCCAAATGGGTCTTGTTCCCAGCCTCCACTGTTGAGGTGGCTGAGCGCAGCTGCAGCCACAAGGTCATCAGTGCCGGTCATGGCTGTAACCACTGAACCCGATGCTGCCCCACAATTTTAAATAAATACATGTCAGATACATGTCCAACTGCGTGTTTCAACATGTCTCACCAGAGAAGTCACATTTGCTCGTATCGAAAGCGTCCTCCACGCCCATGCTGGTCAGGACTTGGTTCAGGTCATACGTCTCCTCCAGCTTGAATCGTGGCAGACTCACGCTCACCTCCACCTCAGACAGCTTATCTGTCCACTCCATGAACTTCTCATAGGTCAGATGTTTCTCCAGCTGAGAGAACACAGTATTGTTTATCAAATGCATCAGTGTGGATTCATGAATTTATATGAGTGTGTTTTAGACTCCTACCTTCTCCAGACCTGTTGTATCGTCTTCTATAGCTTTTGGTAAGAAGATCAACATGCTCAACTCCTTCCCTTTGTAAGGCATCTCCAGGATCTGTCCAGCAGAGGGTGGAAAACATCCAAGCAAATGTACAATATGTGCTGGAGTCACAGCCAGTCTCTCAATGACGGTTGATTAACCTATTGATTAGTGTCCCGGGACTGATCATGTACTTGATTACCTGGCAGTTGACTTCAGGGATGAAGACAAAGGGAAAGCGAGATTCCTGATCCCTCATCATCTTTACATTTTTTTTGTCATTCTGTAAAAAATAAAACACAAAACTGCATTAACACACTTCATATCACTGTTCTAGAGGCCTGCACACACGACTTATTAGTTCTTGGTTCATGTTCATGGTTTTACAGACATGTAGAAACTCTGGGGGACGTTAGTCAGTATCCATTCACTGGTTGCATGTGGACTTTTACCTTGTTGAGTTTAAAGTCAGCATCAGACGTCTTATAGCTCAGAAACGGTTTATCCCAGGTTCCTTTGAAGTAGATGGCATTGACCAGCACCAGTCTGGACATCTCGTTCAACACACCTTCAGCCACCACATTTGTGATTTTTCCTGGTGATCATATAACATCCACATGGAGACATCTAAAAGTAACACCACAGTCACTGCAGAAACACTATTAGAAGTCAGGCATTTGCATCCCTGACATCACAGATGCACATGAGAATTGGATTTCCATCACTGGAAAATTGACGGACTCCTACACACCCAGAACAAACTGACCAAGAAAGCTTTGCAGAAATTTGAACTAATTGATTAAAATAAATTAATACATTTAAAGTAAACTAACTATTTTCTTGGTTTTCCATATGTAAATGAAGACGAAATTACTGATTCATTTAAATTCATAATTCAAAAATATTTTATTCATTCAGAAGGTAAATAAATTGTTGCAGTAGTCATAAAGTCTCTTTATCGATCAGCACAAAGAGTTTCTTATCTAAACCAACTCTGCTGAAACTGTTATAAAGACTTAAAAACGATAGATGCAACGACACTTTGCACATCACGGTGCAAAAGTAACTGTTTATTATTGAAATGTTTAGAAATCCTGACTCCTCTGTACACGAAGAGCCTGATGTGACATCTAGAAACTCACCTCTACTTTCCTTCATCACGGTTGTGAGGGATGCACTCTTACTGCAATTAACGATATACCTTTGAAAACCAGGTCTAATCTCTGTGAATCACTAACTCCAAGGATTTAAAACATAAAGAGACGGCCAGTGTTCCAATGAAGGATGAAAACAAATTTGTTTATATTTGGATGGATTTTTAATACTAAAATGGAAAGACCATCAAGATTTGTTTAGTCATCTATTCTTTAAATATCCCAGGTGATTTAATTAACTTAAGATGACAAAATGGGCTTCAATGTTGGAGGGATGGTTAAAGGATGGTAAAGAGTTGGTGTGAAATAATTTTACAATATTTAACAGAAGCATTTTATGTAAACACAAACCCTTTCAAGTAACTGCATGTTTCAGCACCTTTAATTAAAAAATACAAAAAGATGCTTTTTTAAAACTCAGAAACTAAGAAATGGGATGGACGAGGCCATGTAATATACTGTGTGTGTGTGTGTGTGTGTGTGTGTGTGTGTGTGTGTGTGTGTGTGTGTGTGTGTGTGTGTGTGTGTGTTCCACCTTGTGTCTGCTTCTCCACCCAGTTGTTGATCTTGATCCTGGCTTCCTGATGGCTGGTTCTGAAGTCCACAGGCTCCAGCTCTGCGTTGTAATGTTTCCTGGTTTGTGTTAAGAACTCCTGAAATTAGAAATGACATTATCCATCAGGGGACACGGTGGCTTACTGCTTAGCACTGTTGCTTCACAGCAAGAAGGTTCCTGGTTTGACTCCCGGACCTGTCAGCAGTCTTTCTGTGTGGACTTTGCATGTTCTCTTCTTGGGTTCCATCCGGGTGCTCCAGCTTCCTCCCACAGTCACTCACACATTCAGTTTAAATGTCTTAATCACTTGAATTACTTAATAATATAAATACTCAGAAAGAAGCATGTTAATACACATGCAGAAACACCCTCACCTGCAGAAACTGGAAGGACTGGTCTCCATACAGTCTGTTGGCAACACTGAGCTCAAACGAAGCACCTGACTTGTTGATTTCACTCAGCAGTTGGTTAAACAGAGCGTGGACGTCATCCTGACATTCCCGGGTGTTCAAGCACTGTGGGGAGCAGCAGCTGATCACATTAAAACAGCCTTTTAACAGTGTACCACTACAAGCTCTGCTCTGTGTGTGAACTGCACCTCTGAAATTTGCATCGCCGTGTTTCCTCTGGCTCCCAGCATCACCATCGCCAGGGCTGAGGAGATGCTGAAAGGGGAGAAAAAGAGGTTTGCAGTCTTGTCTTTATCAGCCAGCGTTTTGAACAAATCCAGACAGAAGCTGGTGTTGGCCTTGGACAGAGGGGTTGCTGACGCCATTGTTGTCTGCAGGAACAAACAAGACAGAATGAATCAGTGTAACGACTTTTGAAATAAATCAAGTATTTTCTTCTCTTGTTGACCCAAAATCCACTATAAACACATTTAAAAACACCCCTAATTCCTATTTGGAGTCACTGGGATCTAAGTAATCTTTACATAAATGTGTGTAATAGAGGTATTTAATCACCTAATATACACATACCGGACTCATTGTTTTGGATATTAAACACACTGGATCACATGGTTTGGAAATTATTGGCAATAATCATATGAAATTGATTAGGAATATTTTTTCCATTAAACCATAGCCAAAGAAAACCAACTGTCAACCAACAAAATACTAATAAAAACCTATTTAAACTAAATAGGACACATATTTCACTTACTGTCAGGTGGTTTTGTTGTTTAAAGCTGAGTCTTTTTCCCAACAATAGTGAAAGCAGGATGACTGGCAGGTTTAGTTGTGCAGTTCTCAGCATCAGCAGCTGTTTACATCTTTGATAACCGTCACGCCCAGAAAAGCTGACGTAGCAGCATCCGGTTTCTCCAACAGGAGGGTCTGGCTGCAGACTGACATGTGACACTTATGGATAAATGAGATGCTCTTGTCTTTCATGATCAGATGGTTCAATCAGTATGTGGTATTAAAGTAAACAGAGGAGTAATATTTGTTGTTTTTTTTTTGTTTTTTTAAAACACCAATTCAACAACTCAGAGTTCAGTCTGATGTTGAATCTGAACTGAGAGCACTTACTGTTAATGAAACAAATACACCTGTCATACTGATGTGTTGGTGATGACGTTTCTCACACAATGGAGTTGCTGTGTTTCTGTTGGCTGGAGGTGGAGATTGTATTGCATCATGAATGAGAGTGCACGTTCACTTAGTCGGTTCTCTTAGAGAGAAAAATGCTGCTGCAGTTCAAGAACGACCACATGCAGCTGCTCCCTTTTCTTATCAGAACCACATCTCAGGTCATCCAGTCTTCTCTCCTCTCTGGTTGTGCAATGTTTTCCTGTGAAGACTTGTATGCTGGATTTCACATAAATCCTATTTTGGCACTAACCACCCACATGGCAACATTTTTCTGCTACAACAAAGACAACAGTTGGAAACAGTTACAGTACAGCATATCAGTGCCTCTACGGTTCTTTACAGGACAGTTGTGGACTGAGTTCCTGTACAAAACCTGCTTCAGTTCACCTCCCCTTGCTACAAAAACTGAAGTTTTGTGAAGACTCCCTTCCTTTTCTGTCTCTACCTGCTCCAACTGAGTCTCGGGCTCTAACAGTTGTTGGTAATGACAGTGTCACCTGGAAGGCTGTGATGGGGAGGAGCAGCCTCTCAGATCTAAACCAAACAAATTCTGTTAAGGATGGAGAATCGTACAAATACTGATGTTCCCGCAGATGGTATAGTCACAAAAAGTGAATAAGGGTTTCTTATAAACTGTGATGTTCTTGTAACGTCCACAAGGTGGCACCATATGGTGTGAAATTGTTTGCAATGATGATGGATCAATTATAAAGACTTTGTTTATGGGATATTGAGAGTTTTATTGGTCATTTTGATTATGCACTATATTCATATATAAACTAATGTATCATTTAAGGAATAATTGATTAATTCATAACCAGCTAGAAATTTGTTTCCCCAACACCCCATCCAACATCCAGCGAGGCTGCAGGGAGGACCCAGGACTGTCACTGGCAGTTCCTCTGTCTTGTGTGACCAGAGGAAAGCTAAGTCACTTTGGCTCCCCCACATCCTGCTCCTGCACAGTAATCTTTCATAACCCCCCTCCTTGCAATTTTCACCCTGCAGCTCTCCAACCTCTCTTTCCTTTACTTACCTCCTTTCTGATCCTTTAGTTTTTGTTCGCTTTCTGTTTGTCTGTCTCTTCAGGGCACTCACAAAATTGTAGTGCTTTAAAGAACAATATGGTTTGAAAATGCAATGAATGACTTAGAGTTGTAAATGCATACTGAACAAGTACAGCGCAGAAACGTTTATGTGCATAAATGCCAATATGTGGACATTGAGTATCAAAAAGTTGAAGCCAGGCTAAATTGGATTTCTCCATCTCTTGCAAACCCATAGAGGGTAAAACATCAAAAAGGAGGTTCGTGTGAGTTATTTATTCATCACTACATCTCTATAAAGTCTCATATAACTCTTTGCCCTCTAAAAGTCTCAATTTCTTTGCAAACAGCTTCTTCAACAGAAATGTAGTAAGTAGTAAGTAAAAGAGAAAATGCTTTAGAAAATATTGAAATATTGAAAATGTAAGCTAAAACTCAGTAGAAATAAAACAAGTTTATACTTTACAGTTTGTTATACATTGTTTTTCTTAATTTACACAACTGTTTACTGAAGAGCTTTGTCTTCTCTAATCTACTTTATTAAATCTGTTAATCGCCTCCCTCCGGGTACCCAACTCTCCTCCCTACACCGGAGGGAACGAGGGGGTTCAATGACTCCTTCCCCCCGCCGTCTACTTACCGGGAGCGAGCAGCGCCCGGAGCATTTTGCACCGTGGGGCGCACAAACAACACCCAATGAGGCAGCATGGTGGATTAGTGGTTAGCACTGTCACCGCACAGCCAGAAGGTTCCTGGTTCAATTCCTTGCTGTGGCTCTTTCTTTCTCTTTCTGTGTGGAGTTTGCATGTTCTACCCATGCTTGCGTGGGTTCCCTGCGGGTACTCCTGCTTTCTTGCTTTTGGACTCCCACAGTCCAAAAACATGCATCGTAGGTTACTTGATAATTCGTAGGTGTGAATGTGAGCGTGCATGGTTTGTCTTTGAATGTGGCCCTGCGATGGACTGGCGACCTGTCCAGGGTGGACCCCTGTCTTTCACCTACTATGTGTCGGGATAGGCTCCAACAGACCCTCATCACCCTGAGAAGGAGTAAGCGGGTATAGATAATGGATGGATTAAATCTGTTAATAAAAATTATTGTTAAATTTCAGTAGTTGAAACATATAAGTAAAAAAACCAAAGTAAGGACAATAAGCTGCAGGTGTCTTTTATTCTTGTTTTCTAAAGAAACATAACTTTTTACAAAACTAAAAAGTCATTCTGAAACTGAGGAAACCAGGTGAGGAAGTGTTTTAGTGTTTAATTTGTCTCGTTCTTCCTGCAAACACGTCTCCAGGTGTTTAACAGGACGGCGTCATGGTGGTATCAGGTTTGTTTTAAAATGATCCACAAATTCTCTACCAGACAGGTGAGGATTACAGGCAGTCCAGTACTGCCGTCTGCCTCAGTCACACCTTTGTATGTGAGCAAAATGTTGTTTTAATTCATCTGGTTGAATAATGTGTGAAAATCTCCACATAAGATGTCATCTGCATTGATCTAAAATCTCCATATTAGCTTCTGCATCAATGCTGCCTTAACAGGAGTGTAAAAAAATATTTCCAGGACCACGGATACAACCCTGTACCATCACAGTTCCTGGACTCTGGACTTCATTGTAACAGCCTGTATGATTCTTTTGATCTTTGGTGCCAAGTACAACATGATTTTTATTTAATATGTATAAAAAATAGGCATTACTGTTAAGGGGACCTGAGTACCATCGACTTTGACCTCATAAATGTTTCCCTAAGACTCAAGTGGTTACACAAAGGTTCTCAATCTTCAGAGGTGTCAAACTTCTATTGAACTGTGGGTTTGAGATGTTTAACTCTTAATCACACCATCCAAGTTTCACCAACAAGTTAAAGTTAAAAGTTAAAATGACATTATCCATCAGTCCTGAGTCTCAGTCTGAGGAACTGAAGGACATTCAAGTCAGCAAAGTTGTTTTCTGCTTCTTCATCCTACTCACACATTTACACGTCATGTTTATGATTCATCTCAGCCTAACATAATGCAGTTACACATAAAAACAAATATTCACATTAATACACATGCAGAAATACACTGACCGGCAGAAACTGGAAGGACTGCTCTTTATACAGTCTTCTTGACCACAGTCGTGCATTAACATCTAGACATGGCCTGGATAAACAGCAGGACTTGATTTTGAGACAAAACAGCTCAAAAATGACTCAAACTCCCGGCAGGCATTGCGCTTTTATGACATCTAGGTGATAAGGTGTTGACCTTGTGTTGCTTTCCTGCACAAAAACCAGCAGTGTCCCTGTGATGAGCAGCAGCTCAGGTCCAGCTGTAAAGTTTCTCCAACCAGTCACATCATCTCTCCGGATCCTGTGAGCTTTGAAGGTCGCAGCATGTAGTGGTTGACAGGAACCAACAACCACGATGCGTCTGACCGCAGCGCAACAACGGAGTGACCCGCAGACGTCCTGACGCACCCAAAGACGGACCCGTGAGTGTCCCGACGACGTGACGCCGTCAGACCAACGTGGACACGAAGGAGGTCCAGCTGCGGCAGCAGCGCTGCTCCCCTCATCCCTCACAGACACGGAGACACGAAGAGACGCTCGCTCGTAGTCAGGATCACCTGCGGACTTCAACCTCCGGCTGTTGACCCGAGACAGAGGACCGCTGGTCTCACAAAGACAACAAAACACTCTCCCATCGCTTACAAAGCGATCCACGTGAGACGCTATTTGGTGTCTTGGTGGAGAAAACCAAGCAAGTGGGCTTAAATCCGTTAGTTATTGTATCAACGGCTCACTTAATGCGTTTTGTCACCACAGAAACCGAAATCTTTGTCTCCTGGTTGAATGACCGGAGCCCAAATGGTGAAACTGGTTTCACGTTGTTGCATCTGTGGAAACATCAGAGCAGCAGGCACACGAGGGTGCACGTATGCATGCGCACAAATTGCTTCACCTGATAAAGATTCAAACCTTTGCGCACGCATGCGCACGTGCACCCTGGTGTGCCTGCATAGAGTGTGCATGTGCCTACGTCATTTTGTTGACGTCACGATTCTTTTGCGTCATATAATTCTATAAAAGAATGAACAAGGAATGTTTGTTCAGTTTGTTTGAGGCCTTGGTTGAAAACACACACATAAGTTGACACAGAAAATGTACAATAAAAGTACAATGACTGAGACAACACAGGACTGTTGCAGATGCAGACCTGACCATCTGAAGATGAACCAAACGTGTCAGCAGCCTGCTGGTCCAGGAAACAGCAGACTGATGGAGTCTGTTGTTCCTCAGAGCACAGTAGGACATCAGCAGGACGTTTGTCTTCAAGAGATGAGAGCCATCACAGAAGATGCTGTTGCAAAGTTGCAGAAGAGAGTGTTTAAAAAGAAAAACAAAGAACCAACAGAGGAAGATGTTCACATTAAACAGATAAGTCGTACGATGGAGCATACACTCATCCTTCTGAAAAACAACATGCACGCACCAAAGCACGTGTCCAGTTCAGTTTGTTCTGAAAAAATAAACAAAACTGAATGCAAAGAGGCTAAAGCATCAGAGAAGATTGACAGCTCATCATCTGAATTTCAGACTCTGACCTACAAGCTCTGCAACGCTTTACTGTTGCGTTTAATTTTGAAATATTCAAAGAATAACAACCCCATTTATCTAAGACATACTGAGACCGTATGGAGACGTCTGACACACTTGGTGTTGGCCAAAGTGGAGATCGGTGACCGTGACTTCATGATAATTGAAGACAACATCAACGACATCGCCAAGGCCATGATCAGAGACCTTCTCAGAGTGTTTGTCACACCAGAAAATCTACTGCGGGCAGTGATGAGACCAGACGATCCCATTTTTGATCAGGCTGTCATCAATTTTCTTCAACGCGAGGTGGAGGCTAGAAAAAAGAAGAAGGGAGGACTCGCCAGGTTTTTTGAGAAAATAGGAAAAGCTTTCTGCTGCTGTTAAGTTGGTACATCCTGGACCGGTGGATTTGTTGAATTTTGATGGGTTTCCTCCGGGAGCTCCGGTTTTATCCCAGTAAAAAAAAAAAAATATTCATGTTTAATTGTTTGTCAGTCCAAAATGGATCATAAATTGAAAATATGTACACATATGTACATATGGCCAAAAGTATTGGCTCACCTGCCTCGACTCGCATATGAACTTTCCTGACCTCCCATTCCTGATCCAGAGGGTTCAATATGACGTTGGTCCACCCTTTGCAGCTATAACAGCTTCAACTCTTCGGGGAATGTCCACAAGGTTTTGAAGTGTGTTCATAAGAATTTTTTTACAGTTCTTCCTGAAGCGCATTTGTGAGGTCACACTGATGTTGGACAAGAAGGTCTGACTGTTTGTCAGTCCAAAATGAATCATAAACTGTAAATATGCATGTTGTTATTCATTTTTGTATCATTGTTTGATGTTCTGGTGACCCTTCCAGGTGAAACCCACCTTTCATCTGTGGACAGCTGGGATAGGACCTGGTCCTCCAAGATCCTAAACAGGATAAAGCTGGTACAGACGATGGAGGGATGCAAGAACTGAATACTATGAAATTAAATGTTCAATTTTATATTTGTTATTTCCTGGCAAAGTGTTTTTTATGGTGGGAGTTTTGTTTGACACGTCTTCAGTGTGTAAATTGAACTGTGGTCAAGTTCAAGTCAACGATTTACAACAAATCAAGAAACTGCAGTTTTTGTAACAACAGTCGACTCTGCTCCCTGAATCACCACCTTATCGTGGTGGAGGGTTTGTGTCTCCAATCATCCCAGAAGCTGTGTTGTTGGGGGCTCCTGCTTCTGGTTGAGTCTCCCGAGACAAACTGGTCCTGGGGGACGAGCCGGACTAAGAGTGATTCTTTCAGACTTATAGAGAGAAAAATGCTGGAGGCCAAAACCCCTCATCCTCACACAGGTTACCAGAGTCACACTGAGGAGCAAATAACTGCACTCAGGTGGAAATAAAATGCATCAACCTGAATACTGCTGGTCAGAAAACCTCTGGGATAACTTTTTGGAACTTGGGGTACTTAAGCACGAACCATCTAACTTCTGGGTTGAAGCTCATGCAGAGCTAAGATTGATTGTAGTTCCTTTACTTACTCACACACACACACACACACACACACACACACACACACACACACACACACACACACACACACACACGCACGGAGCACCAGTCTTGTTGAGCTCTCAGCAGCTGAGTGAAGCTGTCGTTCACATCGTCCTGACAAACACTTGTTTTCAGTCTCTGTGGAAAAAGTTCACAACATTTACACAAAGGATCAAACAAACAACAGACAAGCAGACTTCTCTTTTGAATTAAAGGACAATTTAAAGCAGTCTGGTGTATTTGTTACCACCTGCAGCTCTTTGGGCAGTTTGACCTGGGCCTTCTGCTGCGACTGCTCTGCATCAGTGAAGCAGAGAACCTGCAAGTTGTTGTGGACGCTGTTAAGTTAGAAATCATCTTTGCAGTAATTAGTTATGCCTGTTTACTTCATTAACCCTCATATTCACTGCTAAATGCAACACTTTTTTGTTACTTGTGAATAAAGTCTAAAATGGACACGCACTGCGATATTTGCAAGAACTGATAGAACCTTATTGTTCCTAATAGAGTTCTACGTTCTCAGAGTTCAGGTTTACTCAAAGTTCCTAGAAGATCCAAATGTAGATTTAGAGGACGGCTTTCTGTTATCAGGAACCATCCATCTATTATCTATACCCGCTTTATCCGTTTCCGGGTCACGGGGGTCTGTCGGAGCCTATCCCGACGCATATCAGGCGAAAGGCAGGGGTACACCCTGGAAAGGTCGCCAGTCTATCCAGGGCCACATACAAACAACCAATCACACTCACATTCACACCTAGGGAGAATTTAGAAAGATCAATTAACCTACACTGCATGTTTTTGGACTGTGGGAGGAAGCCGGAGTACCCGGAGGAAATAATAAATAAATTCTAAATGGCCTAGCACTGCGATATTTGCAAGAACTGATAGAACCATCCATCCATCCATTATCTGTACCCGCTTTATCCGTTTCCGGGTCACGGAGCCTATCCCGACGCATATCAGGCGAAAGGCAGGGGGACACCCTGGACAGGTCTATCCAGGGCCACATACAAACAACCAATCACATTCACACCTAGGGAGAATTTAGAAAGAAGGGAAGGGAACCCACGCAAGCACTGGGAGAACATGCAAACTCCACACAGAAAGACCCACCGGGCCGGGAATTGAACCGGGAACCTTCTTGCTGTGAGGCAACAGTGCTAACCACTAAGCCACCGTGCTGCCTACTTATAGAACCGTATGTTCCTAATAGAGTTCTACGTTCTCAGAGTTCAGGTTTACTCAAAGTTCCTAGAAGATCCAAATGTAGATTTAGAGGACGGCTTTCTGTTATCAGGAACCATCACTATGGAACCAACTTCCAGTTTGGGTTTCATTGTTCTTGTGGTTGTTGTGCTGGTCTGTCTCCTCTTTTTCTCTTCTGTACATGTTTGCAGACCAGATCCTCAGGAGCTGCATGCTGACCTGCAGCCCCACCCTCTGACCATCCCAGTGTTTACCTCCACCTGTCTGTATGGATGTCTGTTGGATATCTATTGACATGTTGACCTGCAGTCCTCGTCTATGTGGATCATCAACTATCCATATATCACCCATATATACATAGAAGTCTTAGTTCTGCTGCTGATGGATAATTATACTGTTGTATCCTGTTTTGTATATTTGACGGTGTTTCTATGTCTCTCTTCTCTCTTTACTTCCTGTTCTACCCGGCTGGCCTTTGGGAGGAGGGTCCCCTCTTATGATCCAAGCCTGATCCAGGTTTCTTCCCTCTTAAAGGGGAGTTTTTCTAACCAGTATTTGGCTTAAGGTTTTTCTCCCACTAGGGTCATTTTTACCTGCCGTTGTTTATGTAATGATTGCTCTGGGTTCATGTTCTGGTCTCTGGAAAGATCATGGAGACAACTTGTGTTGTAATAGACGCTATATAAATAAAATTGAATTGAATTGAACTTTACACAATTCATCCATACATCCGTCCGTCCGTCCCTCCCTCCCTCCCTCCCTCCCTCCCTCCCTCCCTCCCTCCCTCCCTCCCTCCCTAAGTTGAAATTAATCAACAATAAAAAAAAATAAATAAATAAAGGAAACTGCATTTCACATTTGTGCAGCCGTGTTTCCTCTGACTCTGCAACCAAGAATGAAAAGTGGAGCCGGTAGCTGGAGTGGTTGAGAGAGGACCCACATACCCCTGCAGAGGATCCTCATCACAGTAGGTGATGCTTCTCCTCCAAACATGTGGCCTCCAACTGCACGTCATCCCATCCATCCATCTAATATCTACATCCCCTAATTCCTATTTGGACCTAAGTAATCTTTACATAAATGTATGTAATAGCTGTATTTAATCACCTAATATGCACATACTGGACAAGTTGTAGATGATAAAGACACTGGATCACATGGTTTGGAAATTATTGGCAATAATCATATGAAAATGATTAGGAATATTTTTTCCATTAAACCATAGTCAAAGAAAACCAACTGTCAACCAACAAAATACTAATAAAAACCTACTTGAACTAAATAGGACACATATTTCACTTACTGTCAGGTGGTTTTGTTGTTTAAAGCTGAGTCTTTTTCCCAACAATAGTGAAAGCAGGATGACTGGCAGGTTTAGTTGTGCAGTTCTCAGCATCAGCAGCTGTTTACATCTTTGACAACCGTCACGCCCAGAAAAGCTGACGTAGCAGCATCCGGTTTCTCCAACAGGAGGGTCTGGCTGCAGACTGACATGTGACACTTATGGATAAATGAGATGCTCTTGTCTTTCTTGATCAGATGGTTCAATCAGTATGTGGTATTAAAGTAAACAGAAGTGCTATATTTGGGTTTTGTTTTTTTTTTTTGCTTTTTTAAAAAAAAAATACAATTCAACAACTCAGAGTTCAGTCTGATGTTGAATCTGAACTGAGAGCACTTACTGTTAATGAAACAAATACACCTGTCATACTGATGTGTTGTTGATGACGTTTCTCACACAATGGAGTTGCTGTGTTTCTGTTGGCTGGAGGTGGAGATTGTATTGCATCATGAATGAGAGTGCACGTTCACTTAGTCGGTTCTCTTAGAGAGAAAAATGCTGCTGCAGTTCAAGAACGACCACATGCAGCTGCTCCCTTTTCTTATCAGAACCACATCTCAGGTCATCCAGTCTTCTCTCCTCTCTGGTTGTGCAATGTTTTCCTGTGAAGACTTGTATGCTGTCTTTCACATGAATCCTATTTTGGTGCTAATCACCCACATGGCAACATCTTTTCTGTTAGGTAGTCACCTCCTCCTGCCGGTCATCAGCGTCTCTCAACACATTTTTAGGAAATGTTTAAAGATCACAACTCCAAGGTGTATGACGGGGTGTCAGGACCTTCATCTGATGTGATGCAGCAACATCATGTCAGACAGAAATCTTTTGCCTAGTGGAGTAATTCACTGTGGTCACTGTTGCAGCTCTGTTTGTTCACAAATTTAGTATCTGACCATGTGTTTCAGCCATCAGAGACGTCACATTTGCTCGTATCAAACTGGTAACTTCCAACACTGACGTACAATTTTTATTAAAGTTTAGTGCAATTCTCTAAAATTAATAATTTTGATTATAAAAATAATATAATTGTGAAGAAAATTAAATCAGGGTTATAATTAAGGATTACAATGTAAATCTTATTAAAAATGTAACAATAAAATGAAATTAACCAAATAACAAAAAACACAGTAACTGAGAACAGATCATGTTATTTTTAAGTCCCAGAGCTTTTTTTTATCTCTCATTTCCACGTACAGACTTGGGATCAGTTGATACATTTAAAGATAATCAGGGGAAACGTGATCATCTCACAGATCAATTACACTGATAAGTTATCTCATGTTTTATCTTTTAATAAGAGCGTTACGTTACTTTATGCAGAAGCAATGTTATGAACAGATGAATTGACCAAATCCTTTACAAAGTGCAGAAGAGCAGACAAATGTCCATTATGAGTAATTGTTAGTAATCTTTGCCTTTAAAGCAGCAACAGGTCTCCTGTGGTCTCGGCTTTCTGGTTGAGTTATGCAGCTTCAGTGTCTTCTGCCTCTTCTTGTACTTTTAACACTGACTCCTTCACAGCGGGCAGCAGAAGCGCCCAGCAAAGAGAACGCTCATGGTGGCGTTGTGACGAATGAAGAACAGGAAAGGCCGGTCTGCATAGAAATATGGTAATATTCTGCCACACTTCAGTGTAATAAGGGCTGTAGTGGCAGCAGCTGCCTCCGTTCCCTCCTCGTTCACCTCCACAAAAGCCTTGTGGGTGACTTTTGACAGAACCAGATCCTTGTTCCCAGACATTCCTGTTACAGAAGAGGAAAAAAAGACATTTTTAAATGAACATGACCCCACCACTTGTATGGGGGCTGCTGCAGGTCGGCTGTGTTGTATTATGTGATCCAGGACATGCTGGAAGGAATACTTCAGTTATCTCCTGGAGGAGAGATAACTGGAAGAAGGAGGTCTGGGCTTCACTGCTTGGGCTGCTGCCCTACAATTTTGAATAAATACATGTCAGATACATGTCCAACTGCGTGTTTCAACATGTCTCACCAGAGAAGTCACATTTGCTCGTATCGAAAGCGTCCTCCACGCCCATGCTGGTCAGGACTTGGTTCAGGTCATACGTCTCCTCCAGCTTGAATCGTGGCAGACTCACGTTCACCTCCACCTCAGACAGCTTATCTGTCCACTCCATGAACTTCTCATAGGTCAGATGTTTCTCCAGCTGAGAGCACACAGTATTGTTTATCAAATGCATCAGTGTGGATTCATGAATTTATATGAGTGTGTTTTAGACTCCTACCTTCTCCAGACCTGTTGTATCGTCTTCTATAGCTTTTGGTAAGAAGATCAACATGCTCAACTCCTTCCCTTTGTAAGGCATCTCCAGGATCTGTCCAGCAGAGGGTGGAAAACATCCAAGCAAATGTACAATATGCGCTGGAGTCACAGCCAGTCTCTCAATGAGGTTTGATTAACCTATTGATTAGTGTCCCGTGACTGATCATGTACTTGATTACCTGGCAGTTGACTTCAGGGATGAAGGCAAAGGGAAAGTAAGATTGTTGTGTCATCATCTTTACTTTCTTTATGTCATTCTGTAAAAAAGAAACACAAGAAGCACTGTTAAAAGTGAAAAGTTATTAGAAAGTGATTGGATCATCATATTACTTGTTGATGATAACTTCCTGGATGGTCCCCTTGATCTGTGGTGCAGAGGACGTGGTGATCTGAAACATTCGTTCCTCTGACCACTCTACATGTTTCCTTTGTTTGAAGCTCCATCCTAGAAGCCTCCAAGACCAGACAACAAAGCCACCAGTGTAAAATCTTAACATAAGGCTTCTTTTGTGATCAGTAAGGGTTTCTAGGCTTTTAAAAAGTATTTAGAGGTGAATGCAGCTGTGTAGTGTAACTACAGTTTTTCTCTCGTCCAAACCTTCCTATCAGCTCCTGGTGACACTTCTTGATGAGACGTTGTCTCACCTTGACCTTTGTATTAAAATTCCTCCACAGATTGAAATTTCTTGTAGTTTTCACGGTGCAGATCTGTCCATGTTTGCTCCTTAAAGACTGAGCCTACAGCCATTTGCTGTACAACTAAAAAGTAAAACTTCATGTAAATTAAACTGAAATTATATGAAATATGCTCAACGTCATTCGATCTTTTCAATTTCAAAATTGCACATCTGGTAAACAGCATATTTCTTCAGTGCCTTTGAGAATATTTTGCACCAAAACCAGTAAAAAAACATGACGTTAAACATCTACTGACTGCATTAACACACTTCATATCACTGTTCTAGAGGCCTGCACACACGACTTATTAGATCTTGGTTCATGTTCATGGTTTTACAGACATGTAGAAACTCTGGGGGACGTTAGTCAGTATCCATTCACTGGTTGCATGTGGACTTTTACCTTGTTGAGTTTAAACTCAGTGTCATACGTCTTATAGCTCAGAAACGGTTCATTCCAGGTTCCTTTGAAGTAGATGGCATTGACCAGCACCAGTCTGGACATCTCGTTCAACACACCTTCAGCCATAACATCTGTGATTTTGCCTGGTGATCATATAACATCCACATGGAGACATTTACAAGTGACACCACAGTGACTGCAGAAACACTATTAGAAGTCAGACACCACAGTATGCTTCGGGGTCCAGGAGGAAGTGTCTGTGGTAAGTCTGGACATCTCTGCTTAGACTTCTGCTCCCGCGACCTGGTCCCGGATAAGTGGATGGATGGATGGATGGATGGAGGATGGATGGATGGATGGATGGATGGATGGATGGATGGATGGATGGATGGATGGATGGATGGAGGATGGATGGATGGATGGATGGATGGATGGATGGATGGATGGATGGATGGATGGATGGATGGATGGAAAATTGACAGACTCCCAGAACAAAGGCATCAGTAAAGCCTCACAGAAATTTAAACTAATGAAAAAAAATAAATAACACATTTAAACTAAACAAACTAATCTGTTTGTTTCCTAGATGGAAATGCTGAAAAAATTACTGATTCATTTAAATTCAAATTCAAAAATATTTGATTTACTCAGAAAGTACATCTTGTCTTTGCTTGTTATATTTATTTATATACTATCCATCCATCCATCCATTATCTATACCCGCTTAATCCGTCTCCGGGTTACGGGGGTCTGTCGGAGACTATCCCGACGCATAGTAGGCGAAAGGCAGGGGTTCACCCTGGACAGGTCGCCAGTCCATCGCAGTTATATACCATACGTTATATTTATTTATTAATACTAATCAGTTTCAGTGCAGCTTAATTTTTAGGATTTTTACATGCGTTTATTTTTGGTATTCCAAAACTTAAAAATATGTTTTTTTGTTTTTAATTGTGGGGGCACGTGTGTTTGTGTGTGTGAGTGTGAGTGTGAGTGTGAGTGTGTGTGTGTGTGTGTGTGTGTGTGTATGTGTGTGTGTGTGTGTGTGTGTGTGTGTGTGTGTGTGTGTGTGTGTGTGTGTGTGTGTGTGTGTGTGTGTGTGTGTGTGTGTGTGTGTGTGTGTGTGTGTTCCACCTTGTGTCTGCTTCTCCACCCAGTTGTTGATCTTGATCCTGGCTTCCTGATGGCTGGTTCTGAAGTCCACAGGCTCCAGCTCTGCGTTGTAATGTTTCCTGGTTTGTGTTAAGAACTCCTGAAATTAGAAATGACATTATCCATCAGGGGACACGGTGGCTTACTGCTTAGCACTGTTGCTTCACAGCAAGAAGGTTCCTGGTTTGACTCCCGGACCTGTCAGCAGTCTTTCTGTGTGGACTTTGCATGTTCTCTTCTTGGGTTCCATCCGGGTGCTCCAGCTTCCTCCCACAGTCACTCACACATTCAGTTTAAATGTCTTAATCACTTGAATTACTTAATAATATAAATACTCAGAAAGAAGCATGTTAATACACATGCAGAAACACCCTCACCTGCAGAAACTGGAAGGACTGGTCTCCATACAGTCTGTTGGCAACACTGAGCTCAAACGAAGCACCTGACTTGTTGATTTCACTCAGCAGTTGGTTAAACAGAGCGTGGACGTCATCCTGACATTCCCGGGTGTTCAAGCACTGTGGGGAGCAGCAGCTGATCACATTAAAACAGCCTTTTAACAGTGTACCACTACAAGCTCTGCTCTGTGTGTGAACTGCACCTCTGAAATTTGCATCGTCGTGTTTCCTCTGGCTCCCAGCATCACCATCGCCAGGGCTGAGGAGATGCTGAAAGGGGAGAAAAAGAGGTTTGCAGAGGTATCGTTCTCACTCAGCTTTCTGAGCAAATCCAGAGAGTAGCTGGTGTTGGCCTTGGACAGACGAGTGGGTGATGCCATTATCTCTGATATACAGAAAAGAGAATATAAAACATTGTTAACTCAGATATACACATAAAAACACACATGTTGCCTTTAAAAATTATTAACACTTAATATTCATGTAATCATGTATTAATTCAAGTATTCATACTCAAACAAATATTTGAAATCTGTGCCATGTATTTGTATTCAGGCGCCTGTACTTTGATGGCTCTATAAAAAAAATCCAGCATCAGTCACTCTTATGAAAATTAATATGAAATATAAAAAGTACAATGTAAAGAGGTGTGCTTTATGTTTCTATTTGTTTGTCTTATTTATTTCTTGCTCTACCCGGCTGGCCTTCGGCAGGAGGGTCCCCCCTCATGAGCCAGGTCCTGCTTAAGGTTTCTTCCCTCTTAAAGGGGAGTTTTTCCTTGCCACTGTTTGGCTAAAGGTTTTTCTTCCACTAGGGGAGTTTTTACCTCCCGTTGTTTATGTAATAATTGCTCGGGGGTCATGTTCTGGGCCTCTGGAAAGCACCTAGAGACAACTTGTGTTGTAATAGACGCTATATAAATAAAATTGAATTGAATTGAATTGAATTTGAGCCCTATAATTAAGCATCGATTTGGAATGACTAGATTGCGTAATTAGAAAGTGTAAATATGTTATGAAAATTAATCTACAAATTATTATAACATAGATTGAGTTCTAAAATATACCACACACATATACATATATATATATATATATATATATATATATATATATATATATATATATATATATATATATATATATATATATATATATATATATATATATATATATATATATATATATATATATATATATATCTATATATATATATATATATTTTTTTTTTTTTTTTTTTTTTTTTTTTTTTTTATTCGTGTATTGCAGAAATTCGTCTCAGGTTTCCAGTGACGTGGTCACATGGTATCGAGGCATTTCAGGACATGTCCTCTTATGGTTCATGTCTTACCTCACAGGCAGATTGTTCAGAGTATCATGGCAAGGATGAATGTCCAGATCACATGAGCTGGGAACAGGGGTGCCACAGGGATTGGTGCTTGGCCCTCTTGTCTTTTTGCTGTACACCACCTCACTAGGTGAACTCATCAGGTCTCATGGCTTCTCCTACCACTGCAGATGACACCCAGCTTTTCCTTTCCTTCCCACCTAATGACACTACCGTCTCAATGCGAATATCAGCATGTCTCTCCGATATCTCTGCATGGATGAAGGATCGCCACCTTCATCTAAATCTGTCCAAGACTGAGCTTATTGTCTGTCCAGCCAGATAATTATACAGTTGGATTCCACCACACTTGTTCCAACGTCTTCTGCTAGGAATCTTGGTCTCATGTTAGACAGACTGCTGACCTTTAAGGACAATGTTGCCTCAGTTTCCCAGTCTTACTGATTTGCTATTTACAACATCAGGAAAATCAGACCACCCCTGACTAAACATATGGCACAGCTCATGGCTCAAGCTTTGGTCATGTCACGTACTGACTATTGTAATTCCTTACTAGTTGGCCTCCCTGCATGCGCAGTTAAACATCTGCAGATGATCCAGAATCCAGCTGCACATCTGGTCTTCAACCAGCCCAAGAGAGCTCATGTCACTCTGCTGCTAATCTTTCTGAGGTGCCTCCTAAAAAAAGTTTTAGTCGGTTGGTAATTTATTGACGATTCCTGAATGAGACTGTGACGTATCCGTAGTTTAGGTTGGAAATAATGCCCCACCCACCTAAAAGCTAACATGGGCATGGCTTAAGAAACACGCCCAAAACCCTTAAATAATTAAAAAAACAAACAAACAATCTTCACACATCTTCCGATTGCTTCATGTCAAACGTTTACGTAATCTCAAACTGCTTTCGTGTCCTTAACATGACAACGCCTCGCTTCACTCCAATGACCTGCACGGGTAGTGTTTTCCGTAAAACAGCAAAAACGTCTCACTTTCAACATCTGATACGTTGTTTTATTGGACATAAAATACGGCTTTGTGAGATCTGCCAATCGTTGAGTTGTTTTCATTTACATCTTAAACAACTTCCCAACTTCGTAGGACTTCGGGTTACATTATTGTCTTTATTGTTTTTATTGCTGTTCAACATTTGCTGAACATGTTATTTGTAAATATAGATAAAACAAATATATTAATAATCGATTTTCACTATGTCATCACAGTTATGTGCCAACTGCCCACAATTATGTTTTGACAGTTGTCACAAAATGCCCACAACTAAATCAGCCATAATGACTAAAATACGTATAAAAGTTACTTACTTGAAAACGTTTGTTTAGTGTTTTTAAGGAAAGAACGAAACGGGTCCATTTCCAGTAAACGTCTCTATTCTCTCAACTGTGCTGTGATTGGCCTGCAATCCGAGACTCATCCTTACGTCAGAGCAGCGTGTTCAAGCTCAGTCAAAAAATCGGAAAAAGCAATCTTCGAGTCTATTTTCTCGAGGCTCCAGTTTGATTACAAACCTCACCATTTCATTATTCATTATTCATTAAATTCATTAAAACAAGGTAACACATAAGGCACCAGTGTGTGTGGACTGCTTCCTTAGATCAAAGAAATACAAAGAATACATGATTACCTATAAAATGTATTGCTCATTTATATAATGAGAAAATGTAACAAGAAATATACTGATATGACTTTGTTAGAGTGAGACACACAGAAAGACATGGAAACACAACCTTAAATTAAAAGTAGCTTTTCAAGACATTGTTTCCTGGAGAGTTTTAGATTTAATTGACAGAAAACACTTCAGAGTAGTCCAGTGTTTGATTCTTAGTCATTCTTGGCTGTTTTTAGCCGTGTGTGTCATTATCCTGTTGGAGGACCCATGACCTGTGACTAAGACCAAGCTTTCTGACTCTGGGCAGCACATGTACATCCAGAAAGCCTCGATAGTCTTGAGCTTTCATTGTACCTGCACAGGTTCAGGACACCCTACAGCAGATGCCTTATTTTTGCATCTTTTAACGTACAACTGATATAAATTCCCAAAAAGCTTTAGTTTTTTCTCATCTGTGCAGAAGACTTTCTGCCTGAATCTTTGTGGCTGGTCAATGTGCATCTTGACAAATTCCAGTCTCACGTTTTTATGATTAACTTTCAACAGTGAAGTCCTCCTCAGTCCTCCACTTTGACTAAATAAGCAACAGATGGAGCAATAACAGTCCCAAAAATGGGCAGCGGGACTGATTATGAGATTAAAGACACTTGTGATGCTAATCACAGGACACACTTTAGTTTCACATGTCCCTCTGCTCAGATGATTTTATATCTTTCTTAGGGTTACTATCTGATTTTTCACCTGATCATTTTCAGTTTAATTCTTTTAGATAAACCTGTAGGACTACAAATCAAAAGCAACATCTGCATTTCATTAATCAGTGACAGATTATTTATCACTTTTGTCAATTTCAAATTATTTCAGTGACCATTGTGCATTGTTCTTTCCTTCATAGCCAATATTATGTGGTTAATGGTACAAGGTAGGGTCTACCTGCCCATAGTGGTGGTAAACAAGGCTAGATAGCTACCTATATCTTCTATCTATATATTCTCAAGTATTACAGTTGTCACCAATCTTCATCATTAACATCTTGTAATGCAAATCCTTTTCTATCTGACGTACATGCCGACCGACTCTCATGATCCAGTCGAGTCCATCGGGTCCAGGGCACTGCAGCCCTGCTAGAGCCATTCCTTTGTTGACTTTGACACACCCAGGCTTAACTACACATCTGCAGAACAACTTTAGAGCTCACAGACATCAGGGGACCACGTCTTGTCAAGTATCACACATGTCATTAACTGTAAAATCAGTCACCAGTGATTAAATCTCAAAAGGTTTTTTGATCTTTAGTCACTGCATCACCTATCTTGTTGCTGTTTGTTCACTAAGCAAACATGAGAAAGCAGATTTGAAAACACCCTGAAGATCTGGCAGAACTGACCTGTATAAAAAAAATACACAAACAAAATTGTAATCAGTGGATGGCATATTATATTGTACAATTTCTAAGAAACTGGCCACTATAGGATCCAGTTCATAAAGCTCAGAATGCATAGAAAATAATAATATACATCTGTTTATTTGGTCAGAACTACTTTAACTTTATAAACAATGCCTTTCGGGTAGGTTTTTAATTTCAATAACTCATAAATAGTACCCGGGAGCGCATGTTCTGACTGGCTGCACTGATCACCTGGTGTCGCAGCATCTGTAATTACACATATGAGCGGCGCGGCGCCCTCTAGCGGCGACTGCGTGACTCCACACCCGAACTGCCCAACAGGAAGGCAAGCGACGCAGAGGAGAAACGGCAAGGAAACAGGGGCGCTTTACGTGTGCAAAAAAAATAAACACACCTCTGGAAGGGACGGATAACTGGACTTCGAGGGTGAGCAAAAAGTAACATCCACGCGCGTCATCTTATCTTTATGCACACATGCTGTAACGGTGCAGCCTGCTAGCTACCGTGAGCCGGATCTGTCAGTTGGATGTCGACGCGCCGAACACTGTTAAAAAACTGGGTGATTTTACTTTGCTTTGTTCATTTTTGGCAACGTGTGCGCCGGGGAAAGCAAAGGAATGCGTGTGGTGATATACTAAGACATCCTGTGATATTCGGGCGGAAAGGTTTGTTATAACCGGCTGCCTATTTCAGATAAATTTGAGTTTGCTAAATTTGTTTGAGCTTTGTTTTTCTGCTTATAGTGTTAGCTAATGTTAGCTGTTACGGTTGAAATATGTAAAGTTTATCATACCTGTCCGGAAAAACAAACTATCTTTGTGTAATAATGTCGCGAAAAGCGTTACCTGATTTGAGAGGCGAGGCAACGCAGACTAAGCTGGTATATTATAAAATGAGTTTATGCTCATAAAAGCACGTCTGTTGTCGCAAATACATCGACGTGATCGCAATTTTTCATTGGCAAAAGGCTAAATGCATCGTTTTCAGTTAAAGTTAAAAATACAACTTAAAAGTATGAAATTGTACAAAAGCGTTAAACCTGTCGTTTTTGCTCCTGTACAGAGTATAAACGATCTAGCCAAGAGAAACTTACTTATGTTTGTGTACATTTGTTTATTTGCCCCTGAACATAATAACACACAGACACACACACACACACACACACACACACACACACACACACACACACACACACACATACAGTAATTACAGCGTTTATACTTAAAAAAAAAAAATTATCACCTAACAGTCATTCAAAAGTAATATGTGGCTTATAATGGTCAATAATTCATCAGCCCATGCCGAATGATGTTGATGGATAGATTATTTAGCATTTGCATCACTTTAATTGGATTTTTTTATGACATGATGTTTGTTTTTAACTTTAAATTTAAATCATCATTAAATTATCCTTGATGTTTCCTACAGGATCTTCAGAGTCAGCATGAGCTCCTCAGGCTGAACGTTGTCGCTGCACCTCATCATCACACAACCCTACTAAAGTAAGGCAACGTCAGTGTGTTGGTGTGAAAAGTCTTATTGCCAACTGCAGTGGCAGAGCCGGAGCCCGCCGCTCAGGAAGATGACGTCACCCTTTGTGCCTGTCCCAGTTCCCTTAAAGAGAACCTTTTCAAGTGGTAGCAATAAGCTGAAACGGCCACAGAGAGCCACGTCACTTGGAAGCGTCTCCAGCAGCTCAGAATCCTCATCTCCTGTTGCCAGGGTGGCTGGGGAGGAACGCGATGGAGGATGCGTCGGATTAGACTCTCAGCGGCACTCACGGTGCTTGGACAGACCCAACCGCAGCCGGACACCCCCGCCCCTGCAGAGTCCAATGACACGGGCCAGGGTGAACGGGGTGTTGGAATCCTCTGTGGCGTACTCATGCTGCCCTCGCTCCATATCGGATCCTGCAGGGAGCCACCAAGTCGAGGAGAGGCCGATCACCCCCACAGTGCTGGGGTATGAGGTCATGGAGGAGAGGGCAAAGTTTACGGTATGAACCTGAAGAATCACGACAACCTGACCCAATATCCACATACACACAGTCTTGACCTACTGATCTCTGAGGGTCTGAGCATTTCAAGCGTTACTGTGTCAGATGTGGGCCTGTTTGATCATTCCTGTGTTTTCTAACAGCATTGATCACAAAACAGTTTCTAACTGAAGACAGTAGTGACATCTTTACCCTGGTCTTCTCTGTAACGGCTGCCTTGTTCGAGGGTTCAGATAATGAGCTCGTCAATAACTTCAATGGTAGATGTTTAATGTTATGGACACTGTTGCTCCCATTAACGTGAAGGTATCTCTGGAAGGAGAAACTCCACTCTGGGGAAAAAAGGAAAAAGAGATTTTGAAAGCTGAGCGCAAATGGAGAAAAACACATCTCCAGGTTCATTATGATATTTATAAAGAAAAATTTCACTCTTATAATTCACAACTTAAGAATTGAAGGAAGTCCTCCTGCTCTGACATCATCACCAAAAACAGTCATAACGCTCAGGCCTTATTTACTACAGTTAACAGACTAACAAACCCTAAAGCGGCAGCTGAACTTCATTCCACCACAACCTGCAACAACTTTGCCAAATTCTTCACAGACAGAATCTAAAATATTAGACAAGCAGTTGGTACATCAACAGCAGGTTCAGGGTATGTACTGTCTTCACCGAAAAACCGGTTATCTTACATCAACTGAACTCCTCCTTCTTGCTGGTTAGACGTCCTGTCAACAGGTTTGTTCAAGAAGATCTCAAAGATTTTGGAGTCAGACCTGCTACAAATTGTGAACTTGTCCTTAATGTCCGGTGTGTTTCCAGAGCTACAGACAGATGTCAAATCTCCCATTTTTAAGTAAGATATTGAAAAAGCAGTTTTTCAGCAGCCCAAGGCCCTGTACAGGCTCTTGGTAAATGCATTAAGGAGATTAATGACTGGATGTGCCACAACTTTCTGCAGCTAAACAAAAACAAAACTGAGGTATTTGTCTTTGAAACCAAGAGAAACTATTACAGGTCACCTCAGAGCTTCAGTCTATATACCTAAAAACCACCAACCAGGCCAGAAATCTGGGTGTAGTGACGGCCTCAGACCTAACTTTGGAAAAACACATTGAGGCAATGACAAAGTCAGCCTACTGTCACCTCAAAAATATATCAAGGTTAAAAGATCTGATGTCTCAGCAGGACCTGGAAAAACTGTAGCTCTTCCAGAACTCTGCTGCTCAGAACCAGACATGGGGAAGCTTCCTTCAGCTTCTCTGCTCCACATGTCTCATACAAACTCCCAGAAATCCTCAGATCAGCTGAAACACTCAGTTTATTGAAATTCAGGTTGAAGACTCACCTGTTCTCAGCTGCATTTGAAAAAAGACACAAATCCACACTGTTTTACTTTTAAGCTTAAGTTTTAAAACTTGATTATATTTTAAACACAGATTTTTATATATTGTTATTTTTTTCTTTCTTTTGTTTACATTTTAAATCACACTTTTTATTTATGTGATGTTTTAATGTCTCTGTAAAGCACTTTGATTCACCTTGTTTATGTCACATTACCTAACCAAAAAAAGGCAGCGTGAACCTGCTCTCAAGTTTTTATTTATTTATCCCCCCTTTTTTGCATAATAACATTGACCATGCATTGAGCAATGTATTTATATTTCATCCAGTTTCAGCCAATTTCAGCAATCAATATAGGCTGATACACGTCAGGGCCAATAAGACAAAAATAAGCATATTGATTGGTGTCTCACTAGTGCTTACCATCGTTACTAGTGTGTCTTCTGTTGTTAAAATTTTGAATTTCAAATAAACAAGATCACTCAAGAAGGTACAAGAGGACATTTGGAGTCTTAACGATGATTTCTCTTTTGGTTTGTTTTTTTCACAGGTCTATAAGATCCTGGTCAGAAACACTCCGGATGAGAGCTGGGTTGTGTTTAGAAGGTATACAGACTTCTCCAGACTCAATGACAAGGTGGGTTGGATTGTTTTATATGTACGTGAGCTTACATGTAGAGGCAGACTCGGCAGGGTTACCTGAAGTTCAGTTTTGTTGTCTTTCATGTATGTGGACGTTCAGCATGCCTTTCTCTTGTTTTTGGGTGCACAGTGGAAGCGATTTAGAGTCACACAAAGAAGTCTGCTGTTCCCAGACAGCCAACAGGCTTGAGCCAACTGGGGGATCGGCTCTTTTGTAGTCGGCTCTTTTGTGGTTTTAGGAAAGGTTTGGTCACAGACTACAGAAGCAGAAAATGTCAAGCCTATTTAACTGGAAATTATGCAGAGAAGGAGCCTAATCTTGAAAATAAAAAAGTAAAACATGACAAATGCAAGTCTCGTAAAACAATAACACCCTGTTAAAAGAACTGCAAGATTTTCTGAAATTATTTTAACACTGCAGAAGCAAGCGGGGTTGACAAAGGAGATGAAAAAGCCCTGTGTCCAATCTAACTCTCCTCTTTTCCTTTGATTTCTCTAAATAGAAACTAACAGTCATGCTTTGGTAATTGCATGTTAAACTACAAAAAGACTTTTCTGTAGGTCATCTATTTATTCAGAATATTCCACTTAACCACTGCAAAACCCATCAATAGCTGTTTGGGATTTGTAAACAATAAGCTGGAAGTGTAAGGATGTGAGTGGAGTTGTTGCATCAGGACCAGTAATCCAGTCCAGCAGATCCGTCCACGTTCTCTGTCTTTTTTCTTGCCACTGCAAGTCTCTTTATTCTTATAGTGCCTTTTCCATCTGCTTTTTCCTCTGCATAGCTGCCCTTCTGTTTCAGATTTTATCATACACAAGAAATAAAAAGTAGTTAATGTAACTAAGAGAATACCTGAAGCTACATGAAGCTGCATGATCCTGATGAGCTGGCTCTTCCATAAAAACTGCACTCTCTCTCCAGAAGTGGAAAAAAAACATTATTTTGTTTCCATTATTTAAGAAAGTATGTGCTTTGAATGAACTTTACTGTAAACCTAACTAAAAAAAACAGTCATACTTACTCTGGAGTAGTCTATATATGATCATGTTTCCATAGCAACACTTTCTCCATGGGATGCTGGCACCAAACATTGTTTGTGTGGTAGTTTGACCTTCACCCAGTCTCCCTTCATCATGTTTATGCTCATGTGTCATTCTACCACATGTGAAAACAAGAAGGTGTTCATATATGCACACACACACACACACACACACACACACACACACACACACCCACACACCTACACCGTCCTACCTCCTACTGAGTAAACTGACTTCAGGTTACATCATCAGCACAGTTTCTCCCAAAGCTTATTATCTGTTGCCAAGCCTTTCTGTGATGAGAAAATACACCACAAAGAGGAAGGTATAACAGCGTCTTTTGAGTTTTTGTGTCAGATCAAAAGGAGCGTAGGTGAAATTTCAGAAGCTGCCCGTTTTTTTTTGTTTTTTTTTGTGCATGTCCAGTTCCTACAAGTCCAAGCTGTTAACGAAGGGAAGGATAATGCCACCTTTAGTGGAGCTGTGGATTTTTGTTCTCAGCTCTCATGGCTGTGGGAGCTTCATGCATAACCTCTGATTCATGTTGCTACATCATCATCTTATGACACATACAGTCATGTGAAAAAGAAAATACAAACTCACTTTTGAGGTTTTATGTGTCAAGAGAAAGGAAAATAAAATCTCATTATTATTATTATTATTATTATTATTATTATTATTATTATTATTAATACTGTATAAAATAAGGTGAATAAAACCTCAAATGAACAACACCACATACATTAAACACAAGTGTTTTCTATTTAAAGTTATCAGCTTTGCATGTTGGATGAACTTTGTCCCAGAGTCTGAGATGTAGATGTTTTGGGTCTTAAATTAGAATTTTGGTTTTTGTATTTTTTTGTTTATGTGAACTTTCTAGGATACCACTCCTGGAAAGAGTGGGAACCCGTTTGCAAGTAATCTTTAGTCAAACCTGTCTCTTATTTTCTACAGAATCAGTTACCGTGTTTTTAGCTTTTATGTACTGCTTCTTTATTTTACATTAGATTATTTTAAATATATAAAGACAAAGGTGGATCAGGTGTTGTGCCATTTATCTGAGGTTTATCTAATTTTAATATCCTCATATACTATATATACAACTTTAGAAAGAAAGAAGGGGGTGGAGACTGGAGGAGGTCAGAGCTGCTGACAGTTTCAGAGCCTGAATCACCGGAGCTCATTAGATGCTCAGTCTCTTACCAGTTAATGTTTTTCTGTTCGTTTTATGTCCACGGACGTCACGGACATTTAACTGTTCAGTTGTTCTACTGATGTTATCATTTGATACACAATGTCCAACATAAGTCTTGTGTGTTTTTACTTATTTATTCCAGCTAAAAGAAATGTTTCCTGGTTTCCGCCTCTCGCTGCCTCCTAAAAGGTGGTTTAAAGACAACTATGACAGTGACTTCTTGGAAGACAGACAACTGGGTCTACAGGCCTTTTTGCAAAATTTGGTTGCACATAAGGACATCGCTAACTGGTATGTCACACGGTCATCCAGCGGGTTTATTGCTACAAATCTAGTTATTCTGGCTCTTTTTGTGTAAAGTGCTTTTTTTAAAATGTCATTAAGTCAGCAATTTTTAGTGGAAATATCAACATTTTATATATGGAGTTCAATAAATACAATGTGCTTCGACGGCCAGTGAATAACTGATTTCAGCGTTAAACAAAACAATTGTGAATTTAATCGTTTTGTTTTTTTCCCATATTCGAGCAGCCCTTACTTGTTGCATTATTTTGATGTCTAAAAACAAAATTTGGAGCAGTGCAGATGAGCACACATTTATATTCACGTGTGAGTCAGCTGACTCTGATTTTGTGAGTTAACCTCTAAAAGATGTAAAAATCAGTGTTTAACTGTTGTGCCTCTGGAACTGCTGTGAGTACACGGCATTGCGGTGGATTTCAGGGTGAAAGTAGAAAGGCCAACGATGAACAACATCTTTCAGCAGGCAGCACAACCTCTAAACTTTCTTTTCTCGTTGTGTCATTAGTGTCGCTCGGTGACTTCAATGTTCACATTCTTTTAAAACTACTCTGCCTACCTGCAGGGAAATCATATACTCCTACATTAAAAGCTAAGGGGCAGAGTCTGTATATCAAACTGAAATTTGGCAAAATGTGCAAATGAGGTGTTAAAAATAGTTCATACTTTAATGCATCACAAGCAGGATTAAAATGTAAACTTTTATTTAAACCCCATTTTTATAGAAGCACATGTGAAATATATTTTTGCTGTTTATAAGTGAATCATTCAAACATCAGTTGCCACTCTAAAAAATATGAACATATCTTCAGTTTTCTTATTTTGGTTGAGTCTAAATTTCAGTCATGTCACTGCTGAATAAAAGTACATATCCTCTCTTTGCGTCTCTTCCAGTTTTTATGCTGCTGTCAAAGTCTTAAGTTTGTTTATATTCACTTTATATGACGGAGTTGGTCAGTGTCCACACAGAATATTGATTCCTTTATTTTCAATAACCACAGGTTTAAATGGATTGACATATTGTTGTTAAACTTTTGTGACAGTGCAGATAATTTTGCTGCTTCTCTGGAAATGGGTTTGTTTTATGCACTAGACAGAAAAACCGATTCCAGAGTAACGTTTTCTAAAATAAGTCTCCTTTTTAATTTTCTTGGTTAACTGACTTGCTCTAAACAGTAGTCATGTACACACTTGTGTTCTCCTCGACAGCCTGGCAGTAAGAGAGTTTCTGTGTCTTGATGACCCACCCGGGCCCTTTGATAGCCTGGAGGAGAGCAGGGTGAGTGTCCATATAGACATTAACATATATAAAATGCCAGTGTGCATTTAAAGGGAAACTTGTTGAAAATGGTTGCTTCCATACATATGATTCCTGCCTTCTTTGTTGCCTGTCAACAACTTTCAACAGGGTTTTGGTTTTGTCAAAAATATTTTACATTCTCTTTTTTTTTTTCCTTCCTTCCAGGCATTCTGTGAGACTCTGGAAGAGAGCAACTATCGTCTCCAGAAGGAGCTTTTAGAGAAGCAGAAAGAGATCGCTTCTCTAAAGCGGAGGCTGGAGGAGAGGGAGCAGGCCATCCTGCTGTTGGAGAAGCACATCAAGTCAGTAGACGGCTGCAAACACGCACATACAGAAAAGGACAGATGTTGGCAAGACCTGGTTTGACCTGGTTTACACGTGTTTCTGCGTCTCTGTTGCAGTGGAGATTGTGTCAGTCCAGATTCTCCATGTGGCCTGTCGGCTCAGGGCAGCGAGAGCAGTGCAGATGTGGACGTGGAGTCGTCCGCTGCAGAGGCTGATCAGGATATGCCCGATGAACACAGGTAAAAGAAACCAACATTGAATATGATTCTGTATGAATGGAAAGGTCCTTATGTAGGAGGGTTTAGGATTACCAACAACCACAAATCATGCACGTGTTAAACATATAAGATGGGTGCTCCGGATCAAGATCATTGCATAAGAGAGAGACCTCAGGAAAAGACAGGAGCGGGAACTTTGGAAAAACTCTGAAAGGTCTGGAAAGATCCAGCCAAGAGTCTTGACCTGGTCCCATTAGAGCTAGAGAGAGAGAAAAGGGTCTCTGGATGTGTGTTAACACAATACCAAAGAGAAAAGACATCAGCCATAATCTCAGAGGTGCATTTGCACCCACCTATGATTCTGTAAAGCTTTATTCAGATTATTTCCAAAAGATTAGTGGAAAACGATTTAAGAGTCTTGGCAATCTCACCAGCAGTGGACATCCCAGAATGTTCACCCTAAGTTGTGTGATGCTAAAATGAGTTTTAAAAATCCCTAGACCTACATCTCAGACTCTGCAGCCCTCAGTTACAATGTTAAAGGTTAAAAATCATTAAAGTACAATTAGGAAAATGTGTAGTATGGATGCCAGGAGAAAACATTGTCTCCCTAAAAAGAACATCATTTATTAGCTTGTTTATATAAGCTGGTAATTGAGTGTTCTTAGTTTGTACATCATGACAGGGTGTAAATATGTCATCTAGTGTTCTTCTGAGTTTGCAGTCACCTAGTTTTTAGACCTGGAAGGACGAAACAATTAATAAATGATTGTACGGATATGTAAAACCTTTGAATGGAAAGAAGTTTGTTTTCTTTATATGACTTTAAACAGGATGTTTGTAGCCTCTGAATATAGGTTTGAATACTGATTTTAGTTTCTTTTTAAGTATGTTTTCCTCCTTACTTGTTTTCTACCTGAATATTTCACAGCACTGCTGCTCCAATCTGAAAAAAGAACCTCGTAAACATGTAAGGTATCTTAAATGCCGTCCAAATGCTGTTGTTTTTTTATTTATTTATATATATATATATATATATCCTGTATTCTTCTTTTAACAAGCATCCCATCTACCATGCTAAAGATGTCCCGTTCTGTGATGCCGTTAAATGATGGGTTGATTTTCTTTTCACGTCTGTCTTAATACAAAACAAGTGTTGCATCTCTTCCTTCTCTACTGGCTGCACATACATGTATGTTTTGTCTTAAGATTTAATTGTGGGACAAACATAAACCCATCTTTAGTCTACTTTTAGTCAGGATGTTTGTGAAAGCTGGGGCGAGTTCAATTTCAGAACGTCTCCTTGAGGAAACCAAGATAGTATTTTCTTTCACGCTGTCCTTTCTTATAAATGTGTTGACTTTATGAGATTTATAACTTAATTTTAACTCCTTTTCAGAGGTTTGCCAGTTATTTGGAATCACATTGCTGCAGATCACACAAATATAATTAATAGCCAAGTGTCACAGCATCCGGGTAGATTTAAAAGCCTCTGAAGAGGTGATGTGTTAAATTTTGTTTAGGCGTTTTCTCTTCTGAGTGAGCTGAAAATGACTCGACCCCAACTGTGATGTGCATTCGTTGAACTGCAGTTTTCTGTGCTTCTGAGATGTTTCTGGCCGTCCCGCGCTGCATCACTTCATCTTGTTCGACTAACACGCGCTCTCAGCGCCGCTCCTTCATATGGTGATGTGTGCGCACGCTGTGGACGGCGTGAGGTGTTGGTTTTCAGGAACCTCAAGTCGTTCTTTATTTCTCTCCTTTTTTCTATGGACTTCTGCTCGTACTGAGAACTTAGTATGCTCGCATTGATAAACCTATCTTATTGTTTTTCTTTCTTTTTTCAGTGCTCTTACAGTACCAGGGCTCAAAAGTTTGGACACGGCTCTCGGGTAGGTGTGTCCAAACTTTTGAACGAAGCGTATAAGTGTAACTTTTAGATTCCTGGTGTTCCTGCGCAGATGGGTCAGAAATCAGCTGCTTTTTATTCCTTTAATCTTCCTCTACAATTCGTCTGTAACTCTTTCGGTTTGTCAGCCATTCTCCTGTTGTGCGAGTTGCATGTTTGTCTCTTGAGGTCATTGGTAATTAACTCTAACCATGCGCCTCTGCTGTGACTTCCCTCTCTCCAGCGGCAGGTGTGAAGTTCAGCCGGTGAGATCCTCGGCCTGTTGGTGCAAGCCGTCGCTTAGCGACTCTCCTCCAGTTATCCAGGTCACTCAGCTGTACCACAACAAACCGGAGCACTAAACAGCGAAGTCTGTTTTCCTCCTCCTCCTCCTCCTCCTCTTCTCTTCTTTTGACCTTATGTTGGAGCGCTACGTTCTGCCCAAGTTCTTTCTCTTTGGTTTGATTGAACAGCTCCCTCTTCAGATCACATCTCCTCTCACCACCTCTAGGATAGTAACTAATGCTTCACCTTTAATTCTCAGAATCCGATCTGATGAAGCATTTCCCCCTCAAGATTTATAAATAAACAAAGAGGGAATGTTTTCTGACGAAGCAGACTGTTTCACGCTGACGTTTTCATCTGGCACCTACAGAAGACTTCTGAGAACCTCAGACTACGTGGATCCTTCTCCTCAGTCCTTCCAACCTCCTCCTGACATTGGATCAATATGATCTTACTATCACGTAGCCAAAGTTTTGGGGGTTTTTTTTACCAAAAGAAAAATGGATAACTTGAAGATTCAGACTACTGGTTTAATGATTTTTCACAACTGCGACAATCTACAGAAAATGAACCATCTCATCTCATGAGGCTCTGCAAACATTTATTGCCTTGTGACAGGAATCCCTCCTCTCCTACCAGAGAAACGGCGTCCCTGTGTGGCGATTGGGATACATCTCGGTAAAAAAAATTAAGTCTCACTCGGATAAACGCTCGTAACAAGGTGGGTATCTCAGAGGATTGTCGAGGTCAGTTTGCAGGGAGTTTGATGATATTACTTTCTTTTTTTGTTTGTTTGTTTTTTTTTTACTGCCATTGACTGTTACGGGTGTAGGCGGACCTTCTGTCTTGGAAAGCTCTTCATCACTTTTAGTCCAAGTTTGCATCCAAACACGTACAACTCCTTATATGTTAAGTGCCAAGTGTGGTTTGTGTCCAGAACAAAAATCCTGCGAGGGCCAGTAAAACATGCAGCATACTGTACCGAGACAAAGCCAAGAAATTTAGAGGCCGATTTACGCGCGAACCGTGTCGCATTCGACACTGAAGTACAACAGACCTCCAGCGCCTTTTAACGTTAAAAGGGACAAAATTGAATCAAGGTGTGGTGTGCTTTGATGACACTTGTCACAGATGGACCGTTTCACTCAGAAACTTCAGAGCTAGATGTCTGACAATTCAGATAAAACTATAGCTCTCTGCAGCGCGTGATTGTGCGAAGAGGAGGCTTTGTAATCTGAAATGTTCATTTGGACATGTTATGAACCTCAGCTTCAGTTAAGGTGTTGCAGTAAGTGGTTCAATAGTCACATTGAAGATAAATAACTTGAAAAACTGTCAAATCTCAGGCTAAGGAGCCACAACTCTGAAAGACTGAGGAATCGAGACTTACTTCCATCTACACATCTTTGGCTTTTATGAAGTTCCTGCTATTCAACATAAGATGTAAACAAGTCGGTATTTACTGCTGTCCAATAAACCCGGATGGAGCTTGTGGACTCTGCTGCATCAGGACTGTTCTTGGTTAACAAATCGCTCACATAAGCCATATTTTATACCTAAATAACCGTTGAGCGGCAGGTGTTTCACATGGTGGAGGTGCATGCTAACTATACTGTTGTTTTCGCTCTTTGATCGTCAGTTTATGAGGGGCGTTAGAGATGATGCTGAATTCCTTCATCACATCCTGGAACGGGACATAATGCACTTTATGGATGTACAGCAACACACCATGTGTGCAAGGATAATGTTTTTAGTTATTTTGAGATGGACAAATGCCTTTTTGATCACTGAATCTGTTTGGATCTAATGTGTTAAAGGGTTTCATCATGTTCTGTACTTTACTTTAAATAACCCACTTGCAAAGTTAAGTGCCTTGAAGGTTTTTCTCTTGGCTTTTCTCTCAATATGTTTGAATAGCTTTATAGGTTTGTTGGGGACACGAAGCATATTCACAATGTCCCTCTTATGGAAGTTAGTTTTAAATAACACACCTGTGTACATGTTGTTGCTTGAAATAGACAGAAGATGACATGTTTTTGTAATATTACACTGTTGGAGTCTTAATTCAGATACACACCCACAGTTGCACTATAAACATGTAAATGAATAACGTGGCGTCACCAGTGCCCCTGATTTAAAAAGATAGTTGGCTGGATCAGAAATGTACCTTGTAGACACCGTTTATGGTGGTGTAACAGAAATGTTTATCAGAAAGAAGATTTAAATCACACAATTAAAGACAGAGTGATATATAAAATATATGTGTGGGCTGGGTTTTTTTCTCATTTTTAAGACTTTGTTTTAATGGGATTTGATTGGTTTATGTGGGAAACGCTGCAGTAGAGCCTTTTTTTTAATTTACTCATTAAAGGTTTAAAGTTTTAAGTATCAGTATCAGGTCTTAAAATTAGGACACAATATGTTTTCCATTTGTGAAACAAGTTTTTGTCATGTGCAGCCTTTGCTCAGTTGGCTCGTAGAGCCGCGCACATCAGCAGCAGGAACTTCAAAGAACTGCTCTCCGTATGATGACTGACAGTTGATAAACTACATCTGATTATCAAGTACGCCCAGACCCTTACTGACTGCAAAGACTTTAAGAGAGTAAGTAAGAGACACTAATCAATTTATCACTGTCACATGTGAACACCTCTTAAAAAAAAAAAAAAAAGATTTTTTGACCTTTTGCTGATCTGGAGATTTGAATGAATCCTCACACAATGCCAGGTAGGAAAGACATCACCAGTGAGCAATAAATTCTTTCATATAACGTTCTTCAAGGGATAAATTTAGTTTGGGACGTAAATAAATTTGCATGGAGGGGTGAAGCTGCACAGCAATACTTCCTTACTTTATGACCAATCTGTTAGTGATGTACTTGAGTATGTTTGTCATTATCTTGTTCCATTACCAACGCTCTCCTTAAGCTTGTGGTTGTAAAATCCTTCCCTGAAACTTTGTAACATAAATTTTAACTCATTTCCCCCTGTGATCACAGCGAGCAGCTGAGGTTTCACCGTTGAAATGCCCCTTTGAACTTATTTTTATGCCTTCTTTTACAATTTATAGCCAAAACACATTTTTTTTGCAACCTTCCACCTTTTCTCAAAATTGCAAACACAAATATTTTTCACAACTCACACTGACAGTCAAATTAAGGTCTACAACTCTAAAGGAAGATGGGTGGTGTTTTGTGACTCCAGGGACACGTGGTGGTGAAGACCCTGGTTGCTTATGGCAACATGCAGAGCTTCAAGATGTGAAACAAACCCAACTCCGTATCAGCCATGAAAGCAGCCGGCGGTTCTCTGTCACGGTCTGACTCAGGGAAGCACAACCGGACAAAAGGCACCGGTTTCCTAAAGGGACAACATCTATACATTGCTCATTAATTGTTATGGCTTATTGCTAAATTGTGATGCTTTCATTTTTCTCAGAAACTTTTCATTTGACATCTTGCTAATTAATAGCAACTATTATTCAAACACTCATTAATACATAACATTATCAATATAGAACAAACACTTGACCCCTTTTTAATTCACGCTCAAACGATACTCTTTACATTTGATTCATGTTTATCCTGGTGGTCTGTGGTGGAAATAAAGACTCTAGTCTGTCTGAAGGTGTTCATTTGTTGTTGTTGTTGTTGTTGTTGTTTTTGACAGACACGTGGACTATAACATTGTCCTTCCTGTTCAGTGAACATGGGCATCCTTCCACCCCATTTTTAAAATATATTTTTGCTTTACAGATGCAAAATCTAATGAGTATGTAAAGTTTAGTTTTGGAAAATGAGTCAATGAGCTCTGCGACTTGAGGTTGAGAATTGTTTATGATATTGTTAAAAGTTATTGGTTGCCGAAATGCATAGCTCTAAATCGACCACCCCTAGTGTTCAATGCCAGGAAGTGCAGCTCTTTATGGTAATAAATGGAGGACAACAACCTCTTTACTTCTTCTAATGCTCTGAAGACATTTAGCAACGCTGATCATTTGCACATCACACTGCTTTAGTGCTGATTTCAGCAAAGTAAGAGGAACATTTTGACTTTGAAGACAATCAGTCTTCTACATTTCAACTGAGATTTGAGCAACTGATGAGAAAATATAAACGCCTCTGTGTTATTTGGTATATTGATATTTTAACCACATTGCTGCTTGTTAGAAGACGGAGAATAACAGGGCTCAGACGTGCAGACGACAGATCACCTGTTTTTCATTTGCAGAGATGCCTGTTGCTGCTATCTTGGTTGTATAAAAATTAAATTGCTCTGTTATACTAACTTTTTCGTGTAACTGTAGTTTCCCGGAACCATTTACTGCAGGTTTTGTCTCAAACAAAGTGACATGCTAATCGGTAATAGACGTAAATAAGTTACAGTCAAAACCGTGTTAAAAGACGGAGACAAATTGGACAGAATTTGCCAGATTAAATAATCTTGCAGGCTAAACTGCCTGCAAAGCTAGTTAAAGTCATTCAGTTGATCCCATAATGTTCTCGATAAGTTCTGTCATTAATTCTACACTAGAAAATTTAGTTTTATTTTTGTGAACGTAAGCAAGTGAAGACATTTTTCTTACGACTCTTTTCTCTTTTTTTCACAAATGTACTATTTTGCGTAAACAATTTTATATTTTATGCATATAATTTTATGCAGTTTGCTGAAAATATTCTCAAAACCAGATAACGTGAAACAGAAGCTTGAAAAACTTGCAAAAAAACAAAGTGAGTTGAAAATTTGATCTTTCAGCATGTTGCACATAAGTCAAATAAGGTGAAATAAAGGTCACTGAAAGTCATTAAACTGCCTGGTTTGACTAAAGCAATTAAAGGTTTAAAGTATAAAAATGAAATTTCTCAGGTTTACAGAAACATCATGGCTTGCCATCAACAGGCTTAGATAAAGTCTACCGTGGGTTAGAAATATCTTGAACTCTGCTTCTTCTTTTATTCTAAAAAAAACCTAAACAAAACAAAAACATATGAGTATTCTTCAGAAAAATCCAGATATAGGTGCAAAGGGGCTCATCGTTGTAACTTTCAAAGACCAAAAGCTGGAAATACCAAAGTGCACCTCACAGAAAAAACAGAAATAATAGGATGAAGAAGATTTACCGTAAACCTTTTTTTTCCAAATGTTATTCAGTCCATAAAGAATGTACGCAACTCAAGGAAAGACCTGCCAGAAGTGAAAAGACTTCAAATGAAAAAAAAGCTCTACAGTCATCTGCAGTCATATGCACACAAAATCAGAGCTATGAGCTGATGACGTTAGTTTAGTAGGCAGTTCCCGGTGAAATATTAGGATTCTTTTGTGTTTTCTGGCTAGAATGATAATGTGAGCATAAGTGTCCCTGACCACCTTCGATGCACCCCGATTGTGTAGTTTAAACTGCCGCCGCTGAAAGACATCAAGAGCCTTGATGAAGACTAATGTTTTTGACACATCCCAGTTTACCTCCAAACATAATACGCAGTCAGGTCACATCACTCTGAGACCTTTGGATCACAGCAACAGCATTTACCCGGAGTTTTCCTGGCATACTGAAAGATGCTTTCTGATACAAAAATGTTGCATCACATTTGTATCGTAGAGACCGAGGCCTTAAAATCATCCTGCAGCACTTGATTGTTGGGCGGATTCATCATTAACAGGACTAGATGGTCCACTGCAGAGTCGTTCCCCTAATTTAGATGCTTTTTCAATTAACAGCTGTGTGTGTGTGCGTGGGTTTATGAGTAAGCATCCATTTAACACAAGAACATTTATATTGGACTGTAATGACCCTCATTTTACTTTTTAATGACTCAGTTTCACAATAAGTGTTTCATTTTGATCTTATAATTTTATGAGTTGTGCTTAGAAGAGTGCTCAGTTGTGTTGAGGTTTGTAATGGAGCTGCATTTTAGCATCCAAATAAAGCCGAGCAAAAGCTCCTTCTGGTTAAAAAGAGCTGTAATTGAAGTAGAGCCAGGGCCCCATTGTGCCCTTTAAACGTGCGCACCGGTTTGTGGGGAATTAGATCATTTGCCATCAACCTCAGGGTTAATAGGACATTGTGAACTATTTTCTCCTCTGTACATCCAGGATGAAGCAAGTAAAGAGCACTGATGAGACTGTAGTCTTGTCAAATGCATCCATGTGCCATTACCTTTACAAAAAAGTGTGACGTCTGTGACATGTGATTCAATATGATAACATGGAAATGAGTGTAAATACAAATCCAGCTCCTGCACTGTCGGTCATTTTAAGTTGCTTTAAAGATAATAGAAAGTCGCTAATTAAAAAGGCTCTTTGTGAAGTAAGAAAATCTTTTCGTTCCATCTGTATTCCTACATTTCAGTGCTTGTGCTATTTTCTTGGGAACATTCATGGACAGAAAGAGGAAATAACATTGCGTAATGAAATATGGCAAACAGCTCATTTTCATCATCAGTGCTTTTTTCCCTAAATAGATCTAACTTCCTTGTGGTGAAGTGGAAAAGAAACTCTGCAAATATACTGATTGTTTCCTTAAATATCTAATTCAATAAAGTGCTTTAAATGCATTCATGCAGCTCCTTATTCAAGTCCAAAGATTTTGAAGCAGATGAAGTTATATAAGTCCAGAAGTTGCCTTAATTTGTAAACGGGACATTTACAAGTTTAATGAACTTGTTATCAACATAGATTTATGATGCAATACATAGGTTCGCATGAAATGCAAAGACAGGACCAAAACGGAGACTGTAGGCCAACAAACACCAGTAAAACATTTTCTTAGCGAGACTACCTCTTGTCTGACTTGAAATTGTTTTATTTATTTATTTTTGTTGCCTTTTATTGGCCCTTTTTCACTAAACAATCCTTTATAGTTTGTAATATTTTGCATCCCCATCATTATCACTTTTAATGCTGTATCGTACATTTACAGTGTTTTAGTTAAACTATCTAATATAAACATTTTGATAGATTTTTGACTTTAAAGCCACAGTCATTTATTATAGTGACGCTTTTTTTAAAATATGCATAATAATAGAAAAAGGGTAAAGAAGAGACTCAGTGTTGTGGTCAATTTGTGTGGAATCTTACAGCAACACCCCCGAGGTCACTGGTTTATAATGCCGACAGGCATCCAGACAAGGAGGGGTGTGTACTATGCATGTGTAAGCCTGCCTCTTAAATAAGTTTAAGCTGCAGACCACTTAGAAGCAGACTGGGAATAAGGCTATAAATGCACAAGCTCGATCTATGCGCAGCTCAACGCAGGCTCTGTGGTGTCAGAGGAGTCAGGATGAGGATAACAGTCTTGTGTTTGTGCGTTCTGCATTTGGCAAATGGAAGTTCTGGACTTAAGTCCCCAAAAGGTCCTCAAGTCAGCCGCAACAATACGTCAGTCAGCGGCGCCCAAACGTCTCAGAGCAAAGGTGAGTGCATGGACAGTGTCTATATTATACTTTGTTTTTGTCTTAGGAAAATCAAACATTTAATAATAACAACAATGAGTTTATGAATATAAAAACAGTCATTACAAGTAAGTATTCAGTTCTATGAACAAAGTGAAGCTGTTACATTTTATTATTGATTCTAACAGTTTAACATAGTGAATAAATAGCTGCTACTGAATATTCCGTTTTTTTGTTTTATTAATGTGACATTTCAACATGTGTAAACAAAGTTAAGTACTAATAAAAGTAGAGAGCAGTTTTAAATACTTCAATGGATTTCCCCGCAGGATATAAAATCTTGACAAGCAAGACATGAAATTTATCTTTAAAATCTGGCTCAGACGTGAAACGTGCAGCTGTTAAGCTCGTCATAAATTCTTATTTTTGTGATAGATGTGTCAATTCTGTATCAAAAATGAGAAACGGTGCTGGTGAAAATGTGTCATATCACTTATATAATATCTTAGACACTTAGATAATAACAACAAATAAAGGTATGTTCTCCTTCTGGAGCGGCTGACAGACTGCAGAGTGACCTGCTGCTCATCACCGTGTAGCGCTGAAGTGACAGCATAATACATAACAAAAAGAACAGTGTGTTTGGACATAAATCAGCACTTGGCAAACAGGAATACTGAGGCGCGTGGATTTTGCTCCCACTCTTTAATGAGCGGGATTTACTGTCTTCCTCTTAACAGCAGTAGCCTGGACTGAGCACGGTCTGTAATTTTCATTGAGCAAAGAAAAAGCCAAAAATGTCACTCACCTCTCGTGTTTTATGAGCTCGGTAAGATCTGGGAGCAGGAGGACCCTCCTACTTCACATATTGTACTGCATGACAGCACCTGTAAAAAAATCAAAACTATAGACGCAACATCTAAGAGAGGGTTAAACTGAATGTCCAACAGTTAAACTGTTCTGTCTTGACTTCCGTGATCACAAATCCCGGGAGGTGGTGTAGTGATTAGCATTGAGTTTGCAGCAGGGAAGTTTCTGCTGGGAATCTCAGCAAGGGCTTGTCCTCGGGGAGCTGGTTTTCCCCGAGCTTGTCTGGATTTTTTTCAGATACTCCAGCTAGTAGAAAAAGGGGTTTTTCTAGGGTTATGTTTGCCCAATGTGTGAACGTGCAATCTTGGCAAATTAGAAAAAACAAGACAGGAGGAATAGTTAAGCCCTCTGGGTTTACTTACAGGGAAACATCTGAATGTACACTATCTTGCAAAAAGTATTGGCTCACCTGCCTCGACTCGCATATGAACTTAAGTGACATCCCATTACTAATACAGACGGTTCAATATGACATCGGTTCACCCTTTGCAACTATAACAGCTTCAACTCTTCTGGAAAGGCTGTCCACAAGGTTTTGGAGTGTGTTTATGGGAATCTTTGACCATTCTTTCAGAAGTGCATTTGTGAGGTCACACCGATGTTGGAGGAGAAGGTCTGGCTCTCAGTCTCCACTTTAATTCATCCCAGAGGTGTTCTGTTGGGTTGAGGTCAGGACTCTGCAGGCCAGTCAAGTTCATCCACACCAGACTCTGTCACCTAGGTCTTTATGGACCTGCTTTGTGCACTGGTGCACCAATAAAACCTTTACAGTATTCCAATCTGAAGGATCTAGTCGAAGTCCCAGTCCATCCCGAATGTTGTTACGTTTTGTTCTTCCTCTTCACCAAACTCCACCAAAACTTTGCACTTGGCACAATGCAGTCAGACAAGTACCGTTGTCCTGGCAACCGGCAAACCCAGACTCGTCCATCAGATTGCCAGATGGAGAAGCGCCATTAGTCACTCCAGAGAACGCGTCTCCACTTCCCACTGTTCAGTGGCGGGAGCTTTACACCACTGCATCCGACGCTTTGCATTGCACTTGGTGATGTACAGCTGGATGCAGCTGCTCGACCATGGAAACCTGTTGCATGAAGATCTCTGTGCACTGTTGAATGCATCTTGAATAATCTGAAGGCCACATGAAGTTTGGAGATCTGTAGTGATTGACTCTGCAGACGATTGGTGACCTCTTCACATTATACGCCTCAGCATCCGCTGACCCCGCTCCATCAGCCTAAGTGGCCTACCACTTTGTGGTTGAGTTGCTGTCATTCCCAAACACTTCCTTGTTCTTACAATACACCTGACAGTTGACTGTGAAATATTTAGGAGCAATGAAATTTCACGACTGGATTTGTTGCACAGGTGGCATCCTGTCACAGTTCCACGCTGGAATTCATTGAGCTCCTGAGAGCGACCCATTCTTGCACAAATAGTTGTAAAAACAGTCTGGATGTCCAGGTGCTTGATTTTATACACCTGTGGCCATGGAAGTGATTGGAACACTTGATTCCAAATATTTGGATGGATGAGCAAATACTTTTGGCAGTAGAGTGTATATTGCAACAATATGTATAATATTTCGCAGACAGATAATTTCCCGCTGCAAGTTTTGTGCCACCTCTGTGATCAGTCACAGGCCCTGGTACTTAATGCGTGAGAGGCAAATGATGGAGTTTGAGACACAAAGCAGGTCTGCATTGTTCTCCAACTGAATTCACATTGATTTTCTTTCAACAGAGTCTATGAGCCATGGCAAAGGGAGACCATTGTTTGCCAGGAGGGGACACTATGAACAGCAGAAGATTCATGTGGCGGTAGGATGGAGTTATCTCGTCAGTCCAGTAAACAGATTTGGAACACATTTGTTCATTTTCAGATACGCTACCATGTTAGATGCTTTCATCTAACACGTCTAAAAGTCTTCACGTACACAAAGAATTGAGGCAATATTACTAAAAGACTTTGACCTCCTTCTGCTCTGTCCACCTTCCAGAAGCCCAGCACGCCTCCTCATCCTCAAATTCACATTCCTCATGTCCAAGTGAGGCCCATGAAGCCCAGTTGCTACCAGTTTGGACAGAGCTGTTTACCCCAGTCTGGCTGCTGTGACCTCTGCGCAACATGCCACTGCCGCTTCTTCAATGCAATCTGCTTCTGCCGGAAAACAAACTCGCAATGCCAGCAGCAGCAGCAAAAGCCGAAAACCAGAAGAGCAAAGCAGACACGAAAACAGAAGCGAAGGCAACGTTCGCTGTGATCCAGTGACGATGCATTGACCTTAAACTTTTTATAATTCTTGTCAAAAGCACCACCATAAATAAACTCGCTGCAACTAAAATTTAAGCTTAAATTGTGACTGTATATAATAATAGTACTTTATACCATCAACAATATGGAAATATAATATAATCTTTGTTGTAGTTTGTTTTTATTATTGTTCTATCATCTCAGTCTCAGTGTGTTATGTAGCACCTTGTATTGCTGTGTTTTATCAAAATTATCTTCACGTTTGTAAAAATTACATAAGAAATCTGTATATTATTAAGGAGCATACTTTTGCTCATTTTAAGATGCGGTATTAAAAATCGGCAGAGTTCTGATACAGTCAAAGTCTGTATTAAATAAGACGGTTGTGACATTATTTATTCGGTCATCTTCACCATCTTGGTCATATGAAAATTGTTCTGAGTGAGCAGCAGGTCCAACCGGGTACTGCTACCACCACCCAGGTCCATAAGGCAGCACTTTACCACCCCCTTGATGGGTATTCCTGGCATAAAGAAGCCAACACATGTACAACCCTTAATGAAACCTGAAACAGATGCTCACTATAGGTTGATATGAGGTACATCTGGAGTAAAGATGCAGATTGCAGTGAAACATGGGAAGGTTTCACATGAAGGCTTGATGTCTGGAGTGTTGCACCAGAGGTTATCTACAACATTCTTTTAACTCAAAAAATGTACTCTGGCTTTCATTCATAGAGACAAATGATCTCTCGGCTCTCAGGCCTTGATTATTCAGTTTGGCTCCACAAACGGTTATAAAAAGTCAGTTGATGGAGCCAAATGATAGTGGGTGTATTTGTAGTCTTTTAATCCCTGGGAAACTTTCTTGTGGTATTCTCAACACCTACGACTTCACACAGATCTGTCTCTTTTTACAGAGCTATATCTTGGGTATCTTGACCTTACGATTTAGTTTTCTCTCCGAAAAAAAAGAGATACTGTGAGATCCTATGAAAAATTATATGTGTGCTCTCAACCATCTCCAAAGAGCTTCACCAATGAGAAGTGATCTGATAGACGTGGAATGAACAAAGATTAAGCCGTCGGAGTCATAGTCGGGCTTCTAAATAAAGTCTTCATTTCAGTGTTATTATTAATAGTTTTATAATATTTTCTGCTTTGTTGTGACATTGTTGAGAACTCCATGGATCTTGAAAACCTTTCCAAGGTTTACAGATGACAGTTTTCATATTTTCAGCAGCATGATATATGCACACCACAGGCTTCTTTGCCTGAGTCACTTTGTCTAGAGTTACACAAATGGTACAAATTATACTTGTTCATGTATAATACATTGGCTGATGAAGACTCTTTAATAATAAATGCTTACAGTTGCTTGCCTAAAACTATGTTAACAGCACTACATGTATCTCTAGAGTGAGTAAGCTGCATACGTTTAAAAATGCTCAATAATGACTACAAATGATCCTCTAAATGTGGCAGTTTTGCAAAGAAAGAACGTTGAGAACCTTCGAGGTGATCACAAAGGTAGGGCCTTCACTAACAGTCCATCCAGGTTGTTAGATCCGGTCACAACAAGGCTATGAAACAGTTTTAGTTTTAATAGAACATTTTGTTCACAATTAGTACTTGATTTATTTACAGGTTTATTTAGCCTAGGGTCTTCTATGCATATAAAATTTATAGAAAGTTGTACAAAATGTACAGAGAAACGTCTGCCAAACGTTTGTTTTCCATTTATTGTGTACGAAGCTGGTTAATTATTTCCTTATTTTCTTTCATGTTCTCCCACCTCCCCCCTTCAGCATGAGCGTTATACTTTCTCCAAGTAGTTTCCCACAAGTCCCTGGATGCATCGTCACACGCATCCAACTCTGAAGGTGGCCAGTAAGTTGTACTCTGAACACCCTGTCAGTGCAGGTAACATTTCCTTTGGGCGAGGGAGGGTTACACCCGACGCCATAGCTGTGTAAGGTGATGGATTAGTTTGGTAATTAGGTAAGATGGCGACTCGGTGCTTGCTGATTAAGTTTGGCAGGTTGTTTGAAAGCGTGCACTTTCTCATCGTGTCCTTAGAAACCCACAGCTTGTTTTTTTGGGTTTTTTTTTTTACATGCATGACTTCAAGTGTAATACAAGCTTTGAATCTTGCTATTAATATATTTTATCTGACAAAAAAAAGTCACCACCTGGATTTAACTAAGCAAATAGGTCAGAGCCTTCCAGTGAAAATGTTCCAGCAGACAACCAGTTATTTAAATTCAGTGACCAGCTTCTCAGTCCTTAAACAACCATTTCAGCAGACACAATCTGTTATCCCACCCCTGGCTTTCACCTGTAGTGTGCTGGGATAGGCTCCAGCAGACCTCCGTGACCTTGCAGTGGATAAAGCAGGTACAGAAAATGGATGCATGGATGGAATCTGTTAACACGTCATCAAAAAGGTGTTACTCTGCTTACGTAGGGTCACATTATTGGTCTGCATCAATAATAATCAGTGTTTGATAAAGTTAAAATATGAGCATCTTCAAACACAAAGTGTGTGGCTTACCTAAATATGTTGTTAAATATGTGGAATATGTTAAATATGTGAATTACCTAAATATGGTATGTTGGATAAAACAGTTGTGCAGCCAGAAAACCACATACAAGTAAGGTCAAAATAGGCTTCTTTTGGCCAGGAAACTTGAAGATTTCATTCTGGAGCAGTGGGAAAGGGTCATGTGACCTGATGAGTTCCCATTTACCCAGAGTGATGGGTGCATCGGGGTGAGAAAAGCAGAGAATGAGATGATGCATCCATTCTGCATACTGTGCATATCCGTGGTGGTCATATTATGATGCGGGTTTGCATCCATTAGTGAAGCAATGTGCCAAAAACCTTTCCAAGTTGACAGTGCCAGGATTAATCGAGCTCATAACAAGAAGGTGTACTTCTTCTGTGTATCATTTCACACACTGCAGTCCAGACTTCAACCCCACTGAGAATATTTGAGAACTTTACACAAAGGCCTGTCTGACTTTTCCATCATCGCTGCAGAATCTTGGTGAAAAATTGACGTAGCCCTTCACTGAAATAAATGGTATAATGTTGCACAGACTTATCTAAATAAAACGCAGACTGAAATCAAAGTTGTCTTAGGAGTACCTAAGTTTGCTCCATGTGATTTTAATTATTCCAAATGTCCTCCTTTGAGTATTTCCTCTTTTGTAAAGGCCTAGTTCTTTCCCCGTTTCAGGTTCGGATGAATGAATCGTGGTTAGTACAATCTACATGAGTTCTGCAAACAGGTCCCAATCCAGGTTTACATGTGAAAGAAAAGAATTTAAAATGTGAAATGGAGCTGAATATCAATCCATTACCCCCTGTAGCTCCATGAGTTTCATTCATCAGTGTTGATGTGTTGATCCATAAACCAATAAAGATCCTCCAGAGCTAGATGATGCTTCCTAGAAGGTAATCAAATATTCCTTTAAATGAAAATGAAACAGATATTTTAAAACAAAAAAATATCTTTCTGCTGCTTTAAGTGGTACGTCAGTTCTCTGTACGGATCCCTTTGTCCACTACTGACATACCCACCAGGAGAGACGACGTCTGGATAATTCTGGAGATGAGAGGGCTCTTCAGTCGTACTGGACGTCTGAAGTGCACAAAGCAAAAAGAAATGGTGAGAGCACTGTCCCCTGCAGTGTTGCTGCGCTGTTGAACACCGTCCAGTATCTCATGGAGATACTGGCATCACCTGTGTTTTCTGGAGTTTCTCACATAGCAGTGGAGGCAGAATTGTGTTAAATTTGCTCTGGAGAAATCAGGCTTCATCCAGGTGGCAGTGGTAGCAGGTACACCAGGGCATCTTGAACTTCAGCCCCCCCAAAAAACAAAAAAAAAAAACATTAATGACTCTGCTGTTGTGGGGTATGTCAGTGGTGGACAGGTGTTTCATTATAGGGGGGTGGTGGACCACTTTGTGGCATCATGTGGGAACAATCACCTTATCTTGAACATGAACAAGAAGATGATTGTGGATTTGAAGAGGACCAGCTTTAACAGAAACATTACTTCCACTGTGGAAAACATGACGCTGAACCAATGGCATCTGAGTCCGAAGATCAAAATAGACTAGATGGAGATGCAAGACTGAAAAATTATGGTTAAAGTTAACAGTATGCATGGTGCTGCTGCTACTGGAGCTCACGTTCATGCAACAGGTGAAGCTGAAAAGCTGAGCAAGAACAATGCCTGCTTTAATTTACTTTGTAATACTTGGATTCTTTGACTAGTGCAGTAACAGGAGACTATGATGCTACGATGGACTGCTGCTGGTGAACAGATAGTACCCATGCACACAATTCTTGATGAGCCTGACCCGCAGACACCCACACAGATGTGATGCAGCTCTGGGGAAAAGTCAGTTCGGGATAGAGCCAAGCTCATCAAGTCTCGCTTGATCTGATCCACCTCTGTGGCCTGAGGATCTCTATAGACCTTGAGTAACAAGTAGCAACAAATTTGCACGTAAAATGTTTGAGGTTCATATTTAAGTACATCCGAATGCGTCATGGGTAAGCTCTACTCCTGTCTCCTATCATGTGTAGTAATTGCGTAAATGAGGAGCATTTATATTTTTATTTATATTTGGACTTTTATTTTTACAAAATGCAGATGCATTTAAAAATGTGCTTTAAACATGAGAATTAATTACAAAAAAAAAAACATCTGTGCTTCAAATATAATTCCTTAAATGCTTGTTAAATGCAATATATCCCCTAGCTGCCACGATGCATAGCAATAAAAGAGATAATTTAATATTACAAGTTTATGTTCTGAGTTTGCTGTTGACTCCTGTGGATGCATGTCGCTGTCTCCATCATCGCTGATAAAAAAGTCTTTCTAGTTATTGAAACAATGCAGTTGTCTGCAGTAGAGCATTTTTTGGATGTAGAGAAATGTGTTTTTCTCTCTTTTTTTAATACAATGTTTTGGTCCACCGCTTGGATGAGTTTTTGAACAGAACACGTATATATTACATTACTCAAACTGACTTCTATTGCCACATCAGAACATCTTCTCTTTTCCTTGCTCTCTCTTTTTTTGTAACATGAGCCTTGTACACAGGTAGATGTGCAGGTCCATGGTGCAGTTTTACTCCTCCTTGTATGGTGCTTCCTGGCCAAGGATTTATGTTAATAAATGAGCAACAGCACCACACTTTTAATATGCAATCAGCTGGCTTTGATGAAGATTGACTTCGTCTAAGGATCTGATCTGAGAATTCTGAGAGTTTGTGAATCTAGAATAAGCTTCTAGTAAGGAGGTCAGAGTTATGAAGTGTTCATGAACGAGGCCTGGTACCGTGTGTGCTGTGCTCCACAATAAAAGGAGAGAAAGGCTCATGTGTCAGTGGACCAAATTCCTCTGGATCACCCTGCTACAGCCATCAGATGGATAATCAGAATGCAGGGTTTTTTTGTTTTTGAATGTCCTGGAAGTGTTCATGAAGAAACAAATAATTATTGGGGTCATGTATGTGCTGTCTCCCTTTGGTTATTTTACTTTTATTTTTTGCCTGGAACATATGAAACTCCTAACTTTTGTGTTTGTGTAGGCCTACGACATGTGGAGGCTGCAGGATGGGGGTAGGGATGTTCAGAGTCCCCTTCCTGTAAAATGAGTGTTAGAATAGTCACCTAAGAGTCAAGACAGATGTACAGACCCCCACAAGCATGTGATCGACTAATTTTATGATAAATTCAGATTGCTGTAAACCCTGAACTGGTGAACAGAGTGGTATTCATATTTACTCGCAGACAATCTTCATGGTAAACTTCCATAAACATACGCACCTACACAAACTTCCAGAGTGTTCCTCTGCTGGGTAGATGTTGTAAAGAGGTTTTTATTTACTTCAGAGATGACCTTGTGATTATGCAACTGTCCAAGTCTTGGAGTATCTCTTAGAGTATCTCTTATCTCCATGATGGATTTGTTTTGTTGCGTTTTGAATTTTCTTCAACCACATGTTGTGGGCTCATTGAAGCATCTTTAAAATGCAAATGACACACATGGAACCAATTTCACAAACCAAGTCCATAATCCATAAATTACCACTTGAGTCATATATGCACCTCTTGGGACTTTTTTTTTGGGGGGGGGGGGGGCTATTTGTATTTCCATGGTCTTGGTGGTTTCACACACCTTGTAGTGGTACACGTTCTCCCTGTATGCTTATTTTCTGCATGTTAGGTTAGTGATCCTAAACTAACCCTAAGAGTTAGTGTTGCTTGTTTATTTGTGATGTACTGGTTAGGATGAACCCCAACTTTTGCATGAAGACAGGTGAGATAGGCTCCTGAAGACCCCCATCACTTTTATTTGGAAGATACAACAATGGACACAGCTGAATGACTGAAAAAGGAACATTTTAAATGATCATCACATTTATCTGTTTTAAGCAACCTCAAATATCTGTTTGATCAAATGTGTTACAAGTGATACCTTCAGAATGTGTCAAACTTACTTTTTTAATGCCTGCAATTAGATCTTAAATATACCAAGGTTTGGAGTAGGGCCAATGAGCAAGTCCTCTGGATGACAACATCATACATCTGTTATTGAGTGGCGTGCCATCTTCATGAATGAAAAATGGTAGTTTGGTTATTAATCATTCTGCAGACTTTCTGTAGCAAAATAAAATAATGTACGGAAGTAGGGAATTGTCACCCCAACAAAAGAAAAATAGAGTGATATCATGTTATGCCGTGAAGTGTTTATAGTTCTAACAATGTTCTAACGATATCGTTAGAATATTGCAATATTCTAACAATAATATATACTGCAATAATAATTACAAATATAATTATCACATTATTAGAATATCCACATATCATGTCATAACAAAAACCATTTACATTCTTAGAATATATTTTTATATTATAATATGGTAATAAAAAATTTTATAACGTTAAAACGTTAAGTTCTTTAAGTAAAAAAAAACATCAAAAAACACATATATATATATATATATATATATATATATATATATATATATATATATATATATATATATATATATATATATATATATATATATATATATATAGCAATAAGCTGATATTATATTGTTCAAACGGGATAGATTTATTGTAAAAACACTTGCTGGGGGTGGCAGCTCTGTGCTTCCATAGACCTAAACTTTCCTCAAATAGGTTGCCTTTAATGGCCCCTGGAACCCAAATGTAGTAAAGATTTAGTCTCTCATGATATGCAAATACAAATTAAGAAAAGACCATCATCATTTTTCCGAGTTTTTGAGGGTTTCTTTCTGACCCTTTATCTGTTCAAAGAAACCACTATTTATAAAAAACGTCAAAAACGACTATAAGCAGCAATGCTGATTAACTAAAACCTGGGAATGAAAGTGAATAAAAAGAGGTGCAATGTCTTTTGCTTGGGTAAAGCGTCCGTGTGGACTCGCGGGCCGACTCCGCCGCGGCTGCTGTTATTACACAGCAGTATTTCAGGCGGCGCCTGTCTCCCGTCGCCTGTCTCCCGTCTCCCGTCTCTCGGCTCGGCTGCTCGGACGCGTCTGTTCCGTCAGAGATGGCAGCAGCGCCGTAGCGGACTCGGGGGCCTGGACGGTTATAGACGACCGCAGCGTCAGACAACCTGGAACCAAACGAGCGAAACGGCCAGCAAGGTAACCCGGCGGCGTCCTTTTGCTCTCCCGACGCACCGCGAGCGACTTTGCCGCCGTGTTCGACGTTAATTGTACAAGTTTGTGCCCGCGTCCGACCGAAGTGTGTGTGATGGCGGACAGTTAGCCGCGCTGCTAAGTACGTTCACTGCGAGCCGGCTAGCAGTGCTAACGCGGCTAACCTGGCCGAGCTGCCGCGTTAACGTTACTACAAACTGGATCGATCCGGGAGTCGCACACGCTTATATGTGCGAATATACCCGTCCGGACAGCCAGGCAATGTAATAGTCGAAAGGCAGCCAGCCACCTCGTATGCACTCTCCGTGTAATATTATTATAGAGATTTCCTTTTTGACCTGTAGCAAGGTGGCTAACTTAATGCAGTTACGATCGCGATTTTCTTTCTCCTCTAAATAACTAACACGTCCTTAACTCGGCATCTAACACGCCGTTTGTATGTGATGTATGCTGCAAGTACATTTGATCTTCCAAACATGTACTCGGACTGAAGTATTCCGGATCTAAAGCCTGGAGGTTAGCTGTTCGGTTCCAGTGGGTGAACCGAAGGCAGCATTTAAGGAGACTGTCTAAAGTTAAGATATCTGCATGAACCTTATCAAAGTTTTGATGGGTTCTTTTGCTTTTTATTATCTCAGAGGTTTTGTTGCTTTTAGGTGGTTTGAAAGTGGGATTCGTTTATCATCCTTTAGTTCATGTTCATGTTTGCTTAACGCTGATTTCTGTCAACTACGTTGTTTACCTTAGATGTTGACGTTGTTTTGTAATTTTAGGAATTTGTTAAGCATGCATCACGAAAGTAAACATGGCCCTGAAATGCTATCACTTACTGAAGCAGTGATAAGAGCTGTCAGCGGAGCCCCTTCCTCTTTAAATACTTGAGGGGAACAGTGTAATCAAAAGATCGGACACCTAGACAACCATATGAGCTGAGGGGGTCCAAACTTTTGACTTCAGGGATCCTTGCAAACTTGTCTATAGTTTTAAGGGAAAACAAATCATCACCAATAACCAGTGTATTGCTTTTTTTTTCTTGTTCTTTTTTTAATAACATTAACATTAAATGATCTAGGGCTGGGTGATTTATTATTATGACCTCGACATTACAATTTTTACTTCAACTACTATTAATGAACAATTTCTTTTGTGTAGGATAAGTGTATATAAGAGTTTGATGTCATGGTTTGCTCTGTAAATGCAGTCAGCTACTAACGATGGCGTAGTTTTTTTTAAAGTGTACATACATTTGTGACTTTTAAATAATTTCAAAAATGCATACAATTGCATACAAATTAACTATTTAGGCTTATTTGTCAAATTCTTAGGTAAAAGTTTCCTTAAACAGTAGAAAACAAACCATGTAAACTTTGTAAAATTTTCTTGTAAACCTGGCTTCTAAGCACAACCATGTACAAAGTAGAAAAAATCTTAAACGTCTTGCAGAATATAAGTTGCATCTTTTGTAAACAAACTTTAAAATATACCATGCGCAAAAATACTAATAGAAAAAAATGTCACAAAAAAAAAAAAAGCCAAAATGTTAATACAGCACTGCTGAAAGAGCAAAGAAGGCTGAATTCACACAGCAGCGTTGTGTCTACACAACTAGTCTGGTAATGAACTCGTACACGGAGGCCAGTCAAAAGCAAAAGCAGGTAATTTTGTAACACACATTGGAGGAAAAACTCATCATCGCTGTCTTCAACTGTGAAATTCACTTCTGCCTGCATTTCTGACAACAGAATGCACCTTAAAACGAGGGCTGGCAGGTCCCCTGTGGAAAGCTGAGATGATCCCAGCCATGAAGACAGTGTCGGCCAGAAGTGCTACGCTCCATCATACGCTATACGCTATGCCATACTGCTGTGTGGCGATCGTTAGATTGTGTGGTCATGCGATGTGATTATGTTGCAGGTGCCACAATAAGAATGAAAAATTTTTGCGCAGTGTTTACATTTTACTTCTTTTTCTTGTGTGTCATCTTCAGTAAATCCAAAATATGTCAAAAAGAAAGACACAGCATTTTTCCTTGCTAAAACATCTTGTTCGCGCGTCTTAACGCTGAGTTACCCTTCATGTTGCGGTCTGGACAGGCCAGTTACGTGACTACAAACGGAGCCCCGGCAGTAGTATGTTTTGGAGCAGCACTTGAACAAAGCATACACACTTTTGGGATGGTAATAACAAGTGAACAAAAATGAAATAACTGACAGGCATGATTACATCGCTTACAGGTTTTAAATGTCCATTTTGATTCATTTTTAGATAATTGCCAAGCCCTAAAACGATCTCTTGAATATTCAATCTCTTCATAAAACAAAACGGCAGATTGATATTGTCTGTTCAGTACATCAGTAGTGATATTAGGATGCGATATATATTATAGTCTTGAGTTGTATATCAGCGAATTTCTAGGCTCATATCTCAGTGTCATTTTCAATTATTTGTGTGCTATTAGATATGACAGGTGAATTATTTGGACAGATGTTCAAATAATTTGCTGTAATTTCAGTGCCCTTTGAACAATAATTAGATTTTCCTGTCAAATTTTGAAGCAAAGTCAGTGTATCTGTTCCTCAGGGTTATTGTGGTTTACAAGTGTTTGGTGTTAAAAGCTTGTTTTCAAATTAGAAAACTAGTTGTCCGACAAATACTGGGCCATGAGGGCAGAACCATCTAGCGCATGAGTGTGTCTTACCTTGTAATATTTCTAAATGGTAGTCTGTAAAAGCTTCATGGTGACAGAGATAGATTTATGAAACGATGACCGTCCATTTCTACATCTTATCCTCATCCAAATGTAGGTACTGTGGTTTAATGTGAAGGTCATGTTATGATAGGAACTCTTGAGGTAACAAAATGTATATACCTTGTAAAATACAGTTCTATAAAGTTTAATCAGATTTTGTAATAATCAATTTGTATAGATAATGAAAAAAATTGCTGTAAACCAAGAATCAAATTGGGTGAAATCCCCTAAAATGTATAATTGCATATTTATAATCTCATACAGAGGAGGAAAAAAGAGAGACATCATATTAACCTGCAGTCAGCCAATACTTAACAATAATGTAATGACAATAATGTCTGTCAGTAGGCCCAGGTACTGTTCCTTTGCACTTTATGAAGACTCTTGATCAGGATGAGAAATGGTAAAATGCCACTGTGTTTGTCCTACTTACTTGTTTAATCTTTCTTTGCTATTGTGTTTTAGTATTGAGTGTCCTGCAGTCTCTCGAGTATCAGCAGGGTTTTGGGAGCTGAACTTGTCACATACTGTAAACATTAGTGCCACATTGGTGATGAATTATTTTCAGGAACCTTAGTCATGAGCTAAAACCTTGTGCTGGCTCTAAAAAAATACTTGTTTTATTCTCTTTTTTTCCTTCCCTCCTTCACACTCAAGTATGAATGTTTTGAAAATGTAGAAAGCGGCATTGGGAGCTGGAGCCAACCAACAACATACTAGTATATCATTTATCACATTCAGTACTGACATTATGGCATGAAAGACTGGTATCAGACCAGTTTGCTTGTTTATTTATGCACACAAACATTAATTGGGGACTAACAATAAGGTATCAAAGCATGCTAGGTAATTTTGTCAAATTTAGTCATTAAAATGTAAGGTTTTGGCATTTTTAAAATGACAGACCTGACGTGGCTTATTTAAGGGGGTTTATAATACATTCAGAAAATAATTGTGCTGTAAACTTAAGTTTAATTAATTTATTATTCCATTGAGTCTGCATAAGTGTCTCTTATTCAAATACTATTTAGGAGTTTCAGTAATTGTTTGGGCTTTTTAATGTTGGGCTATTGTGAAGTTATTACATTAATGTTGCCCACGTTTCCTTGGAAATGAAAGCTATCCTTGCCAGTATTGTCAGAAATTTTATTTAGATGTTTTTTTTTTTTCTAATTCTCTGAATGTAACTGTACTTTTATAAGGACGTAACATTTCAGCTGCGTGTGCATACATGCATTCATATCCAGCATGTGTATGCAGGTGTGATGCGGACATGTGACTGTAACTTCATGCCTTCATGTTCACATTGTTTTGAAATGGAGTTGATGAGTTGTTAATGTACACACATGGCAGTAGTCGAGTTTCCATTACACTTTTGTGCAAAAGGAAATCGACTCTCTGAGATAAAAGTAGTGCCGCAGGGCGCCAGTGTTTCCGTAACTCTGTTTCTTGTCCTGCGAGACTATAGTTCAAAACCACAAAAAAAACATCAACCTCAACCTTGAAGAAGATGAACAAAAACATCTTTAGTCTTTGACAAATTATTGCAATTAATGTTGAGAAAATAGTTAGATGATGAATGCAGCGGATGATCATTCAAATGGTTATTCACAGGCATGTAATACATAATGATTTAGTAGTGTTATGAGGCCAAAACCAGCTGGAGACTAGATTTTGATGACTTTAAATTGACCATCTACATCACAGCCAGCGCTGCTAGACATGTGTAAATGTGCAAAAAAGTGAACTTGCAGTAGTTAAAAAAACAAACCTCATACAGTTGTGAAATGTTTTCCTTCCTGGATTGATGGGCAGAAACAGTTGCTGCTACCATTGTGTATGTAAATATATAGGAGCCTGTCTGTCCAAAAGCTGATACTTATTGATAATTGAGTATATCGCAGTATCTGCAAAACTACATGTATATTGAATATTGTTTCATTGTGCCCCATCCTGGTCACAGTGTTCACAGCTCAAGATGTGAAAGCTCTGCAACATGTGATTTAAAGCTGCTCACAGCTTCACTGGTACATCTATAAAGCATTAGTGATGTCTGTGAGTTTAGACGCCTGCGTACAGCCCAAAGAATAGCTATCAATAAAAGCTTAATGTTTCTTTTAATGACATCAGTCAATAAAAAACATTTAAAAAATTTGGATATTTGGCTGTTTCAGACGGTTGATGCAACATATTTCCTAATGTGTTTTCTGTCTGCTGCTGAGAATGTGCTCACCTGTGTGCACGTATGCATCTGGGAGTGCATGGGGGCAGAGCTGGTACAAGCAATACAAAGAGCAGAGGAAATTGTGAATGTGCAACCAGAAACATGCTTGGCATGTTTTTGGCTCCATCTAATGCTATCCTCTGCTTTCCGTCTGTCACACTAACTGCCTTCATGTTCTTTTTTGCGATAGTTTTAGAATTTTCTAGATATCTTAATTGGCCATGGAGTTGTGGCTATGAGAGGTGCTCTGGCAAATCCTGTGTGAGATGGCAAGATGATAATAAAGGGGTTCTTAGACTAATTTTAAAACCTAATAACTAAATAAAATAGTTGAAATTATTGGGAAGTTCATAATCCGATTAATCATTTCAATAATTGATTATAAGATGATAAAAGTACTCATTCTTTGCAGCCCTATCAGCACTTATCAATAGTGTTATTGATAACAGCTATATTGGCTAAAGCAAAACCCTGTCTTTTCTTTACCTGACTTTTGCTGTCCAGAGCCTTGGGGGTAAAAGACTCTTATTTAGCTCTCATTTTTTAAATTATGTATGAGGTTATTTAAATGGTGTGCTAATAAAAAAAAAATAAAGGATAAAAGATGGACACTACACTACTACTCTACAAATAGAACATGCAGACTCCACATAGAAGATCTCAAGCTGGAATTTGAATCAGGAAACTTCTTGATGTGAAGCAACACTGCTAACTACCCAACATAAACATTAGATTATCACCAGACCAGTTATTGTCATTACATTAGAACAAAAACCTAACAGCTGTAGGACTGAAGCATGAGATGCAGCTCATATGCTTTTAAACGTATTTGTATATCCTCAGACATACTTGCTCTTCAGTTGTTTACTTCTCTTGATTTTATTGTCCTGACAAAATAGCTACATCAGCTATGTTGCATTGTATACTTTTCACTTTTTTCGTCATATAAAGCGATACGATTATGTGAGATCCTGTTACTGTTTGAAAACCTCACACAGCTCAACATGCTAGAGATTTCTCTAGTGCACAGCACTAGCAGATGTGGCTCCAACTGAAGAGTGAAGTGATGATTGTTGGCCTTTTATAGTTAAAAAATGTTACTAAAAATAAGCAATACATCTGATTTATGTATTTGTGGTTGTCGAGACAGCTGTCACTGCATTCAAATAAAGCGTTAATAAGGCAGCTCTTAAGTTTTTATTAGTAAGTATAAACAATTGGCTACAGAACATACTTGACTTCAGTGGAGAGGAGGGCTGGACATCTTTCAGAATAAACGGGACAAACGCTTTGTGATATTCTGCTATTTTCCCCTCACGCAGTGATGGATCATGTTGTCTGAATTCTGTAAAAACTTTGATTACTATCAGAACAAGCTTTTATTTTAATTTATTTGTTTATTTTTATAAATACGATCACTTTAAGAGCAAAAGTTACATGTTGTGGACAACATTGGCTTTATCATTATTATTGTTATAAAGGTTTTATGTACAACACATTTCTTCTAACCAAAGTAAAAGCTTGGAAACACATTTGTCTTGTTTACTTAAGTGGCTGGTTAACCAGCAGCAGCGATATGAAACCGTTCCTGGCACTGTGCTGCTGTGCAATCTCCATCTGAGCTCACTGATCAGCCAGTTCTGGCACGCGCTATGTCTGTCTTTTTAATTGGGTTCCTTTTAAGCTGCTTACACTGTGCCAGTTTTGATATGTTGTGATGTAACTTGACTTATGTTGGTCTAGTGTTGTCCCATCATATCTAAAAGCTCTCATTCCTTTCTGGAAACTTGACAAGATTTAAAACATTGGGGGGAGAACTAACTTATAGATTAATGGAGCTGAAATTCTGTGTTTTCAGTTTTACTTAATTATGTTTTTCTGAAACAATAATAACATTCATTCTAGATGTGGCCATTCTAGTATACCTCACTATCCAAAACGATAATCTTTTACCGTAGGACTTATCTGTTGAGCCCCATCCCACTCTCTTTCTCGCTCTTTATCTCACACACACATACACACACACACACACACACACACACGTTCTCACCGTACATTGGCTCCTCTCGTCTGAACTGATCAATACATGACCGTGTACAGAAGTAAGGCTTCCTGCCAACTGAGCTTTTCTTTTTTTTTCTTTTTAACATTTTGCTCCTTTTCAGAACCTTTTAGCAATTTTATTTAATAAATAGCCTTGTAAAAATTCCAGGAAACTTGCTTTACCTTGAATTGTGTGTTGTAGTGTAAACGGACAAAAATCAAACCAGCGAGATGGAAGCTGAGGCGGTACACTTTTAGTTCAGGGCTATATATCTCTGTTAACACAGCCATGCCAGTGATAATTCAGCGCTGGTAAATGAGAATACAGCTGCTCTATCAGTCTATGTCGCAGCCACAGTCCACAGTGGCAGTGCGGGTATTCTGCACAATCTGTCCCTAAACAGAAGAAGACGAGCCAAATCGGAAGCTAATCTATTCGATTGTGAATGATATGGTGTGGCACGATTTGATTCTTCAGGTCACAATTTGATTTAAAATGAATTGTAATTCAAGTCATGCATGAGTTGTATTTGAAAATGAAAAAGGAAAGTGGTTTTAAAATGTTTAACTCATTACAATATTGGGTGAATGACTTAAATAAAAGAAAGGATTGAGCCTCTCATTCATGGAAATACATCTTCTCCCTAAAGAGACGAAATGCAAAACTACGTTAAACTTTTTTCTATTTGTAATTTTGTGGCAAGCGACTTACGTCTGTACTTCTATGGAAATGATCCAATCATCCAACATTTTTATAACATATTTAAGTTCTCATTTTCAAGTTTTCATTTTGATGCATTGAATGGATCTGCAGTGACTTGAAGTGAAGTGGCATCTAAACCAGGGGTTGGGAACCCTGGTCCTCAAGGGCCCCAGTCCTGCACGTTTTAGCTGCCTCCTTGCGTCAACACACCTCATCTTAATTAATGGTCGTCATCAGCCTGCCATCAAGGTCTGGACAAGTCTGTTAATGACACAGCCATTTGTATCAGGGTGTGTTGAAGAGAGGAAATATCTAAAACATGCAGGACAGCGGTCCTCGAGGACCAGGTATCCCCACCCTTGATTTAAACCATCCAAAGCCATTTAAATTAGATTAATGGCCTTTGCATAGTTGTCCGCTGTAGTGACCATTGTATATAAAAGAGTTAAATATGAGGTCTGACACATTTCAACCTTAAAAAAAATGCATTAACTGGTTTTTGCATTTCATTAGAAACAGTTTCTTCATTACAAAGTGTTAAATGCTTGAATTCCTGAAATCGTGATATTAACTTATATAAGCTGTCTAATAGCAGACACTTGCATATTTCCCAGGTATGAGTGTGAGAAAAGCGTTGAAGTCAAGTATGGTTACATGCTGTTGTATCCTGGTATTGATGACTAACTTTTCCTCTATAGCAGTGAAAGTTAATACTTTAAGTCGAGGCTTCTTCAGGTTTATCTTTGTGGCTTTTTTAAAGCTGAGATCCAGCTTTCTCATTTTGATTTCTGTATTAAAAACGAAAGCACTATTTGCAGATGCTGCAGTGCTGAAACCTTGAGATGTGCGGTTTTCATTCTCTGTTCAAGTGTCATTGGTCTTCAGCGTGACTTTTTTGCGTGATCTCTTTATTATCCAGAACCATCTAAAATCCGAAGTGCAACCAAGTGCTTCCTGAAGATGAAACTGTAATTTAACGCTGAATGTTTGTGCCACTCTGTGTGCCAAGTTATTTTTGCCAAATAGAGGAAATATCAATCAAACCATCTACAAATGTATTGAATGATTCTGAATCTTCAAACGTAAGAACCCCAATTCTTTCTTTTTATTTCTTCCCAACACATCTACACAGTGGGTATGCTTTGGTAGCACTGCACACATGTTTTCTGACTATTTTAGCAGCTGCAGAGTAAATGAGATAAAAGTTAAATTCATATTGCATCTATTTATATGGTATGCCTTTTTGATTTTGTTTTAAATTATAGTGAGTAGAAATGATAAGATTGTTGAGCTTATTTAAGCTGTATCTGTATTAGTATTAAATCCTTGCGATACCTATTCTGTGCTGCAGGTCCATTGTGGTAATTTGCTTTTGGTGACCTTGTTAGTGGCAATTGCAAACAACCTAAATAAAAGATAGTAGATAGCCATAACATTATCTGCTAAACGCTCATCCGAGTCTTGCTCTAACTGAGGTTCAAATGTTTGCAACTATATAAACCCAGTTCTTCCTGCAAAGTTGAAATTATGATTTGCTATGAACATAAAGTTTTGTTTTGATGCTCACTGCTCTGTCCTTCCCTTTTAAAGGGATTACATGATAACTAAAGACATCAGGAGAGGAAACGGGTGTTCTTAATCTCACACCACTCAAAAAGTCAAAAGGAAGAAAAAAGGATTTTAGACATTGCTTATGCACAAACGGCGTCCTGGCAAGCAACAATGACTTAACAGAAAGCCATTTATAACTTGTAAAACTATAATGTTTTATTCAGTATCTGTCTGAACAAGTTATTGGTCAGATGTCAGACTGTAAACTGCTGTAGTTTGTAGGCTCTGTTAAGTCTTAAGTCATTTAATATTGTCTTCTTTTTTTCAGAGGAACCATGGGACACGGAGTGGGCTAAACCAGAGAGCACAGAAAAACACACCAGTTGTGAGTGAAGATGATTTATTTATTTTTTTCCCTTTTATTGTGTGTGGGGATTACACTGGTTGGACCTGAAGCAAGTGTGTCTCAGTTGTCAGCTATTGTGATCACATTGTGTGTTGTTGCTTCATTTGTGTGTTTGTGTGTTTTGAAGGCTTCTTGTTGTGGTGTATGACATGGCCACGACCTCATCTGGAGAAGAGACTAGCCATAACCACAGACGCACGTCACAGCTCCATGCCATCGGTGAGTCCGAGTGTACGAGGATAACATTTTGACATTAAAAACTTTTTAAAGGCTTACTGCTTCTTTTACTTGCTCTTTGACAGTTTCCTGTGCCAAACTCAAGCGGAAGAAGAGCCTGTTTGGGACTGCCATTTATGTGGAGGTGACAGCAGACGGGGAGTCACGCCGCACAACAAAATCTCACAGCTCCTCCAGCCCTAAATGGGATGAGAGGCTCACACTGTAAGAAAAAAAAATCGCCTATTCTCTGCAGCTGACTGGCAACGCGTTGCTGTTGGTGTTTTCATGTTTGTCTTTGCCTTAATTCATCACTCAGTTCTCTTCCAGCCTTTTCACTGCATTAAAAACAAATACATTTTGAATCCAGCATTTTTATGTGGTGGATATTTTATTGTTTTAGTCGTAGCTTGATGAAAAGCTTAATGAAAGTCCACAGTTTTGGACTTTGAGCAGCAATGGATGCTATATTTGAGTATAAAGGAGGAGCTCATGAATGCAGTAACTATATTTTTTGAGGACATAGAATAAAGAGCACATTGTCTGGATATTTCAGAGTTGAGAATTATGACATGAGAACCCTCAGGTGGCTCATCTGATAATCATTTGAAGAAGAGGGTTTAAGCTGTATGACAGCACACAGAGCTCTTTGTGTCATCACGCCAGTGGAGCCTGTAGCCTGGACATTGCAGCGCTCAAGCTTTCAAATGGCTGCACCAAATGCTGAAACATGTCATTACAAATGTTAATTGCTTTGATCAGGTGACTATTGCTGGCATGATGGAGTGCTGCGCTGTTTGTGCTCTCGTGTTTTCACGATGGATGTTTTTGCGAGCTGCTGTGGACCCCACTCATGACTATCAGGCTGTAATGTTAGATGTTTCTGATACGCTTAGCCTTCCACACAATGATTTCACTGTGCTCTTTTCATTTTGACTACATTAAAAAGCAAAAGTTGTATAAAAATGTAAAGGATAAAATAATCTGCATGTTTTCGTTATTTATTTGTTATTTATGAGAGATTACATGTTGAAAGAAAAAAGTGATTCATAGCTATTTTAGATTTCAAATGCACAAAAAAACAAAACATTTTTTGAGTTTGCACTCTACACTCACAAATATCTCCATTGATCCCTTTTTTTTTTACATTTATTTTAGTTGACAAGGTTACAAAGTTTAACACATGAAATGGTTGTTGGACATATATACTTTTATTATATTCAAAATGATGTTGTCGTGAAGAAGCACCTTACCACAATAAGACTTTGTGTCGTTAGTGAATTCTTCCTAGAATAAAAAGGTTAATATACTGCAATTTGTTTGGCTTTGTTTACATGTTACTGCACCAGAAAAATGATTTTTTTAAAAAGTTATTTTAACTGACTGTTGGCACTGGTTACACATGTTGCTTGTTTATGTTTGTGTTTGTGTGTTCTCAAATTTGAAGGAATGTAACGCCACACACACAGGTGGATTTCAAAGTATGGAGTCACTACACCTTGAAAGCAGATGCTCTGCTGGGCAAAGCCACACTGGATCTAGTTCAAGCATTGGAGCAGCATGGCAGAAGATGTATGATTAACAGACATCAAACACACAGAACGGCAAAATAGAAAATGTAGGGTGACATGTACCTCGCTGTTTTATAAATAAGGGTGCACAGCTTTTGCAGTACCAGGAAAAGGCTATTTAATTTGTTACTGATAATGGGACTGGCCAGAATCAGAACATGCATGGATTCTGGCCTTTTTCTGTTTTTTCCAGATACATTTGTGTGAAATTGAACATACATCTTTTTTAACTGTTTGGACATAATTAAAAAAAAAAAAAAAAATCAAATGGACTTAACGGGTCAGTTTGATTTATGTTCAGCTCTCATGTAAGCATAAATCACGTGACCACATTTCATTTGAACCATTTGGGCCACAGACATTTTGCTATGAGTACATTTGATGAAGTTGGAGATTACAAGTAAAATAGATGGACCAGTGAGTTTGTTCAGGTCTTGTTGGTATATTACACCAAAGCAGGTGGTCTGGCGGGGTGTTTGTCTCAATCACTACGACCGTGGCGTAAGTTTAAAAAAAAAAAAAAAAAAAATTAGTAGCATCCACTGTTTACGTGTGTCTTCTTTATTCTTTTGTTGCATTCTTCTTTTTTATCTCCTTGTATGCTGCTAGCAGTTTGCAAACAGCAAAACAGTGCTTTTTTTGTCAGTCAAGAGTTCTTGTGTGGCACTATGATGTCATTTCTGTCAATGCTACAAACAGGCCAAACATTTGCTTCATCTAAGGTGCTTCGTCCCAGAAATCTTGTGGTTTGTTCAGATTCAGCTTTGCAATCCTAAGTTTCCATGTTCTTTTTATAGAATTGAGACATTCTCTTTCTATCGTTTGACAGCCCTCCCAAACAAGCAATGCTGGTACAGTCTCTCTTTCTTTCTCTCTCTCCTTTTTTTTTGTTTTTTTTTCTTCATTGCACAGTACTCAACTTTCAGCATTCAACGTGCCAGCTGAGGCCTGTAGAGTCTGAGATGCAGCTCCTGTCTTGTTTTCTTCCTCTTTTTTTTCTTTTTTTTTCTTGAGTAGTGTATGGTCTAAACTTAGAGTAAACCTGCTGGGAATTTCCTGTCCTGGGAAGTTTGAAAGCTGTCTAACATATATTCTACTTTGAAATGCTCTACTCTACAAATAATATTTCTACTAAAATAATAATGGCTTCCATTATACAGTATTTGGAGATTATATCCTAACCCTTCGTAGAATGGTTGCTTCTTTTTGATCATTGCTGATGTCTTTCCTCCTTGGCTCTCTGTTAACCAACACCTGAATGCTCTTGCTCCTTTGGATCACAATTCTAATTTTTTTTAATTTAAAAATATCTACTACACTTGTGAAAACACATGTCTAAATACTGCTGTTAACATTTCTGTAGTCTTCTGGTTGATGTTTGCAGATTAGGCCTCCTAATCCTTTATCTCCATTCTGATTGTATTTGTGGTGACGCTTAATCACTGCCAGCAGATATGACACTTTGTGCATTATCAGCTTGAAATCCCAAAAAGTTCCAATATGTTTTTGTGGCTTGCTTTTTGTTTAATACATTTTAGAAATATTAAACTAGTATTTTCTGGCACTGCATTAGCTGTGTAACAGTATTGATTGAACAACGAGAGACATGCTGCCAACTTTTTTTCTGTTCATTTCTAACATCCACCTTGTTTTTGCTATACAGTGGAGAATGTGAAGGAGGTACTGAACCTGAATGTGGAGCATAAGGGGGTCCTTGTGCCCATGGGGGAGCTGACGGTGTACCTAGATGGACTCACTGTTACTGAACAGGAGGACCTGACACCACTTACCAACGGCAACACAACAAATGGCACGAGTGAGCTTAGTATTTACCTTTGCACTGGATGGTGATGATGATGTGTTGTCACATTTCTACCTTCAGTTAATTTTAATCAACAAGGAAATACCTCTGTGTAATTAACTACGTGTAATCCTGCATGCAGCGTCTCTGGTCTAATGTTGTTTTCTTAAATCTTTTCCAGAAGTCCAACAGAATGGTGACGCCGTCCATGAAAATGGGGACTCATCTTCCTCTTCTTCAAGGGCTGCCAGTAGGTAGGTGCTACAGACAAACATGGACACTTTCAGTAAAACAAGCCGTCTTAGAAAAGAGGTGATGGTGTATTTAACTGTAGTGGTGATACCAGTATCTGTTTTGTGCTAGCACAGAAAAGTGTGCGTCGTGTTTCTGTGTCTTTTCTTAGTGATGAGCATCTTGTGTATGATGTGAGTTTTTAGTTTAGTTTTTTCTTTTTAGATGGTCCAGTCAGTCCTGCCTTCATGACTGTGTGGGTGTGATTTGATTCAATGTGACTGACAGTTCTGGTAACAAATATTCTTTCAAATTAAATTAGCACTTGGAGGCATGTGTTGATTAATTATGGCTCTTTTGCAAAATCTTAAAAGCACAAAGGTAAAAGTGACATGGGAATGTTTTATTGTCAACCGAAGCAACAGGTTGGACAGTGCAGATTGAATTAAATTGAAGGATACTTTATTTAAAATGGGGCTACTGCCCTGCATCTGTTAATGTTTCTTTTCCCCCTAAATTCTTGGGGAGTGGAGGTCTCATCGTGCTCTGTCATTGACACCAATCCTGCCACTTTGATTCAAAGTCAGAGGCCCAACTCGCACATCGCTGTTGTGCTGTTTTTGTTCTAATTTGAATTCCCAGAGTTTGCGCTGAGAGTACGTGTGAGTAATCTTTGATTATCTCTGACTTCATCACAAGCAAGTGTTTGGTAATGAATCAATAAAACGAGTCTGTCAGATGTTGGCCAACTTGCAGGCCTTCGTTCACCATGCGGTCTTCTGTCGGGGAGCTCCAGGTGGCTGCAGCTTTCACCGAGCTTCACCCCAACTCGTCTAAAACAAGTTATACTTCTATATGGTGCATGTTCAGAAGGAAGTTTAAAAATACTGTTATTTATTGATTAATTACAAATGCAGATCATATGACTGTTGAGGACTGCTGAGTTGGGTTGTTTTTTTTTTTTTTTTAATTGGCTGCTTCTGATATTGTAGCAAATAGTGTGATTGATGGCTGAAATATCTGACTGATTTTATGGAACTATTTTTTATTTGATAAAATAAGAACACATGGTAACAGAGAAAATATATGAACATTTAACGCTTTGCTTGCTTTACTTAAATACAGCATCTCTACCAAATAAATCCAAAGATAGTTTAGTTTAAGGAAGTCATAAATAATGTAGCCCTGTGATGAACAGTCAACCTGTCCAGATGTAACCCGAGTTTTACCTGGCGACAGCTGGGACAGGCTCCCGGAGATCCTGTTATCTTGACTAGTTTTTAATCAGGTATTGAGAATGGATGGTTGCATATTATTATTATTCCTAACTCCAGATCTGTCTTATACACCAGGCAACCATTAATAATAGTTTAAATTGAACTATTTTAATGTATCATTTCATTGCAAATGTTATGTTTTTGTTGTTTGTTTGTTTTTTAAATGATGGCTATACTTTTGTATATGAAACATTGTGCACTCAGTTGAAGCTTATAATGAGCACTAAGTGAAATCTTATGAGCTAAGCTATTTGGAATATGTAACATGGTCAGATGGGTTACATTTTAAAATGAAAAGAAGCATTCTGACTATATAGATAACTTACAGGAGCAGCACCCTTTACATGACTAACCGTCTCAAACGTGCGCACACACACACACACACACTCTGAGGAGGCTGCAGGACTCTGTCCTGATGCTGTCAAAGTAACCTAATTTAATACAGTTAGCATAGGAAATGTATTCCTAATTTCCTTTGCAGGATCAGTAGAGGACTCTCTCTCCCTTCCTGTTGTAGGAGGACGAGACTAAAGTGTTTAAGACAGAACTGAGTAATTACAGTAGTCATCTAGTTGTGATTAAGGTGTGTTGCAACAGGTGATGTGGACCTGGGTTGTTTATTGATTAACTTGTAATTTTCAAAGACGTCAGCCAATGTAGAAATTCAGTGCACATGAAAATGGAAAATCTCCATTAACTGGATCTGTAACAAGTCGCTCTATCAGGTTTCAGGGGATCCTAAGAAACCTACTTCACATCCTGTAAGTTAGTCCCAGGTTTACGTTTCCAGCTGATGTATAAAACATTTTTCACTTGATAACTACATAACTTCAGTTATGTAAAGTAGGCATACATTAAATGTTGCATTTGCCATAGCATATAAAGTTAGGTTTTTACTTTGAAAGCTTGTTATTTTCTCCTTGGTAGTAATTTTCTCATTTTTACAGAACTTAGAGGCCCCACTTCAGCAGAACGATAACACTGTTCCAGCAGACAGGTCCTTCCTGCATCTCTTCCTTCCTTTTCCAGCATTATGGCATAGTCTACCAATGCTTCTAGGCTCAAATTGTAAATGATGAACCCGTTTATTGGGTCATCTCATTACTAGTTCGCTGGAGTATACTGATGCCGTGCTTTGACAAGGCCCTAATGTTGGGGCAGATTTCTTATTGGTTTTTCTGTCAACACGTCTTTGGGACGGGTTGAACTCTGCTGGCTTACAAAGGAGCTCCTTCAGCTGTACTCATTATGTTAATCCTATCCTATTACACCCTACTCTTACCTCTATAAAAAAACAGTCCCTTTGGCATTTGCAGAAGTAGAACATTCAGTATATTTCAACTAAATCAAGTGGAACTCCTCTGTTTTCTCTTAAAGCACAGTGAATGGAACGGATTTGGGTCCAAGGTCAGGTTCTTGTTCAGCCTCAAGTGGTGCAGATGTTCAGGTGCCTTCCAGCTCCTGCAGCCCAGCTCTTGATCACGCCGTTAATGGAGAAGCAAAACCTAACTCCACCCCAGTCCACCAACCCTCCGACAGTGACACAGAAGCTGGAATGGGTGAGTTTGGATTTCACATTGTGTTTGCCGTCGTCACTTATTTGGTATTAAAATTGTAAAAAGTAATGAAATCCCTCAATCGTAGTGTGTTCAAGAGATATTTTCATGGCTTTTGTATGTCATTTGTATCGTTAATTCAATCAGAATATTAGAATAATCAGTTGATACATGTACAAAATATTTGTTAAGCATGTACTGTGTAGATTAGATGCTGTAGAGACGCTCCTCCAACGTGGATAAAAACGGGTCCGAGCACCAGCGTAATGCATTTCTCAAGCTGATAACTGTGTTGCCAGGGATGGTGTCAGGCTTCTTAAAGTTTATGTTCTTCATGGATCATGTGGTTGCAGTGAACAGTAAAGAAGATCAGTAGATTAATTTACATTAGGTAGGGACTGAAATCGCTGCTGCTGTCAGCACCTCTGCCCTACTCCCCGGAGAGATGCACAGAAGTAATGAGAACGCGTGGAGCTATGTAGCGTGAAGGGCAGTCAATGCTGAGCCGATTCTAATAGAATATTAATTTTTATGTAACATGCCTACCTCAAAGATACCTCATCAGAAATACAATACAGTATCATTGAAACGTCCAGATATGTTATTGTTGTCTTAATGATACAGTTTCATGCTTGTGAGTACATAATGTCCATGTACCAACTGGTTTATCGGCATAAGTATACAGATTCCAAGACTGCTAGACTAATGAGATGTCATACAGTCAGGCGTTTAAAAAATGGCAAGTGTTTGTCCTTGAAATGTCAGCGATATCAAGTCGTGGACGAATCAAGTCAAAAGCACCATTGTTTTATTCTGTCTGCAGTGAATGGGGAGTCCTGTGAGGCGGCTGTCAGGCAAACGTCTGCAACAACAAGTGATATGGTGCCTCCTACAGGTGACCACGAGGACTCTGCTCAAGATGCTGCCCTTCCAGATGCAGATACAGCATCAAATAGCACACCTCAACCCCGGCCAACTTCTACGCCTTCGCCAGCCTCCTCTTTTGCTGCTAAACCTGCCGATGGCACCACTGCTGCTTCAACCACTTTTGCCTCTCCAACCCAGGGGGCCAGCACCAACACAACGTCTTCATCAGCATCGTCTTCCTCCTCAGCTCCAGTAGAAGCAAATGCTTCAGGAGCTGCAGGTGGCAGCAGTAGTAGTGGCAGTGCACCTGCCACTACGGATGGGGGCAAGGCCAGACAGCAGGTCCCCAATGCTGCAGCCTCAGATCCTCTACCACCAGGGTAAAAACAAAATGCCTCCTGCTCACACCACACACGTTTGTTGTGTGTGATTTTCAGTTTTGTCACTTGACCTCTTGAAGATTCAAAACACCAGGGCACACACGTTTGTCACAACCGTTGAGTAACCAAACTCAAACCCCATAAATCCATGTTTAAGTTTGTTCTTAATTGTTGCCTTTAAGGTGGGAGCAAAGAAAAGACCCCCATGGGAGAACATACTATGTAGACCACAACACCAGGACTACTACCTGGGAAAGACCACAGCCACTACCACCAGGGTGAGCATCTGTGTTGTACTTGACTTCAGTTTTCAGCCGTTTTGTAAACTACAGTATAACATTTTACCAGATCTGTCTGCTTGACAGGGGTGTTGATTGGCTTTGAAGCCCTAACAACACTCACTGGTCACATTTCCCTTAATGTTCCTCGTAGACTGACTCGCATACACATGAACTCAGTCCTTCTAGAATTAAGTTTTCTCAAAACATGTAAGTTTATCAAAAACATACATATTAAATTAACTAATCTGCCTAATTGTTTTTAACAAAACTCCACTTGATGACATTGGCTGAACATGTAATTAAAGAGCAAAAATTTCTGATGCAGCTTTTTTTTTTTTTTTTTTTTTTTTTTTTTTTTTTTTTATTAAAAAAAATCATAAAGAAGATAATGGTTATTGAATTAAGAAAATAAAAACTGTTGGGGCTGCAGCAGATTAATTTAAAAATGGGAGAGTTAAAGGAAAGGCTTCCAGGAGAAGGCTGCTTCTGTCTGAAAAGAAATGGCAGCACGACTTTGGTTTACAAATTTGTATCCAATGAGATCCATAGACTTGTATATCAATGTTCTTTAGCAATGTGGGACTAAAGTGGAAATGTTTAGCCACAATGCAGGGCACCATGTTTAAAGAAAACAAAATGCATCACATCAGCACAAAAAAGCCTCATAGCAGATTTTCAGCACATGGGCGGAGAGGTGATTAATCTTGTTTTGCAGCCATAGGAGTCACACAGCTTACAGTCGTTGAGCTGACCAAGAACACCTCTGTATTCAAAGATATTCTAGTGTGAGGCCATCAGGCTGGCAGTTAGAGCTTGGTTGATATGAGGTCATGTGACAAGAACACCAGCAAATCTACGACAGAAAAGCTGAACTATAAAGAATCGAGGTGATGAAAGAAACCTGAGTTCAGACCTTAACCTGGTTCAAACACTGTGGTTGGACGGTAGGAGAGATGTGCACAAATGAATGCTGGGAAACCTCAATGAACTGTGTCAGTGTCGTAAAAGAGAAGAAACCAGGCTGAAAATGATTGTCATCGCTACTTTAGGTGTTTCTACAAGATAGTGACTCATGGAGATTACTGTGTCTTTCCAAACACTGCTTCTGCATTTTGGCATAGTTTCATAGATAAATTACACAATGTGATATGTCATACATTGTTCTTTATCTGAAGCTGTATTTACTTTCTTTTAAGACCTATCGAATGTCAAATTTGTTTTTCAAAACTTTAATAATAAAAGGGAGGAAAAGCACAGCATTTTTTTTTAAATGAATTTCTAGGTCAGTTAAAACCTGTTTCTCCTTTTTTGTTGTGTCCCGCGTCATTGATTCTGCCAGATGGGAGCGTCGAGTGGATGATCGGGGCAGGATCTATTATGTGGACCACAACACCCGCACAACAACGTGGCAGCGTCCCACCATGGAGTCTGTGCGCAACTTTGAGCAGTGGCAGAGCCAGCGCAGCCAGCTGCAGGGTGCTATGCACCAGTTCAACCAGAGATACATCTACTCTGTAAGCCCCCCCCTTTAACACCCCGACTCTCCTGTCCCTAAAAGCTTTGTTTAATCTAGCTCCAGCTCATTTTTGCATGTGTGTATTTTATGTTTGTCAGTCTTTATAAGGAAAGTTAAAGAAGCCAAGAACAGCTGTAATCACTTTTTTGTTGTTTTTTTTTTTTTTTTTAAATAGGATTATCTCAAGACTGAGTTGATTATTTTATCTTGAGTTTGCTTTTCATGATAACTGGCTTTTTGATTTCTTGACATAGTGAAGTTGTATTATCATGAGAAAACAAAGTTTGTTTGCTCAACACCTCAGGACAGTTATGGACAATCAATGGAAGCAGCTGATATCTGTCAGCCTCGCGTTGCTTCATCTTTATTGGCTTTTTGCATGAAAATATTACAGTTGCTCAGAACTATAAACTATTTCTGAGTCACTGTCATTTTTAGCCTTTTTTGCACAATATCACCCACATAACAGTGTGAATACAAGCGGATGTGAAAAATACAGTAGCTAAAGCAACACCCACGTAAGAGAAAGCTCATCTAAGTATTATTAATGCAATTTGTGCTTCCTTTTGTAAAATTGTGACTTTTGAATTACAACACATTCAGAAAACTGCTCAGAAAACCCCACATTAATTCAGACATGTACACTTAACTAGTCAATTTGTTTTTATCTTGAAGGAATCTATATCAGTGAAACTGATTCCCAGTATTCAAGTCCAGTTTTTCCGAGTAAAGAGGAGTTCTGCCACCGTGTGATCCATTATCAGATCACTAAAGCCACTCTTAATCTAGCCAGCTCTTAGCTGTTACCAGCTGCGTGTTTAGATGCAATGATACCCCGGTTCTGCAGGAAACGGAAAACCTGAAACCACGTTGATTAGAATAGAAAATGAAATCCGGTTTTGGTTATTGCTCATGTCGGTAATCATTTTCATTGCAGTCTGTAGTGGTTTCAGCTGTTGCACAGATTACAGAGCACCACCTCAGCGCTCGGTAGAGCTCTGGAAAAAACAAACCAACCCTGTTGACTTCCTAGAAGTGTAAAAGTCAAATAAAGGACCAGAATCGGTCTTGCAATGACCCTGAAAAAAATGTCCAAAATGTTTAGTCTGTTTTGACGCTCCAACATCAGTTAAGGTATTATCAGTTTCATCACACCTTTACATTAAACAGACTTTTTTATTTAAGTGTTTTGACTATAAAAACATTCTCTCCAAGTTGCTTGTGTTCAATTTCCTAAACTAATAATCATATAAGCTTAACCATCATAAGACCAGCTGCTGGTGGTCGTTGTCTTTTCCATCCTCTTTCTCTTTATGCTTTTGTTTTGCTTCTCAACTCACTCACTGCACTATCTGGCATAAACTCTTGTTCCCCAAAAGAGAGAGCCAGAATGTCCAGTCTGCGTCGTTCCGTGATGTTTGATCTGTGTTGTGATGTCATGTGATAGATTGTTCTTTAAACTTGTATCTATTCATGCGGCCGTCATTTTCAGGCATCAATGATGTCTGCTGAGAACGACCCTCTAGGCCCGCTGCCTCCTGGTTGGGGTGAGTTCATGTTCATTCCTCGAAATCCTTTACAGACTTTAACCTGGTTTCAGTAGGCATTACCCTTAAAATTGGAAGAAAATAAGTGGTGTGCATAAGTCCACAGCACTGTTAGTTGAAGGGACTAGAGGTTAAAAAAGGATGCTTCGAAACATAATGTGAAGAATTGTAGAAAAGGCAGTAAAGAGAAGCCAAACTGACCAGTATTTGTCTTTCATGGAGCAGCAGTTCTGTCAAGTACACTTATATTTAACGTCTATATTTAATCTGTTATTTAATTTCTTTCAAATGCTGCTGAATTTTAAATCGGTCAGTCAGCTCCATGGTGATTACTATTAAATAATCTAGAGTTTGTCATGTAAGTGGACTTTTCTGCTTCTTTCTTCTCTTCAGAGAGGCGTGTGGACTCGAATGACAGAGTGTACTTCGTCAACCACAATACCAAGACAACGCAGTGGGAAGACCCCCGAACCCAAGGGTAACTTTAAAAACAAAATTCAAATGTTTAGCAGACATGTCCTGGGTAACCTGCTGGTAATCTTCTGAAATTGAACATGACATATCATGTATAGTTAAAAGGTAACGTTTTATATGTCAAAGCACTGAAAGGTTTTTTCACTTTTGGTTTAATCTTTTCTTCCTTTACAGATCTATTTTACCATTTCTAAAATCTTGTTTATATTCCTCCAAACACACAAAAATTTCTTAATGTACATCGTTTTCACCAGATCCTGGTTTCTTTTTTTTTTTAAATGCCAATGCTGCTTACCAGAAAAGGAATGTTATTTCCTAATTTAAAACTTTTAACTTTTAAAACAGAAATCTGAACCATGACAAAACATTTATTTTCATTCAGCAATATGAAAGTGTTTCCCCAGGGCTTATAAATCCCGTAAAAGCAGTCTACTGTATAGTTAGGAAAAGATATTTGGAAATATTGTGTAATTGGCATGATCAAAATAGCTTTTACAAAACCTTTGCATTGAAATACCTTGTACTTCTTTTTTTAATGACTGTATTTCGTTCTTTATACATTTGAAGCATTTCAGAGTTTTTACGTTTGAACTTGGATATAATTTCCTTGTTTTGGGTCTGTGTGTGTTCCTGCAGGCTACAGAATGAGGATCCTCTCCCAGAAGGTTGGGAGATCCGATACACAAGGGAAGGCGTTCGCTACTTTGTGGATCACAACACCCGAACCACCACGTTCAGTGACCCCCGCACTGGAAAGTCCTCTGTGTAAGGAGCTGTCTGTTCTGCATTACGTTTAATCTCTGAAACTCTTCCAGAGCTTGTTCTGCCAGGAACGTGTTGAGCTTCAAATGTGGGATCTTATGCATAGTTTAGTAAGGGGTCATTCCATGCTTACTTTTTAGTTTAGAGGATCTTGCAAAATCCTACAGCTTAATTTAATCGGTTAACCCTACTTAATCTTCTCTGGTTTTTGAAGTGTGGCCCTCAGAGAGGAGTTTAATCATTTTGGGGATTCTGACTAAGCCTACTCAGTTTCTTGTTTGTTTTTTTTAATTTGATCAAACTGGATTATGGATCATGCACACCAGCTATTACTTAATGGGGAATAGGAGAATAAACCTCTTTCCTCCATATGCGAAAAGGAAGACAAATCATTTTCTTTTGCAACTTACATTCGTCACATTTTCACCTTTTTCATCTTTCAGCACCAAAGGCCCTCAGATTGCATACGAGCGCAGCTTCCGATGGAAGCTTGCCCATTTCCGCTACTTGTGCCAGGTAGGTGTTTTGTTTTTTATTTTACTCTCTCACTCCAGCTTTCACTTATTCTTCCATTTACCCTCATCCTTCTCTAACACTTGTTTGTCGCGCTCTCCCTCAGTCTAATGCGCTTCCCAGCCACGTGAAGATCACTGTTTCCAGACAGACGTTGTTTGAAGACTCTTTTCAGCAAGTAAGAGCTTCCTTATACGTCCGTGTTCTTCCATTTAAACCAATGTTTACAGCACATACATTTGTAATTTTCAAGTGCATTGATGTGTCACAGCTTTAGAGTTTTTTAGAGTTACTTTTCAGAGTTCCCTACTATACTGTTTAATTATAACTGTGCCTCAATCAGTAATTAATGTGTTGTCTGATCCTCTGTTTGATGCATCTTTTAGATCATGGCCCTCAAACCTTACGACTTGAGGAGGAGGCTGTATGTCATCTTTAGAGGCGAGGAGGGTCTGGACTATGGTGGCTTAGCTCGGTATAAAAGAAACATTTTAAAATGAATATAAACCACAAAAAAAAATGTAAACCTGTTTTTTGGAGGTTTTTTTTCCTGTTTGTCAACACTGAATGGTCATGTTCAACTCCTGTTTCCTCACCTCTGTCCTCTCTTTTCTCCACATGTTCCTCATTCCATTCCCAACTTCACCTTCTTTCCTTTTCTCTTTTCTTCATTGTTTTTTCCCCCTGATGCCTCATTTTGCAGGGAATGGTTTTTCTTATTGTCCCATGAAGTGCTGAACCCCATGTACTGTCTGTTTGAGTACGCTGGCAAGAGCAACTACTGTCTGCAGATCAACCCAGCCTCGGCCATCAACCCGGACCACCTCTCCTACTTCTGCTTCATAGGCCGCTTCATAGCAATGGCACGTCCACATGCAAACACACCCTTGCAGTCCATCATGATTACATTAATGACTTGGTTATGATGGAAAACAAGTGATTTCATGCAGTCCAACCATGTTAGAAATCCAAAGTATTAAACAACTTCCTTGTGTTGATCCTTGTCTGACCCACTGACAAACACCGAACTTTGTCAGATATTTAATGTTAGTACAAACAAAGGAAAAGGATAAAAACTAACTGCGATAACTGCATTTTGGACTTTTGTACTGATATTCAGGTTATTGTATTGTTTACATTCAGTTAATGTCTGTCTGTTCTTTTTCGTGGGTAGAATGATTAATGATCAATAGCAACGTTGGCCACATTCTGTATATATTCATATTTTCAGATTGATCTGTGAAATAAACCGTAACCTCTCTTTCTCTCTCCCTTATTTTCTTCTTATTCCTACAGGCACTTTTCCATGGCAAGTTCATAGACACAGGCTTCTCCTTGCCTTTCTATAAACGCATGCTGAACAAGAAGTTAATACTCAAAGACCTGGAGTCCATCGACCCAGAGTTCTACAACTCACTCATCTGGATCAGGTAAGTACCGGGCCCCAGAGCCCATCACCTAAAACAAACCTCATAAAATAGAAATGCCTCTCCTTCAGTGTGTAAATATTATATAACATCTATCTGTCATCCCAAAGAAAATTTAAGCGCATCTACTTTAATTTACTTTTTTCCGTAATTCTTAACAACAGTATAGTCGTTTGCAAATCATTTGAACACATTATTTTAACAAAGATGAGATGATATCTTTGTTGAGAAACTGGATAGGATTTGGCTGCCTCAACTTTTGTGGATGAACTGCTGTATTTAGATCAGTGCAGAGTATAAATAAAGATACCAAAGTGGGAAAAGTGTACTCAAACATGCTGCTGATTTATGACATGTTCAGGTGGCCTTGATGACATGTTAAACCTAAACCAGCTTCATGATGCAATCACTTGGAGGAGCTTTAGATTTTTTTTAATGTTTTTGATATAAATTCATTTTGAGTGATTGGACTGGTCGGCTGTCCTGGTCACTGAGGAAAACTGTGCATCAGGTTGTTGTATCATAACATACAACAGCTGTATTACATAATGTAATCTCTGCATGTGTTTGTTATCAAAAGTATTAAGTACAAATGTGCTGTGTAGCTTGCAGATTCAATTAACATGACTTCCACAATGTAACCCTGCACCTCTGCAGTCACCTGAGCTTAACCAAGATTGGTTTATACATTTTATAATGTGGGGAATAAAGCTGTATAGTTTGCTTGTGCAGATGCTGCAACAGCATCCCCCAGACTGCAGCATTGTGACTTCAGTTTATGACTGGAGTGATGTGAGTCTTTATTGATTCTGTTGGCCTTCTTATTGCATATATAATACATTGTATAATAAATATATTGGACAGTGCATACTTGGACAGTCTTACACAAATGCATTACACAGTGAAAAACAATACAGTAAGTCCAAATACTTTCCACCCCTCCCTCATTACACACCTGTGCTCTGGCCTGAGTTTAGGAGCTTCACTGATATGGGGATGAGTGTGTTCTTGTGTCTATTGAGTGATCTCCTCTTGTTTTTAATTGGACACTACTAAGGTATTGCCATTGGACCATGAAATTGACCTTTTCCCTCAATAGGTGCCCAATCTTCTTGTTCAATCGCTGGACACCAAAAAACAAGGCTTGGGATCGGTAAATAGTGGAAAGTGACCGCAAAGGCAGAAAAAATAAAAACGTGCAGTTGCAGGCTATAGATGGGGATCTCATTTACTGGTACAAGGGGGCAGGTTGGCCCAATTATGACCAAAATGTTCAAAGTGCTCCATCACCTTCAAACTCTACACAAATAAAGCAGCCCCCGGGGACATGCTACACCCCAAACATCAGATCCAAACACATGTAGTATTGGAATGGGAATGATGCCCATAAGGTTTAGGAGTGTGTTTATAGGAATTTTTGACCATTCTTTCAAAAGCACATTTGTGAGGTCACACTGATGTTGGACCAGAAGGTCTGGCTCTCGGTCTCCGCTCTAATACATCCCAAAGATGTTCTGTCGGGTTGATGTCAGGACTCTGTGCAGGCCAGTCAAGGTCATCCACACCAGACTGTCATCCAGGTCGTTATGGACCTGCTTTGTGCACTGGTGCACAGTCATGTTGGAAGAGGAAGGGGTCAGCTCCTAACTGTTCCCACCAAGTTGGGACCATGGAATTGTCCAAAATGTCTTGGTATTCTGAAGCATTCAGTTCAGAGTTTCTTTCACTGGAACTAAGGGGCCAAGCCCAGCTCCTGAAAAACAACCCCACACCATAATCCCCCCTCCACCAAACTTTACACTTGGCACAATGCAGTCAGACAAGTACCGTTGTCCTGGCAACCGCCAAACCCAGACTCCTCCATCAGATTGCCAGATGGAGAAGCGTGATTCGTAACTCCAGAGAACGGGTCTCCACTGCTCTAGAGTCCAGTGGCGGGAGCTTTACACCACTGCCTCCAACGCTTTGCATTGCACTTGGTGATGTTTGGTTTGGATGCAGCTGCTCAGCCATGGAAACCCATTCATTAAGCTCTCTGTGCACTGTTCTTGAGCTCATCTGAATATGAATCCTGCATGTTTTAGATGTTTTCCTTTAACACACCTAATTCAAATCAATTGTCATTATCAACTTGTCATCAAAGTCTGCACACCTCTGTTAATGCCACAGTCAATTGTATCAGTGTGTATTGAAGCAGGGAAACATCTAAAACGTGCAGGACAGCAGCCCTCGAGGACCGGAATTGCACACACCTGTATAAATATGTATATAGTTGTAGTTTTTGGGTTATGGTTTATATATAGTTATTTCTAGAATATACAGTTATAATAGTATATCAAATAATAGTATATAATTTTTATAGGTATGTGCTTCATATTTGTGTGGTACTCATATTTTGGGTCATTATTGTGCAATTATTAAGTGTAAAGTAGTTAAATGGCCAGTGCTGATGAAAACAATGTATCTGAAGTGAAGTAAGGTTTGCTTGAGTCTCAACCTCCTGCACTGTGAAATGAAGTTGTACCTGTTTTTATTTCAAATGATAACATGTCAACTACAAAAAACGGGCCAATTTGAAATAACATGTTCACCTGAGTCAGTAGCGTATGTCAACTTGACTTTGGGGGTCAGACAGAATGACAAGTCGACGACGCCATTCACGTTTTTTCGCGCGGCCCCTCCCACCTCCAGCCCTTTCAGACCGTCGCACGAAGGCGCTGTTTTTCTGGCGGCACAGAAAGCTAACTCATCCATAGTTTTCTGTTATTTCTTGATATATTTTTGTCCCGACCAAACCTCTTCTAGGAGTTCTGGAGCACACAGCACACAGAAGAGTCGAGATCCGTATGGTGAGTGTCCTTTTTCTGTCGACTTTAAACTGTACGGCGTGAAGGTTGTTTAGCCAAGTGAAAACAACGTATCTGTAAAAACGGAACCGCTGCAGTTCAGGTGTACTGTCATGAACTGTTCAGCTTTTAGTACTGAGAAATGCAAGTTGAGAAATATTCCTTCTCTTGACACTTCTGTTTCCGACTAATTCAGTAGAGAACCTGCAAACTCCCCGTGGAGGAGGGCAGCGGTGTGCTGTGGAAACAGTTTTAACGCGTCAGCTAGAGGGAGGGTGTTTCAGTGTTTCCAGAAGTTCATACTAGGGTTAATGCTCTTGGATGTACAAATGCAGGAAAGTGAGTCTGGTTGCAGTAAAATTACATTCGTCAATTCGTCGTGGATGCATACTGTTAAGAATTAGATTCATAAATGTATATCTATGTGTAGTTTACACATTTGCTAACAAAGTCTGCTATCATATTTATTTCTAAAGTAGTAGTGATGGGTGTTAAGTTATAATGTGGTTTAAAGGTGCTTATGGAAATGAGTATTATGAAAATGTAGAAAGAAAAAAAACGCATCACAAGAAATGTGATGATGAAATTAAAAACGGTTGACAATTGTAGTCATTTTCTTCTCTGTTTGTTCCTTTCTTTACTTTGAATGGCGTTGAAGTGGACTTTTTTGGTAGAAATCATTGCGACTGTGCAAAATATATTTCAGATCTAAAATAACCCTGCACGTCCACTTGAAAAATCATGGGCTCATAAAACAGTACAGGGCTATAGTTTCTACAACCTCATTTCAAATAATGTATAGCTATGTCTTTAACTGCAGTTGAATTTATTGAATGTGTTGAGTTAAAGAACCAATTCAAGGTACTTTCTTTGTCTCTTCTTTTCCCCCTGACCCGTATCCACGGATTGAAGCAGAAAAAGCTCGCTTGCATCTGTTGACCTGAAGAGGTCCGTCTTTACTGGGCTGGACCAGTTCCTGGCCGGGTTCCTAGAGAGTAGCACTGTGGGATTGACCAGGCTGATGAGATGTAAGTGTTGAAATGGTTGTTGTTCTTTCATACCTCCCACAATTCATGTGTCCATCTTTGAAATCACATTACATGTTTTGTATGTATGGAAACCTTCATTTTAGGGGAAAGGTTTATATGTTTATGTGGCGCCCAGAGGCACACATTGAACTGGTATACAGCATTTAGATATGAAGTTTTTATTATTTTAATAAAGTGGTGGCTGAATTTATAAATATGGTATTCCTCAATACTGTGATGGTGACTAAGCTCCACGCTCTTTTTTTATGATTTGTGATCAAGCAGTTATCACAGTGTTTCGTATCTGAAGGTTTTCAGTTATCCAGGTCATGGTAGTCTTTCAAAGCTTAGTATCCCCTCGTTTAAGAGTCTTTTTCAGTTCTGAAATGTCAAAGATACAAAGATTTAGCCCTCAATCTACAGTAACTGGTGTGCTGTTATTTTTCCCCTGTTAAATCAGAACTCCACACAACTCCTTGCCTCTGGGCAAGGACCCCTAAGAAGACGCTAAAATGAAACGGACACACATCAAACTGATTGTTTCACTGACTAAGGAACAATAAGACATAATTGGAAGCATGATACTAGAAGTCAAACCTAGCCTATAGAGATAAATGCCAGTCTCAGTTAAAGCAATCCAGAACAACTCTGCAATTCTGAGATTTTTAGTACTTTTATGATGACTGTCTCCAATCTACACGTGAATGTGTTTGTGCAAGCTGATGGATAGAACCAGGAAGATGAGGACCCCGAGGGAATCTAAAGATGTCCACTGAGCAGGTAGAAAAAGACTTTAAATCCCAGGACAGCACACTTTTCAATGCCAAAGTGTGCAAAATGACTAAAAAATAAGCCACACTGAAATGCCTGGAAAATGTGTTTGTTTGCATTATCACAGAACCTTTGATAGGTTGGAAACGGCAAGAATGCTGTAGAAATTCAAACATGCATCACTGGTTGCCACTGCAAAAACATCTCTATGCTTATCTTGGTGTCACCAAATTATATATTGATATTTGTGAAAAATATTATTAATTGGGTTATTATTACTGCTCAGGATGCCTTTCTCCCTGGTTCTATTTACCAACTTGTATGAACACATTCACACACAGAATAGAGACAGACAAACTATTTCATCCAGCATGTCAGTAAGAGGTGCTCAATTTTTAAAATAGACATGATGGAACATGTATCCTCATTGTACTTTTAGATGCCAACGTTTATATAAGTATAATACCATCTTGAACTCGTCTTGAAATTGTTTTTGCTCTTTTTGATGTCTTGTCCAGGCCACGACGATGAAGCCACATTCACAAAGGGGATGGAAGTCTGTGTTTTGATGGTGAAAAAATTAAAAGACATCATTGCCACAGCAGTGATCCTTGAGAAAAGAGCGATCCTGCCCCAATCTAAAGGACATCCTGCATGCCATTGCTTTGCTAATGGGTGTTAGTTTTTCTCTAAACATAGACTAACCTAAAGAACTAAAGTATACATTTCAAGTTATTCAGAAGGTCCTGATGAATGTGGATGGAGGACAGTGTTCCTCACTTGTGAAGGGCTTGAGAAACACACCGTAACCATGTTCAGCTCAGATATTGACTCTTTTGCCAGAATTTGAATGAATGTCTGTAAAGTTAAAGTTTAGGTAGAATTTCAGCTTTTAATCCCATTTTGTAATTAGGACACATTTCTATTTATTCAGTTATAGAAGTGCATATGGTTTGTGAAATATTTGTTTTCTCTTTTGGCCTCAATGGTCAGCAACAAAGGAACAGAGGTCGATGCAGTATGTCTTCATAAACGTAGAATTAACTTTTAATGAAAAAAAGAGTTATAACACTTGGCTGACAAATTATCTGGACCAATAAAAAGTTTTTGGTTGCATTTTCAATTATATTGTTGTATTTCCTTTTGAAACAAACAATGGGTATTTACACTTAATATCTTTTTATTAGTATTATTTATTATTTCAATTATTTTGAAAATGAATATGCTATTCATGCTTTTTAGTCGGGTAGTGAAATGGCCAGTCTTAAATCAATTTGAAGTATGAACTTAAACTATAGTTATACCCCCAAACCCACCACTGGTGGGCTACGCACACTTCCCAATGATGTAAAGACTCGAGGCTGGGCTCATTCGAAAGCTCGCCCCCCAATTTGGGGTTAAGGACTTGAAATCGTCCTGCCTATATCATCCCATCAAAAGTTATGAGCTGAAAACGCATGTCAAGCAGCCAAGTTTTCATGCTCATTGCAAGACCCGCCCACTCCAAGTGGCCTCAAATAGGCCCTGCATGGTGAGCATGACTGGTGGTTGGATCTCCACACCACCATCGGTTCCTGAGTAATTTTCGTGTGAAATCCCGCTACCGTGCGTCTCATTTACGGTCCGACCAATAGCAAAAAAAAAAATAACACTGAAAAGTTCAATGCCAGCAACACATAAGCATGGGAAGCCAAAGTCCTTCACTACAAACTATACCCAACAACTCCAAATGGCCTGAAACGTGCTCCAAAACACTTTCTGGAGGGATGACTGGAAATATTTCACTCACATATACTCATGCATTTCCTAATTGTTTTTGGCCCATTTGTCAAATGAGATGTTCAGCATGTGGGGCAATAGATGGGGTCCATGACATAAATGTTCAAAGTGCCCCTAACTTTCAGACCTTACACAATGGGAGTACCCCAAAGGTGCATGCTACACCCCAAATATCTGCCTCCAATCACAAGTACTTTAGAAGTTATTGGACTTTGGGCATGGCCAATAAGCCCTACCCTGACCTCGATGTTAAGGGTATACCGTTGTGGACCTGCAGATCCATTTCCAGTACTCTTAACATGGCGGTCAGGGTATTGCTTGTTGACCCTATTCATAGCACTGCCAATGGACCCAACTCCTATTCACGGTTTCCCCGTCTATCGCGGTAGTTATGTTCCATAACCCCCCGCAACAGGTGAAAATCTTTGTACTGCCAATGGACCCAACTCTGTGTGACTTTTTGTAAGAAAAATTTAGTTTTTTATAATGGAGGGTCATTTGGACTTTACACCCACATTCAAATGGTAAGGGAACTTTGGGGGTCCATGGTACCCGCCTAGATTGCCCCGGTTGGCCCAAGGCACACAGCCACTCGGGCTCGAATCCTGGAAGGAAACGGTGGCAGACGGGGGCCAATCAGAGGTGGTTTTCCACCAAACGTGTTTTGATTGGCCGATTGGTCGGCATGACACCCTATTAAAGGGGGAGCAATAAGAGCAAAAAATAAATAAAATGTTGGGTATGGACCTCCATCAATGACGAAACCATTGTCACGACCTTTGGCCCGCGAGAAATATCTTGCGTTTCAAAAAAAGCCTGAACCACCATCACTTTTAGTGCTCTAGTCTACTTACTTCTGATTTTAATTTCACAAATGGGTTCCCAAACCAAGCTGCAAACGCATATCTTATCGTGTTTTGTATCACAGCATGATAAAAATTTACCATTACTTTCTTTTCCACTCCAAAAACTCTCGTTTTGAAAAATACAGTCACTGTTGAATCCTACAACACACATAATTCACATGAACATCCCAAGATAGTCAGTATGCACCCCCAAGTTTTTGTATGAGTTGACTTGAGTGCTGCAAGTGTTACAGACCAGAAGGAAGGAGTGATCTTTAAGATGACCTGGATCAAAAATAATTTCTCTGTTTTATTAACATTAACAATGGGGGGTCATCACGCCATTGTACAAACTTCTTCACCTCTTTATTTATAAACTGAAATATTATTGTCTGTGTCCAATTGTCCAAGAATAGAAGTGTTGTCTGAAAATGTTATGATAAACGTGTTGGGAGTAGTACTTTTACTATTTGTTTTTTGTGTATATAGTGACACATCCCTGTGGTACTCCTGTGTGGATGAATTTAAGAGTGATCTGCAAACTTCAGACAGTCTGGTTCACTCTGACCCACAAGGTCATGTTGGTTGGAAATGAGTGATGCCACCTGATGACCTGTGGATTAACAGACATTTGTATGAGTTTGCTGAGAAGGATATGGGGCTGTAGAGTGTTAATAGTTAAACTAAAATCTAAAATGAGCAATCTAACACAGGCCAAAGGATTTTCAAGATGCTGCAAAATGTATTATTGTTTAAGATCGCATCCTCTGTGCTCCGGCTGTTTCTGTAAGCAAACTGATGGGGATCTAACTAGCTTTCGACTTAACTCCCGTACCATCAGCTTCTTAGGATCCGGTCACAGAGGGCGGCAGAGGTCTCTGATTTTAGTCAATAAACAGCGTTCTCGCTTATGGAGCCGTCCAGTGATTGACCTCATGAAGCTGGTTAAAAGACTGACAACAATGTGCAGGGGTGTTCTCAATGCATGAAGTTTAAGGATGCTGAAACTTAAAACATGTAGATTTATACACAATGTAATTTTTTAAAAACACCCCGAGTGAAGCAAAAGAGAGGATGGAGGCATTGATCACATACATTTCACAATCCCACGGTGCTGCTCTGTAAACGGATAAACCTCGAGACGAAACATTTGAGTAGTTGAATTCTGTTCATACTCCATTAAGCTGCTGCAGCAACACGGTGTCATCTCTCCTCAGGGACAACAACATTGAGGAATGTGGTCTGGAGATGTACTTTTCAGTAGACATGGAGATCCTGGGAAAGATCACCTCGCATGACCTCAAACCCGATGGTGCCAACGTCCTGGTCACCGAGGAGAACAAGGAGGAGTACATCAGGTTGTTATGTTACAACAGCAAGTATCTCATGTTCGACTAGGATTTCTAAATCATTTTGGGAAGTATTGAGTGCCATTGTGCTGTGTGGTTTACAGTCTAATGGCAGAGTGGAGGTTCTCCCGTGGGGTAGAAGGCCAAACCAAAGCCTTCTTGGATGGCTTTAATGAGGTGGTTCCACTTCAGTGGCTTCAGTATTTCGATGAAAAGGAGCTTGAGGTTAGCAGCATGATGTGTCTGTTTCGAGGGTTGAACTTGTGTATTTTTGTCATTGTGTTTTTATTTCATGCCCTACACCACAACATAGACTGTTTACTTTATCTTGATAATTGAAGCGTACTCATGCATGTTTCTATAGAATCCTGAGAATTCCCCGTGTACCTGCCCATCTACTTCTCTTCATTTCGTGTGTGTGTGTGTGTGTGATCCAGGTGATGCTGTGCGGCATGCAGGAGGTGGACCTTCAGGACTGGCAGAGAAACACTGTGTATCGTCATTACACCAGGAACAGCAAGCAGATCATCTGGTTCTGGCAGGTACAGCCACCTGTGCACACACTAGTCTGATTTATTGTGTCTCTATGTAGGATGTGAGATATTTGATGCAGGTTTCGAAAAAAATTACACCAAAAAAAAAGGACGATGCAGGACCCACTCAGATGTCCAGAATGTTTGTGATATTCTGCTTGTAACTTCTCCCAAAGATGTTTGATAAGTGGTGGAGTCAGTGATGACTGTGTTTACCGTCACTTTCCTGCAGCTGGTGAAAGAAGTGGATAATGAGGTTCGACTGCGGCTCATGCAGTTTGTCACAGGAACCTGCAGACTTCCTTTGGGTGGCTTTGCTGAACTTATGGGTCAGTGACACACGTACACAACGAGGAACACATTCACCACCTAATCATCAGAAACAAAGAGCCAGACAGCTTCCAGAGCTTTCCAGTCCTTCATCTTCTTTTGCATTGCAGGAAGCAACGGTCCTCAGAAGTTTTGCATTGAGAAGGTGGGGAAGGACACGTGGCTTCCTCGGAGCCACACGTGGTGAGTTTTTCACATCACTCTGCATTTTAGACGTGAGCTTACTTTTTACTCTTTATTAGAGTGCAAGACGATTTGATTTAGGTGCTGAATGGCTCAAAATCATCTCAGCTGTGAGAGTAAGAGCTTTTATTTCATAATATGATAAAATGTTAAAAAGATACTAAACAGTGCATTCAAAGATATTTACTATATTTACAAAACTATGTTTTGTGCAACTACATGTTGTTCTGTTTTGTTAAAGAGAGTCATTTGAAACTGACAAAAGTAATAATAAAAAAATGATTGAAAATTAACTAATGACAATCAGGCATTGCTACTGAAATGTGTTTCAATATATTAATGTTTGAAACTGGCCTGGACATATTAGTTGCAACCCCAAAGAAAAGATGTAAATATGTAAAAGAATGTGACCCAAGTGACCTGTTAAACTACGGTGATTCCTGTAATTAACATCTCAGATGTCTTCAATCTTCAGTCATTCTGACTATTTAAATTGTTAAAAGTCATCGCTGCTGTTTGGTATCATGATGTTCACTACACTGAACATGGACCAGAGAGAGCGGGGAAGAGAAATTACAGACAAGCATCTCAAAGGTAAAGGCCCGTGAATCATCTCCAAGCAGCTTCAGAAGTTAAACGGAAGAGACAGATAATGTGGAAAGAGGCCAGAGCAACTTCCAAAGAGATTCAAGGTGAACGCCAAGGTCGAGCTCCATCAGCGTCACATCACACCATCCATCACTGTTTTAGCCAACGTGGGCGATCGAGGAGGCCTACATGGCAAATTGTTCAAAAGTATGCAAGACTGGACTTTGTGTAAACGCATTTGTTGTCCTTTTGTCAGATGAGTCAAAACTGGAGCTTTTTGGCAAGTCGCATCAGCTCTATGTCCACAGACACAACAATGACGTGAAACCTGGAGGAGGCTCGGTTCTGTTCTGGAGATGCTTAGCTGGTCGGGGACAGGGTGTCTTAAATCTGAGACACCACAAAGACGCTGTAGTCTGAGTGACAAGCATCTGCAAAACTACTCTGCGAGATGAGATTTAACTGAACAAGTTAAAGACCAAAAGACTGATCTTTGCGCTTCTTTCTTTGTCTTTTCAGTTTTAACCGTCTGGATTTGCCTCCCTACAAAAGTTACGAACAGTTGAAGGAGAAGCTGCTCTTTGCCATCGAGGAAACGGAAGGATTTGGCCAAGAATAGAGGGACGAGTCCTCTGGTGTTGTCCTGTTTTATTCAGCCAACAAAACAAAAAACAACAAAAAAATTGCACAAGATAACCACCAATGTACTGTATATAAGCTATTTTGTCATTTTAAAACCAAATCCTAATTTGCTGCATAATTTTTTGCCGCAGTCCTATTCCCCAAGCCACACACACACACACACACACACACACACACACACACACACACACACACACACACACACACACACACACACACACACACACACACACACACACACACACACACACACACACACACACACACACACACACACACACACACACAACCCTGTCATGAAAATATGCAAGCTTTTTAGCTTTGTGCTCTACTGTTCGAACACAAAAATCCTGGATATTTTCTGGATATCCTCCCCACCGCTGACCGGCTTTTAAAAACAGTTTGTTTGGTTTTTTTTTTGAGAGGATTTTATAGTTGAAGTGAATCTTCTTCTAAAGCTCTAGTTCTATAGAGCTTTTAAAAGGCAGAAGTAGAGTATTGGGGTCTTGTGCCTGAAATTGTTGGACTTATTGCAGTTTTGAAGTTCTTGCGTGCTACCTACAAAGATCGAAAGCGCAGCGACCGCCATACACGTGCGAGCTGACATCTGAGCATGGATCGCTCCGTCTCTGACCGAGCCCGCCGCCATGTTAGTCAGGGAGGCCCGGTGTTCAGGTTGTGCCAGTGTGACCTGCAGAACATTTACCCAAGTCAGGTTTCAGCCCAGTGAGATTAGACACACAAGCCCAGTGAAAGAAGCTGCATTACGAAAGAAAAGATCAATAGTTGGGTGGAGACGGATGTCAGAGCTGCTGAAGAAACCTGAAGGAGCAGGCGGTTGAAGCTAGATCCCCTGGAGGCTTTTACACCCACAAAATTAGACACCAATTACAAGTTTTATTCTAGAAAATGCATCTGTGGCTGAGTTTGCGTCCTTGCCTCTTTTTTTTTTTTTTTTTTTTTTTTAAATATCTCCAAGTTGTCAGCCGTTGACAGAACCACAACCTGAGACGGAGGTTATTTTCAGCCCTTTAGTTTAAAGTGTCTTCACTGCTCGATACTCCTGCAGGACTTCGGGCCTTACACACGACTGTTCCACATGAAAACAACAACGGCACTGTGAATATCACACCATATTTAGCCACAGTGTTAAAACATCTCACAGGTGAGCAAAAATAATCAATGTTCACGTCTAGGAGGACTTGAAAGCAACATGTAGGAGCAGATAACTGCAGCATGCCGGCAGAAAGCATCCGCGTAAAAGAAAAATCTCTGCTCAGCTACCCTCAGGACAGCGTAGAGACGCAGTTCGAGTCATTCCTCACACTCAGCCTCATCATGTTGACCTGAACAGGCTTCTGCTGGACAATGAGTGCACCAGATACGACGAGGAGGCTTCCCAAGGCGCACCTCTTCAGCAGTATGCCTGATGAAGACCCACATTGTTGTGTGGCTACATTCTTGCACCCACACTTTGTCCGGTCCTCTGTTCCCTCAAACGTTTGCGGCGACGCTGACAACTCCGGTGCTTGTTCCCTCAGTTAGCCGTGCCGAGAGAAAGAGAAGGTCTTCGGCAGCGGCACGCAGACCTCGTCTTTCTCTCGCACTGTGTTTTGGTTGGACCACTGCAAACGACAGCAGGCTGCAAGCTTTGTCTCGGAGGAGCTGGTGATCAGTCGTGTATATAAACGCGCATTCAAGCAGAGCAAGTGGAAAAGTTACATTAAGGGATTGTGATGAAGAGAAACCTTTACTGCAGCGAAAAGGAGCCGACGTTTGAGCGACATCGAAACTGCATAACTCCGTGCTTCCTTTTGAACAGAAACCTGTAATCAAAGAAAATCAACTGTGTCTGTGAATATTCAATGTATAGACAGTAAATGAAGTACTTAAATAGTATAATTAACTACTCAGAGCCGCCGCTTCTCTGATGGAAATCTGGGATGCCTTTGTTCTTATCAGAAACAGCTGGAACGTTTCAGGTTGCCTTAGTCGCAGCATGCGAGCAGATCAAGTATCACCTGGATCGTTGAAGTCCAGAAACTAAAGCTGATTGATGATATATCTTAACTGTGTTATATTAGGAGAGACTGCAGTTCAGGCTGTCTGAAACGAATCCAAATTGTAACATATCGCGTGTAGATACACACTGTAAACACCAACGACACTGTACAGAATGCCCCTTTACAGGAGACGATGTGTATAGATGAATAAAGATTCATTTTTAATCTGCTTTCGCCCATTTTAAATGGAGAGAGATGGATTTATGAGATACAAATAAATAAATGAGTAAACCCCTCACTGGCACCGACCTCTTATTTTTATGCATCACTCTGGGTTTAATCTTTGAAGTGATCAGTTCCTCTTAAGCACAAAAAACAATCTTGAGTCAAACTATCGATTTAAAAAAAAACAAACAAAAAAAACATTTTAGTTTTGGTTAGTATTTACATTTGTTTCTGCAAACTACATCCCTCCACAGAGCTGCTTCTTTTCAGAAATGGGTTGATGAAGTGACAAAAGAGACAAACACTTAATTGAAGAGACACTTTGTATTTAGTTTAAAATTAAAGCAAATGAAACCATCTCATATCTGTGAAATATGGAAAGGATCAGTTAAATTTAAAACTAGTCATGTTTTGATAGTACATTGATATTTTTGTGAAAATATATATCACGATTACAAGTATTAAGCTCTTAATCATTGTTTCCTAGATCGGCATCTTATCCACTGTGAATAGCAGGTTAAAAAGAAAAAAGAAAAAGCAATAAGCAGCTCAGCAAATAGCTGCGGCCTCCCTCCGGTGACCTCTAGGAGGAACGTGAATATGCATCCCATTATCCACACCTGGGTCAAAGATTAATCTCATAACTACAAAGTAAATGATCTGGTCACGTGTCTTGAACCTGAACAGCTGTGTCCAGATCTTGGACACTATGCTGATCGCAGCAGTCCAAATGTCCTGGCGGGGTCGATGGGCGCTTCACCCGAGCTTCTTCAGGAGCTCCGCGGCCTCTTTATGGACCTGCGGAGGAAGGACAACGTTGGTGTTTTCACGCCGCTGACACGGTGCTCACGGCGGCAGCGGCGTGTCTTTACCTCTTTGTCTTCCAGGGTGAGGGCAGGGTAATCCTTCGCCTTTGAGAGCCAGAGCAGCGCTTTCTGCCTGTCCTTCATGGCCATGTACGTCTTCCCGAGCATGAGCAGGTTTTTACTGTAGAAGTTCGGCTCAACTGGGGGACAACAAAGAAATCCAACTAATACACATTTATGTCCAACACATTTCGAAATTGTTAAAGAACGGTGAATGTTTCAGAGTCCAACAGGACTTATTGTGTGATTTATTTTATTTATTTTGGAGGAAGTTCCATTCTACCTTCCTCAGCTTTCAGGAAGTATCCCAGCGCCTGGAAGGAGAAGATAAACGGAACTTGATTAAAATGTGCCAAGATTATGAAGCCTCCACAAGACAAGTGACAGCTAAATTTCAGCCTGACGCCGCTTTGACAGCTTTTTTTTTTTTTTTAAGAGTAAAAAGGAGAAGAAAAAAGCCCTCGCCTCATCAAATGTTGACGTCGGTGGCGTGGCGAAAATGACAGCTGCCACTTTGCGCTGATACCACGGCAATTCAGCAAAAGCAAAGCACCTAAAGAGAGGAAACCACATCTTTGACAACAGATTTCAGCTTTACTGTGATTCTATCGTATGACAGTTCCTGAGCAGAAAACATGGACTTGACTGATTTTTCCTAAAGTAAGAAAAGCTCATCACAAAAGACCCGTCAGCATGTTTCAATGTTGACTGGATGCACCTTTGCACAGCCCATGATTATTTAAAAAATGCCAAAACTGTGGTTTTCAGGTGTCAATGTGACAAGAGATCTACACAACATTTGGCAGCACAGTTTCTGAAACCGTTTATTCTTACTGAAAAAAGAAGACTCACCAGTAACCTAAAATGTGTAATGAGGTGGCATCTTTGGGATTGAGCTTGATAGCCCTCTGGATAAAGAAAAGTAACATCAGTAAGTAAAATCTCACTTCAGGGTGCAGTTAAATGTGTTTCTATCACTGCAGGACACAGATGTTGCCTCACCTCCAGATGTTCCCTTATGATGGTTGAATTTCCAATTTTAGTCTTGACTCCTTCATAATCTCCCACATCACTGAGACACACAGCGTACCACTGTGTTAGGAAAGGGGAAAAAAACAAACACTTTTAGTCTATAATCTATCTGCAACATGCTGCCAATATGCTCTTTTTTTTAAGACTTCTGTTTTACTTTGTGTGCAGCGAAACATGTGTCATCCCTCTCCAGAGCTGCCTTTGCATAGCTGAAGGCCTCGAACACCAGCTGCTTCTTCCGCTCGTGGTCCATATCGGGCAGGAGGGACAGGTCACGAGATGCTCGGGCGAGCCTCCACAGGAACTCTGCATTATCACTGAGTGGAAACACGAAAAGTCCACTAAATCCGGTTTTTATGAAAGAAAAATAGCATTTTTGGTGCGCATGTGTGACGTGCGATGTTGCTTTGGCGCCCTCTCGTGGTGATTGTGCAATGCAGCCAGTGAGTTATAAATTAATATATAAACTTTCTCGATGGGGATTGATACTTATGTTTTGTTTTGTTTTTTTCTGTTATACTATAAATGAAAGACAAACACAAAAGGCGAATAATATGCACTTTGAAAATGTTCAGAAATGAATCCAAAAACGGTTAACAGACCAGATCTTACCTGTCCTTGTAGTTCAACAGCAGCTGGTAAAGTTTCTCTGTCTCTGCACAGCTGTAGAGGTAGTCAGCCTGCTCTAAAACTTCCTCTACTCGGACACAAAACACAGCAAACGTTTCATGTTCATGTTTAATTGACATCGTGTTGTTTTACATCTCTAAACCTGCCTATAACAGCTCATCGTCTTACCTTTTTCCAAAGCACGCACCACAGATGAACTCTGCACCCTGCAAAAAACCCCATAACCCAGACACGACAGTGCAGGGAGGCCCAGGAGAAATGCAGCTCGTCCACTCTGCGCACAAAAGAGGGAAGGATTCATGAAGGAGGGCAAACGAGAAGTACGAGTGGATGTTGCGGTGACTGTCAACGACAATAACGGGTCTGAGTTGACCCGAAGTAACCCGGCTCCGTCAGGGCAGCTCGGTCATTGCCCCAAGTCGTGTTCACCGAGTTGATGTTGGGCGGCTGAGGAAGGATCAGAGGAAATAAGCATCGGGATTTCATTCAACGCTCAATACCAGTCATGACATCTATGTTTTCACACACTTACGCGGAAGCTGCTGCCCTTTCACCTACATCTGATCCATCGTTTTCAGGTAGAAGCACATTTACTCCACAGCCACACGTGTATATATACATATATACATATATGTGTATAAACATGCTCATGCACAAGCTTCCTGCAGGAACAAAACAAGCAGTCAAATAACAAATAAGGAAAAGTCGTGGTTATTTACCGTCAGGGCGCCGGCAGCGATCCGTAAAGTTGTCCAGGAGTCGCTTTTCGTGCCTCTTATCGCAACAGTTTTAGATCCGGACGTTAACTCCAGGAAGGTCCTGCTCAAACACCGCGTCAGGATCCGTCCAGCCATAGTGGAGGAGCTGCAAGTCCAGTCCAGGACTGCGTACGAACTGCAAGAGGCGGCTGCAGACGGGCTGCAACCTCCAGACCGGCGCAGGTGGCGTTCAAGAGCACCAACCGGTGCAAACAGCTGCAAACACCGACCCCGGACCACGTTTGACCCACGAACCGCGACGATGCAATGTGGTCCCACATCGGTTTAAAGTACGTACGGATAAACGTGTTTGTACAGCGGGTTTTAAACAAATAAACAAAGAAATAAATAGAAAAAACATGTTCTTCTTGAATGCCTCTTTAATGTTCCCTCATCAATATGTAACCGATAAGAAACAGACAGAGCAAGGTTCCGAGTTAATGTTTTGCTCTGGGGTTTTCACAATAATGAAGCAACGTTAACACAACCGCACCAAACGGAATATAAACGTCTTAAAACTGCCAACAAGGCCCCGGGGTTATAACCGGAACCGTCAGCTACAGCGACCAGAAAATGGTAAGAGGCCGCTGGTTTACTTTCCCCGGGACGCCCAGCTGTTGTTGTCAAATAAACGCAGTCGACATGTGCGACTGGGAGAAGAAATAAACTTCTGATTTTTCAACGGCTTGACAGGTAAATGGTTTTGAATAAGCTTCCAGCTGTCAAAGGGCGATGATATGGGGATGGAGAAATTAATGCGGCTGATGCGTGGCCACGCCCACCTGTCATTACACCGTTTGGAGCCTTTTAATCCCCAAATGTGACGTTAAACTCGAGTAACGGTAACAAAGTGTGTATTTACCAAATACTGCTTCATGTTTAATCATACACTGATGTACCATCCACCCTCTCACTTTTTACTATTACTACGATAGATAGATAGATAGATAGATAGATAGATAGATAGATAGATAGATAGATAGATAGATAGATAGATAGATAGATAGATAGATAGATAGATAGATAGATTGGTTAAGGGCAGCACAGCTCTTTAATTGATTATAAGTAAAACACAAATGCTACATTTAAATATGCTTTCAGACTTAATAAAATAAATGGAAATGTGTTAGTCTGAATCACTAGAAAGAAAGCATTTAAATAATAATTATAAGGCTTTCTATAGAAATAAGTTGAGGCTCTCGGTCACTGTAGTGAATTGTTAAATTACTCAGTTGTGGCAAAGGCATTATTTGGTTAGTGCTTTTGGCTGGAACATTTATATGCATTTATACCACTGATTATCAGCGTGGTTGCACTTTGAACTGTGAACCTTCGAGGCGTGAGCCACTGGTGGTAGACGTTCTGATTGTGCAGCAGCTGATCTAAATAAACCAAGAGGCCGACTGCTGAGCATGCACATAGTGACAAGTGACAGTGGAGAACTTCCTTTTTCTCTCCTGTTTTTCTGAAATGTTGCAGAAGACAGAAATATTTCACTGCAGTAGTAATTCAACTATTTTTTTCATGCCTTTGTAGTTAAATTCACATGAATGGTTTTTAACTTTTATTTATTTATCTAATCTAAGTACCCAGCCGGCATGGCTTCGGGAGGGCCCTCAGCTCCAGGGGCCACGCATTTAGCCACCAAGGTGGAACTGACCATCTCGTGCGATAACTTGATGGACATGGACGTCTTCTCCAAGTCTGACCCTCTGTGCGCCTTGTACATCAGCACTTCAGGCTCCGGGTGGTATGAGGTCTGTCAGGCCACCAGTTCAGCCGTTTTAACTGATATGGCAGCGATGTGACGTGATATTTGCTCTTTTTTTTTTTTTTTTTTTTTTTTCGTCCTTGGATATTAGTTGGGGCGCACAGAGATGATTCTGAACTGCCTGAATCCAAGGTTTGCCAAGAGGTTTGTCATCGACTACTTCTTCGAGATGCTGCAGAGGCTGAAGTTTTGTGTCTATGACATCGACAACGACACCTACGACCTGAGTGATGACGATTTTCTAGGGGAACTTGAATGCACTCTGGGTCAGGTGAGCATTTCCTTGGAAAGCTTTAAATAAACTGTTGTGAAACATCCTTTACTCCTCTATTGTCCCTTGATGTCATGTTTATTTGCATTCAGATTGTTTCAAACAAGCAGATGACTCGACAGCTGTTGCTCAGAGACAAGAGGCCTGCAGGCCATGGGACCATCACTGTGAGCGCCTTGGTTCAGTTAGAAGATGCTTGTTTTATTATTTTATATTATGACTTCATGCACTTAACACAACTTTTAAGCTCTGTTGTAAAATGATCAAAGCAATCAGTATTATTTTGTTCATGTCTTTTATTTAATTTGGAGTAGATCTGTGCTGAGGAGATAACAGACACCAGGGTGGTAAACTTTGAAGTTTCAGCCCGCAGGCTGGACAAAAAGGTGAAGGAGAAATCAGAGTTCAGACTTTAGACTCCCGTGCACTGTAAATAACTGTGTGGATATGGTTGTTCAGTTTCTGTGGTGGTCCGATCCTTTCCTGGAGTTCTGCAAGCGTACTGAGACTGGATGGCAGCTGGCTCACAGGACAGAGGTACGTTGTTCAGCAGCCACTCAGGCCTGCAGCCGTCCGATTGTCAGTGCTTCTGACTCGTTCATCCATGTTCTTGCAGGCTGTGAACAACAACCTAAACCCCACGTGGAGACCATTCCGCATCTCAGTGCGAGCTCTCTGCGGAGGAGATGTGGAAAATCCCATAAAGGTCTTTATTTTCTCCTCATTTTATCAAATGTACCGTACTAACACTGTTTGAAGAATTCTCTGACCTTTTGAAAAGTGACGGTTTCTTATTTATTTTAGCTCTTTATTTTTTTTTAATCGGCATGTTTGACATTTATTCTCTCACACACTAATAATTAACTCTGCAACGACATATTTTTCTGTTCATCTTGCAATGCCATCAAACTTGAATCGAGGGAGTTCTTGTGACCCGTCGGGATGAGCAGCGTATGTATGCATGAACTTATACAGCCGTGCCACAAAAAAGAACACATCTGTGAAATAAAAAAAATAAATGAAGAAATGCAGACAGAAAGATATGAAGAAATGGGGAAATATGAGGAAAATAAATGAAAAAAGTATTTTGTTTTTACATTTATTTATGGATTTTAAAGGAACTGTACCTATTCTATGACAATGTGCCGTATTTTTCTTAAACCATGCACCAAATAATATTTTAGTTAAAGTTGAGTTGAAAAATAAGAAGAAAGACACACTAAAAGGAAGTTTGATTTGTTTATTTATTTGTTGTTGTTGTATTTGCCAGTCGACTCGTCTCCCTTAACAACCAATTTTGTGCCTCAGCAGCTTGTGCAGCTCAGTCAGCATCCAACCAGGAGCAAAATGATCTCTTAAAAATCAGCATTTTAACAGAAAAAAAAGCTCCGACACAATAAAACCGGAGAAGCTGCAACCTGCTGCCCCGTTCTTGAACAAATAATGTCAAAGACAACGAAAAATGCTTTTATTTCATTCATTTTATCATTATATTTGCACACCTATCCTTATTCATTTATTTATTTATTTATTTTTTTTCCAGATTTGTCCTTTTGTGGCACCCATCTGAGTTACTTTTACTGCATTTATTCTGAGAATAGTTATGTTTGTGCAAGTCAAGTATGATGTTTGTGGAAAGAAAATCTATATTGAAGCTGATATCAAGAAATGTTTCATAGAAAGTGTCATAAATCGGCCTTCACCTACTCATCCTGTCCTCACACATGGAGGACGGGCGCCGTTTTTAGGTCATCTTCGTTTGTGTCCTCAGGTGGACTGCTACGACCATCGTGTCAACGGCTCTCATGCCCTGATCGGGAGCTTTCAAGCCACCTTGTCAGAGATGCTGCTGGGAACACGCATCTCCCCGGTGAGACGTTCTGTTTTCTGTGCTTTTTATTTGGCTATAATGGTTTTATTTAACTGACACAAATGCGGCCTCTGTTCTCAGGTGGAATTCGAATTTGTGAATGCAAACAAGTTAAAGAAGAACTATAAAAACTCTGGAGTTATTTGCATAAAACACTGCAAGGTATGTTTGCAACAACATAACACCGTTCAAATGCTGCACACATTAGAAATGTGGCCTGTCCTCCTTCAGATGGAGAAGGAGTACAGCTTTCTGGATTATATAATGGGAGGATGTCAAATCAACTTCACGGTGAGTTTGGAAATGCCCCCAACAAGTGTCTCATGTGCATTTGTTGTAACTATGTCGTCTCTCTGACACGTCCCAGATTGCCATTGACTTTACAGTCTCCAACGGGGATCCGAGCTCTCCTCGCTCGCTCCATTACATCAACCCCGAGGGCTATAACGAATACCTGACGGCCATCTGGGCAGTGGGTAATGTTATCCAAGACTATGACAGGTGAACTCAAACCGAGAGGCTGAAAACACAACGTGAACCCATGCAGAACCACCGATAAACCAAACGCAGTCTCTGGACGGCAGATATCAAACTTCCGTCTGGAAACATTAGTTAGTCATCTCTACTCTTACTTTTAACCATTTTTGTAAAATGTAAAAGTCCTTTTACTGATAATTCTTGGGGGGTAGCTTTTATTTAAAAATGCGCTACATGAAAAGTGTTCAGGGCTTTATCTTTTGTAGATTAAGATTTAAAGTTGTTCCAGTCAGCTGGCTGATTAAGTTATTTCTAACCCCACACATTTATTCTATATTTCTGTGCAGTAATAAGATGTTTCCTGTGTTTGGTTTTGGAGCCCAGGTCCCTCCATCTGGGCAGGTACAGTAAATACTTAAATATCTTCCCACTGTTACTCAAACTTGATTTTAAATCCAGTCCACACAGCAATACCACTTCTCTTCACTTAGGAGAGCATATCACAAGAACATCCAGTCCCTGTTGCAAAACACATCAAAGTGTTCTTCTGCCGGCACAAAGTGGTATAAGATGTGCTGGACCATCTCTACTCATTAACAGTGTTGTCAGCAGCTCTTCTGTCAACAGAGCAGATCTGTGCGCCCCCGGGTGGCCAGAGGCGGTACTGCTCCACCGAGTGGCTCACTCTAACTCGGTTTATAACAAAGTTTGAGTAAAGGTTGAATGATTGACTGAGTGTTACCAATTTTAGGTTTAAACTTCAAACAGCAGTAAACTATCCATGTGAACCTTAACTTAGATTTGGTTGGTCATATGAAGCTTCTTGTAATTTGACCACAGGTTTCTCACGAGTTTCCCATCAATTTCAACCCAACAAATCCGTTCTGTGCAGGTAGGTTTCAGCCAGTTTTGAGTAATCATTTGATTGTTAAGACTTGGTTCTTCTAAAATTCAGTTTTGTTGTCATGACTGTGTGGCGTCGCAGGCATCGAGGGAGTGGTGGAGGCCTACCAGCGGTGTCTGCCTCAGCTGAAGCTCTGGGGCCCCACCAACTTCTCTCCGATTATCAACCACGTGGCCTGCTTCGCCAGACAAGCTCTCTGGCAGAACAGGGCATCAGTAAGCACCAGGAGTATTACATGTTTGACATCATGACTTTTTACTTGTTATTTTACGTCAATGTTTCAAATCAAATGAATAAAAGATATGCTCCGATTTCTAAAGCACAATACAAAAATAATTAGAAACTATTATGATAACTGCACGAGTTTAACAGGAACAGGCAAATATTTTAAGTTCATTCTGGGTCTTTGTGGACTTTATATCGATCAGTGTCTGCTCCCCTTTTCTGTTGACATGTAGCAGTACTTTGTGCTGCTCATCCTCACTGATGGAGTGATCACAGACATGGACCAGACACGTGCTGCAATCGTGGAGGCCTCCCACCTGCCCATGTCTGTCATCATCGTTGGCGTTGGCGGGGAAGATTTCAGTGCAATGGAATTCCTTGACAGTGATGACAAATTGTTGCTTTCGGCCGCTGGGGACGTCGCCGCCAGAGACATTGTGCAGTTTGTGCCTTTCAGACACTTCCATGTAAGCTGCTTCCCAGTGTCTTTATATCGATGTAACAGGGAGGGCGGGAGTACGTGGGAACCTAAAACAAAACTAGAATTCCTCATGATGTTGTCACGTTGTCATTGCAGGGAAACAGTGCGGCGCTTGCCCAGAGCGTCCTGGCAGAGCTTCCTGACCAACTGGCATCTTTCTTCAATTCTTACAAGTTAAAACCTCCAAACATCTTCAATGTGCCTGAACCTTTGTAGGATCATGGATTAATTCCTCCAACATGCCCGGACCATCTGTCTTATATAAGTGTTACTGAAACACCGGTGCATTTTTGTGTGGCAGGGACATGTTGCTGATGTATGAAATAATAAACAGGTCTTTATGTGTGAATGAGCAAATGTGGCTTCCACTGTGAAGTCCTTTGAGTTGTCGACATAATTAGTGCCTGAGAGCATATATCTGTACTCCAAAATCACTGACCCAACACTACCCTGACACTTTGTTTGATACCACACTTGTTTGAAAACATGCCATCTATCATCCAAGCTGCAGCAAAAAGCCCAAACTATTTCCATATATTGTGATAATAGCAGTGATTGATATGCCTTAAGAAGGCGTGTTGTGCATCTTTTACAATCAAGCAATACAGCTTCTATAAAATCATAAGTCTAAAAATACTGGGGAAATGTCAAACTTTGAGAACAGAGCTAATAAAAAACTTACAAGACGCTGCAGGAATAAGTGCAAACAGAGGATGGCAGTAGCGCAACTTCAGAGATGAAAGTCTCTGTAAAAAAACAAAAAAAAACGAAGAAGAAGCACTGGGCACCGCCCACTACGGAGTTAGCAGCCGCGTCTTATTTGGCTGTTCGTTGTTGGTTCAAAGGTAAAATTTCACCCTCTAATCTGTTAAAAATGACTTATTTTCTGTTCACAAAGTAAACGCGAACATATAGTGTTATGTATGTAGTTACCGGTATTTAACGGGAGTGAGAACATATTTCTGGTTTTCTTCGTTATATGCTCATAGCTGATAATAAAATAATCAACGGAGCAACCGAAACAAACCAAATAACTGTTCACATTTTTAATTATCGTTAATCAGTTTGGGTCATTGGTGCCCGCTGTAGCAAGTAAGGGTTCAACACATGCAATTTTTTATCGTATTTTATGTTTTAATTTTGTGTGTGTGTGTGTGTGTGTGTGTGTGTGTGTGTGTGTGTGTGTGTGTGTGTGTGTGTGTGTGTGTGTGTGTGTGTGTGTGTGTGTGTGTGTGTGTGTGTGTGTGTGTGTGTGTGTGTGTGTGTGTGTGTGTGTGTGTGTGTGTGTGTACACACTGTGAAATGAGGTAGCCAAACTGGATTTCTTCCCACAAATGATCACAAACTGAGTTTGCTGTAAACTCGTGGATGATCATAATCACAGTCATGGATGTCACGTGATTTAGTTTTTTCTTTGTGACTCGTGTTTGTCAGTTCTGGTGAGGAGTGTTTGTTGACCAAACTGGATGGCGGCACAAGGAGCCCCGGTACCAGGGGCCACGAGCTGCGTGACCAAGGTGGCACTGAGCATCTCGTGTGACAGTCTCCTGGACAAGGACGCGTTTTCGAAGTCTGACCCTATGTGTGTGCTGCTCATGAATACCTCAGGACCCCACTGGCAGGAGGTGAGAAGGTTCAGAGGTCGTGCTTTGTTCTGGACTGGTCAGATCCTTAAGTCCTGCTTTTTTTTTTTTAAGAATTTCCAGTAAAAGGGGGGTAGTTTCAGCTGTATTCAATGCTGAAAAATGCCTGATGGTGAAACATATGTTTGTTAGATTGGCCGGACAGAGAAAATCCAGAACTGCCTTAATCCCACGTTTTCCAAGAGCCTCGTCCTTGACTACTACTTTGAGATGGTGCAGAAACTGCGGTTTGAAGTGTACGACATTGACAGTGAAAACAATAGTCTGGAAGAGGCTGACTTTCTGGGAGAAATGGAGTGTACTCTGGGACAGGTGGGTCTTCTTTGGCTCTAAATCAAGTCATGTAACTGACCATATGCTTATTATTATGCTTTCTTTTTTACAGTTTAATGATGCATGTCGCACAAATTCTGTTTAAGAAATGTTGTCCAACGGTAGCCAGGATGTGTCTTTTTCTTTTTTTTCAGATTGTGTCCTCCAGTAAAGTTACAAGGCCGCTTGTGAGAAAAGACAAGAGGCCAGCGGGGAAGGGAACCATTACTGTGAGTTTATTTAATTAAACAGGCTCATATTCGAAGAGTTCATGTGTTCGTAAAAGTTAAGCGGTGTTTCTTCTCGTCTATTCTAGATACGTGCTGAAGAGAGAAATGACAACAGGGTGGTGGTGTTTGAAGTCGCAGCGAGAAAACTGGACAAGAAGGTATTTGAATTTTGTTATTAAAGTCACAAATATTGCTGCATTTCAGATCAGTCTTTCTAATAAGTCTTTACTAGAGGTTATGTTTTATGGGCTGTAAAATTCTGTTATTTTTATTGTGTGCAAATGTTTGTCAAGTTTTCAGAGTCTGAAATGACTTGCGTGGTGGTGCATATTCTGTTTTCAAGAATAAGAACCTCCTCAAAACTACAATAAGTACAATAAGAGGACTAGCAAACTACTTTTTGGTCTTAAATGGGCCCTGGACTAGTATTTGGACTAGACCAAATATATATTAAAATACTGAAACATCTCATTGGATGTTTGTGAGGAGTTTTAGGTGAACAGCTCAGATATGTGCTGTACTATTACAGGCATGAAACAGCAGATGAGAATTAACAGAATTCAAGGTCACATGAAGCCAAGTTTGGTGTTTAAATGCTTGGATATGATGTTTTTACTGTACATCACCTATATCACTTGTACATGGACCAACAATGACCAAGGAAAACATTTTGAATAAAAAAGGTATTCTTAACAGTTATTCATAATTGGAAAAAAGAAAAAAAAAATCAAACTTATACAGCGCTGATGCAGGACAATGTCGGATTAGACCATTGGAGTAGACCAAACAAAGGAAAGTGGGGTTTTGGTGAAGAAAGTGGTTTAAAAAAACAGCAAACTTTAAGTGGTTTTGAGAAGTGTTTTGAACTGCACATCGTCGTCTTACGTGTTTGCAGGATTTTTTTGGCAAGTCGGACCCTTTCCTGGAAATCTACAGACAGACAGAAACAGGATGGCAGCTGGCTCACAGGACAGAGGTAGTGTACAGATCCTGCAGCGGGACTGAGCAAATGCATCTTTGATAAACTCTGGTAGCGCTGCATCGGTTAATCTGAGCTGTTTGTAAAACCATCACATGAAAAACGAGGTCTGCAGTAAATCAATCTACGGTTTGTCCACATAGTCCTGTGATTTTAGTTGGTGTTCATCCCTCTAAGTTCTGCCAAACATGACAAATGCATTGTAGTAGGCCAGTTGTCAATGTTACAGTTTGTATTTGTATTCCTCAGACTTTACAATTTGTATCTTCACCGGACTAAAGAAGGTGGTTGTTTGTGCTGATGTTCTGAAGCTTCTTCTCTTCTTCAGGTGGTGAAATGCAACCTTAACCCAACGTGGAGACCCTTCCGAATCCCAATCCAGGCGCTCTGTGGAGGTGATGTCGAAAAATCTATAAAGGTACATGCATACATCTCACATGACACATTATATCCTGTGTAAAAATTAAAGTGGTATTAAATTACATTTAACTGAATATTTACCAAACGTCTGTTCAAGCAATATCAAAAAAATGAGAAACCATAAAAACATGTTCATAATTTTGGAAAATTTTTATCTTTTTTTTTTTTTTTTTTTTTTTTTGTGCACTTTTGGAAATCCTAAGTTGAGGCCCCAGTGGTATCCCTGCGCATGTTTTTATCGTCACTCTCTCTGTGCATGTCTAAGCTTATAATCGTCTAACGGCAAATAAATGAACATGTTAGTTTATGCGTAATGTTTTCTGTTTCCGTCCTCTAACTCTGTAAAGCAAACTTGTCAGGAACAGATGCTTTCCAGGCAGCAGCACAAGTGAGTTAACTTCTAACAAAACGAGTGCGCTTCACGTGAAGGATGCAGTGTCTGTGGCAGGGCGCATCCGCACCTGTCTTAAAGGACTTCACGCAGCTCTGAGGGGAACGGCCCTTTGGTCAACCTGTTCGTGAGCCGATCAGATCATAGTCAGTTTTTCTTTGTGCCTCATTGATCACAGACTTTGTTTAATTTGAACAATTTGGTGACCAGTGGAGCAAAAGCATTCACTCAAATGAAACCAAAAAGGGCTAAAACCACATGTAAAAGTGACGTGTTTGTTTATACAAGCACTGGGTTTGTAAGTTACAGTCTTGAAGATGTTAATTTGTCAAAATAGGATTTACAGTTGTAGGTGCAGTTGAATACAACACACCTGGATACATCACCTTTTATCTTTCTCTGTTTATACATCTTGAGGTAAAACTTATGTCAGTTTGTGGTATGCTACCAGTAAGCAAATACATTTTTTTGTATTTAAGTGACGTAAGTTAACCAATGGGCCAGTTTCCCAGGTAGAGGTAGAGGTTTCCATCCAGACCGATCATCCATCAACTTTCTTAGCTGTTTTCTTAGCGTAGACTGAAGCACGTAGTTTTGTCTGTTTCGGAGCTTTGTGTCTTCCAACTCTTCTCTCATCACTGAGGTGGGACCCTGTTTCCAAAGACGTAGTGGATCGTTACCGTTCTGTTTGCCAGTTGTGTGTGTTTTCTAGTTGATCTTTCAGAACTAGAGATTTGACCAAAATGAGCATGTCCCGCTCACTGTGATCAAATGTAGTGTTCAAATCACGTTTGAAGCTTCACACTAACAGCATGCTTCTGTCTCATCCACTCTGACCTGCAAACACTTGTCATTATTTGTGTGAAAAAATCATGGTAATTACGCTCGGTCCTGCGTCTCCCGACTGTCTCCTTTGTTTCTTCCAGGCGGACTGCTACGACTACAACAACAGCGGCTCTCATGACTTCATTGGATCTTTTCACACGACTCTCTGCCAAATACAGCAGGCATTGCAAACATATGCAGTGGGTTCTGACTTTTTGTGTTTGAGCCTTTAAATTGTACAATTAGATCTGGTGTATTCTGACATCGGCATGGTGTGTTTGTTATTTTCCTAGGCCGAGTTTGACTGCATCAATAGCAAAAAGAAGGAAAAAAAGAAAGGGTACAAAAACTCTGGTGTTGTCATCATAAAACAGTGCAAGGTACTGTGGGTTTATATCACATTTTCTTTATATTTGTTTTTCAAATTGTAGGATTTTCTGGGCAGGGTCAGTGAGAGTCTACTTAGATGCCAGCTGTCCTATCTTTGTCTTTGTTGCTTATTTCAGCACAAGAATGTTAAACTAGACTCATATATGTATTACAAAAGTAAGGCTCCGTGGTAAAATAACCTGAGCTCATTCTTGAAAAATGTGGAATTTAGTTTAACACAGAATTTTCTGTGAGAACACTTTGTGTACCCACCATCACAAAATTTAACAATTTTGCACCTTTTTCTTAACGTTAATAGAGCAATACCACAGTGTAAAGGTGCGCTTTGTGTGCAGCATGTTTGGTTTTAAATCCATGTTGTGTTACCTGTGTTTGCCTGTAGATAGTGAAGGAGTACTCTTTCCTGGATTACATAATGGGAGGCTGTCAGATTAACTTCACTGTGAGTATCGCTCACTCTGGTAAATATTAACCAAATTAGTAGAAACAACCAGTGTATTTCTTTGATATTTACATTTTTTGATTTCTTTAAAAGAGTTTAAGATGTCTTTCCTCATGCTGGGGGCAGATTGCCATTGATTTCACAGGTTCCAATGGAGACCCCAAGTCCCCCAGGTCTCTGCACTACATCAACCCCCAAGGCTACAACGAGTACCTGGCAGCAATCTGGGCCGTCGGTAACGTCATCCAGGACTACGACAGGTGAAGAGTTTGGTATAACTAGAGGATTTTATTGTCACAGGAGGTTAATCTGACTAAATGATTTTAATTTAGTGGTGGATAGGTCTGGCGGGCCAGTTGAAACACGAAAAAGGAGCTCAAAAACGATTCAATTAATTCTGACACCTACAGTAATCGGCTCCTGCTCACTTTGGTTAAATCTAATTATACTTTCAAATCACCTTTCATGACACAAGTCTGTACTATATATTGGTGGAAGAAATAGTTTTACTTATGTTCTTCACTTATTGTCACATATGAAATGTGATGGACTTTTCTTTATATCAGAAAATTGTAATTGCACCACAACAGTAATAATTAGACTGATGATACTCTCTTCTACTATGTGTGAATGGACTGAAAATGCTTTACATAGCATTTGACGTGACAGAAATAAAGCCAGGATGGGGATTTACTGTGCACACATTCAGTCTTTATAGCCTATTGCAGAGCTGCTTGAGGTTTTCATCATTTCTAACTTTAACATATTTGCTAAGTTGTCAAATGGGGAGCCACTGTAGTTTCCACAGCAGAAAAAACACTTAGTGGCACTGAATCACTCAGTAAAACAAAATGCTTCAGGAGTAAATGAGGTCTGATTTTACCAGTTTTCTTTTTATTGAGCTTCACGTTTCTGGCCTGAAGGACATGTTCTACTGAGCTACAAAGATGCTCTAGTTATGCTTCAGTGTCAAAGGAATATATTTTATTAGAAATTGACAGAAAAATATTTGGATTTTCCAAGGAAACACTTTTTCACCTGGTCTGAGCCAACGCGTAGTTTCAGGTTCTTCCATTCAGCACCAGGTTCCTGCCAAAGACATCAGCACCTTCTGTCTCACCTAAACGTTCTGGAAATGTGCAAATAAACCAAGTTTTATAAGTTCAGTTTATTTTTATTACACCAATTCATAGTCTCAAGGTAGTTTACAGATACACAGAAGAATTCAATGCAATCTGTATTAAATACTGTCATTCAGTCCAAAGCAACCAGCTCTTTTCTGTTGTCATTATTAATGCAGGTCACAATTTAAAAAAAAAAAAAAAAAGCATTGGAAAAATAAAACAGCCGACCTAAGAAGCAATCTACAGACTTTTAAAGACTATTCTTTCTGTATGTCTGTACATGTTTGGCCTTGGTGGCTGAATGCAGTTTTATTGCAGATATACTTGGAGGGTGGAGCTTTTCATAGGGAATAGGGCTGTAAACCACTCTTGTCTGCATGTTGAATTAAATAAGGGAATATAGCCGCATGAGAAGCTGGGCACGTTCTCCGTATGTGCAAATGAAACCCTGCAAGAACATGAAGGTAAAAGCAGCTGCAGCCTGAAAGACAAAAAGCCTCCTTCAAACTAGAGGGGACAGATATCGTTTCTGAAGAGGGCCTTTGTGATCTGTGCAAGTAAACGTCTTGTACAATAACTCCTGCATTTCGTTACTTCCTTCTGACAGTGACAAGATGTTCCCTGCGTTTGGTTTTGGTGCCCAGATCCCTCCAACATGGCAGGTGACATTTTTATTAGCGTAAGCCTTTGTCAGCCGCGTGAAAAGCTCATCCTGGTATCTCACGCTCATCAGTGTTAACTCAAGCTGATGAGTCCATTTGGGATTCCCATTAACGGTTGTTTTGGTTTGCAGGTCAGCCACGAGTTTCCCATCAACTTCAACCCATCAAATCCATTTTGTGCAGGTAATAGCTAAGCTGATGTGATTGAGCTGTGTCATGGGGATTACATTGAGCCCAGTAGAAACATTTAGAGAAACATTTTATTTCAAGATAATGAATCCCAAGATGAGCACAAATTATAACGTGCAAGAGTCCTCGTCTCTCAGTCTAAGTGTCACACTTTGGATTGCTGTCTTTCTCCAGGTATCGAGGGCGTGGCCTTTGCCTACCAACAGTGTCTGCCGCAGGTGAAGCTTTACGGCCCCACCAACTTTTCTCCGATTATCAACCACGTGGCCCGTTTTGGGCAACAGGCCATACAGCAGCAAGCTGCGTCTGTGAGTTTCTGGAAGTCTCTTCTGTCAAGACTGAACTCTCTTAGCTCTGCTTTTAATTGGGTGTGAGAACCACTTCCTCGTAATGTATTGGTCTCTCGATGTCTCGCAGCAATACTTTGTCCTGCTGATCATCACCGACGGCGTGATCACAGACATGGATGAGACGCGCACCGCCATCGTCAACGCCTCTCGACTGCCCATGTCTATCATCATTGTTGGAGTAGGAGGCGCAGACTTCAGCGCCATGGAGTTCCTGGATGGAGACGATGGAATCCTGCGCTCGGCTACCGGCGAAGCCGCCATGAGGGACATCGTGCAGTTTGTGCCTTTCAGGCAGTTTCAAAATGTAAGCTATGAAAATGTTAAAGAAAGCTCTTTTTTATTTATTTTTTAAGTACATATGTTTAAATGTTGCACATCCTATTCCAGGCAAGGCCCTGCAGCCCTTGCACAAAGCATACTGGCAGAGTTGCCTGACCAAGTGGCCTCCTCCTTCAGTTTATTTGAGCTTAAACCCCCTGCAGCCCCAAACGAAGTCCCTCATCCCATTCCTTGACTTTTCCTTTGCATTACCCTTCTACTAGAGATGCACTGATTGATAAGAATCAGCTGGTTTTCACCCAGTTGACCCTGACTGTCGTGACATAAAGGGATAATTAGTTGTTGGACAACCAGGATGAGTCCAGAATTAGTTTGGGAGGGGTTTTGATGACAGAAGGGAAGAGATCATACAATCTAGATGACTATTCCTACAAAATAATCAGATGTTCCTTTGGTTTAAATTTAAACTGATATTTAAGGATGACAAAAACTATTTAAAACATCTCCCAGCTAAATATCCTTCATAGTATGGTGCTAACAAAGACTAATGCCATAATCGTAAAACCGAGGCTGATACGCCGTTTTTCGATTTAGTCACTTGTAAAAAAGTGACGTGTTGTCACTGAAATCCAACTCTAAAGTGTCCGAGCGCCGTAGCACGACGATTATGGATGAGGAAGTGATAGCGGCTAGCCACTGGATGAGCTGACCGTCAGTCAGTCATATTGTAACATGATAATCATATTTTGTTTACTTCTGACTAAAGTTTGCCATTTTAACATGGGAGACAGTGAAGTTTGACTTGCTTTTGGAGCCACCCTCCAGTGGACAGTCGAGGAACTGCAGCCATACTTGAGTCCGATGGAGGCTCAACCCAGAAGTTAGATGGGTGGCGCTTGAGCGGCGCCACAGCAACACTCAACCACGGGTGTTGCTGATATATAGTAGCTTTGTTGGTTTTTTTTTTTTTTTTTTGTTTCCCAACCCTGGTCCTTGGAGCACGCTGTCTTGCATGTGTTTAGATGTTTCTCTTTAACACGCCCTGAGACAAACGTTTGTCATTAAAAGACCTGTGCAGACCTTGATGACAAGCTGCTGATGAGTCATTCATTTGAATCAGGTGTGTTGACGCTGAAAACATTTAAAACATGCAAGGAAATCAGAAATCAGAATCTACTAAAAAAAATTGCGGTTGTTATATTTCTGCTCTGGTATTTCAGGTTTGTTATTTGTTGTCGTGGAATTTATGACGCATGTTATGGTTATGTGCGGCTGCTTTGTCTTGTATACACTCCGTCTGGACATTTTTGTCCATCTCACATTGTTCTTCTGTCTCTGCCCTCCTTTTTTTTTTTCAGTGTCCTCAGGAAGTGCTTGCTCAGAGTGTGCTGGCTGAAGTCCCAGGTCAGGTCACAGGCTTCTTCCACAGCATGAGTTTGAGGCCTCCTCACAGTGACACTACTCTTTCGGACCCCCTGGCATCGGCGCCCCCTAGTGATGTGCCCTAAACGCCATCCTCCTCCTCTAAAAGAATCTGCGTAAGGTGTTCCTGTTGTGGCCATAGTAGCATGTGACACTCTGCACTGCAGACATTGTATGACTTGGGAACACAGTTTAACTTTCATAATGCAAAACTGTCTTATAAGAATAATGTCATAAGCATATATTAACATTTATTTCCATACGCTTTGGACCGATATTTACTGTGGCTCTTAATATTACTTTATGAGACTCAAGTGCCAGGATTTTAAAAATGTCCAGTAAACTCATGTTTTGGCCTTTCAAAGGAATTAACTGAAGCTTGTTTCAGCTTTTTCTGAAGAACTGAGGCAGCTAGTAACAGGCATCTCAGCAGTGTGTCAAACTGTTAGTTAAACGTCTGCATGAAAGGGCTGGTGTTGGTGATTGTGTTTTTTATGTTGGTGCAAAATATCAACCGGAATTCTTGAGCCCGATCAAAGAAAACGGCTCTAAATGATTACTTTGTTTACTGAATTGATCCATGTACAGTCGACTGTTAAAAGATTATTAAGATGTACAGTGTTTCGTTTTTTTAATAACAGAAACATTTTGTAACTCAGCAGGAGATGCTTTAATTTAAATATTCACCAGGAGGAGTCCCTGGAGTGGTTGATCATTATCGTCAGTCACCATGGAAACCTGATATTCTAAACCTCTTTGTTGAAATGTTATACAAGGGAAGTTCAATCTATCCTTAAATCATATTTACACACTTATCTGTAGTGAGAGTATGTAAATGTTACACTTAAAGCTGTTTACATTGACTTCTGTCACATGCATGTTGTCTTTGCACTTGTCTTTGTCATTGAGTTAGATTTTATTAGTATTTTATATAAATATAATTTAATCATGGCAGAAAGAAGACATCTGTCTAGCATGAAAGTCGGTTTCAATTTCTTTTAAGAATGATTATCATTTAATGACTATATATATTTTTTTTTTCTTTCTTTTTTTTATATGTTTGTCATACCATTCATGTCAAGTTAATGAAATTGAAATGGAAAAAATTGAAATGTGTTATTTTGTTTTTCATGGACTTTTTAAAGGTTTTACTATTGACACACATCCAGAGACTCCACACTTGTCTTAGAAAATTATAAAAATCTGTAAAAAAAATTTTTTTTTTTTTTTTACATTTTTACAATCAAGAACCACAAGCGAAACTAAAAGCATACCAAAAAAGTGTTTACTGTGTGCTGTGGTACTCGTATCAGATTTTCTGTAGCTGCTGTTAGACTCGAGTCCTCAATAAACCTCAATATGTGCAACAAGAACTCGGACTTACATTGCAGCTGTTAAAGACAGTATTTCTCCTGCATTTAGACACTGTAAAGAACCCAAACTCACGCTGGGGATTATTTTGCCGTGAGGTTTCTTACTCTCAGGTAAGTGTACAAAAGCTAAACAAAGTCAAAGCAGAAGTGCAATGTGTTGACTTTAGTGGCTGAAATATTCTGTTTATTTTTACCCAGCAATGACTAATGTTGAGAGAAGAAAGTAATTACTTCTATGTTGGCACCAATCTTGTAGCAGTTCTGTTCATTTATTATTTTAGCTCAGATTCAATGTCAGATTTATTTATTATACAGAGATTGTCTGGCAGCAAAATCTTTTTCTTTTAAAGGCCCCTTTTTTTTCTCTCAATGCATTTATTTGGAGGTCTGACGTCACTGCAAACTCAAAAACATTGGCATAATGCAACACAGTTACTTTGGGAACTCCACTTTTGAAAAAAGGTCAATCTTAAAAATGAGTAAATGTTAAAGACCCACATCAGAGACGTATGTAGAGTTCCCATCTTTATGACCAAATAATCCTGATAAAATATATTCACAGGCGAGATTAAAAGGTTTGAGGAAATGGAAATACATTGTAGTGGAAAACTTTACAACATTGCTTTCACAATGAAGCCCTCCAGTTCACTTCTGTGCCTGCACTTCCTCTTCTTACCAATGCCCGTTTAATAAAAACAGCATATGGTTATTGCAAAGCATATAATCTGCAGTAATTTGTAGGAGCATACCTGGCCAGTGATAAAAAAACAAAAAACAAAACAACTGATAAAAGGATAGCCCAGGTCTGGAGCCTGATTGTGGAAAGAAGGATGCTTCATAAAATTATGACTCTAAGAAATGTAACTACAACAGTTACTGCAGCACATGCAGTTTAAGTTCCATTTGAGGATTTATGAAGTTTTTTTTTAATTGAATCCAATCAAATTTAGTCACAGCTTTAATTTCTAAAAAATCTCATTTAAATATTTACTATATAAAACGTTTTTTATGTTATTTTCTTATATTTATTGAGCAGTTTTAGTGGATATTGACTGGCTCAAGGTTAAACACCTTAGAAATCACCAAAGCGTGCACTTTCTCCTGCTTTCCGAGGCTATTGCCAGCCTGGTTCTTGTTTTCACTTGTTAGTTTGTGGATCTTTCAGTGTTTTGCAAGTTGCAGAGCCGATACAGCAGGATGTCGGAGTCCCTTGTTGTACAGAGTGAAAGCTGCCAGTAATCGGCCTTATGTCCGTCTCCTCTTTAGTCAGAGGTTGCTGGTGTCTCGGTGGGCGTTTCTTTCGTCGGAGGTTGCTGGTGTCGCGGTGGGCGTTTCTTTCGTGAGAGGTTGCTGGTGCCTCGGTGGGCGTTTCTTTCGTCAGAGGTTGCTGGTGTCTCGGTGGGCGTTTCTTTCGTGAGCGGAGCGGCCTTCCGTCTGCTTCGCGTCAAGAGACAGCGTAACCACCGCTAACAGTGACACATCTGGCCGTACAACCAGCTTCTCCTGTGGTCTCCGAGTCACGTCTTTAACACTTTAAACGGTAAGCTTAATTTTGAAGCCAAAACACGCGGAAGTCAGCGTAGTCAACCAGCCGCCTAGTTAGTTGTGGCTCCACTAAGCTGCTACCGTTATGTTAGCGCTCGTGTTTTTCCAAAGTAAACTGCTCTTTAGTTTTCACGATTACGCCCATACGAGCGTCTTTACGTGTTTGTGTGTCCAGTTTTCTGTTGAAGTACTACAAATACATCAATACACGAAGCCTGTGATAGAGTCAACAGCATTTACCCAAACAACCAAACCGGACTCATTAGCTTCAGGAGCAACATTTATCGCTTTAATCTTAGGTTAGTTAGTTGTGTTATTAAGGCCTTTAGAAACGGCTGTGTGCAGTCACAATTGCCAAGTCAGAACAAAACCACTGAGTTCATTTATGATGCCACTTAATCATGCAAACCGCCTAATTGAATTCTGCGTTGGCGGTTGTTCCGACCATTGACTAACCGACACACATGTCGCATCCCGTTACCGGTTTCGGGGTGAGTCGCTGACCCGTTTGGTTCACTCGTGTCCGTGGGCCTTTTTCCTTTTCAGCGCGTCAGCGATCGCTCATGGCTGCTCAGTGTGTCACCAAGGTGGAGCTCACCGTGTCCTGCAGCAGCCTGCTGGACACGGACATCGGCTCCAAGTCCGACCCTGTGTGTGTCCTGTTGATGAACAGCTCCGACTCCCACTGGTACGAGGTCAGTAGCGCCACAACGGCAATTTATAAACAAACAGTCTCTCCTTTACAGTCATCTTGTGACGGCATCGTGCTTTTAAGTAATACGATTCAGTATTCTTCGATATTTACATGAATTATATCTGCTCTTTGCACTATTTCACCTGTCCTCACAATTCTCCTTGTGAAATTGCTTTGTCTGCAAAAGGAACACAGATTGGATGTAACTTTAATTCAGGGAAACATCCAGAGGCTGTGTGCGTTTTTTTTTATGCCACTACCTGGACACAATTGCAGAATCCAGTCATCAAATGCAGGGAGTTGTTACTTGTGTGCAAATACCTCCTTCTGTGCATGAAAGCAATTCTACGTTGTTCTCAGAAGGGTGAGGCCGTCTGGTGTGTCTCTGTAGGAAAAAGCTGTGTGTTAAATAGGTGAAGTGTCATAACACTCCAGCTACTGTGTTAATCATTAACCCCTTGGTGGTAAAGTTTCCACTCACGATTTCACTTCGGCCTGCCTGCTGCTATTTGCTTTATACTTTTGTTAACGTTTACTGTTTTTTTTTTGTTTGTTTTTTTAACTTCTCCTTTCAAACTTCTCTAACAGGTCGGACGCACTGAGAAAGTCCAGAACTGCCTCGACCCAAAGTTTGCCAAAAAGTTTCTCATTGACTACTATTTTGAAATAGTTCAGAAGCTGAAGTTTGGGATTTACGACATTGACAACAAGACGGTTGACCTGAGTGATGACGACTTCCTTGGGGAGCTGGAGTGCACCTTGGGCCAGGTAAGGTTTTCCTCCTGTGTGATTGATTGTCTTGGCGCCGAGATAGATATAGTTATGCAGATTCAGTAGCAGTAGGACACACACTGTGCTGAAATAAGACTCCAGTGTTTGACCATGTTGAAGATCTCTGATAAACATTTGCTGACAACTCTGTAATGTGACCTCAGGTGTTCACTCTTTCATGCTATTGTGGACGTCACCTGACTGGAGGATGATTTCTTTGTATTTATCCACTTTGTTTCAGGCTGAACTTGTTTTGTTTTTGTTTTTCATACTTTATCAAACTCCTTAACTCCTTTTCCCCTTTTTACATGCTTTTAGATTGTATCCAGTAAGAAACTGACCCGACCGCTTGTCTTGAAGAACAAGACACCTGCAGGGAAAGGAACGATCACGGTGAGAGCACCAGAAAGATGGTTGTGTGATAATATTTTGCTGTTTGTTTTCTGTGTTATTGATTTACCTTTCTTTGTGTTGTAGATCAGTGCAGAAGAAATAAAGGACAATAGAGTGGTGAATTTTGAGGCGGAAGCAAGGAAACTAGATAACAAGGTGTGGGCCGTTCTTTTTGAAGTCCGAAATGCTTTTAGTTTTTAGATATTCAGCTGCATATTACTGATTAGTGTGTTTCATTTGGTTTTCTGTCTGCTATACGTAGGACTTCTTTGGTAAGTCTGATCCGTACCTGGAATTCTACAAGCAGACGGAAACCGGATGGCAGCTGGCTCACAGGACAGAGGTAAACACACGCTGCTTAGTGACTGCGCTGCTGCTGGCCATAATCGAGTTGATGGTAGTCATAGCTGTAACAGAAGTCTTATATTTCATAACAAAAGGATGCAGCTTTACTTAAAGATAATTTGCTCTCAACAAGCCCTGAAGCCTGGTATTACATTTGGGAGAGAATACTGCAGCCTGAGCTCTAGAGCTCAAACGGTTGCACACCAAGTGGTTCGGAGAATAATCGAATGGCAGCTTTATTTTTGGTTTCTATTATTTGCAGTTAGTTCAGATACAGCAGAGAATTAAAGACTGAACATGCACCAAGCTCGTTTCCATGGCACAGTGGCATGTTGATATGAAAACTGTGGTCTACATCTGCACGGACTTGCAGAGATCTCAGTTGAGCTGCTCTTTCCTTCACTCAGCAGTGAGAGTGGCAAAAGTGCCATCAGAACTTCTCAATAAGGTTCAAATGCTTCAGTGGCTTCAATCCACAGTGGTATGTTTTAGATCTTCACTAAGTGCTCTTATAATTATGTCAAGTCAGAAAAGGCTTAATTATCGTAACTCGTTAGTAATATTGTCTGGATGATTATTGATTCACTAGTTAATGTTTTCGTTGTGTGCGTGTGTGTGCGCGTGTGTGTTTTCACTCATTACTGTCTGTGAGAAAGTGAAACCAGTGCTTCACATGACTTATTGGAACGAACTCGTGTATAAAATCAGACCAACATCTAGTGATGAAGAACCAAGTGGCTCCGACAGCAGCACAAATTGTTAACACTCTTCTTTCTCTGTCCCCAGAGCTGCACTGACACGCTCTTAAACGGAGACCTGTTGGGTTGTAGGATCAAATGTTCACTGTGTTGTTGTTGTTCTTGATGAGAATTACAAATGACAGAAAAACTATACTTATGTGTGTGACTGAATCAGATAAGACTGGATGTCACTTGATAAAAATCTCACAAATATTATTAATAATATTCCATAATGTGTTACCTTTTTTTTTTTTATTTAAAAGGCAATTTATTGAGCTATATTTCCCTTTACATGTACAACTCTGTCATTGATATTTTATAGCAGAACTGAAAAAAATACAAATTTAGTGACCAAATTACTGGCAAAATTATAAGGACAAATCTGATATTGTTTTGTTGTTTGGAGTCTGTAATCGTGTTTATTCCCTGGTAAAACGGTGGACCTGTTTCCATACAGTCAGTCACACCACTTGACTGAAAACCAGATTTATCTCTGGTTTCCTGTTGGGGCGCTCACACTCTCCATCAGCTCTGAGGTTTAGGTTTATCTCCAAGAGTGTCGGAAGACGGTAACGACACCTCCTGAACCCAACTGCGCTGTCACACCTGTGGTTTACCTTGCAGTGTCCGTAAATGTCAAAACAACCACTCGTGGTTTATTTTCCTGTATTTTCTTTAACCTGATAGAGGTAGGAGTTTTAACACAAAGGCGACGCGTATCTCATTTGACCCTCAGTGACCCTGTGGGTAATCACTGTGACACCGACTGGCTGAGTCCCCGCAGCTTAGAGGTAACTATGATTTCATTAACTGTGTTCCCAGGTGGTGAAGAACAACTTGAATCCAACATGGAAACCCTTTCGAATCCCGCTGCAGTCTCTCTGTGGAGGAGATATGGAGAAACCGATCAAGGTAAACAAACGTACCCCTGCAGTGACTTAACGTTTTGGTTGGATTTCACGTGCGCGTCGTGTTCACACGCTGAGGTCATAATGCAAGCATCTGAGCCAAATAAGAAGGCACTTCGTTCCAGCCATGTGTATCTACTATTATATTTAGTAATAGCTTGATAACGCTGTTTTTTAACCTCTAAAGCGAACATGTCAGGAAAGCAGCAGTTTCCCAGCATGCAGGACAAGTGAGTTATCCAGTACTTCAGAGCTTCCTCTTTTTTCATTTTCCATCACCTCCTGGTTGAGGTCTGTGTGTGTATGTGTATATATTTGGTTTTCTTCATTATAAAGATGGGAACCATACGGGACGGAGTCTTCAACACTCATTTTTCTTTGTCCAGAGCGTTCTTGTCATAGAAGTATTGTCTAAAGTTAGTCGTTTAAATGGTTTCACTGCATCTTTGTGCACATCTCCAGGAGTTATTCACTGCTTTTCACTTGTGCATGTTTGTTTCATCTGTGTTGGTCACTTTTGTGAAGCACTTCACTCAAACAAAACCTTTTTAAAGAACATCAAACAGAGTGTTGACAGCTTTCTCAGACTAGTGGATTAAACTTTCCACTGTTTTGCAGTTTGAGTGTAGTGACTATGTAAGACTTTTTTTTTTTTTGTCTTTCATGCAGTTGTAGTGATTAAGTTGTCACCAGCAGCCAAATGATGTCACCTGTTTCCAGGTGGAGTGCTACGACTATGACGACGATGGCTCACATGATCTCATTGGAAGCTTTGAAACCACGATGAAACGCCTCCAAGAAGCATCACGAACTTCTCCGGTACGAGTGTGTGCTCATGTGGGCTGACATTTTGTTGAGGTTGAGGCTGCTCTGTCTCCTTTTATATTACATTATTTAACAGCATTTTAATGAAAGACTGTCCTTAACCAGTCATTGCCAGTAAGTCTAAGTAAAACCTAACCTGTCCAGGCAGGCGGCTGTCTTCTTAAGAGCTTTACTTCTTAACTGTTGCCCCGGGGACTGGAGTTATGCATTTATCATGTTGTAACACTGTCTAGAGATACTTATTTACAGTTCCCATCAGTATTTTGTGGTTTGTGAATTGAGTTTATGAATTTACGACGCGTCTTTTGTCCTTGCTGTTTCGTTTTTGCAGGCAGAGTTTGAATGCATAAACAGTAAAAAGAAACAAAAGAAGAAAGGCTACAAGAACTCCGGTGTTGTAGGCATTAAGTTTTGCCAGGTGATGTCATCCTTTTTTTTTTTTTTTAAATCTGTTTGTTCATTTCTGATGCAGGAATTTGGTTTTAATATTAAATATTGTGCAGTAATCCTTTATAAGACAGATGCATTGTCTTTCAGGTGGTGAAGGAGTACTCTTTCTTGGATTACATAATGGGAGGCTGTCAGATCAACTTTACAGTAAGTTGTGGATGCTCATTGATAAATATCAAAATATCTGTAGTCATCGATGTTTGTTTATTAACCTACATGTCTGCTTCAGGTGGCCATCGACTTTACCGGCTCCAACGGGGATCCCAAGTCTCCTCAGTCGCTGCATTACATCAGCCCTCAGGGTGTTAACGAGTACCTCTCTGCCATCTGGTCTGTGGGAAATGTCATCCAGGACTATGACAGGTGGGAATATGCTTGTATGGTATTCCTTAAAAAAAAACAACTCGACAGTTACTCAATAATTGCCATACATCTTTAGGTTTACTGCGTTCAAAGTAAGCATAGTTAAGATTGAAAGCAAAGTAAAGTTTATGTTTTGTAAAGTTCCTATATTATTGTTTTATAAATTAGACAGTTGGCTTATTAAAGTACAAATAAAGTTTCATAGATAACAATTGATATGTTTCGACTATCGCCTGTAATGAGCTGGGATGGGCTCCAGCAGACCCCCGTAACCCTGCAAAGGATAAAACTGGTACGGAGGATGGATGGATGGATGGATGGATGGATGGATGGATGGATGGATGGATGGATGGATGGATGGATGGAGGTTTTTAACTATTCATCTGTGCCTGTAAAAGTTGCTTAACTAAAATCATGGGAGTTGAATAAAAAAGACTGACAGCATCTCACTATGAATTCATTACTCCTCTGTGCTGATTACTGACTCTGAAAGACCTTAAACTTCAACAGTCGCAGAAACAAAAACAAATTGTAAATTGATTTTAAATGTTAGAAAATAAGAGTTTTCATTCTTATGTGAACACTTGTGTGAATTTGTTCTTCTTTAACTATGACTTGTCTTTGTGTGTAGTGACAAGATGTTCCCTGCTTTTGGCTTTGGGGCTCAGATTCCACCAACGTGGCAGGTACAGCTTGCATTTAAATATGAAACGCATGCCTACAAAAGGTGAAGCAGCTTTTTTCTAATCTGAAAACGGCACATGAAATGATATGCGAACGTATTGCGTTTCAGGTTTCCCACGAGTTTCCGCTCAATTTCAACCCATCGAACCCATTTTGTGCAGGTGTGTTGACGAGGTTTATTGAAATGAGTTGACACTGAGCAGGTGTCCTGTCCGTCACGCGCGCAGCATCATAATAATACTGAGTACAGCAGCATTTCACTTTCTAATGTTATCAGTGGAGGTTTGACCACTGCTGTGTGTTTGTGTGTGCAGGTGTTGAAGGGGTGGTGGAGGCCTACAGGGTTTGTCTCCCCCAGGTCAAGCTGTACGGTCCCACCAACTTCTCTCCCATCATCAACCATGTGGCCTGTTTTGCTAAGCAAGCCCTCCAGCAGACGACTGCATCAGTAAGTGTATATCTGCTAAAAGGACACCAGTCTTGGCGTGGCCGTTCTATATGAAGTTAAAGTTTTTGTATAAACGTGGAGACTGCTAAAAATGACTCGTCGTCGGTTTTGTTTTTGTAAAAATCTGCTTACCGTCAAGCGGACTACTTATGGCTGCAGAGGCAAGTGATGTGAACTAAGTGCACAACGTGATCTACTTTAAAATGCACCTGCTATGTCATTTTTGTGAACTGACCTCAATAACCAAGACACAAATATAATCATGTAAAAACGTCACCTCCCTTTTTTTTTTTTAAAATCTAGTTGTTTCAGTTCTATTGACGTTTCAGGCGTTTGTTTATGCACTTTAATAAAGTCAAACCGTGGGTGACGCAGAGCTGGAAAGCAGTATGCCGCTGTCCCACTGGGGCGTGAGCGCAGCATTACTTCAGCTGCTTTTTGACGATAGTAGTGGAAGATCTTTGATCTTTATGTTTTAGATTTGCTTTGTTGTTCTTGATGTAGGACATGCTACACTGTTAGACCGTTTCTCCACCACGCTGTGAGCGTTCAGAGGTATTGCTTCCCTAATTTGATGTGTGGAGCTGTGTTCTTTCACAGTTTCACGGTTTATTTCCGCTTCACTTTTTTGTTGTAATGAAAAACTAGAAATACCAAATTTGACCAGATGACCGCAGCAAACCAGGGTTCTTTGCTCTCAGTTGGAGTTGCTCTGTTTGTGATGGGCAGGCGTAGAGGGAACATACGGAAGTGAGAAACCTGCCGCCGCCCCCTTCAGCTTCTCCTCCGCGATTTTAATGTGGAACGAAGTTTTTGCATTATCCGCTCTGATAGCACCTCTAGAGCAACTGATCCGAGGACAAGTTTTCATTCCCTCTGCAGTAAGTTAGATAACAACACTGTCTACTTTGATGGGATAAGGCCCTCGATAACGCCCTTGATTCATTTGCATAAAGTTGGAAAAAGCTCAGCTTTTTGAGGCTTTGATGTGCTGCCTTAACAAGGTGTTTTGCATAAGTCTTGACGTTGTCTCCTTGCTTTTCAAAGAATATAAATGTGATCCATGGGAAGAGTGATTCCTCAGGTGCAGTGGAGCCTTTAGACATCCTAACAGGATAATACCACCAGTTGTTTGACAACCATGAGATTGGCATCAGAAACAGCCTGAACAGAGACTTGGCTTTATCTTGATCTCTGCAAACAGTTGATTTTAGATATAATCTACTTTTTACAAGTAATACCCATCTTGAATGAACTTATTCTGTTTGTTTTTAAGTTTAACATATTTACAGAAAAAAAGACTAATTTTCTTAAATTCATTAGGATTTATTTCTCAAGCACATCTGTCAACCTGCAAGTTCAGATGCCTAAAGTTGGTGTTTTACATCCCGTGTTGTCTCCGTCTTCCTGAAGCAATACCACGTTCTGCTGATCATCACCGATGGAGTGATCACAGACATGGACGAGACCCGCAGCGCCATCGTCAACGCCTCTCGGCTCCCCATGTCCATCATCATTGTTGGCGTGGGAGCTGCGGACTTCAGCGCCATGGAGTTCCTGGATGGAGACAACGGCAGTTTGCGGTCTCTGTCTGGCGAGGCCGCCATGAGGGACATCGTCCAATTTGTGCCGTTCAGACAGTTTCAGAATGTGAGTCGCGGTGAAAACGGAGAACATTTTTCCTGCTTGGTGCTTTTGACAAGATGGGGATTGTTAACTGTGATTTAAGTTGATTAATTCACCTCCCTCCTCGTCTTAAAAAGCTGTAAAAACTGCTTGCGTCTCACTTTGCTTCTGCCATTTTCACTTCTTCACCTTTTGATTTAAGGGGATATGAAATTTTGGCTCAAACACAGCAGAGGAAATTTAAATTTAATTTTATCCTGCTTACCCAAACATAGGGATTCCCTGCCGCTTAACTAAAAACTTTATTACCTTACATTTGCCTTGTTTATCCGTTTCTTTTCAGGCGCCAAGCCAGGCTCTTGCCCAAAGTGTATTGGCCGAATTACCTCAGCAAGTGGCTTCCTTCTTCAGTTTATTCAAACTGAAGCCTCCCCGTGATCCCAGTCCTTCCTAGGGGTACCCCAAAATATCATGTCCTAAACACGAACCTTCAACCCTCTTTATGGATAACAGCCTGATTGCTGTCTTGACGCGAACTACGTCGTCATCCTCTTTCCTCCTTTTGCAACTTTGAGATTCTTGCTTGTTTGGCAGAGACGGAGAGCACAACAAAATCTGCAGTACAGTCTAGACCAGGACTTCTGAACAAACCTTTTATACAAAAGTGGTGAACTGATTATTTACATTCACTGACAAGTGATGGACAACTGCTCCCTAATTCAGTACGATCAGCAATCTTTTGCGTAGTGTGACGTGAAAAGTAACTTTGTCTCATTTTTACTTGAATTTGTTGTGCAACTGGTTCTTGCCTACTTCTTCACTGCTGTGTTTCTGTAATGCTCCAGAAACTATAATTAATAAACATAAATATATAAAGATGCTGCTTACCCCTTTGGAGATTGCCACAGTATTTAAAAAGTAAAAAGAAAAATACTAGTTATAATTACCATAAAGAATTGAAAAAAAAAAAGTAAAAATCACAATCTGAGATGAAAAGCCCTGACTGTCAATCTACAAAGTTGAATTTTGTCTTCATGTGCATGGCTTCTGTCTGTCTCATCCATACTTCCCTCATTTGCTTTAATCTCCACATTATGAATAGTTCATTTTTCTTTTTCTTTTTTTTTAACCCTTCAGGCTCCTCCTGAGGCTCTGGCAAAGACTGTGTTGGCTGAAGTCCCGGCTCAGCTGACAGGGTTTTTCACCACCATGAAGCTGACTCCCCCCAACTTGGGCGCGGCCCCGAACCCCGCGGGGTCTGCATGATCCCTTCAAGAAGCAGCCACACGCCTCTCCAGCACAGACAAGTTAGATTCCAGCTTCATGCCGTAATGCAGTCAGAGCTGCGGTTAGAACATCCAAAGGTAGCTTTTTTTTTACTTCAACACTAAATCAGTCAAACCAACCACACACACCATCTATACGTTGTCATCACTTCACTCTGCTGATTAGATTTAGTTCTAATTGTTGACATTCACAACTTCCTATTTAGTTGAGCTGGAAAAAAGCCAATCATTCCATTAGTTAAAAAAAAAGAAGTCTGGTTTGAAGGAAATGCTTGTGTTTTGTGGGGGACAAAACAAGATCCAAGTAGGGACGTATCATTTCTGGGTTTCAGCTTAAATCAGGACCAAGCATCAAAAACGTAGCTGTGCATTTTCTTCATTCCCAACTGAATGCATGTTTCTAGTTTCCTGAAACCACTGAATTTAAAAATAAAAGGTGTGTAGTCTTTTACACAACTACCCATGTGTGACGCACAGCTTTTATATCTTTTATATTTGTATCTTATGTTTACAGGCTCGGAATAAACTGGAAGCCTCATTATGGTCATGGTATAGCTTCGTAGTGAAATGCTCTAATCAAAATAAACATGTTTATGCATACAGATGGAGACAGTATATAACAATGACGTTTTTTTTTTTTTACTCTAAAGAAAGCTATATTTTAGTTCTAAAATATGGTAACAACTCAAGCCTCATTTGGTTTAAATTGTGCCAGTCTGCTTTTTTGTGCCAGTGAACTTTTGAACAGCTAAACATTTGACAAAATAACGTGGACATGAAATGTTAGAAAAGTTCAGTATTAAACATGTTAGTAGTCCAAACTAAATGGCGCTTAATATAGATGTTCACATATGTAACCAGCAGAGCTTATATTTGTGTAAAACTTGTCTTATGTGATGCATCATGTTTTGCTGCAGTGGCTTATTATTGACAATGTGCCTTGTAACTTGCAAATAAAATGCCTTGTATTCGGTACAAATTGAATCATGGAGTTGCTGCTTCTTCCCTGAAATGCTGAAAGAGTTGCCTGCAAAAATACAGATGTCAAGAGGCTGTCCTGGACCTAAATATAAATTAAAAAGCCTAAAAAAGGCTTAGTCTGCTTTAAAGGAGGTATAAACCTGACTGCTGTCGCCACCTATTGGATGGTCGGTTCCAAAACTAATCTGACCATCTCATGTTCACATATCTGTAATATTAAAAAAAAAAAAAAAGTATGAAACTGAAATATGTCCACATATTTGTATTACTTGATACAACCCAAATGTCCATTTTGCTTTGGTAAAAGGCTGCAAAACCCAGAAGAGAACCCATGTCCATCCCTGGATTAGAAACCTGATCGGTGAGAGTAGTACAAAGTGGTTTTGCTCCCCTGTAGTGCACATCGCCCAGCCCTACAAACAAATCCACCCCCCACCACTGGTCCCAATCAAACATTTTATTGTGTACAAAAAGGTACAAAGACACAGCTTGTTGTCTGAGATCACCGTTAACATGGGTCAGAGTGGTTCTGATTCAGCCTGCGGACCTGTCAGGAACTTCCTCTCCATATAAAAATAAGCTCTTATTTTTGAGGACCTGTCACTGTTCTACATAATAAAATTTTAAAATGTTAGAAATCTTATTGGAACAGTGCAGCTGAGTCAGTCTACCAGCACTACTGCAATGACAAAAGCGCTCGAGTGCTAAAAACTTGTAAACCGTGTTACCCGTTAACGTTTAACAAGACTAACGTGCTTCCTGCCCTCTCTTTTAAGGCAAAAGAGAAACGGGCATCAACACCGCTGGCAGAGGTGTCAGCTGGGCCGTCATTACATGCGATGGATGTTGTTGTGATCCATGAACCCCTTGAGGTCGTGCAGGTTGTCCCACCACTTAAAGAGGAAGGTGTCTGCGATGAGGCTGAACCAGGGTGTGACCTCCAGCTCCTTGCGCTTGGCTTTCTCCAGCATCACTTTTAACTCCTCTTTGCTCACATAGCAGTGTTTTTTGATCTCATTGGGGTCTGGACTCAGTTCCACATCCTGCACACAGGCAAGAAAAAGGAAAAAGCTTTAAACTGGCGTGTGTTCAATGGTAGGCCAACGCACAACGGCCAAAGAGACATAAAGGCAGTACCTTCTGCATGAAGAGTATGTAATCAATCTCATGTTCTCCCCAAATCCCATTTGACTGGGCCTTGTAGTGGATTCGCGTTAGATACGTCATTTCTTCTGGAGTCACCTTACCATGAGCAGGAGGTCAGAGATCAACAGCAAGCAAAGGCGCCTCAATTCTCCATAATTATCTCCCACCTAACGTGGGAGTCAGACTTTAAAGCACACAAGTACCTGCTCCAGAGGGATACCCAGTTCAGCTTTGAGTCTTCTTTGAGCAGCCTTCCTCACTCCCAACGCGTTACTCTCCTCCAGCTCGCTATCTGTGTTTAAAGGATGACTGCAGCACGTGTTTGTGAAGCAGCCTGCGCACATAAACGCAGAGAAACAGGTCAAAATTTACTTTTAAACTGCCATTCAATGTGGTTGCCGTGCAACGTGTGGCAGCAGCATCCTATATGTGGCTGATGCTTTGAGACTGACCTGGAAAAGTGATTTTGGCATCGGATCTCTGTTGTAAGAGCAACTTTTCTTCACTGTTGAAAAGGAAAACACTGAAAGCTCTGTGCAAGAGACCTGGTGAGATGGAAAGAACTTAGAAACAGAGCCACACTGGCAAAGTCCATGTGCATCTTTAATGTGAAAGGCTGCTACCTTTATCTATGTTGGAGTTCAGGTGACAGTTTTTCTTGGTGTCCGCTCCGATCTTTCGGTCGTTCTCGTCGATGACGATACACATCTCGGACAGCAGCTGCACCTGTTTCTCGTCCAGGTGATCTGTGGTTACCTCTGGCATCCTGGCTGAGGACTGAAGATGTCTGACTTCTCTGAGGAGCAGCGTGGGAGCACCAGGAAACAGACAGCGAGAGATAAAAAAATTACTTTATCTACTGAGTCAAGGCTGACCTTCACTCCAATCAACACAAATAGACACTTCTGAAAGTCACACCTCTAAAATCATTGCTGAGGTTTATCCCCTTTGCCATTGGGTTAACACACATTTGAACGCTACAGAACTGCAAACTGCTACAACATCTAGGTTTACAGACGTCCACACCTGCTGATCATCTGTCAATCAAAACCATTTAATTACCAGCACCTGGATGCCGCATATCCTCTTTAAAAAACCGTAATACCACAGTGAAGTGTTTAATTCATCATTGCTTGTCGCAGGTGTAGCAACGTGCAGAAGACTTTATAAAAGCGAGGTCATTTATCCGGACAACGTGGACGAGCAGCTATGAATATTAACTAGAAGCTTTCCCGTTTCGATAAAACAGTTTGGGGTCCCACGAGGCTCTGGCTCACCCGGATAAAGCTCTGCAGCAGGGGGTGAACGCTGTGAAAACAGGACTTCGCTTCTGGAAAACCGATCTGCAGATGAAAGTTGCGTTTGATTTCAGCACCGCAGCTCCCTCCTGGTGTACCGTCCGGAGCACCGCCCACATGACTGGGACGATGGTCTGACCTACGCAGGAAACCAATCACAGAGGTGACACATGAGGCTGTCTGCAAAACGTGGACAAGAGTTTCCCACGAAGGGATCCGACGATGACGATCCCAGTGGAGGACTAACCATAGTCTGTCTGGTTACTGGACAAACCTTCCGTGACGTCACTCACGGGTTTTTTTTTTGTTTTTTTTCTTTTTGTTTTTTGAGCCTACTGTCAATCATATTAGAAATAAATCAATACAATGCTGTAACAATTGAGATATATATATTTGGGCTACAAATGTTTATTTGTTTCTGCTCTAAATTTTAACATGGAAGTTTAATGGAGATTGATTCACGTTTAAAGCCGGCCTCTAGCGGTCAATCCAGGAACTGCAACCAATCATAGTTCCACAGGATTGCTGCATGGTTGTCAATAGGTGGAACAAACAGACCTGAGAACCATCAAATATTTAATGCAGTTCCTACTTTAGTCCAACTTTTATAGCAAAAATTAACATTTACAGCCTGGTTAAAAAAAAAAAGTTGGGGAAGCAACCAGCTGTTTTCTAAATGTAAAAGTAATTTTTGATCTCACAGCTGAGAACATGTCTAACAGTTTATTCTGCTGTCATCATCTGGATCCAGGGATCCACTGAAGGAGCTGGTGGCCAAAACTGACTTTTTGACATGGTGGGCGTGTTGCCATGGGCTTTCCAAGCAGTGTGGCTTGGGCTTTAATGGGCTTCAAAAACACTCATGGCAAACCAAAGGTGAGACCTCGCCCTTAGCCCGGGAACACGTGACCTCCACACACAGGAAAGCTATGATGTTTTGTGATTGAGAAAAGGGAATGAAATGCACGTTTGCAGTGACTGGACCAACCAAGAAGAATGTGATCTATTTAAAAATGTATGAATATGATGATGCAGACAATCTTCTACAAAATTGCTCAGTCAGCACCTTTGGGTCGCCACCATAGTCTTAAAATAAAATGACATGGGCTGCAATGCCTTCCATCTTTGTGTAAAGGTAATTTACAATAATGCAATTGTTGTCTGCAGCTCCTTCTGTGTGGATGAGCTGAAGGAGCTGGAGCTGGTAGCCACAGCTAACCTTGACAGCTTCCTGGGCCTGTTTGTTCTGTCCATTTACAACATGGTGCTGTGCAGAACCAGAAAAAAAAGTTTCAAAAACCTGTGTGTGACAAGAGGGTTTGTCCAGTAATTATACAGTCTATAGCTGTGGCCCAAGGTTAGCTATTGGCAAGTCATGTCCATCAGTGACAGGACCCCTGATGTGGCTGTGAACAATTTTAACTGACCTTAAGCTTCCTCAGGATTAGTAGCATAGTGCTTTCTTTGTTTTGACGCCTGTTAAAACTATTGCATACTGGTGGTTGGTACTGTGTACCACAGGTCATGGTGTAGTGGGTAGAAGCGGGCAGAGTCAGCTCCCCTCCAACTGGAAGGTTGCTAGTTCAATCCCCCTCCAAAGTGGCAGGAGTCTGAAGCCAACATCGGCCAGTGTCCTAACCCTCAATTAACAGGTCAGGAAGGGCATCTGATACAAAAACCTGTACCAAAATCTATATGCAGAACACACAACTTATGTGAGCCCTAGAAAAGGCATTTGGGATTGATGACAGATCAGAAATATTCTGACAAATGACAAAAACCAAAAAATAATTTACAGTAACAAAGCAAACGGTCTGCAGTGTTAGTTACTGTGACACAAAAGAACTTTTACAATGTTGAAGCTTAAAGGTTTGCCTTATAGACGTCAAGGTTAAATTTCTTTTACAACACTGTCCAAGATTTACTGTTTTACTGTTTTATTTGGTCACTCTTGTTTTCTCTTCCATTATTACTTTCCAGACTCTCTAAATTTCCTCTGCCGGGATCCCCGCTGTTGCTCTGAGAGCAAGTTTCATTGTTTGTCGACACAACTGCAATAAACCAATGCACTGTTGTGACTTGAGATGACTGGGACGGGAGTCTGAAGGTAGCTTTTGCCAGTACTGGGGACATGAGGCAGCACAAATGGGATACTTGCTAAAAGTAATCAAATATCCCTTAAATTGAAACTGTTTAACATTGAAAACTATTTTGCGCTGATTTAGAGTTTTTTGTTTTTTTTCTAAGCATGCTTGTGTGAGTTACACCCACAGCTCCCTTAAAGACTGGGACTTTTTGTTAATCAGTGACATAATTAAACAAGAGTCTGCAACCTGATCATTTGAGTAAGTAGCTATGAAGTTCACATCACACAGTCCATAAGGTTGACTTAGAAATCCTTTTTTTTTTTTTTTTTTTAAATAGTTGATCGGCTCTGTACCACACGTTGGCCTGTTATACAGCAGGATGGTGTCTGAAGTCAAGTCCTGGGGAACGGGATTGTCACATTACTCACAAAGCATTTATGTATTAAAAAGGTCCTTCACTTTGTTACAAAAAGAAACATTCTCGACATGAGAACTGTCTCTTCTGCGAGGACTGTAATTGCTCGGGGTCATGCCCTGGGTGTCTGGAAAGTGCCTAGAGACGACTTGTATTGCAATAAACGCTATATAAATAAAAAGAATCAAAACTGAATTGAAATTAAAGTAACAAGCAGAAGCTAGTTTGTCAATGACCTTTGGATTTCATTTGGAAAAGAATTTCAGGAGGACAGAACACAAAACACTTTTCTAACTTGCATGTGTCAGTTCAGACTGATAACTTTATTCAAGGGCCAAGACTTCTTGAAGTAAGACAGGAGGTACCCAGAAGGCATTCAAGGACTCCCCCATACCAAACACACATGCGTAGCAGTTATACTTGTTTGGTTTTCATGTTGACTTTCACTCTGTGTACGGCCCAACCCAAATCCTAACCTAAATAAAAGTGACAGACATGTGTCTCTACTTCATTTGGGCTGTTTTTGGTGCTCATTTACATTTTTAGTTATTTTATCTCAAAGAAATATTGTGGTAGAAAATTATTTTTCAATGTCATATTTTTTTTATTCTGCTGAAACCCCTAACATAATGGATGCATCGACACAGAAATACAAATACAAATTCATAAGTATGTATTCATAATAGTAGAATTTCATAATAATTCTCTTAGATATTCTTTTAGATAAACTTAGAATGACATAAAAGCACATATCTACAGAAGGTGACATTATGTTCCTCTCCAAACGCTGACATCACAGAGGGTCTTCCACATTACGCTGTCTCCTACAGGTTCAAGGTTTCTCATTGACTAAAACAAGTGAGGTGAAGGATATCCAATCTGTAATCCTGTCACTATAGTCACTGTAACCTGTCTGTCAGGGACCTGGAGGGTTTTTCCTTTCCTGAAGTGTGCATGTTTTTTTTTATCTTTTATCTGTGGTCGCATATGGATTACAGCCTGCAGGCCTTGAGCCCATCTTTATTGAACTCCTTGTTGAATGTTTTGTGCCGGAGATTAGTTATAATGCTTTTCACCCATATAAACAGATTTCCACAACAATACATACAGTGCCAATGATTAAAGAACAGCTAATATTCAGCTGTATGTGCAAATACGTAAGAAACCAAAAATATTAAATTAATTTCATTCTTGGGTTTTGATGTAATTACTGATGAGTTGTTTTGGAAGAAGATTTGTTTCAAAACGCTCTCTTCTGTGGATATATCCTGATGTTAGTTGCAGATATCTTTGGTATCTAGTGCCTGCCAAGGTGTAGGCTTTGTATTGATTTAAAATGCAGTAAATATGGATTTATTGTACTGTTGCAGCTCATGATTGCCTTTATTCTTTATTCCATCTATTTCTAATGGTGGTCCAAGCAGATAACTATGCTCGAATAATTAAATAGACTTAACCCTGTAATATGGACATAAGTAAAAGTGGACAATTTGTGTCGCTGATGTGTTTTTCCAGATCCAGAAAACTCCAGCCCGTGTTTTCCGTTTACCACAGCGTGACGTCACACCACCGCACACACGGAACAGTCCGCACCATCCAGGCCTCTAACGACCGACCTCAGTCTGCCACACGCACAGCATGCACATAAACCGATGAAATGATCAGTTACTTACTGCAGGGCTGTTATAAACCACCGGCCCACGATCGACTTGTAAACAATTGCGTTTACAGCGACGTTTCGGAGCTCAGTCTCGTGGTCAAGCCGTCCTTCTCCGCTTCTGTCGTCGCGATTTATCATTGGCTGCCTATCAGCGGCGTAAGCGCTCATTGGTTAGAAAAGTGCAAACATAGCCACGTGATGAGGAAGTGGGCTCACATACGTGATGTGTCAAATTTGGACGGAAAAAAAACAACAAGCAACAGCAGCTGAAACGGCCGAAACTGGAGCTCATTTTAAAGCGCATTTACGCAGTTATAAACGTAACAAGAGCTTTACTCTTGTGACTTTGCGTGGCAGTAGTTCGGAGGGACAAAGGCCGCTTTCAGCGTCGATGTGGAGATGAAATGCGGCAGCTAGCCGCACTAGCCGGCTGCTAATTTATCCTCCTGATATTTTTGAAAATTAATCGATAAATTCAGCGAACAGTGACAGCGGTGAGTTGGACTCTTAATCTTATTATCTCAGATATGGTGGCGACGGCCCGCGAGTCACGACGGCGTACTTTGTTCCTTTTCTCGGTCTTTGTTAAAGTAAATCGCACGTATGCGGACACGTCTTTCTATTAAATTCAACAACAAGTCTGTCTGTTTGTTGAATTTCAGTTTTCATACCTGAGCTGCAGATGACAGGACTGTTTTGTGCTTGTGACTGTATTGGGTTTTATTAGGATTTGTTCATTTGCAAGTGTCTTATCAATTAGACTTCTTTTCTTTTCTTTTCTTTTCTTTTCTTTTCTTTTCTTTTCTTTTCTTTTCTTTCTGCATGAAGCAAACTCATTTTATGACCTAAACTCAAAAGGTTTTTAGGAAAAAAAAAAAAAGTTATCAATTTTCTCGTTTGGGCTATAAACATGCAAATTTGCAAGAGTCATCTTAGAATGTCACCCTTTATAAACTCTTAAATGTACGACCAAAACCTCTGACATGATGACTGCACAGACAGTGTTTATCTGACCTATAATTTAAGTGTTTCATAGTTTAGTACTTTGAAGACCACTACTTACTTTCTTTCATGCTAAAATATCCATTTGATTATTTGAGTATTGGGTCATTTTTAGAAGGGTCATGTAGCTCTCGCAGTCTCCCACAAAAAGCACCCAAAGTGACTTTGGACTCTTGGGGTCATCAACTGCTTTACGGCACCCTGTCACATGTCAACTAGATGGAATTGGTCACACCACTACATCTTTCATCATGGCAGATGCGACTAAGAAACTTAAGAAAGTAATGATGGACAACGTAATAAAAAAAAAAATAAAAAAAAGGTGACCAAGCAAAGGCTGGAAGTGTCATAAAAGCCACGTCACTGCCATGTCTGCAGGGCGACTTGCTGATAAAAATGTTGCTGTCTGCTTTAAATATGCAGATTTAACGTGCAGCATTTTATTTCTCCCCAAAGTGTATATTGAGGCTGACCTTTAAACTTTTGATGATTGATATGTGGCTCACCAGTGTTTTAAAATAATAAAATGACATGGAAAAAAAAAACTAATGCTGTTTTGAAAGGTGTGATTATAACTATTAATATTAGAGAGAGTTTCTGTTGGCTTGAATCAACAATACTGTAATTATATAGACAACTTTATTTTCCTCCACCGCTATTTATAAATTTGAAATCATCATGAGTTTAATGCAGCTGCACAGAATTAACAGTTTGGCTAGACTACTGAATATTATATTTGGTTTATGTTTGTGGTGAATCACAATAATAAACTGGGATAAAATACAGTTGAAAGTGTAGTGTTTTTATTTTGGATAATAAAGTCTAAAACTACAAGGTTGTTTAAAGTAAAGCAACATGAAATCCATGCAATGTCTTTGGAATAATGTTGTTTAAGGACAAGACGGCATCAGCAAGCATTTGAAATGTTAATATTCAGTATCTGGGGTATTAGTTCACGTCTGTTCCTTCAGCAGATCCTGCTGGACCTGTAAATCTGTGATTCGCATGCTTTTGCTATGCAGGCAGGTGACGATACCTGACAGCCGTGACCTCCCCACCCGCCTGCCAACAAGTAAGCGTGGTCTTTGTTTACCTGCTTCTCAGGTCGGTTGTGAGCGCGGCAGGGCGGGGCCACACACGAGGAAGGAGGGATGCCTGTGGAGGGTGGAAGCAGCAGTGGCTCTGCTTCAGCCGGACGTCACCCCAAGCAGAAGCGCAAGGCTCACAGTTTATCTATCCGGCGCACCAACAGCACAGAGGAGAGGCCACCAGGCATCCTGAGAGGAGAAATGCTGGAGGGACAGGTGAGGGCGTTGCTTTTTTTTTGTCTTCTGTGATCACAATCTGATCAGCATTTTGGGAAAAGTGCCGCATGGAGGCTAAAAAAAGATGTGCAACCTTCTGCATCTGCTGCAGACGATAGTTTTGGATTAATCTGGTAAACATTAAAAAGCTGTTTTTTGTCGACAATACATTTTGATTGTTGTTTGTTTGTGATGAAGGTTGTTTTTCTCAGCTATGAGAGTACAGAACCAGCTGGTCAAATGGCATTGCTTTGGTTTTCTACTCGTTGATGTAACATCTACGGTTTCACTGTGTGTTTGTGAAGTAGAGTTTCTTCCTCTTGGGGACAAAAGTTTTTTTTCCTCTCTTGAGGAAGTTACAGGATCTCACTTGGGCAAACGCTGCTGTAGCTGAAGTGTCAATGTGATCTAGGAGTTGTAAAAGTTCATGAAATGTCACGTATGGACAAGAACTTTGGTTGCCAATTTTATGAGCAATTACATTTTTTCCAAACTGTCACTTCCTGATGCAGAGCTATTCTGGCGACTGGATGTTTCTTTGTTTACTGGGTAAAACTAGTTTCTGTTTGAACAGGAACATCGTCGCTGTTAACTTTAGGAAGATGCCTCCAGAGTTTGGTTTTTTTGCCGCTGTCTCCTAGATAAGATCAACAAAGAGTCAGAGTGTTTTTAGATCATATCGGTATGTTTATTCTGTCATGTGATGTTGCAGATGATATGGCCAGAGAAAGTAGTTATCCACTTATTTCTGAGTTAGTATTTGAGCAGGTGAGGTCTGATCGTTTGATTATCCATCGGTACCAGGTAGTCCTGGTTTGTGAGTCGATGCCGTTAAGCTTTTACTTTCCCAGCTCAACTTGCATCAGTCTGTTGTCTCATGAAGTTTTAATATGGGCCGCCTCTCTACATCTGATTAGCCCTTTCAACACAACAGTCCCTCTTGTCTGGTGCAAAGACATGCTGGCTCTGTTTGTGTACCTAGTCTAACCCTAACAGGACAAGCTCCACATACACGGACAGCTTTATGTGCCCATATACAACACAGTGCATTTCATTTTGCTCTTTTAACGCTGCTGTTATCGACCAGAATACGCTGCAGGATTTAAGGACCAAAACTAAGCAGCTTTGAGTTCACGAGGGCTGACTGTTGTTTCCTAAATGGCCTTTTTTTTCTGTTTTTTTTTTTTTTTTAGTTTTTTAATCAGTGTGTTGACATGTGGTGTTGCCTGAATATTCAGACTTCTTACGTCATTGTGACAAACTGTTGGTCTTGATCACATGTCGAAGGAGAAAAGGGTGACCAGCAAGTATTTGATAATCTGGTATTTCAGATGGCTGAGAAGTTGAGCAGCAGCTCTCAAGCTTTTTATACTGATCGTTATTTTCATGGCAGAGTTTGTTTTTTTTGGGCTCTTCTGGTGGAGACTGTTTGTCAGTTAATAACTGGGACCTAGTCGGAGTTTCGTATGGAGGTAAGGCTGATTTTAGTGGCGTTGCTGCTCTTTTAAAAAGAAAAAACAATTAAATTGGGTAAGGTTTGTCATTGTAAAACCCAGTTGTTTGAACATGTTGAGATGAAACTGGTGTTCCAGTCCAGACTCAAATGCCAACACACCAAAGTCTTTTTACTATGAATCCATGTGTCCAGGACTCTAAACTTCCCCTCGCCTTGCGCAACAATCTCCTTGACCTGTTTGGCCAGATCGAACGCGAGTTTGAAAATCTCTACATTGAAAACCTTGAATGTGAGTAACTGGGCAGGCTTTTTACGGTATTGATTTTTAGGCGTTGATTCACTAACTTCATGACTTCAGAGCACAAATATTCTGTCACTGTGTCAACTTTACAGTACGCCGGGAAATAGACTCTCTGAACGAGCGTCTGGCTGGAGATGGACAGGCGATTGATGGAGGAGACCCCGCCAAGGGAGCCCTGAAAGCAAAAGGTCCTGCATTTCCTGCATTTCTTTTTCTTTTTTTTTTTTTTTCATTGCCATTCTTGTCAGTATGGACATCGTGCACACCACGTATGTACGATGCACACCGAAATTGGACCTCTGCTTTTAACTAGTTTCACTAGTGAGCAGTGGGCTGCTAGAACCAGCGCCCGGGGAGCAATTGGGAGTTAAGGGCCTTGCTCAGGGGCCCCCAGTGATTTACCATTGTGGGCAGCCCTGGGCTTGAACCTCCACGCCAGAGCCCACCACTGTAACCACTAGGCCACCACTCCTTATTGATGTCTTTGGAAACTGACGGTGTACCAGCTGGCACAGCGTCGAAATTTCACGACCAGATGATTCACATTAAATTCTGAGCAAGCTGTGCTCTGAAATGGAGACAAACAGGCAAACAACAGGAGATTAGCCGAAGATGCTTTTATTACTAACTGCATGCAAGAGTTTTTGACAGATTACTCTGAGCGGCTTCTTCATGTGAGCAGCAGAGTCCCAGATGAAGACAGGAATAAGACATCCTTGAGTCTAGGCGTGGCGGTGACAAAGGTAGGAGATGACGGAGACAGTTTAGACGTCAGCAGCACTCAGATGAGGAGGAGGATTGAAGGAAAGATGACCTGAAAGGTAACATGACAGAATTACAAGAGTATTTAAAGAAAGAAGGCTCAGGACCGATGCAATGCAAATTATAAAGAAACAGTGGTTCCTACATTTACTTAGACTTCTATTTAATTCTGGGTTTTAAACCCACTTTTTATTTTGCATTGATATTTTTCAGACAAGATAATGACGCAGAAAAATGAGACAGTTCAGAGTTGCGGCACAGACACGCCTCCTCCTCCTCCTCCTGCTGCATTTGTCAGTTTTATAAATAAAAGAGCTAAACTCTCACATGACAACATAGCAACTACGCTCAATAGAAAAGAAAGGCAAATGTCACGAACACGTTTGGAAAAACTCGCCCCGCGATCTCTCACCAACCCTCACAAATAGCATGATCAGTTTCTGTGTTTGTAATTACAACCTAAATCAAACCACAGGCAACGTTGAAAGAGATTTTTATCAGCTGACTCGTGGTTGTGGTTTAGTAGTAACGAAAACAGAAACTGTTGAATAAAAAAAAAAAAAATCTTATTAGGAGTTTGGTAGTGTTAAAGTGGTGAAAGTGAGAGCAGAGAAAGCTGGAAAAGAGCAAACAGATGCTCGCTGTTGACACGGTTTTACAATAAATGTATATACTGCCGCCTATTGTTCTAATGTACTATTATTAATAGAAAATATTTAAATGTGAGTATATAGTTTTTTTGGTTTTTGTGAAATCTTGTGTTGTTAAGGAACTGAGAAAACAAACATGCAGAGCAGAATAGCAGCATTTCTGAAAGTGTTGGCCGGGGTTCACGGTGCTTCAGTAAACAGGAAACATTCGGGATTAAACGCTGCGTTACAGCCAGATTAATTGTCTGGGTTTTTTTTCTAGTTAAGCCCATCAACCTGGGGAAAAGCTGAAAAAATGAAACGACAACAAAACACCGCTAATCCGCAGAAATGTGTTTCCATGGCAACTGATAGAAACCTCCTGTGTGAAAATGAGCCTAATTTGCTGAAATAGTTTAAGTGGTGATTTCGCTTTTACAAAATCCTGGTTTTCATGCTTGAGCTTCGCATGTATTCCCAAGTCATTAGCTGCTGCGCTGACAGCTGGTAACCAGAAATGCACAAAGACTTTTCATCATGGAAGTGACGCTTTCCAACCTCGATCGGGCAGCAGTGAAAACAGAAAGCTTGTCACTCAGTATTAGTTTATATTCACTCTTTGTTCTTGGTGTCTCCAACATGCAGCCAGCCACAGCACCAGCCAGCTGTCGCAGAAGCTGAAGACGACCTACAAAGCCTCCACGAGCAAGGTACCTGGCAGCAGCGATGTTCATCTGTTCCACAGAGCTCGGCACGGCGCTCCTCTGTAAATATTTGAGGTGTTGGGCTACGCGCCTGTCGTGGGTAGTGGGCTGGTAAAAGCCTCAGATGTGCTGATTGAGAGGAAGAAAGACTCTTTCACTTCCTCAGAGGTTGTAATGCGTACAGATCTGAGTAAACGAATTAAAAAAAAAAATGTAATTGTATCTATGTGATCTTAAGCTTTTAACACACAATGACTCATTGTTTTTTTTTTTTTTTTTTTTTTTTTTTTTTTTTTTTTTTTTTAAATCTCTTGCTGAGGTAGCGATTGTACACTTTCCAGGACAAAATAGGTGGAGGTTGCAACTTCAGCGTGGCCACATGGGAGTTGTTGAGCAGAGATTCATGGGTAACTTCCTGAACGCTCTGTTTGTCGCTCAGCATTGTGGGGGACAGCTGTGGCTCTTCTTAACTGCAGTCTTACCTTGACTCATTGTCATTGTTACCTTCAGTCTTTTACTAATAAACCAGAGCTTTGAAACTTTGGGCAACAGTCACTTTCCATTAGCTGTTTCAAAGATGATGTTAAAACTAATTATGCAGATGTCAAAGTTGTTTTTCCTTCAGGTCTGCAAAGAGTCAGTCCTAAAACTGAGCTACACATTTTGGGAAATGAGCTTTGCTTTATTGCTGAGAATCCAACATTGTAAGTGTTGTTCTTATTTACTATACTATATACTTTACTTATACTATAACAATAACAGTGGAATGACCTTCAGCGCGATTTCATGAAGGTTTAAACTCTCCTCACACTTCACATCTTTGCAGAGTTTCATGAACCAACACTTCTCCGTCTTTCTGTTTGTACAATGCAGCGATAGTAGGAGGTCATCAAGGAGCCTGAATGTAGCGGGACCGTGCACCTGCTGCCTGAAAACATTATTTTATCACAAAGACTTGAAATGAGGGAAAGCGGATATGCTGGACTCACCCAAAGGCACAAATCGATCTATCCGCTACTGTTAAGTGGGAGGATCTGAGCCAGATTTTCATTTAGCCAGAAGATTTCTTGAGTTTCAGATGGTTGCCTAGCAACTTTCTCCAGAAACAGTAATGTCATAAAGAAAGTAAAGCCCATAAAAAATATTTGGCTGAATTATAGAGAACTTGATTTAAAAACTACATGCTACACTACTACAACTTCACATACTAAATTTTCCAAAATGTATAGTATGCAGTATGACAGCAATTGCACAACCAGTAGCAGGCGACAAGTACTGGGATGCTGGATGCTTCGCTGAATGCATCTGACCCATAATGCAATGCACCACTACAGAGGAGTCAGTCAAAGCGTTCACAAGACCGTCTTCCAGGCCTGCAGCATTGATGTTTTTAAGGTGGCTTTTCAAGCACTTTTTGACACGGTTCAGAATGCATAGTTACTGCATGTATAATTACTTGCAAAGTATTTTATTTTGTGGCCGAAGCCTAATATTTCCACAGCTGTGCTTCAGATTTGAAAGATGCTCTTCATCCTGAAAAAACCTGTCTTAACAAACAGTGCAGAGCTCATATTTTCAAAGTTGTTTTTGGACAGAAAAGGCCTTTTTCTTTCTCTTTCTGTCTTTCTTTTTTTTATTGTTTACATGTGATGACATTTTTAAGGTCCTTAGACAATTTTTTGTGCCCCCCCCAAACACTCACCCCAAGGTTTTTGTTATTTCCAGTCTTTAGCCCGTCTTTGTTCCATTTTCAAACATAGTGTATTTCATGCCAGACAAGCCAAACGCTCATTCCCCAAAATGTTTAAAGAAATCTTTTAAAGGTACTCGGACGTCAAAGTATCTCGTTTTGCATTAGTTTATGTAAGAGGAATATTGCTTTTAAACACCATTTTCACTGCTCTGGGCTAAAATGAAGAGGGAAACACTAACCTAACATATCAGCTGGCTAAGAGGACGACAGCTTATGTGGTTCAGTGTGAAGGGATCTGAAGCTGACGATCTGCACTAACTCTTCTGGGACTCTTCAGGGAATGGGCTGTTTTTCCTGTCACTCACTTCTCATTGTGCTTTAATGACAGGAAAACCAGCAGCATTGTACTGTTGTTGTTGTTGTTGGAGGACGTAATGTGTGTTTGCATTAACGCAGCCTGACACATTTGATCCAGATGCTTCACTGCTGCATCTAATAACAATCTGAGCTTATCGCTGTGGACACGCGTCCGCACGCAGCAGCATGTCCGGTCCAGGTTGTGAGCGCAGTGTGACAAGTGAAACCGCAGTTCACTCTCTTTAGTTTGTTCACGATGAAGCTGCAGCGCCGAAGGCCAAGTGCAACCAGAGCACAAGATATTTTTAGAGGTGCAGCACCCCGATCTGAGGACAGGTCCCATCCATCCTCCTCGCACTGATATTTAATTTGTGCAGAGCTGATGTTAATGCTCCAGGAGATGCAGTTTGGTGAAATGTGAAATAAACCTTTTCCGTGATGTGACAGAGATGGTTGAACACTTTTACTGGCTAACTCTGGGAGCCTGACTCACAAAACAAGTGTATTCACTTCGATTACAGTATCCTAACATCATCAGTAGCTTCATGTAAAGTTTTAGTTTGTGCTCACTTTAACAAAAAGTGACATAATTATTATGGAAAGCAAGGTTTTATAGCTTTTTAATATTTTTATTTATTTATTTTTTTTGCATGATTTTAAGCCTTTATTTTCCAGAGAAATATCAGTCTGTCAGCAGGCTGTGATTCAATCTTCTAAACTCATCCAGCTGCAGAGGCGTTTATCCGTGCAGCAGAGACGCCAGCAAAGCTGACCTGAACCCACAGAAGCCAGCAGACGCACAAATCCCATGATGTGAATCAGGCCCGAGAGCTACCAGACCTAACTTTTACTTTTCTTTTGCTGTGTTTGCTAGAAAGCAATGGATTTAATGATTCCTAAAAGTAAAGGAAAAATCAAGGCCGGTGTTATGCTTCCTCTTTGGTCTGCAGGGTATTTATCTTTCAGCTTGCATGGATATAAAGTTTATTTATCTAATGTTTCAGTTTTAACTTGACATGTAAATGTTTTTGCTTAATGAATCTTCAAACACGCTTATTTAAAGCAAACGAAACTGTAGTGGTACATTTAGTAAACGATGAATATCATAACTAAAGTCACTTGTTTTTTTTTTTTTTTGTTTGTTTTTTTTAAACTGGTCATCCTGAATTGCTACTTTCATAATTTAAGCAGCACTATGTCCAGTCGGGTATTTCAGAGCCAGGATTAAAACTTAACCCCATCTTCATATTTTTTTTAATTATTTTTTTATATTTTTTTTACGACTGTCTCACTTGCCTCTCTTCTCTCCGTTCACAGATTGTGTCCAGTTTCAAAGCCACCACAGGTTCCCGGGCTCTGTGCCAGCTGCTCCGGGAGTATGTGGGCCACCGAGACGGGATCTGGGACCTCAGCATCACCCGAACGCAGCCAGTGGTACTCGGCACTGCCTCTGCCGGTACACTGCATCATAGACTTGTCCCATACTCATGCACAACAGCTCAGTTTGGTCTTAAATAAGAAGAATTATCAAAAAATAAAGATGTTGCAAACAATATTTACATCATTATATCATTGTAAGATTAATTGTGTGGTGCACACAGAACATAGTTATGATGATTGATGGGCTTTTCTGTACAACTAGGAGTGTTTTGGTGCTGCTGTTTATCCAAATTAACCCTAAAAAAGATAATTTTCGCTTTACTTTTTTTTTCTTTTTTTTCTTTTTTTCAAAGAGACAAAACTAAATTCCAGTAAGTCCTACAAACTGTCAGGTTACAAGTTAATTGTATTGCAACTGCGCAACACCATGATCCCAAATCCTATTATTTTAAAAATGTAAAAGTTTGCACGTTACCGAGCCCTCCTCTGTCCTCACAGACCACTCAGCTCTGCTGTGGAGTATAGAAACTGGGAAATGTCTGCTGAGGTACGCTGGCCATGCAGGATCAGGTAATCAAACAACGGAAACCTTGTTTATCTTCCGCAGTGCACATACTTCAAAAATATTATTATTCAACAATTATTCTAAAGATAAAACTGTGGAAGACACGAATACTTGATAGAAGTTGGTCTCATCGCTGTCGTCTCGTTTTTACAGTCAACTCCATCAAATTCCACCCCACCGAGCAGATGGCGCTGACAGGTATGTGTTTGAGCATTTGATTTGTAGAAATGGCTTGACTGATCCAGGAACTGCATCAACAGGTTTGATTATTTTAGACATTTCCTGCTGCATCTGTTAAGTCCAGAGTGTACAATAGATGTGAACATGTCTTTGTTCACGGGCACGTCCACATGTTCTCCGCAGCCTCTGGGGACCAGACGGCTCACATCTGGCGCTACATGGTGCAGCTTCCAGCCCCACAGCCACCCCCAGATGTCAGCGTGAGTATCGTAGGAGTGTCTTCCTGTTGTTTCTAGAACCGGTGAAAAGCAGAATTAGCGACTTTAGTTTCCATTACGACTGAATGACCAGAACGAGACTCATGGTGACATATTGTGTCTCTTGTACAGGTGCCATGTGAGGATGACCAGGACTCCTCGGACAGAGAGGAGGGCGAGGTGGATGGAGAGGGCCCCTGTGAGGTCCCCACGGTCCGAGTCGCTACAGCAACCCTAAAGAGCCACCAAGGTGTGGTGATTGCAGCTGATTGGTTGGTGGGAGGCAGACAAGTGGTGACAGCTTCCTGGGACCGCACTGCCAACCTGTATGAAGTGGAGACGTCTGAACTGGTTCACACACTCACCGGTACTTTATGAATATTTCTCATTGCTAACTGTCTCCTGTCAATGAGCTGTTTGTGTCTCATCACATAGTTGAGGTCTTCCACACCAGCATTTCTAAAGCTCCCAAACCGACAATTTTATACATTTATTTTTATTTTTTATTTTTATTTTTTTTTATTTTAGTCCAAACTTACAATGAATTTCAAAACTTTATGTTGTTGTTTTTATGGGGTTTTTTTTTTGTTGTCAAGACCTCTGTAATTACCTCCTATCTAATATGCTTTATTGTTGTACAATAAAAGGGTATGCTTTAGTTATTAGAGGGTTATTAATAATTGTCTGATGACAGTTATTAATAACGACATAATAAATTGTTACAAATAAACCAAGACTAAACTACATGTAAGCAAACAATGAACTAATTGTGAAAAGCGTGTGTGCGTGTGTGTGTGCGTGTGTGCGTGTGTGTGTGTGTGCGTGTGTGTGTGCGCGCGTGTGTGTGTGTGTGCGCGCGTGCGTGTGTGTGCGTGTGTGTTGGTGTGTGTGTGTGTGTGTGCGTGTGTGTGTGTGTGTGTGCTTCACATTGAAGCTGACTTCACATGTGTGCTCTGGTTATTCAACTGGGGAATGAGGAAAAGCTTTGTTTTTTTTGTAATGGGAGAAAACATCAACGTGATCCAGCAACGCGGATGCAATAACAGAGAGAGAGGGTTAAAATGAACAAACGCACTTCAGCAGCTGCAGCTAATAAACAGTGAGAGTCTCGCTTCGTCTCCTCGTCTACGTGAGGAGGAGGGGATGTAGCGTCGGTACCTCAGCTGGGCTTCCTTTGTCTACGGGTTGGTCTGAAGGTGTTTGTCGTCAGGCCGTGCACGGGTACCTCGTTCGGCTCATCTGGGGCTCGGAGGGTTTGCGGGTCACTCAGTTGCAGCACTACGGCCAGACAAACTGTTTCCTAGCAACCGGATGGCTTCTTCAGACATGGTGAGGGAGGGGGCAGGCCTTTGGCTGAGAGCTGGCCGTGCTACAGTAGGAGCTGTGGCCGTCACAGTTCACAGGCGCAGGAGAGGTGAGGTCCGCGTCGGAGGGAGAGCTTATAAGAGGGGGGAGCTGCTCTTTAAAGGCGGGCCTGGGCTGGGCCGGGTCCCCTGGCAGAGGGGACCCCTGCTGGGTTTTGGGGTTCATGCCCAATGAGAGGCATCGGTTTCACACCTAGTTGTAAAATGATAAACCATGCAAAGCCTGCTAGGGATTTCAATCATTGAGAAGGTTTGTTTGTGTCAAACCATGTGGTCGGGCACTGCTGTTGATGTTTGGCCTTTCTTTGTGTCAACACATGGTTGTGGCCCAACAGTAGCAACCATCAGCTTTTTTATTACTTTATTCCTTCATTCATCCACTCACTGTACCCATTTCATCTTGTTCAGTAACAGTTTCAGTCTGTCACTGGACTGCGCAGAGACAGACTAACGGCCTGTGATGACTGAGAGCATACTTTTAAAAAATGGGTTAACCTACAGTGTTCTTTATTCAAAAATATTAATATATGTGGAATTTGTGTGTGTGTGTGTGCAGGTCATGACCAGGAGCTGACCCACTGCTGTACCCACCCCACCCAGCGGCTGGTAGTCACTTCATCCAGAGACACCACGTTTCGACTGTGGGACTTCAGAGACCCATCCATCCACTCTGTCAATGTCTTCCAGGGACACACCGAGTGAGTGTCTTTCACACTAAAAACGTATCACTTTCTCTATGTTGACACTCGTGATGGGTTCTGTTCACTAGTTTCAAGGTTTTTACTTTAGCCCCCCCCCCCTCCGCATGTTTATTGTCTCCTGGGGCCAGACACTGAAACCCACATGCAGCTGAGTTGCTTCCAGCTGCTGGTGAACTCCTTGCGTAACAGCTCAGTGTGGGTGGGTGTGGGTTTCAGTGGGTGAATGAGAGGCACTCTAGATCCTGACTGAAGCTAAGGCTGACAACTCATTTACATCTCTGATTGATAGGTCAGTGCCAGTGTTGGGATTGAAATGATTTCATCAACAGCAATGCCATTATCAGATCTCCTTATTAATCCGACTCTTTATTGATGCCCTTATCAATTCTAAACTTCTTCGATGAAGAAGCCCATACACGAACATATGGTTGGAGCCTCAGCTACAGCTGCTTTACCGTCTCAAATGGCAGGTGTGTAAGACATCTCTGCAGGTTGCAGCTGTATCTCCACCTCAGCTACAACTGTTATGCAGCTACACACAACTGTGAGTCTGCCAGACTTTTTTCTAGTTGTTTATTCAGTTTTGAGGTAGAACCAGTTTTCCCCTTTAGTCAGTTCACCGTTTTGAGGGGTCGCTGTTGCATTGTTTTACTTTGTCCACCGGGTGGTGCTGTAGTATTTTCCTGGTCTTTGACTCACTCCAGTACTTCCTTTTTTCTTTTTACATTAATCTAAAGACCCTATTGCTCTAAGCCAAATCCTCCTCCTCTTTCTTCTCATTCATTATGGAGCACTTCTCAATTCGACAGTTTGCCCCCTCTTTCTCCTGTCGCTCCCTCTTCATACCTCTCTTTCTACCTTGCTCTCCTGTTCATTTATCTGTCTGTTTCGGCGTTAATCCCCCACTCTGTGTAATTTGGGACTTCGCCGGCTGTTAACACTCAATTGCAGCCGCTTATTTCACAGCGACGACTGTCAGGCTTGTCTGTGGCTTTCAATGGCAGTGCTCTTTAAAAAGCGTGAGAGGAGTATGTGTGTGTTGATGTGCACATCTACATGTGTGTGCTGGTTGGCTGCTGCTCCCTGGCAGCCTTTGATTGCAAGTGGGGGGATTACGTCGAGCTCATTATGTACAACCCCAACATGTATAATTCCTGCAGATCCCACTCTAATTCTCTCCCATAGACAATTGCTGTAATGAGATTAAGAACCAGTGTTTCACAGTTATAAACACCCCTCCTCATTTCCCCTCCTTTCCTCCATCCTTATGTCCTTTCCCAAGTGGCTTCCTCCCGCTTGTCCCTCAGCGATGCATTCAAAGCACCAATCCTACACAGACCTTCAGGCTATTTTGAATATTAGCCAAACTTTTGTTTTCCACAGAGAAAACTGTTTGTTTATTGTGTAGCTGCAGTATAGTTGAGTGAAAGGAGCGTTACCACGTGGCGTGTTCGGTTCAGTTTCAACTTCAAGACCTAAATCTGGCCAGTTTGCTGTAAAGACACTGAAAAGCAGCTTATTTTTCTTTAAAAGTGGAATCAGAAATCCCTAATTTATTTATTTTATATACATTTCAGCTCGTTTATTGAATCATTTTTGGATAAATTGATGTAATGTTGATTTTTCTTGGTCAGACCGCATGTGAGTGTTTTCGTCAGAATTGAACGTAATGACTGTTGTAAAACTGTTTATCTGCCAACATATTTACGGCCAAGGGCAGTGACAGACCCACACAAACATTTAACTGGTTCTTGCTGTGCTCACGCTCCACCAGATTATTAAGAATCCTTTTTTATTTATTTATTAAAAAAAAAACAACAAAAAAAACAGATAAGTGGTATTGATCACATATTTCCCCTGGATGTAATGTGTTTTGTGTTACCATGTCACTTGTTTGGCCCAAGATGCATTACCCAGAGTGCATTTAAAAATGTTAAAACACACACACACCCACACACACACACACACACACACACACACAAATTAAAACTGCATATATTTTGCTTTTTAAAACAAAGAAACCAACAAAAAGTTTATAATGAGACCCAAAATTGCAGCTGAAGAAGTTAGTTTTTAATCTTTATTTAATTAAAAAAATGGTTTAAAAGCTGAATCTACATTATTTTATAATATATTCTTGTATTCAATGATCCAAAGTGGCATGCAAGTGTTTAACATCCACGGACACATTCTAAGGTTTAACGTGAGGTTGAGCATCAAACCGTCAACCTTATGACAGAAGGATGACTGTTCCTGATCTCATCAATCAAGCACTAAGTTTATGATTAATCGATAAATGGATTTGTCATTTCAGGTGGAGTACTGTTGATTAAACCTGTTTTATTAACCGGGCTCCTGCTTTAAAAGGTTATTGCCGTTTACCCTTCCTCACCCGTCTTCCTCTCTGCAGCCAGTGAGCTGTTTTTATTGTGCCCGCTGTTGCTCGCTACCATGAATCTCCAGCACCAGAGTCGTCCTAAGGCATAAGCGAACTAAGCCGCTGCTTAGGGCCCATGTGCCACCAAGGGGCCCCCAAGAGCTTGTGAATGTTATCGAGATTTAAAAAATATATAATTACAAAAATATAAACATAAATGATAATATAGAAAATTTTAAATGATACACTATTTTCATTGTTGGCGCACACACGATACTGTTTTTTGCCCTCGGGTTGTAAAGTGCTCCAGAGTTTCTCAAGATTTACATGAGCAGTCGAGGACAAGTCGGCTTCGGAATTGAGCAGGACTCAAAGGATTTCTCCCTTTGGAGTGGAGAAGGTAATAAAACCGAGACCAGAGGAAGAGACAAACCAGCAAGATAAAGGTAGGACTGTTCAATACGAATAAACTGAACGCCGCTGTGACGCTAAACTACCTACATTTCTTTAGTGACAGCTGATCCTAACCAGCGTTAATTTGAACATGTGAAAACATGGATAGTAGGTAGGGTGTACCTGCGTCAACCATATTGACAAGATTATGTGTAAATAGTCTTTAGACGATAAGATATGGTATGGAAAATAAAAATTGTGTTTGATAGCATTTAAAATGAAAATAGCTTAAGCCAACATTTTTAGTTCCCCTATAAGGCTTTTAAATATGCTGCACTGTGCTAGTTACACAAAAGTTGATGGGTAAGGAAAACGAGTGAGTGCAAGAAGTAATTACAATATCAATTTTTTTTTAGTTTTCTGAGAGTTGTTTCCTTTTTATTAAAATAATTCGTTTCGAGTTCCAGATGGGTTTCATTAACTTGAACTCACTCTGCATAAGAAAGTATGTACTTGTGTACGATTGTTTAACTGTTAAAGTATGTTGGAGCAAAACCAACTCCACCCAAAACCAACCCCACCTGTCCAGCCAGGTGTCAGAGCCTCGTCAGTTGATGAAATTATAGCAAGTGAGTACACTTAGATTATGGATAAACCATGGCCTTTGTTAGGTCGTTGACAATATCTACCACATGCAACATCGTTTACTGGTTTTGTCACCACAGGTTCAGGATCGGTCACCAGGTACTGCATCGACTAATCTGTATTGTTAATTGACCTGCTGCAGCCGCTGCTGTTGAAACAGACTCCACTCAAGTTTACTTTGATACTTTCTATTACTGCTGTTTTTTATCGATTGTAATTAAAATAATATGCAAATAGTGCGTCTTCAGATTCACAGCTAAGTTAAAAAAAATACAACTTAGTTGTAGTATAATGAAAAATTATATAATAATATATGTTAATTCAGGTAGGAAAAAAACAAGAAGAAAGGCCGTCAAAGAAAAATGTTAACAGATAAACATGGTATCCCAAGATACATTTTGATTTTTTTTTTTTTTTTTTTTTGAAATTACACTTATTAAATAAAATATTTTACTTATAGGGGTTTAATATCTGCATGATTTTGTTTTACTGGGATTACATACACTATATTGCCAAAGGTATCACTCACCCATCCAAATAATCAGAATCTGGTGTTCAAATCACCTCCATGGCCACAGGTGTATAAAATCAAGCACTGGCATGCAGACTGTTTTTACAACTATTTGTGCAAGAATGGGTCGCTCTCAGGAGCTCAGTGAATTCCAGCGTGGAACTGTGATAGGATGCCAACTGTGCAACAAATCCAGTCGTGAAATTTCCTCACTACTAAATATTCCACAGTCAACTGTCAGCTGTATTATAAGAACATGGAAGAGTTTGGGAACGACAGCAACTCAGCCACAAAGTGGTAGGCCTACTTGTCGTTTAAGTATAAAGTTTGGTGGAGGGGGGATTTTGGTGTGGGGTTGTTCTTCAGGAGCTGGACTTGGCCCCTTAGTTCCAGTGAAAGGAACTCTGAATGCTTCAGCATACCAGGACATTTTGGACAATTCCATGCTCTCAACTTTGTGGGAACAGTTTGGAGCTGGACCCTTCCTCTTCCAACATGACTGTAGTGCACAAAGCAGGTCCATAAAGACCTGGATGACAGAGTCTGGTGTGGATGAACTTGACTGGCCTGCACAGAGTCCTGACCTCAACCCGACAGAACACCTCTGGGATGAATTACAGCGGAGTCTGAGAACCGGGGCTTCTCGTCCAACATCGGTGTGACCTCACAAATGGAAGACTGGTCAAAAATTCCCATGAAAAACCCCTAAACCTTGTGGGCATTGTTTCCAGATGAGTTGAAGCTGTTATAGCTGCAAAGGGTGGACCAACATAATTTGAACCCTATGGATTAGGAATGAGATGTCACTTAAGATCATATGGGAGTCAAGGCAGGTGAAGCAATACTTTTGGCCATATAGTGCATGTCTGCAGTCTCATAACCACTTATACTGCAAAAACCTGATTGGGGTATTAACAGCACACATTTGTCCCCCAGTACGGAACAAGCTCCAGGCTTTTTCTGAGACCCCAGTAGTCCAATAATCCTTTCCAAGCATTTCACTTATCTTGTGAGCTCTCAACTGAACTTGCTCAGTTTATTTAACTATTATTTCCATTTAAGTCTTTCTGCCTCTGCACCCATTGGCATAGAGATGTCACATCTACTCCAACAAGTTTCAGACCAAGAGGTCCTCCAGATGAAACAGCTGAGTGCTCAGCTCCCCTGTCTGACTTAGAATGATCTGATCTGGTGACCAAGGCACCACTGCCTATAAACGGAAAGTTTTATTCCCAAAGAATGCTGATGGGCGACGCTTCACCCACAGACAGTTGGTAAGGGAGGGGGGAGGGGGGGGGGGGTGAAGTTGGCTCAGTTATTTAGAAAAAAAGAAAAGAATGCAATCTATTGTTTCTGCTGGAAATGATTCTCTAGAAAGTCAACAAAACTGGCAACAGCAGGACAGCTTGATTGTTAATGTAGGAGCTTAAACAACATAAGAGGTCAAACCGTAATAATTTGGTGAAGTGGAAGGACTCTGCACTGCATCTTTTTATAAGGGAAGGCTAATGATGCAACAGAAATTACTCTCTTGGAGGTACCAAAAATATATATTATGTATCCATTTATTTAGTAATTATTTTATTTATTTGTTTTTACAATAGTTTTTTTTTATGTGAGAAGATAAAGTTGATGCTGTTTGGTTTTATTTTGTAGTAGGAGAGGCCTGTTTTGTTGAGTGAAGTATAAATGTATAAACTGCTTAACTTTTTTTAATGGGTTAATACGTTTCTTGTCTTGCTGATGTTTTTTCTTTCTTTCACATACAACTACAGTATGCCACACTTATTCATAATTCTGAAAATTAAAAAAGTACAAATTTATACTGGACTAATTTTCTAAACTTGCTACCCCGGTAAGGTTTGAAGACCTTTGTCAGAATCACACAGTTATGACATAAATAGGTGTTACTTTTCCTGTGTCTGAAATGATCTAGTGATGGTTAAACTCTGGTGGTGCTCAGGGCCCCATAAAGGCTTGGACCGGCCCTGTCCAGCACGCCATCATGTTATAATGAGACTGCCATGATGTCGTTTTCAGTCGTGTGGCAACGTTAGAGAATAGTGAGAACGGTTTAATAAACTAAAGGGCTGAGAGCTGGAGGCGAGAGAGTCTTTACTTTCCACTGTCTTCGGCGGCAATTACAGCTAACGCTCCCTGACAGCGACGCTCGGCTGCTAAAAGTGCAGCCGGCGCCGTCCGTCCCACCGGCCTGCTGTAATTGCAGTGTAATAAAAGCTGCGCTTGAGCTTGCAAAATGGCCGGGAGCAAACCAGAAATGACAGCGGACTTGTTCTACAAACGGGATGCCATGTCACGTTTGTCTGCGCCGCCGTCGATGGCCTCCGCAGACGCTCTGCCGTGCTTCGTAGCTGTGTGTGTGTTTCATGTAGATCTGACATCCAGCCTCTGGGGAACACCAGCACTTAGCAGGTTCTCAGTGACTTGTCAGTTTTGCTGCGGCACAGCAAAATAGCAGCGAGCTCTAAAAACCACTTAGTCATCTGTACCTGAACTGTGTCATTTACATTTTCCCTTTTTTCATGTTTTCATTTTAGACGCCAACACTCGGTATGTTTTAAGATCCTGTGAAAACTTCCACAAAGTTGAGCTTCAAAGCCTCAGTTCCTTAGGAAAAAAAGTCTTCGGTTTATCCATCTGATTTATTGATGAAGATGAATTAAGAACTTTAAGTTTTGTCGTTGCCTACTTGACCTAGTTTTGTCACAGTTTAGTTAGTTGCAATTTGTCCAACAATGTGCTTCAATCACTTTTTTTATTTTGACTCAAGTTTCTGTTGTTTTTTCTTTTTTTCTTTTACTCAAATCTACAAACACAAATCCAAAGATAAAGAAAGATCACATTATTACCATTTTAGACTCCTTCATTGGCTCAATGTCTCTATTTTCTTTACAGACTTTATACTCGTAAATGTAAAGCTCTTAATTATCAGTCTCAATTGTGTCTTCGAGTGCCACATGACTCTAGCAGCAGGTTTGTTTGTGGTTCCTGGAGTTTGTAGAGTAAACCAGCTCTGAGTTTGGGTCCGGGAGGCAGACGGTGTCTCTATCCTTATTAAAACTTCACATGTGAAGATTTTGAACCTGTTGAGGTAGATGTTCTCCCTCCCCGAGTCTGGTTCTGCTGGAGGAGCTCTTCTTCTCCACCGACGCCTTTGGATGCATTCATGACCTGCACTGTGAAACCTGTAAAAAAATAACTACTATTTTAAACATTGATGCTCTACTGATGACTCTGATAGTTGTATTCAGTTTGATAATAATTTGTTGTGACGATGTGAAAAAAAAGTCATCAGAAAATGGTATTGAAGCAAATTTTCCAAAACAAACATAACAAAAGAAGCCCACTATTGTTTTTAAAATTTGCTCAGTGAGCCAAGCTTTTTTCTCTCTGAGGTAAATGTGTAAACAGAGAGCAAACAGAAGTAGCAGGTTTAGTTGCCACCGGCGACCTCGTGTGTATCAGCTAAGAGACCTTCTGGATTAAAATCAGGACGGCATTCAAGTTTGTCTTGTCTGACTGCAGAGATGCAGCCTGATTTTCCTTTTTATATTCCGGCTCCCCGAGTCTTCATGCTGAAGGAGTCTTGACCTTGGCTGTCAGACACACTGCAAAGCATTAAGTACCAGCGAATCCTCCCCTCCCACCTCGCACCCGCTCTAAAAACCCTTTAACCTTAATCAACCTTTTAATCAATTACCTCGTCTGATTACACTCCATGCACACCTCCTCCTATCTCTCCCTCTGTCTCTTATACTCCCAGGTGGGCTGTACCCTGCAAAGTCAGAAGGGGCCTGTAACCACGCAGCTATTTCCTGCAGCCCGGCCTCTCTAATAGGGCAAAGTTTGATCCGTTAATTATCTATTAATGTCATGTCAATTTGAATTAAGGGGGTGGACAGTTTTGGCTGGAAAAAGTAGATTTAAAACCCAGAACGGTGCTTTGGGTGTGTGTTTGTGTTTGTGTTTGTGTAGCGACACTGCTCAACCACTTCAAAGAAAAACAAAATGTCCTACATGGGAATGGTTAATTTCCCTCCATGGATGAACAGGAACCAAACACACAGAGCAACTAGACATGCAGAAATTGAGTGGAAATGTTAAAGGTGCATTAAACACATGAAAACAACTGTTCACATGATGTTCCAAATATTCTAGTGTCGATATCAGACACAATATGTCCAGTTAAAAAATAAGAGAAAAACTTCAAATCTTATTTAGGTGTGAATGTCTAATTCATTTCTGAGAATCTGCAGATGTTTAAGAATTTTCAGGTTTAAAGTTTCTTTTTTTGTTAGTGGCTTGATGTCCGTTGATTACCTCCCGTTGGAGCAAAAACAAGATACTGAGATAGCAACGACTTAGTGCAGCCGTGTCACTTTATTTTAGTGTTGTTTCAGTTTAAAGTATTCAGAGAGCTGTTTGGGTTTTTCAGGGAACTGTGACATCATAGATATGGAATTAGGATTCGTTGTCGTTTCTGGCTCCAAAAGCGACTCAGTCTCTGTTGGCGCCTGTGTTAAAACGTCAGAGCAGAAATAAACGTGTTTACAGCCTTGTTCAACAAACCTCTTTAGTCTCAATCATTTGATTTCACACCCAAAAATGTCAAAAGAGGCAAATCTCACTGAGGGTTTGACTCCAGACTGTTAAACCGACAGCTAGAAACTGCAGTCTGAAGGTTTGGTTAAAAATGAAACTGGTGATCACAGACATTTCTTTAATACTTAAAGACAGTTGTCAACATTTGGAGAACGTTTTGGAGAAGATGTCCCACACATTTACTTCCTTGAGCATGTGGAAACAAGCTTCCACCAAACCCACTTTACCATTTTATTGCCCAGTAATAATTAATATTGGTAATATTAGTTGTTCCTGGCTGATAAACTATAAGTACCTGATTGTCCTTGATCTTCCACCACCCAAATCCCTCTTTTTTTCCTTCTCTTTAATGACAGTGGTAGGTAGAGTTTATTGAACAATGGTTTAATGAGTATGCACTGAAGAAGTTAATGATGCATACTTGTCCACAGCGGGACAGAAGAGCTCCGTCGGTTGATTTACATGTGCTCAGGTAGGTTTGCAACGACTTATGTGACATTCCATCCAGTCCGGTGGGCTGTTCTGTGAAAAAGACTCAGCTTTTGAATTTTCTCAGTTTCATTCTGTTCTCATTTGGGTGTTTTTACGGGATACAACAAAACATTGCAAGATGTCATGGTCAAACATTGGTGCTGAAATTTGACTTCCACTGACAGAGGACGGCAACCTGTGAAGTCAACAACGTGGTTGGGAAAAAGAAATCGCAGTGATGAAACTGTGTCTGAAAAATGAACCGCATCTATCTGTATCTTCTTATGTTTTGGCTTCACACTGTTTAAAAAGTGAGCTGCTCTCAGTGCGTGAGTCGAAGTGTAAAGCAGCAAACGGTAGAGTGCGGAGCGGAAATTGTCTTTCGCGGCACCCTTCACAGCTCAGGTACGTGCAATGGTGCGAACACTTTCAAGTCACTTTTTTTTTTTTTTTTTTTTTTTTTTTTTTTTTTTTTACCCATCACGTTGTCCTGACAACTACAAGACTATGTGACAAAACCTGAGACAGAGTGAGATCATGCCAGCGTTTCTTTCTCGGGAGTGTGACACCTTTATATTGTTTAAAGGAGAGAAAATGCCTTATGAATGAAGAACTACACAGTGTCATCTCTGAGATGTTGTACCTGATGCGCTCTTGTTGGCTCCGAGTGTATCTGTGACGCATGCGTGGATGTGTCTCATTCTCCAGGTGTGGGAGCAACAGCAGCACAGTGGGAGAGACGTGCTAGAAACAAGTTTTCACTCTCAAAACTTTCTTCCTCTCTTCTGAAAGCATAGAAACGGATGTCAAACGGCACCGTGCAGTCGGAGGAGTGTGGAGGTGTTTCTCTGCACGCAAAACAGAACCCAGATGGCTGAGGGTTACGTTTGGGACTAACTCCTGTCCTATAATTGTCTCTCTGTGTTCTAGTACGGTGACGTCTGCGGTGTTCACGGTGGGCGACAACGTGGTTTCAGGGAGTGATGACCGAACGGTTAAAGTGTGGGATCTGAAGAACATGAGGTCGCCTATAGCGACCATCCGCACCGACTCAGCGGTCAACAGGTGGGTTCAGTTTGGACCTGAAGTTGAATGACTTCACTAGATGTTAATGGTGTTATGGATCTAAGGAACCCATAAAAGCAATATGTTAATCTAATCCAACACCTAGAAGAACGAAGAAGGTTTTGTTCCGAGTCCTACAGGAGAACTCTGGTTAATCTTTCAGGGTGAGCGTCTCTGCCAACCAGAGGATCATTGCGCTGCCACATGACAATCGACAGGTTCGGCTGTTTGACATGAGCGGAGTGCGGCTGGCCAGACTTCCACGCAGCAACAGAATGGTAAATAAAATAAAGCGTCTATGAGCGATTACTTCCCCACAGGCCTCTTTAACAGCCAGCATTAAAAATGTGCGCACAGGGTCACAGGCGGATGGTGTGCTGCACGGCGTGGAACGAGGAAAACCAGACGTGCAACCTCTTCACCTGCGGCTTCGACCGGCAGGCTATCGGCTGGAACATCAACATCCCGGCGCTGCTGCAGGAGAAGTGACGCGCGGGAGCCAGCCGACGCACGCAGAATCCCTCCATGTATATAAAACACGGTACACACCGACACTGTAATCTGTGGCTCCACACGTGCCGGCGTGTTCACGCCGCAAATCATTTAAAGTCTCTCGTATTTCCCAGCTTTCAAATGCACAAGCCAGAGGGTGTAAAAGACGACGTTATTTATCATAACCTCGACTGCTTTTGAAGATGCTGCTATAAACACTGGCGAGAAGAAGATATCCCCCGGAGTTAGTACTCTGACGTGCAGCTGAGAGCTTAACTAAAGCCGGCGCGTGCGAAGCCGCAGAGCCGACCTTCTGTTTGACCCCTTTCTTTTAGCATGGTTTGTGAACCGTATAACGATATAAACCGGGCTCCACATTTGCATGTAGTTGGTTTCAGTTTACCAAAGTTACTTGGAAAGAAGTTGAGGAACAATTAAGAAAAGGCAGGACTGTTTGTAGAATAAGTGATGTACTGTATATATGATGTTGTGGCCTGATCGAGCGACTTGTCCAGCCGGTCGTGTGGAGTATTTCTTATCCCTGAACAAAACATATCACTTTCAGGCCTGTTGGTGGGTCGCCAGGTCGTTCTCTTGTCTTAAAACGGCATCGGCGCTCTTGTCTGAAAGCTTTACAGAGTGAGATTTGTGCCCATGCCTCTTGTTTTTGATTCTTTCAGTTCACAGTCAGCCTCTGTATAGTTCCTTCTTGTTTTCTCTCTTTCTCTGCCTTGTTTTATGTTTACAGAGGACGTCTTTGTTATTTATCTGTTCATTCAAGTGTCAAGTGTCAAAAGCAATAAAAGGAAATGACTGCACTTAAATAGTTCACAAATCTTTTAGAGGTGTGTAATAAGAGTACTGTGTTGCCAATATATTGCTGTTTTTTCGATGTTTGTGCGCCTTCGCTGTGTGCGACATACAGATGTGTCCTCTGCCGCCAACTGGACGCCCCGTGTTGCTGTGATGTGAACATGTTGGTTGATGTTTGTGTCGACGTGAGCGTTCAGCTTTTACTCTCTGCATCGAACCATCGCCTTGTTTGTTTTGGACCTTCAGGTGCTTTCCTGTCCTTTAGAAGCGCTTTTTGTTTTAACAGAAAAAAATACAAAAAAAAAAAAAAACAAAAAACAAAACGGAAGCAATAACCTAGCTTCTCCATGTGACTTTTTATTTTTTTTTTAATAATTAGTGCATTTAACCTGAAAACGCACTGAATTTCAGTTGTCGTTTATGACTTGGACTCCAGGAAATGCTGTTTGTTACACTCGTGCAATATCCTAAAAGTGAAATTCATGCTGTAGTATGTTGATGTGCAGATGTTTTAACTTATTTCAGTGCTGTAAATCCAGTAAAATGGTTTTGTGTGTGAGCAGGTGTAGATGCGTTGTAGCTGGGTGTGCATAGGTCAGCGTAACTTACTCAGAAACCCAGAACACATCACTGCTGTTTCTGCAAATATTAGACACTGGATGCATTTTTCTGGAGTAGCATGAACCTTAAAATGAAATAAATTTATTGAAATGCCTTACTATTGCATTGAAAGGTGTGTGAATCTTATCCATCCGAGCATCGGAGAGCTCTTCCAAATGCTTGTTAAATAACTAATTGTGCTTCACAGCACAGCGTAGATCAGATTTCTTTTTTCTTTTATTATTCCTGTTTTATTCAGGGAAGTCACTCTCATGCATGTATCTCATGTATCCGTGTCTTTTAATGTGCAGGTACAACGTTAAGTCCAATGTGTGCCCCGCTTATGAATTTCACCCTGAAGGAAATATGATTTTTGGATTGATACATTAAATTATTGCGTGCCAGACTGTTGAGTGGGGGTTCAGCTGTGGCTCGATTCACTGAATTTGTATTCACCTCAGACTGTATTATGTGATGTACTTTGCATACTATATTGTGACGGATTCGTGCTCTCTTGACACTTCCAATAAAAACGCGGTTTCCTTTTTTTTTTTTTATTCCTTCTTTTTTTCAGCGTTTCACATCTCTTTCTCATCTTATTCAACAGAAACATCTCTCACACTTTTGACTCAGTTGAATGTCTTTTCGAAGTCACACTTCCATCTTAAATCCAGAAACTTCAAATAATAACATCTGGTGCTAATGAGAAAGAATATGTCTGTATATGTAAATGACACTTGGAACTATTCCACCAGTTACTGATATTTAATGTAGTTTGTGTAAAGTTTATCAGTGAGGGTTACGTTAAGTCATGCTTACTGGAAGCTACACTGCCGCATGCATGCGGCATGCATGAAGCCTGAGTTGCATTCTCCCTGAAGCCTTTTTTTTTAAGGCAACTTTTAGTTTTAGAGTACTTTTGGTTTGATTTTAGATGTTTGCATAGCAGCCGTTGACAATAGCAAAGTGTTGCACGTGCACAGTGGTTTACGTACAGGTGCACAGTTTAGATTTGTAGCTCAGGAAACCAAACCTTGTTAAATGGACACAGTGATGAAACATATGTGACAGAATACAGCAGTACAGTTTTCAACCGTGCCTTTACAGTTTTGTACAAAGCAGCCGGTTTTAGGGGGTTGATCTAGCCGAGACTCTTCTGTAATCACTGATTTTAAATCACACTTGCAGATTTCGCCTCTTCTGAGGTGCACCAGACGCACCTCAGAAGAGGTCAGAAGGACCTTTAGTTATTACAATTTCTCAAGTTTGGTGGCAATAAAGTTGGAGAAGTTGGACGGTTCTGCTCAGATCTGGGTCTGCGAGGTCACAGTGCCCTGCAAATGTGAACAGCTCACTAAAGGGCTTAAAAACAGTCTTTAAAACAGCCTCAAAGGGACAAGATCACGTTATGTCAAAGTTCTTCATTTCTAAGATTTTTGTTTTCTTTTTTTTTTTCTCCATTATAAAGCTCCTTTTAAGCAGTGTAACTGGCTGCAGATTGGCAGCTATTATCCCTTATGGTTCCTGTAGCAGCCTCTGTCCAGCTGGGACCAAAACCAGAAGGTAAGAGCAAAGTAAGCATTACTCCTGAGTTTGACAAGTGAACATAAGCGCTATTCCAAATAACCGCATTGCATTGCAGGACTACCACTCAAAAAGTGCTGATTTGTTGCTCGTGTCTTTAATGTTGTTGACGTTTGAGCTTTTCTGCTGGCAGTGAAACAAATTAAACCTAGTTAACGCACCTTTACCTTTTTTTTCTTTTATTTTTTTTCTCCAACCTGTCATTTTGGTTTCTTCAGCTATTTAAGGCTCTGAGCCGTGTGCTGGAGATCTATCCGAAAATGATTTCATAAATATTTATGTGTCAAAGACGGCCGTGTAGTGATTTATTACTGCTAAAGTCATCACCGTTTGTTTTTGAAATGAGTTATTACGATTTCTGATGACAGTTTTACTCTCAAATTCCAATATTCCTTCTTTTGGTGAGAAAATGATTATTTTCTTACTGGATTGTAATTTTAAAAGGGTCGCCACCCTGTTTTATGATTCACTGAAGTGTAAAAAGCTCTTCTTCAACAAATGTGACTCTTTAAAATATCTGGCTGTTCAGCTAAAGGCTCCGTCTGGAGTCATGTTTGTGAATGTCTACAGGCCTCCAAAACACAGGGCAAACTTTTTCAGCGTTTTCGTTGACATTCTGTCTGCAATATGTGTTGATTTTGACTGTTTAATCATTGTGGGAGACTTCAACATCCATGCTGACAACCCCCAACACAGAAGGGCTAAAGAACTATGTTCTAAAAGGTTTTGGTTTGGTTCAACTTGTGAAACAGGCAACGCTCAAATGGGAGCATACTTTACGCTTCATCGGTAAGGGTCTTTTCCAAGGTCTTTGTGACTGATGTGGCCCTGTCTGACAACGTTTCTGTCTTCTTTGAAATCACCATTTCCATCCTCTCAACTAGTCAACGCAGTTTTTATGACTTCTCTTTAAGGACAACTCAACTGAAACCTTTAACCAAGTCTGCTCTTCCACCTCCACTCTGTCCTGTAACTCAGGAAATGAACTACTAGATACTACTAGACTCCGTGGAGAAATGCCCCACTAGTAAAAAGAGGAAAAAAGGGAGTGTCAAAAAGCCAAACAAGGGTGGCGAAAGACCGGACTGCAGGTTCACTATGATATCCATTATAGAGAGACTTCACAGATATAATTCACAACTGAGGAATGCTAGGGAATCCTTCTTTTCTGAAATCATCCAACAAAACAAAACAAACATTATTTCACGATATTTCGATATTTTACCCACTGTGGAAGAACTACAGTGCTGGTATTCTTGGACCTCAGCGCAGCATTTGACACTGTTGATCATGGTATATTGCTAGAGCAATTGGAGAATTGGGTCGGACTTTCTGGTACTGCACCTGACTGGTTTGAGTCTTACTTAAAGGACAGGGACTACTTTGTCTCAATAGGTAACTTTAAATCGGAATCAACAAAAATATTACATGTGGAGTTCTCTAAGGTTCTATTCTAGGACCCGTCCTATTTAACATCTACATGCTTCCACTAGCTCAAATAATAACAATAAACAACAAGATAAGTTACCATAACTATGCAGATGACACACAACTCTACATTACAATGTCACCAGGTGACAATGAGCCCATACAAGCGTTGAGTAGATGCATAGAAGCTGTTTTTTTTGGTAATTACTTTGACGAGTCCAGGATGTACCAACTGAGAACTAGCAGCTAAACACAAACAAAAAAACAAAAACAAAAAAAAACAAGTAATTTATAGAAAATGTAAAATATAAGTCTTTACAATGGTAATCCACAAAACAGCTTCCAGTAAAGTGTCAAACTCTGAAATGCAAACAATTCCCTTTTTAAAAGTGCTTTTTTTGTGTCATATGATCAGATATTTTTTAAGCAGGTTGCATATAACACAAGACAACTAATACAGACTCTTATCTGAATCCATTTTTATTTATTGATGACTAAATGGTAATAGAAGGAAGAAAGAATATCTCTGTTAAATGCGCCTGAAAGGAGTTTAAAGAAGCACGAACATACATGAGATACGGTATGTTCGCTGTCTTATACAAGTGTGCGTTAGTTAAGGTTTTGGTGCACCTTCAGGCTAAGTGAGGGCAAACAAGGTTGATAAATGTATTGATCATTTTCAGTCTGCTTCATAAGAGGCTTTTATAGATATGATATAGGAATGATATGGCTTATTCCACAAACTGCACGAGTTATCCTTACAGTGGTGCAACTCTGCAAGCCCTTGTGGATGTAATCGTAAGTGTTTTATGGTTCTTAGTTTTCAGTGAGTAACAGCAGGAACCTCAGTGATGGAACATGCTGCGGAGCTTCTCCCTGTCCTTCTCCATTAGATTAGAGCTGTCTGGCTGTGACCAGCTGCTGGATCAAATCGTCAATTATGGTGTTTATTGTAGAGCACACGGCTGACTCCATGGCTGCAGGGGGATGGGTGGATACTATTGAAGCATACCTCCAACCCCAGAGCCGCCCTCCTCCTCCTCCTCCTCCTTCACCTCATTCATCCTCCAGGCTAATTTGGTGGCTGCTCTGTGTGACACCTGCCACGGGCCGAACCATTTCCCCGTGGATTTCCCCCGGGAGACGAGGCGGAGGGAGGTCTCTTTAATAATTGTGTGGACGCTCTCGAGGGCCAGCACATTATCACACAGAGTGGTGATCACGGCGATGTGGAAATGGGCCAAAAACCAGAGACGTGTTCAAATTTATCACAACTCAGTGTTTGTTTTCCCTTCATCTTCTGATAAAATCGGATACTCACTATAACCATATAACTAAAAAAAAAAAAAAAAGCTAGAAAGGCAAAATAAAGTTACAAGATTTAGTGGTTTTATTCACATATACAGTACAAACATTCACTTTTGATTCGTTACTGAAGTGCAATTTACAGACCTTAGCAGCAGTTCTTCATATACTTTAATTTACATCATAACTGGACATTTTCAGATCTCTTTCACATCTTCAACATCTTTTTATACATTATTTATCTAAATTTTTACAAATGTACAGGTTTTAATACAATATTGCCATTCAGACATGCCTTATATTTATTATCTCAAAATAAATCAGTGAAAATGTGAGATGGCTAATGACGAACGTTGTTGCTCAAACAATAAAACACAAAAACTCTGTTCTGATGATATAAGCACACAAAAAAAGACAGTTAGTTACACGAAATGTGTCTTTTGTTTTTAGCAACATGAGAAAAGGAGACAGGAAAGATGATTTTTTTTTTTTTTCTTTTCTCTCCAGCTGAAGCGGCATTTTCCAAAAACCCCTTCAGGGTCCATGAAGACTTCAGGCCCGCCTGATTTCAGTTGCCTCGATAAATTGCACTCATCCTCATCCGCTATACCTAATTTCCAATCACAGAGGCAGATCTGCTGCTGGTATTTACTAAAGAGGTGCAGTTGATATTCATCACCATATGCGTTTGTATTTACGGGAGTTTCTCTTTCAAAGCACAGAATTGATATCAGTCATGCAAACTGATTTACTAAATTTTGTAAGTTCTCACTTCTCTATTCTTTACATCTAAAGAAAGACGGGTTTGAATTTTTGTGTGTGAAAGAAGAGATCCTCCATCCATTTATCTGAAATGAACGTGACTGACTGCCGAACCGCATGATTATGAGCCGTCTGAACATCCTGGTGTCACCAAATACAAGTAATGCGCCAAAACTTTTTCTTACAATAGACGCGCTGTAACCTGGATGCCAATTGCTTTTTTTTTCCAGCCGTGTGCAGATACCCCAGAGGTGGACACGGTTGGCTACAGTAATTGCTGACTGTAAAATAACCCCTGAAGAATAACACATCTAAATCTAAATAATAAATAAAGATCTTGAATATTTGAACTAAGCAGATTATCAGCTGGATGCTTCCATGACGTGCTGCTGCACCAAACAAGCTCTAGCTGTGTTTAATTCTGATTGTCAGTAGGTCCGTTGGTTTGGGACTCTGTGTCAACCTGCGCTGCTCCTGGAGCACAGTTTTATTGTTTACTAAAATAAGCTGCTCGCATCTGTTTTTTACAGATCAGCACAGTTTTGGAACGACGCTCGCCAGGACCGGACATTCCCACCTCACGCAGGATTTGAAAACCACACGTTCGTTTGCCCAGGACAGTACATCGGACCAATAGTCTTATATGGCCCTGGGTCAAAACTGCAGAGCTTTGCAATAAGCATCTACTTTTTATATGATTATAAAATTATATCATGCAGAAAAAAACAATCCATGAGAGTTACAGGGATTCTCCAGTGCTATATATATATATATATGTTATCCATAACATGACTTAAGGAATATAAACGCACTTTCAGTGAAAAAGCAACAACAGTTAAACTAACAACTAAACTAACTAACTTTTGATGCTCAAAGTAAATCTAGTTTTGCAGATGTGAGAACAACCTGCAGGGAGATGTTGCTGATGTATTGATCCCAACTTGTGCCAGATATCAACACTTTCCACTTAAAAACCCCACTTTTACATGATATGCTCATCAGGTTACGACTGTATTTCTAACAGAAGTGCTGTAGTGTGAGTGGTTAAATGAAAAGACGCACTGTAAAGTGCTTTATAGAACCTGATGAGGTTAAAAAGGTGCCAAACAAGCGCAGGAGCACTTAGAAAGAAAAACGGTGAAACTCCTGGTTTAATGACCCAACCAGGATTAACTCACAGGGTCACTTTTCCTCAGCAACATTTATTAAAACCTGATGTGGGTCACGCGTGCATGAGTTTCAGTGCTTCCTTGATCATCCTTCTGAACATCGAACACAACCTGGACCAACCTTGAAGCGAGGAGAGGACTTAAGACCGACCCATGTTCCTAAATAGGAGAATGTTTGATTCCTTTTGGAATCCATGTTCATAAATATATGCACAGAAAGGCCGAAACGTTTTCATTTTTGTGGCTTTTCCTTCCTCTTTTTTTTCCATTTCTAAACAATCGGTGTTGGCACTGAAACCCTCTTTTAACAGGGTTGTTCGTTTTAATTCTGTCTGATCCAACATTTTAAAGCTACACAGTATCTCATTTCTTTTGTGTAAAAGTGAAAACATAAAGGGGAACCAGGATGTATGACACATGTGGACCATATTTTATATTAATTTTTTTTAGCAAATCTGCTTGTTTGTCAAATCATCTTCCTCACACACTGATTTCCGATGAGTGTTCATCTCTCGGCTTTGATCAAAGGTCCGGAGGACAAAACGTCAGCAGGAGCGGGACATTTAAACGGAGGGAGAGAGAAAAAAAAAAGAAGAAACCACTAGATGTCACTCTCCCTACTTGGTGTTTACTGTTGCTGCTGGCGGTTTCAGTGCCGCTACTAAATAATTTAAAGAGAAAACAGCAATGACAGAACAACACAGTCATGATCATCGTGAACGTAAACACAGCTGCATAAAGACGTCAAACACAAAGTGATGCACAGACGAGATCTTCTGAGGTACAAATTTACATGGTAGTGAATTTTAACTGCGTGTTGAAAATGTAGTCAAACTACAGCTCTGGTACTAAAACTTTCACACCGCCTCAACTATTATCTGAACAGGATGGTCATGACCACGAGATGACAGCACGAGGCGATCAGGGCAAGAAGGCCTCGCGCAGCAACTTCGTTTTAAGACTTGGGTGCCAAAGACCCGAGGTCGTGCGGGTCACAGGACGGAGAGAAGAGAGGGACTGAAACTCTCCTCCGTCCTCCTCTTCCTCTGTCAGCGCCTCTTGCGCTTAGGTGAGCCGTAATGGCTCCGTTTACACTCCTCGCCTTCTCGAGGGGTTTATTAACCTGTCGTTGTGTCATGTTTAAGTCGCGAGACGGAGGACAAAGATAGAAATAAAAGAGATGAAGGTGAGGCTGCTCTGAAGATGCCATCTGTCCTTCTGTCTGTATTCCTTCCTCTTTCGCCATCACCCGTCACCCTGACAGCCCCAGTAATTGGACGTGGACCCTCTTTTTTTTTTATCCTTTCTTTTTCCCCGTCTGTCTGTCTTGCTCTCTCCCCCGTGGCTCTGCTCCTCAGCAGGAGCCTCGGGGCCCGGAAATAGCTGATGACAAGATAGCGGCTGCCTTTCATTCAGCTCAAGGTTACCCCACCCTTCCTTGACAGCCAAATAAGGGGTTGGGGGGTGGGTGCGCTGAGGTGGATGCTTGCTTAAACCTGTGTGTTTGTCTCTTAAAAGAAAAGTCACAGAATGTCCTTTTCCATCTGTGGTCCATGCAGCTGACCTTCTGGGTGGATTGGTGGCAAAATGAAACACAAATGCACATGAGGACTTTGACTTTAGAGGGTCCTCCTAAAAACACGTGTCATCTCGCCCTAAAAAAATAAATGCTACACGAACACACGCGCTTCTATTTTTTTTTTTTTTTTTTTTGATTGCATACAAACACACACGCGCGCGCACGCTCTGATCTTCAGACCGCCAGCAGGAACTGCTCCTGCTCCGGCGGTTTTTTGACCCAGGTACCGAGGCCTGTGTCCTGCAGAGACCTGAACCACTGCTGCTTCGCCGTCTGGTAGGGACGCGCCGCCAACTTCGCCTCGCAGTACAGGAGCTGGCGGTCTGCAGAGGTGGACACGTGGATCCCCAGCTGAGGAGAGAGAGAAGAGCGGGCGTCAGATGCAAGTGATGCTGAAACAGAAAACAAAAAACAAAAAAAACCCTCCAAACAATACGGGAAATATCAAGGTTCAGTGAGGGGGTGGGGGAGGGCGCACGGAGAAGAAGAGGAGCGATCAAAACAAAACAAATGAGCCGGCACAAATGCATTTGGGTGGGGTTGGGAGGGGGTGGGGGCTTCAACAGCTGTGTAATCTCCCCATTTAAATTTCACAAGCAATTGCACATTCTCTGTGCTTTTTGTGCATTCCTACTGTCGCGAGGGGAAACAATGAAGATCGGCAGAGAGACAAGTGTGGAGAGAGAGACGGAGAGCGCAGAAGTTTCTTTTGGAGATTACTGTGACTGCTCTTGCGTGGCCCTTATATACTGCGTGCAGGGAGCACTTAGGGTGGGGGCCTCCTCGAGTACTTCTCCAAATAATTATGGTTTCATAGTCATTATGCTCTAATGGCTGCCATTTGGCGATGCAGACAGTGTCTGTTACATAAAGTTTCAGAATGGAAATGAAAGTGCAGCGGGTGGAGATCCGAGCTGCCAGTTTCCGATAAGCGACACACACGGCAGATGCCGCCAAACCGACACGTTCGTCTGCAGCAAGCGTCTAACGAGGCGCGCCGACTGTGAACACGCGCGTTGGCGCGTTTCTGGCATCAGCACCTCGGTGGTGGATGATCCTGCGCTGCTGGCGTTCACCATGGCAACGGGCTGCACCTCTTTTTTCTGTGTGTTTGTTGTTTTTAAAAGCCTGTTGCTGTCAGGCAGAGGAGCATTTACGGGCACGCGAACTGTCACGAAACGCGTAAAACCAAGTGATCTGAAACTGAAGCGAAAGACGGCGAAGTCTGTCCGAGACTCCTCCCACCTTGCGGTAAAGTCTGCTCCATCGGGTGAACAGGGCGTGCTTGCAGAGACGGGACGACGTCCCCGAGTCCCGCCTCCGGCCCGTTGAAGTGTTGACCACCTCTAATTGCGCGTCACCCAGCGTCCAATTGACGCTGGTGCACGTGGCTTTCCCCGGCTGCTGATACTCGGCACTGCTCAGTCCTATGGGGGGAAAAAAGTTTTGTTTTTTTTAGATTTCATTTAATAAAAGAAGAAAAACACAATGCACTTGTGAGTTAAATTTTGCAAGCGTGTGCTTTTTCTTTCAAACTTCCACTTTTGAGAGGTTTAACCTTACTACGCCCTTGCCACTTTCTCTCCGTGAGGCTAACAAAGGCAGATGTGACGTTTTGCAGTGCAGCAAAAAACAAAACAAAAAAACCCCAAAAACAAATCTACCTGAACCTGAACCTACGAAGCTTTGATGTAACCCAGAGAGAGCGAGAAAAGGCTGAAAAATGAGGGCTATCAATCAAGGAAGCAATGTGTTCCTGCCTGCGTACGTCAGCTTGTCTGCTTATGTGATCATCCACTAACTATACTTATAATATATAATAGATTTATCTAGATAACCACTCTGACCTGCGCCACAGATCCATGGCAGTAGAGTCAGAAGCGTAGAAGAATAGTCAGCACAGCGTTCACTGGAACCGATATGTCATTTTTTGAGTTTTGAGTTGTTACAGACGTGGCGCTCATTTCTAGTCGCTGTTAGTCAACCCGATTCTCCAAACTGACAGCGCCGTGACCGCTGTCTGCTGCAGGTCAGACACCGACATAAGTGCATCACAGCCCCACAGTCAAAGCACGGCACCGCCTGGCTGCTTATGTTACGCCCATCCTTGACGTGTTTTATAAGATCTGATGTTAAAGGTCTATGTCTGCAGATCAGAAGATTCCTCTGATCTCATCATCTGCAATATCACAGGTCAAACCTGCAGATCATCTACCCCCGTCCTTCCATGCTCATTTTCCCATCTTCACGCTTCCATTCACCAGTCTCACCTCTTCTTTTCTGCTCCTCTGTGGAGCTGGAATGAATCACCTGCCACAGAAACAATCCTCCAAGTCTCTTATTACCCATCTCTCCCCTCTTGTGCAGACACATCTCTTTGAATAAACGACCCTCCTATCCATACTGCCTTTTTCCTTTCTTTTCGCTCCATTCATGGCTCATTTCATCCCATCAAATGGGCTTGAATCCTGTGTTTCTGTAATAGCCAATTTGATTTTTCCTTCATTGAAGGCTTGATCAATGCTTCCTCAGGGAAGTGCTTGGCAGATGTGAAAAAGGCAGAGTCAGAGCATTTGGTTAACAGTTTCACAATTGAACATACATGCAAGCAGCTTTATATCTGAGGCTGCGGTTCAGGTGTTCATGTTGCAACTAATTTGACTTTGCTGATGTAGTTTTGAGTGTTTTCCTCACGAGGACGCAGAAGATGAGGAGCTGTAAAGCAAAAAGTAAGTGAAAACAGGCCTCAGCTGAGGATGATTTAAAGTCAAATTAAATAAAACACGGGATTGTTAGACATCGTCTCTAATATACATGATTACTTCCAGACTGCATTGCTTTGATTGCTATATTTAAATGCCACTTTGTCAGGAATCAATATGAAATATCAATCTCTTGTGTGTGTGTTATAGTTTGGGTAACGCTGCCCTAATTTTAAACATTCAACTGCATCTTCATTACAGACAAAGCCAGGTGTATCTGTTAAATAAGGATGAGCTCAGTACAAAACTCCAAAAGAGGTAAATGACCATTATTCATGTTTACATGAACAGCTGCGGTTCTCATTCTTCTTATCCTACAAACACAAAGACGCAGTTTTTATGCTGAACGGCAGGACGAGAGTGAAGGACGAGTTAGCCCGTCGATGTGTTTGGCCCCTCAGGGGTTCCCGTGGAGCTGCTTTGGCTGCGTGCGATAAGACTGGGCCCTGCGATCACCAGGAAGTTCCTCTGGGGGTGTTGCTTTTAAACAAACCTGGACTCACAATGGCCGGGGCGCCCGTCGTAGCCACTGAAAGGACATTGAGGGATGTGAGGAAGGTGGCGGAGAGATACGCGTGCAGACACCTAAATACAAGCATAGCCCCGTCTTTTCTCTATTCCCTTCCTGCATTGCAGTCTCCCCATGTTTCCCTCAGCCCGCCGCTCTCTCTCCCTGTCCAGGGCTCCCTTCAGATTGAATGGCTGTCTGATAAGAGCTGTGATTACATTGATTTGGTGAGGGGCCATCTCCACTGTCTGTCCATCTCCCTCCCTTCCTTCACCCTTGTACCCTACAATAAACTATTGCTTCTCAAAGCACTGCAGGTGCCAAGATCTGACAGTTTGGGACACACACACGCACACACACACGGTGGACTGCGTCAGACAGGAGGTCAGAGCATTTGGAGGGGACCTCAAGAAACAGCAAAGGACATGCTGCACCATTAACTCGTCCGCTGTTGTGAAACCAACGATACTCACTGCAAGGTTTAATGAACAATCTAGTCTTACATATATGAAAAATAAATATGCACATCATACTTGTTCCTAATTCCTTTAATCTGATTAGAGCTTGCAAAATCTACAAGTAAAAAAAAAAAAAAAAAAAGTCAATACCTTGATTGACAATAAAGGTGACAAACGTTTCAGGAGATGCACGCCAAATCTGAAGCAAGTATCATTGAAATTTTTGTTTATCTCCAGCGCACCTCTAACATAATGTCACTGCCTTTGTTCTTATCAGAGATCCCCCGGAAACAAATGTGCGCTACACGCTCGGCTGTCACTCAGCCTCTCCGAGTGGCCCCGATTTGAAGTGGTGCCATTTATTTATTTATTTATTTTTGTACTAGTTGGGTGTCATTCAGATTGTCTGCCAGCATTCATCTTCACCAGAAACAGAAACATCGGGTCTCAGCAGACCCCTGGAAGCTGACATGCAAACAACTCTGCGGTCGTTTCTTGTCTGGCTGGCATCATAGGCGCACAGTAGCGGTGGAACACGATGTTGTGAAGTCTGCAGGCGTTAGTCGTCAGCTGATGTAAGGCATTCGTACTGAAGCTGGCACATCCTTTAAAGGGATACGTGTGCGAGGCCTGTGATCTCTGAGTATGTCACAATTTAAATACAGGCGGCAGTCGTTTTAATGTTTCTTTTTTAATGAATGAGGCTGTTTGAGCTTTATGGGTCATGTACATTTGGCGTGGAGATCTGGGGAACTAGTGCAACTGTCAAGTACACATTTCACACATCTATTCTTCAGTTTAAGAGTAAATAACTGAAATTAGCCACCTGAAATAGCTATTTTTTTTTTTTACAAACACCAGAGCTCTCCATGCAGGAAGGGCTTTTGTCTGAACCTATTATTCCATACATGTTGGCTTGTCAACACTTTCTGGAAACTTTGAGAATACCACAATGAGCTGTGAATCCATTCCCTTACTCTTGAATTTAAACCCCCAGATTTAAACCCTGCAGTTACTTGCAGGCAGTGTTTATTAAATGTTTTCCACAAGACTGCATAACCCTCAGTCTTCCACAAATCCTATATTTCTTTTCCAGTCAGGTGATGAGGCAGTGCAAGTTCATTTCCAGTGCCCAGAAATACAAAGATCTCTGAGTTTATTTGAACACAGCAGCTGTAATTTACTTGCATGATCCAATTTTTAAAAAAATGTGGTAATATTAATAGGGTAAGTAAGTATATATTCTGTATTGAGTGAGACAGCTCAATTGTGTGTTTATGTGTCCAGAAAAGCTCACGTCATTTTTTTCCAAGTCAAGTTTCATGGCTCCTATGGTTGTTATGGGTGCACCTTCATCTCCTGATTAAAATCCATCTCATGATGCTCCAATAAATAAGTAACCTGCCCCTGATGTTTATTATTCATGGTATTTCAGTTAGTATCAGCGGGATGCAGATGTTTGCAGCAGGATGGGGATAATAAAATCCCTCAACCGTTTCTATTGTTATTTTAAATATTGCACTTAAACATGAACAAGTGTGTCAACAAATCATCATTCATATCTTCAAAATTTTAGCCTTTCTATCTTCAGACTAATTGAACCTACCTTTGGTTACAAGTACCTATAGATTGTTTTAAAGTTTAATAACAGCAGATGGCGCTGATATTAACGCGAAATTCTTTAGTGTCTAAAAAGTCTAAAATTCAAAGTTGAGTCGAGTCTTTAGATGTTTTAGGACAAGTCCAGGTTAAAGCAACACTAATGAGGATTTTTCACGTAAATAAAATATCAGTTTCAGTTTCTTTGGAAGGAATAGTTGATTATTTTTACTAACTGACATCTTGCTCTCATGGTCTCCTGTCCCTCATGTCCCACCAAAAAAACACCCAAAGTAATTCAAGACTCCTGTCTCATCTCCTGCACTATAAAAACATATTGGTGATTGATCATGCATCCACTTTCCACTTTACAATTGGAAAGCAACTTAACCTTCACTTCTGTAGGGGAACTTGTCTCAGTTCCTGTCACTGTAAAGACGCGTCCACCCAGCGGTTAATGTTTCTGACTGTTTCAAGGCATTGCAGAATGCAAGGACAGTGGTTGTTCTGCTGTACAGCATCTCTGGTACTTCGCTTCTCTGGCTTGTCCCTTCAGCTGGACCACATGTCGAATTAACAGTACGAGCAACAACGAGTTCATGGCAGATCCTTCTGAAACCACACCCCCAAGTGTTTTGGTGTTGAATTGCTTCATGACACTCATGGTAAGACCTCAATGCAGAACTCTGAAAAGTGCACAACGGTGTCAAGGCGATGGTGTCCCATTTACGTTGAGTTGATGGAGAACCATAAATCAGGCTTGAGCCTAAAGTCTACGGAGCAGACGACTTAAGTGTGATGCAAATCTAAATAGCCGACCCATCTGTGCTTCTGTTACCAAACCCGTGTTTTTTATGCCCACCTTCATGCTCATTTTTTTTTGTGAATGCTACAAACACTGAGAGAAATCAAGAGATGTGGCCTTGTAATGAGGCAACACAAGACAAAGGTAGAGTGAAAGCACCTCAGTACCCACTGCAAGGCCTTTCTGACTTCGCCTCCTCACCTCGAATAGTCCCAGTAAAACCTATGTAGTAGACTAATCATTTCATAATTGTTCTAATGTGCTATATGATGTAAAAACATTGCTTTGCATCCTTTATTTTCTTTATTTCTGGTTGGATTTAGGTACAGTGCTTTCCAAATGAATTTTTTTGTGCGACTGCCCCTGTGAGGAATGTTTGTCTGTGTTGCTGCCGTACCGCTCAGCAGGGGCTGGTTGCGTCTGTATGTAGCGGGCAGCGGTGCCAGGCGCTCCTGCCGCTGGTTCAGCACCCTGCCCAGATGACCCGTGTGGCGTAGGCTGCCCACGGTGACGCTGTGGAGGTACACTGGCTCCATGAAGTGGCTTAGCAACGCCCCCTGCAGGCCCAAGATGTTCCACCTGAGGGTAGGGTGAGGAGAGGAGTCGGGGAGGGGTAAAACGAGACAAACGGCATTTGTGAAAGTGCGCGGAAGAAGTGTCGTTGATGAACGAAAGAAGGAAGTAAGTAGTTGGGGATGAGGCATAGGTAGGAGAAGAGAAAGAAATGGTGAGTGGATAGAAAGAGAGAGAGAGAGAGAGAGAGAGAGAGAGAAATGCAGAAGTGAGAGCTTCAATGACAGGTAGAGACAATTTGATCATTATCTTGATGTGGGACGTGATGAATAACAGCCGCTGGAGTGACAGATTACACACACACACACACACACACACATACACACACACACACACACACACACACACACACACACACACACACACACACACACACACACACACACACACACACACTTCTCCTACCCTGGAGACATTAACACACAAACCATCATCGGCAACAACAACACAGCCAAAGGTCAGTACATCAGCATTCATTATGTGGAACAACACATTTCCATGTGTGCATTCATCAGTGCCACAGAGGTTAATGCACTGCACGCGGCTGCAGGAGCGCCACCGTCGATGGCTCAGTGTGAGTGGCGGCCACTTCAATGTTTGTTTAGGGAGATCCACTAGTGACACGAAATCACTGTGGGGCTAATCCTGCCGGCCGCACTGACATCTGACATCGTGGCCAACTGGTCATTTGTCACTGACTGTTAAACGCTTCCTGTTAAACTAGCGGATGCTGCCGTGTACCTGAGCTGTGTAGTCTCCGGTGCATTGGACTGAAGGACTAATGTAAGCTGCAATCAGAGGCTCAGCATTACCCCACTAATTTTTACATCATTGTTCTTTTCGTTAATCAATATTTCTTCATCGTGGATGCAATTACAGCGACTTCTTATTTGTCCTTTTTTCCCCCCAGCCCTCGTCGCCTTAATAATCACTCATTACAGCTTTTATCTCTTTTGTTTCCCAAGCAGTCAGTGAAGATCAGCAGACCTTCGGGGGGGGGGGGGGGTTGTGTCACTAAATGGACTCGAGAAGCAGCGTTACCTGCAATCTGCTGTCTGGATCTGTCCTTCCCTCTCCGACAGAAAGGAGAAGCTTTGTTCTAAACGCACACGTGCAAGTTAGTGCTCCACCAAGACTTAAACAGTTTGGTTGAAATATTAATTTACTCCAAGAGCGACGCTGTGAATAGGGAGCATCTTCTAATCTCATGCAAGAAAAGACAGCCATCTGGCTTGGGTGTGCGAGTCTGAAGAGAGGAGAGGGGAGAGACCTCTTCTTTCTCGCTCTGCATCCATCGTTTCGTTCCTCCTTTAGTAAATGCCGCCCATTAAAGTAATGTGTTAATCTACATAAAACTGCAATGGTACTGAGAACATCATCGTTATATGAATGCCATTTAGGCCCCTCAATTAAATCCAGCTGTCGGCTTCAAATCAAATATTAGCACAGAAGTTCCAGTGGGGTTGTCGTAAGAAAACAAGACGATCATCTTCTGAAGCAAAAGAAAACTGTTATCAAGGATGTTTATGATAAGAGCAATGATCCTAATATCCCCTCTGGTCAAACCTAAACTAGCTATAATAAAGTGCAGGAAGTGAAGGGAGGGAGGAAATAAAAAAGTAATGACTGTTACAGAGGACAAAAAGAGTATCCCGGGGATCACTTCAAGATTGCACCAGTGTGTGTGTGTGTGTGTGTGTGTGTGTGTTGAGTCTAAGCTCCTCTCAGTTACACCCGCCTCTCCTGACCTTGATAAACTGGCCCTCAGTGACCCACTCACTTTAACGATGGCCACCGATCACTTACAGCAATAAAAAAAAAGAAAAAAAAGAAAGAGGAAGCGGTGGACCAAAGAGAGGCTGTCTGCCGTTGCTGCCTTGTTTGATAGAAGGATAGAAGAGGAAGGATGGCGGGAGGGAAGAGAAGCAGGATGTCCCTTCTCCCTCCCCCGTCACTCCATTTTTTTGTAAAGTAATTGCTTTCACCCCTGTTGGTGACCTGGGTAGATTTAATCACACCATCTCCAGCCCTGGCCAACTGAATCAAATTGGTCAAATTAACAGCAGCTACACAGGAGAGGGGTTCACCTCTCGCTTTCACCCTCTTCCTAGCCGTCTCTCGCTTCCTGTCTGCATTTCTCGCTGTGCTTGTGCGAGTCCTTTGACACACAAACACGACAGCGACACAGCTGTGGTTCTGTACAGCTCAGTTGGCACAGTGCTCTGCCTACTAAGCTAAATTCATGGTTTCAGCTCCTGCGGAGGCCAAATCCTGGCCAATATAAGCCAAGCTTATATTGAGAAATGATTGCATAAAATGCAACATCCAGACTTTCTGTTGCTAAGTAGCAACCTCTCCGCAGACAACGGTGTTGTAGACACCACGCAGAACTGTTTGGTTCAAGTTGGGGCAAAGTTGTCTGACTTTAACACTTGTTTGTAAGAAAATGTCAAATTGGCAAAGTTTGACTGTTATCTTAACTTTAGCATGTTAATATGAATTTTTTAATCGGAAGCAATCCTCTGCTGACATGCAAACTTCACAGATTGAGATGAAAGATGATTGAAATCAAATAAGAGAAGTAAACGAGGAGGTGGAAGAGCAGGATACAAAAAACAAAAAAAACAACAAAAAAAACTGTGTGGGCAATACTAAGTACCCCCATGAGTCAGCAGCTTCTAGAGCCACCTTTGGCCACCCGCAAGCACGAGTAGAGAGGTAAGATGAAACAAAGTACATCTCTAATAAGACAACATGGTGTTACAAGACATGCACCGTCCCCACTCATTATCCATCCAGCGGTTCTTTTATCAGCACAGCAGATCTGTCCTGTGGTCAGCAGCGGTATAACCACATCTATTACTACATGTAAGTGGCTTAAAACGTCCACAGATCTTAAGGAATCATAACAGGAAAGCTCATTTTGAACTTTTCTCAAAGACAGAGACATGATAAAGTTTAGGTGAAAACTTTAAATATCAGATATATTATTATATTAATATCAGAACGCAGATTAGAGTTACAGTTAAACTTGACCTTATTCTTCATGACAAAAACACCAACGCAACCACCAAAAAACCCCAGTGAGCATGCAACACTACTTACCTGGTGATCTTGTCAGTACAGGACATGGTGATGAGCTGCTCCCCCTGTAGAACACCGTCCCACGTCTGGACGGGCCCCCGGCATCGGACCGGCACCGTCCCCTCACCCGACTCTATTTTGGTCCGCAGGTGGCTCCGGTGTTTCCGCATGAGATGTCTGCTGCTATGCACTGACCACAGGATGCAAAATAGAAGAAAAAAAAATCCCTGTTTAATCACAGTTTTGTGCAATTAAAACAAATTAGCACAAAACGATAGAAAAGCAAGCCAGGCTGTAATCACGTAACTCTTTAAATTCATTAACCATTATACAGCACACGTTATTAATCCCTGCATTGTTACCAAAGTCTCAACCGCTGGTTATTGTTTAATTAAAGTAATTACACATGTGGCATCATTAGAGATGGTTCAAAAGATTAGAGAGGTAAAAAAAAAGGACACTAAAAGTGTAAATATTTATTGAATATCACAGTAAAGCAAGTTTTATTTATGTAAATTAAAATATATGTACTTTGTAACTGAAGTGACCATTGGACTGGACTCTGTGGAGGTGCTGGTTGAGGGTTTAGAAGGTAGACAAAAACATCTTTAAACAATTTAGAATAACAAAAGAATAACCTTTTTTAAGGAGAGCACAAGTCTTTGAAATACAATTAACCATCTTTTGTTTTTTCTTGGGTGTGCATGGCAGCAATTCGTCTAAAGGCTCTAACAGAGCTTGATTATTTAAACTGTACTTAATATAAAGCAGGAAATAAAAGGCATTGTGTATTATTAACGAGGTTTGAGCCCGTTAAAGTCTGAGTAATGTCAGATCAGAGGCTTGCATAGAAACGCTTTATACATGATGGAAAAAAAGGACTTAAAACTTGATAAAAGTCGGAGAACTACACTGTGATGTATTAAAATGAGGAGTGTTGGGCATTTTTTCTGTTCTGAAAAGAAAACGTCCACCCAAAAGTGTAAAGTTTGCTCTGCTCTGATACATTAGCTGTGACCGAGACAACCACAGCGTCTGACCACGTACAGACGCACAGAAACATATTTTCTCTGACTTCACTAGTCTGCAGAACTGGAAAAGTGCTGCTCCCCTAAACTGGTGAGGAATAATGACAGTTTAGGAATAAAAATTCTGTTGATTGATTAATAAAGTTTTAATACAGCACTAAAAGCGATAAGGATTTGAGAACTGAATTTATTCTTTGGAGGTTAACGATCGGATTTCGCAGTTGTTACAGGACTGTATGTGCACGTATAAAAGGCTACCCACTAACAGCCCACTGACAGCTTCTCTGAGAACCTGTAGAGAGATGCTGAGTGGACTGGTGCGGGGAACAAGGACACAACAATGAGGACCACCACAAACAACCGCCTCACTGTTTCACCTGCTATATTTAAAACGTTTCACTGGCGACAGCGGAGTGTACCAGACGGACCGCCGGGAGTCTTCCCCTCCCTGTTTAGGGAAAGCTCTGCCATCCTGCATCTCCAACTGCTCAGATCAGAGAACATTTCTCACGTTCTTCTAATTTTGAAAGCTTTTTTTTTTTCTTTTTCGAAATACTAGGCAGTTGTTTTAATGCTTGTAGTTTACGTTAGAAAATCACTTTGAAATGTTAACATGAATTTACTTTTTCAATGCACTTTGAGCTGCATTTGTGTATAAAATATGCTGTGTAAATAAACTTGTTTTGTCTTGTGACAGCATCGTGACACAGAGTAATAACATCCTTATTCACCAAAGTATGGCGAATTAATTTATATAAAATATCCTCTATTTTGTTTTTGTTTTAATACCCTCTCATTTCTTGTGGCTTAAACCGCTCTTCCTTCTCCCTTCATCTCCCTCTCTTCCTCCACCGTCGTGTTGTGGCTGATCTGACAGCAGCTGAAAAATAAAGCCTGACTTCCAGCTCAAAATTGTTTAAGAACAGTCGATCAAAGGTGTTCAATAGTTTTCTAATCCTTGCGAGGACACCGGAGAACGTTTAGCTTTAATGTCTTAGAATTTCAAAGGTTTCCCTGATGACAGCACCGTCCTCTCTCCATCTGTTTGCCCAGATTTCTGGAGAATCTCTCAAAGTGGTGCAGCGCACAGTATTCTGATCAAACAGTGTGCGAGGGGAGGAGTGAATATGGTCCAGATTATGTTTCTAAATTTATAGGACACCTGGAAAATGCTGGGCTTACCTTCTAAAGAGCTACTCTATTTATTTCCAGCGGGTTAAAGAGGCAGAAGACAGAACAGGACCTTAAAATGTCAAGAAAGAAAGGCCAGGTATCTTACAGTCCGAGGTAATTTCGTAGGGCGAGTTGAGCCTTCCGTCTCCACAGGGTGAGGTGCTGATGTACATGTGGAAATGGATGTTGTCTCTCAACCTGTAGCTGCACTCTTTGTGGCGAACGAATATCGACTCCTCCCAGTCCTCTAGCCTTTTACTTTGGCAGTGAAAAAGAGAAAAAGCAATGAGAAAGAAGGAGATTGATGAGAAAGGTAGCACCATTCATCACAGCATAGGAAATGGACGTCCACTTTTCTTTATTAATGATGGAGCGGGGCCGAGACTGAGAGAAATGGACACCGGCTCTCCCTCTGACCACAACTCATTCTGCTTCTGCCAGAAAGAGTCCTGGACATTACTCAGTCTGTCCAAATAACTAAAAGGAAACGTGGGTGGAGTAACCCACTGGTTTATATGTACGTTTGGAAGATGTGTGAGTGTGAGTGTGACGTCGGTTTGGACTTCACTGCACCTAGAGAGCAAAATAATCAAACTGTATTTTTGACAAAGACGAGTGATTACACAATTATAGCTTTATTTTAAAGAACTGAATGAAAGTAAATCAAGTGAATGAAAAGAAAACAAAAATACAGCTAACATATAAAATGTTTTGTCTGTTTGATTGAGTGCACGCGCAACAGGAGCGTGTGTTAAGTAAGACTGAATCAACATGAACACACACACCTGCTCAAATTAAGCTGGACAGCAACACATGTAGTGGATGTGTAGGTTTTCCGATGTTGGCGTTTATGCTTGTTGCTAGTGTTGCTCTGTAATTACACCACTAAACTCTAGATGGCAGTGCAGCTTCTTTTCTGCAGCGCAGTAGTCTGCAGTGCTGAAGTATCTTTTGTTTACAAACATGTATCAGTGATATTTACTGACATTGGAGTGATCTATCTCTTTACCCCGCTTGAAAAATGACAAGAAGTAGTTGTAGAGGCAAATACAAAGATCAACAACGATGCCACCACATTTGTAAGTACTCAGTGTCAATACAGCTGGGAGTAACATTTGGAGAGAGGTGCAGGTCAGGGTATGGTATAGGTAAGTTGGTGATGACAAAAACAACTGACGATAATGCTTACAATATATTTTATTAAAATTTGAATTCCTAATTCTGACAAAAGGGACAAAATCCATTGACGTGACACATTAAAGGACAAGACAGATAGAAAGACAAGACAGTGAAGGGTGCAGTGCGTGTAGGGTGGTGATTTCTGTGGTGTTTGTGTGATGTGGCTTAGTGCTGAATTGTGTTGCAGTAAAAAGACATGGTAAAAGAAGACAAGCATACATAAAAAGAAAAGGATGAATAGAAAAGGGTGTGTGTGAGAGAGAGATGCATGCAGGTCTGTAAGTGTTTTAAATTTTTGTGTTACATACGTACCTGTATGAACATACATCTAAATGTAAACATACAAGCATGCACTCGTGTATATATATATATATATATATACATATATATATATATATATATATATATATATATATATATATATATATATATATATATATATATATATAATGTGACAAACAGAGCTGGATAGGTTTAAAACGCCATTTCAAATAGCTTTTTGTAGAGTTGTGACAAGAGACAATCCAAACTGTCGTGAAAAAAACAAAACAAAACACATGCATGATGTCCTTTTTCAACGGCCGGAAATAAAATGACACTGAAGAGAGGTGGCGCAGGGCCTTATTAGCATTTAAATACACACATCATTTGAGTGACAGTTGTACTGTTGGTAAGAGTGGCTTAAACACAAAGCTCCTCCCCCCACCTCGTCCCTTTTCTGATTCTAACCCCTTACAAACACCTTCAAGGTGGGACATTTTTATTTGTGTGTAATAATCCCTAAGGCAGAACATCTGGACATTTATGTCTACCCTCTGTAATGCCTTGGCAGGTAGTAACAGTGGGGCCTTAGCTCATGTGTGAAGGCAGACCGTCATCACAGAACCGGCCACTCCCACTCCTTGGATGACCCTGTAGTCCCGTCATGCTGAGCGCAACCACACACCTATGTGTTGCTGAGCTCTTGGTGTTTAGGCTGTGAAAATTTCCAAACATCTTCAGCTTCACAAACAGATTTTTTGTGATAGAATGCAACTGGTGTGTGTAAGAGGACTCTATTACAACTTCCCAAGGCGTTGCAGTGGTGAGAAAAAAAGTATCCTGCTGCTCCACCTCAGAGATGAACTCACACACACATGCACACACACACGTGCACGCACACAAACGACTGAAAAAAAAAGAAAAGAAAAGCAATAATGCAGAAGATTTGTAAGATGCCATCCAACTGTCCTGGTTCCTGGTTGTGCCACTACACAGAGCTTCTTACGGTTCTGTGAGATGCAGTTAAAGGTGTTTGTGCCTAATGGTCACATGAAATAAACAAGAAGGAGGTCATGCTAATATTAGAGATGGATTTTCAAATATTTATTAAGACCCACTTTAGGGTCCCAGCAGGCAGCAGCTGCAGCCACGAACGTTGTAAACGAGCAGCAGGACTCTCACTTCAAGCTTCCAGCGACATTACAACTAATGTGACGAAGAGTATCAAAGCAATTTTTAGCAGCGCTACTAAATGCCGTCAAAACCCCTGGACTGATCAAACAGAGGTGATAGTATTTGTGGATGTCTGAGCAGCTGTTTCCAGCATCAGGATGGTAGTTAACTATATCTGTATTTTCTTTTTAATTAAAAATCTCTGCCTGTGATGATTAAACATGCACAGAAAATTGTATAAAAATATTTAAAGACCAAAAAAAAACAAAAAAACCCACAACCAACCAATAAAAACATGCATGTTTTACATTGTGAGTTGTTTTTTTTTGCAATAGAAAATTAGTCATAAGATAGTGATAAACTAAAAGATTAAAATCAAATTAAAGAAACCGAAGCCAGATATTTTAAAAGAGTTTTTTTTCTTATTTTTATTAACAGAAGTTGAACCTTAATAAATGCCTGTTATGTGAGACAAAATGCAACTTTTTCTGCGTGCAGGAGTAAAGTTATCACCACTCACACACAAACATTTCTCATACGCATATTACTTTATTTTGTTGAGGCTGCGCTTCGAGATGTAAAGCACGACTGCTCTCCTTATACAACCTCTCCTGTGTCGCCGATGTCCTTTCACTGAGTGTAAATATGGCACTTCTGGCATTTTGTTTGGTCACTTCGTCATGAGATACTGTATCTTCCCCATTAGCTATTTTAGTCGGCTGCAAAGTGTCTGTACCCGCCGTCCAGCATCGTCCTAAGACAAAAAAGTCACTGCTGCGTATGCAAATATGACATTCAACCATCTAGACTTCTATCCACTAATCTGATATACAGTATCAGCCTCGCTATCGAGTTCCCCGGAGGCCACAGAAGCATTGTTTATCCTTCTACGTTTCTAAAAAAGTACTTCTGAACGTATTTAGGCACCATTTCACAAACCTAACAGCACATAATGACCAAATAAATATGTTTTTAGAAATGTTTGCTTATTCCTTAAAAAAAACAAATAATACCAACTAACATTTCTTGCTTGCTAAAGTTTTGAGGTTGTGAATGTAATGCTGTGTTCCGGTTTCCCTATACACGAAGGGATCATGTCTGGACTTCAGCTGGGACTGTCCATCCATTATCCGCTTGTTCCTATTTAAGGTCACAGGGATCTGCTGGAGCCTATCTCAGCTGTCCTCAGGTGTAAGGCAAGGGTTGACAGGTCACATACAGACAACAACCACACAGACTAACTAATCCAACGTACATGTTTTTGGACCGCTGGAGGAAGGAGTACCCGGAGAAACCTATGAAAGCACAGAGGAGAACATGCAAACCCCACACAGAAAGACCTCTGCTGAGGTTCGGTTTGGTTTATCTTTTCCTCTGCTAAGGTTTCTATTATAAAACAACGATTTGGAGAGACTTAAATCAAGACTAATGCAATAACTAATTTCCCTTTGGGGATTAAAACAATATTTTTGATTTTGTATGTAGCCTGACCTCGAAATTAAAACTTGCTGTGAAGAAACAACGGCTTTTGTAGGTGAACAACCGGCCAAGTGTCGTCGCTCTGGCATGATGCTGCCACCACCAGGTATGAATGCAGGAGCATTGCCAGGACGTCACATGATTTATTTCCCTTGTGGTTGCATGTGCCTTCAGTTTTTAGGAAAGCCATTTCAGCGTTGGAAGGAGTAAATCTGGTTGAGACATCAGCTGGTATTGGTGTTTGACTCAGGTTGTCTTAAACCTGAATTTTCTACAAACATGTTTAATTATTCAAACTGGATGGTTCTGTAGACTTTCTAGGGTTTTCTTCCCTACAGAGTAATGATGGCTTTTGAAGCCTGCTAAGATTTTACAGACAGATCATGCAGTTTACCAGCCTTAGATTAAGCCAACTGGTTGAAGATTAAAATGCCCAACAGTGCATTGCTTTTTATTTGTAATAATGGCCCAGTTTTGCATCTTACAACAATGGTAATCTGAAATCAGCAGTTCCAGTGTGATATGAGTATTTGTCACTGAGGCCAAAGTTCTCCAAATACAAGGATAAGCACTTTGCCCAAAATCCAAAAAGGTTGTAACGTCATTTTAACATCGTTGGACCTAAATACCAGTTAATGAAGCTGTTATTCAAGATGCCTAAAACAAAGTTAAAACTCTTTTGAAGTCAAGTCAACACATATCAGAAAAGAAGAAAAAAGGAATTTGTTAATTGATTGTTAAATAAAAGCCTTCCAGACAGCCAGTCCACTATTTACAGCAGGAGTTATCCAGACATTTCAGGGGATTTGTAATGTAAATAACACAGAGCTTCAGAGCGCTCGTACAATACTTATGAAAGGCGTGTGTTTTTCAGTATATGGCAGAACTTGTGTATACACATATATGTGTGTGGTACCTCAGGAAGATTTCTAGTTGAGAGTAGAGGAAGCGCAGCAGAGCTCTGCGAGCTGTGACTTCAGCGTGACAGTCATTGACCACCTGTCCTCGGTCACTCAGATACTCCCCATTGATGCATTTGGTGCCGGTGGATATTGCCACCACCTGGGCGTACCTCAGGTCCAGATCTGTTGAGCAAATACAGACAAATGTTCACCTTAATGCGCTTGTCATACCGACATCGATTAATCAAACCATGAGCTTAATAGTATGTTCAATAACTACAGCGTGTCCTTTCTCACTTCTCTGGCTTTGAGAAGCATTTTGCCATAATTAAGGAAAGAAAAGTTTTAGAATACACAGAAAGAAAGAGAGCAGATGTACATATCTGAAATAGTTCAAATTAAAAGAAGAGTAAAATGTCTTGCATTTATTTCTCTGTTTGGCATCGGTGAAGGTGCATTTTTAAAACTGAGAGGCAACTCTTCTTTATATCACATTTGGCTTGAGAGACCAGTATATATCACGTTAAAGAAATCCTTTAACTGAAATAGAAATCCCCCAAACAGAGCAGCCAACTATTCAAACCCTCAACACCCAAAGAGCCTATTAGTTATATAAAGGAAGAAAGATAAACTGAACGGGACTTACCCTCTGGAATTTCACTCATACATTTTTTAAAGAATCACAATGAAACATACATTTTGGAGTTTTATGAACTACACCATATTGGCTTGAACTGAATCCACCCAACTTTAATTTATCCAAAAATGGGCAAAGCAAATCTTTTTGTGCTAACCTATGATGCTACCTAAGGTTCACGCCTATTGAATCTGTCCATTCATCCTCATTTCAGGTATTTCTACTGCAACAACATCTGAAATAAGTAATGCCAGAGACGAAATGAGAACTAGAGGCTTTGCTGGGACCCAAGGTTGCCTTACGGCCAAGGCGACTGACAAAGTGACCAAAGCCAGGGTGGGTAGCAGCCTAGGCAAATGAGCAATGCGTAGGTAAAAGTTCCTTCACAGGGCAACTTGGCTTCTGCAAGAGGTACGGTTGACAAGCTGGAGCCTGGATGTGGTTGCTTAATGCCTGATTTATCCGTCCCAGTCAAAGCGCTGTAGCTACAGCATAGGCGTGACCTCCAGAGAGGTGGGACTTTTTTTTATTTGTAAGCACAAATACACAAACTCTTTTCGGTCTTTGTCACGCTGAACAGAGGATCGCTTTTTTGTGCCAATATGGCGTGACTGCTGTAAAGGGCTCATGACAAGAGTAGGTGAAAGTATCTTCTCGGGATACGTTACAGTGGTCACCCAAGTGGGATTCCCAATGTGTAACATGAAACAGATGCTCCGAACCCCCCCCCCAAAAAAAAAAAAAAAAAACACAGTTAAAAAAGCCAACCAGTCTCATGTTGGTGACAAAAAGACACTTCTCCTGGTGCGGATTGAGGCCATCTGACTAACTGACAGACAGACGTAGTGGCGAGGTGGGTAAAGAGGAGGTGGGGGTGGTGGATCAGCACGTTAACGGCTTGCCATTCCTTCCTTGGCTGCCACAAATCTCTCCAATCGCCTCTGAAATTCAGGCTTCGCTGACTTCTGGCAGACCTGCAGGCATCGCTGGACCAGCACATGAGCTTTTATCAGCCTTGGCCCAGATGGCACCGTGTTAGAGTCCTGACACTTCCACTGATGAGAAGAAGGAAAGAGGGCAGGGGAGGAAAAAGGCTGAGGAAGGGAGGAGCATGGGTGATGTGTGAGAGCACAAAAGAAAAAATGAACAACGGTATGAAGAAAGGCAAGTCTATGGGAGGTGGGCATGTTTAACTTCTGCTTTAAAATCTGAAAGGACTGACTGCAGTATTAACTTTGAAACTGTTGTGTAATTTATTACAAACTGTCATATGCATGACAGGAAATTTTGAATCAGTGTAAATATCCTTCAGTAAGAGGATTTTATTCATATCTTAATTTTGCAAGACACTCTGTTTTATATGAAATACACAGTTTTATACCTAATGCAGAGGTAGCAGAATATTTTAATAATTCTGGTACTTGGGAGTAAATGCACTGGCTTTTTTCATCTCTCACAGTCGTCATGGGCAACACTGAGTCCATGATGCATGACAGGACCCTTTAAAATAGTTTTGGAGGAACAGTTGAGAAACATGTAATAATGTCTATTTTAAACAATAAAACATATTTCCTGAGAATTATTGGCCCTGTCTTTCTGCATTTTCCAGCTCTAGGTAAGAAAAAACCCAAAAAGCTTTCAGCAGATACAAAGTGCTGGGTCTGGGGATCAAAAAAAAAAAAAGAAAAGAAAAGAAAAGGAGCATAAGGTAATGACAAGCTTACGGTGAACTCAACATTATATACCAGCATGCATCACCTTCAGGCTCAGAGAGGGTTTGTGGTGTTCAGCTATATGTAAGTCCTGAATGACTGACAATAATTTAAACTAAATTAAAGCATTTTTTTAGTGTCCCCTTTAAGGTAGAGAAAAAAGTTAAAGGATGTACTATAATGCAGTCCACATACAATATTTATGACTGCACAGCCTCATATTAATCTCCATATCATGAGTTCTTATCCCTGTAAGCATCCCAACTCCCTCGCAGTGATAAAGCAAGTTCAAAAAAGTCACAGACTCTCCCAATTTCATTCTCCTGCTTTTCCTCACCGTTCCACTTTGTGATTGTTTAGATCAATTTTGCAGTGGATAATTCCTGCTGCGCTGCTCGCTAGCTTCCCATGAAATTGGCACTGAGGTTGCCGTCAGTGTTCGAGAGAGAGATGAGAACAGGAGGAGAGATAAATGAAAAAAGGAGAGACGGTGAGAGAAGAAGGGACGGAGCCCCACAGGCGGTGCGCTGGTTAAAAGCAGGAATAATCAGCAGCATGACAGAAATACAAAAAGAGGGCAGTCAAAAGAAACAAGGTAGAGTAGAGTCAAGGCCCTGAAGCGCTCTTCACACACAAATACATCTGTTGATTACTGGTGATTCACAGATGTCACACCCCGGGATAACAAGCCTGTCATATAGAATACATCGCAGAGTCAAACCTGGAGCCACTCGCTATGGCAACAACACCATACTGTCAGAGACCTTCAGTGGGAAGGCACAGATCTCCATGGCAACTCAGGAGGTAAACACATTCTCTGAATCCACATAGACTTTAAAAATATTTCTTCATGCAAGGTGAACACATGTGTTCATTTAACACAGCATCTTGATTATTGTTCCTAAGCTCGGGGGTAAAAAGTAGGTGTGAGCTATAACAAAAACAGTGCAAATTGTCCATCAGGAATTAAAAGAGAGTTTTTGCAGGTACTGCTCACCTGCCAGGTCACAAGTGTGAGCGAATTGTTCTCATAATACAGCGATTGACACTTGAAAAATTATATTCATTGTGTTACCTTTTTGTTTTTAGGCTGGTTTTGCCAGTTTAACTTATTTAACCTTACATCCGGTATAACCACGGGGATTCTGGGGAAAGCCTCTGCAGCAGATCCTGTCCACACAGATCTATCTGTCACACAGTTGTGAGTGCTGTGAGGAACTGCTCGCTGTGACAGTGGGGTAATTTTATTTGCCATGACTGGTCTCGGCACCGCCGACTAAAAAGCATTCTATCTAATGCTCTTACGAACCCAAGTGTGTAACAAAACTGCGCCCTGCACACCTACATTTTGCACCGCTGACCACCTGCCACGTCGTCTTAAAAACCACACTCACGCCTCCTCACACAAAAAGGGTACATTATGACCTCACGTTCCAGCTGTTCCCGCTCAGAAAGACTGTAACTCTACAATGAGCAAGAGTTTGTTTTTTTTTTTTGCTGCAAGGGAAATCAGAGTTGGGTACATTTTTGCTGAACCAGTTGTTTTTTTTTCTTCATACATCAGAGTATAAGTCAACACATTTATCAAACAGCTACAGCTTTTCCTCTGTGTTTCTGCTTAATGTTCCGTTACTTCCACCCCACAACACTGGTCCACTTGCTCTGTCTGCATGTCGGCAAAAGGGCCTCGCACCACCCGGCTGCATCACACCACATTACACAGAGCTGCAGCAGACGGTGAGCAATTTGCTCAGATTTTACTTTGGACAGTCTCAACGAAATTCACATTCACATTCGGGCTGCAGTTTGATCTCCAGTTCTGCCACATGTGAAGTGTCCTGGCTGGCAGGACCCTGAACGACATGTAAATTGGTAAATGAAAACACTGTAAAGTGCCGTGTAAAACCCAGAGAAGGTTAAAAAGGTGCCATAAAAAAAATAACCCAGAGTGTTGAACGGTTCAACCTCCAAAAACACAACTGCAGCTCAGTAGTGTATGTTTTTTCCTCCCCAACCAGACCTTCAATTTATCACATGCTGTACTTCGGTTGCGCTGTATCAGCGCCTTCTTAATCTTTTAATACTGCAGTCAAATAATGATGTTGTTACACTGCTCTCATTGTTTGTCACTCAGAACAGATATAAAGCTCTCAAAAGAAATCATCATCTTCATCCTTTCCACATAGAATATCTGTTGTAATTCTTTTTGTTTTAGTTTTACCTCTTTATTCATGGCGTTGGGAGGTGATTTTGCTTTAAATGCTGTCTCTAATATTATATTTCTGGTGTGCTTCTCAATATAACAAATACATATTGCTCATAAGGAATTGTTTGTGATACATAAAAGAGCCTAAATAACACTAATTTCCAGATTCCTAATTTTAATTCGGGGCTCTACTTGGATAGTTTTCTAATTTCAATGTTCAAAAATGTAGTTTTTTCCTCATAGTGTGAAGACCTGCAGTACAGCTCTTGTATTTGGTTCTGAAACTGTGTTTCTTGCCTGAACCGTGCACAGAAGGGTCGTCAATCAGAAGACTGGTGTTTGATCCCAAGACTCCCCCAGTGGATACTCCTTGGGCAAGATACTCAGCCACCCATTGGCCCCAAATGTGTTCCTTATGTACAAGTTGATTTGGATGAAAATGTTGGCAAAATGAATGAAGTTTTCTGTGATTGATCAGTTGATTGGTCAAATAAAGACATCATGCTGATGGAGGTGTGTTCCAACGGTGCGCACAACACACGACTAGAACATAATAGAAGAAATATAATGATAAAAATTTTTTTTTTTAGGGTTTAGGTGTTTGAAGACACCGCAAAGTCGACAACCCTGATACAACACAACATTGTTTTGGATTGGCTCCATTCAGAAGCTTTCTTGTTTAGAAAGCTGTTCAGGTCTGCAGGGAACAGTGATGTCACGAATTCAGATCAGAGCTGAATTATCCAACCTTCCCATTTTCTCCATCCAACTCAACTTCACTGTACCTCGGTGAGCCAAAGCTTAACAAAGACTTCAAATAAGGCACAGCTTTCCAGAGAGGGCGGTGAGGTTGAATCGAGTAGCTGGCTGCACCCTTTACAACCATTTTTGCACAAATGTTTTGGCCATAAGCTGTAACAGATTTTTCCCCTCAGTAGGTTTAGTCAATCTTTTGAAAAGAAATCTGTCCACAATGCACAGGAGCAATCGTTTCATGTGTGGCACAAAACTGTGTCAGAACACTTAAAGGCAGGGTAAGTAATTATGCAGATAATGTCACGTCTATCAACATAACAGGGAGAGCTTGTGACGGTAAACTCAAGAGTCGGGGAGCACAAGTTTTCTGGATTACAAACATATACCTTGAAAGTGTCTAGACATTTATTTATTTTTTTTGCTCATTTTGGCAACATCTGTTTGCTTTGAGATGAATTTGACTTTTTATTGTTCTTATACATGTAATAGAGTGCTTGTTTAAATATCTTTTCACTTTTTAGTGGAATAATGAATATGATAACCCATCAGAAAAACAGCTGAAGCAAACCTGACTGGCAGGTTTGGTGAATTATTTATTATAGAGTCTGTCACAGTAGATGATCCCATAGTGAATGCTGGGAATAAAAAAAGAACCTACCATTTATGTGAAGTGAAAAGTAAATATGGCCAATCATCTCTATTAAAGAAAGAATCCATAATAACATGAACATGACTTTTCAATGATCCATTATTACAACTGTCGGCTGCAGCTGACAGACGTTGGGATGCTATTATTGGAATCCCTTTATCCTCTATCGCTGTAAAACAGGGAAAAATGTTTCTTAATAAGCCAACCATTATCTCTGACTACTCTAAAGCAGACATTAAAACATTTTCTTCTGAGGCAGAATGAGCTCCCAAGGTCAGCTTTTATATGCCATTTATATGCCAACTCGTTTATACACCATTTAGGTTGAGCTCCAAGTCCTGTCTTTCATGTTCTGTAATCACACGATGTTGGGTGATCACACTGAAAGTTATCTAACCTTTTGTCGTTTAAATCACAGAAAATATCTGAAAATGCTCAGCAAAAGCACAGATGGGGGATAAAAAAAAAAGACAACTTGGCAAGAGTAGAGAAAGCACCCTGTTGAATCTTTATTAGCTTTAACAGGCAACCGCTCTGAAAGTACAAAGGAGGTCTTTGTGAAATTATCTCTCCTGCAACACACCCTCTGCACATCTTGGCTAGTTTGAATTTTTACCCCTCTTCTTACAAGTTACTTTGCAACTGGATGTGATTATCTGTATGTCAGTTTGCAATGGCCGAGAAAAAAAAACTGATGAAGAGCAGAAGAAAAAAAAAGTCCTGTTTGAAAATGGATGTGAAGCTTAAAGTCAGCTCATCACTCATCTCCTGCCTTAAATCCCTGTGGTATTCCAGCATGTGCGCTCTGTCATCGCTCTGCTCAATAAAAATAATAATAATGATAAAAAAACACAACAAAAACATCTAAGGGTGATAGAAATTTAGTTTCTGAGTGCTGTTTGTGAGGATTTTAGCATCTTTCCGTGTGAATTATCTTGATTTTTCATGTCTCTGAGCACATCTGAACACTGTTTACCATCTCCACACACCAAACGCTATCTCAGATTGATTCAAATGAGATTTTCCACACTATTTGACAGTTTGTGCTTTCAATGTACTTTGGTCTGCTAGCGAGGCTAATCTCGCTCAGGTTGGAGCTCAGCCGTCTCGACGAGGACCCGGCGAAGGTGGGTGGGTTCGGTGTCTGCTTCCAGTTTCAAAGACGGGCCCTGATTAATATTCTTGAGGCAAAAGCAGAGACATGACACAGACAGAGGCTGAGGCGGGATGTGTGTGTGTGTGTGTGTGTGTGTGTGTGTGTTGGTGGGTGCGGGTGTTGGTGGGAGACAGGACTCCCCAGAGTTCCTGTCAAGTTTGGTGTCAGACTGCGCAGACGCCGGCCACCACACCGCTGCTGCTGCCGCCGCTGCCTCACTGCGAATACTTGGCAGCCCACGGTCTGGATCTTTGAAGATAACGTGTGCCATTAATAAACAAACAGAAGCAATTACTGGGAGGCAGGGGAGAGGAGAGGGATTGGGCTGGGATGAGCGCCGATCTCACTGAAGTCTAAACTGATGCGCTGCAGCACTCCAAAGACAGAGATAGCAATCCCTTCTCGCTGACCCCCACACCCCCACAGCCTGCAGCAATGCAAGGAGATAACACCCTCTGTTTGTGTGTGTTTGCGTGTGTTTGTGCATGCAATTGTGAGTCGGCACTCCATATATGTATTACTGTGTGTATGGTCATTTTTCTATATTTCACTAGCAAAGACTCTGATTTCTTTTCTATGTGAATTTTATGAATTCTTTATAATGCAGCTGAATGTAATAATGAATGTAGTTCAAATATCTTATAATGAGTAATGCATCATGTGAAAAAAGTGTACTATACATCACCAACAGTCTCGTGTATCCTTAACTATCAAATGTCCTAATAAAAGGCAGCACGGTGGCTTAGTGGTTAGCACTGTTGCCACACAGCAAGAAGGTTCCTGGTTCGATTCCCGGGCAGGAGTCTTCTAGCATGGGCTCCCTCCGGGTAGTCCGGCTTCCTCCCACAGTCCAAAAACATGCATACTAGGTTAATTGATCATACTAAATTGCCCGTATGTGTGAATGTGACCGTGCATGTTTGTCTGTCTTTCTATGTGGCGACCTGTCACCTACTATGCGTCGGGATAGGCTCCGACAGACCCCCGTGACCCGGAGACGGAGTAAGCGGGAATAGATAATGGATGTTCTAATAAATGCTGATTATCAATCTCGTTGGATTATGAAACTACACTCTGCTTACTTTACTCCTTATTACTGACATTTCCATAATGGAGAAAAGAAAAGCAGAGTACATCAAAGTTTGGAGCCTTCTCCACACAACATGTGTTGACTAGTCTAGATGACATAGGAGTACAAGGATTTCTTGAATCCACAAGTAAAATATAAAAATCCACCATGATCGTAGAGCCTAAGGCCTACTGAGACGAATTACGATAAAAGAACTACAATGTAAATTTCACTGGTGGGCCTTTACATCACTTCAGGTTTCCTATCACTGAAAAAGCCTATGAAGGTATGTTTTCATCCGGGAACTCTCCAGTTCCGGTATCCTTAGGGTTGAATGCACAAAATGATTAAGTAGATCTTCCAATCTCTTCTTTCCATATATGAACATACAAACTTGTCTAAAGCCGACACCAGCAGACATGAAGAGAAAACAGCTTTAACACCTGGCAACATGTTAACCCAGTTAAAACCAAACACTGACAATGATACTGATTATCTTGACAAGATAGTTTTGGTTAATAAGTATAGGACCTGCAGACAATAACAGCTGATACAGAAAGCATGGAGACAGTGCAGAAATATGCTCTCTCCCTGTGCAAGACCTAAAACATCCTCAGATATTCCCTCAAGTCCAAATGTGCAGCGAAAAATAACATGACCACACTAATGGAATAGTAATTTACAGTACCAGGTGAGAAAAGGGCGTATTAGTAAGTGGTAAAAGTTTGTGGCCCCTTGCTTTCAGTCTCTGGTCTGTGGTGTAACTAAAAGCAGCTGATTTCCCTGATTGGTCCTGCACATCAACTTGGGGGATATTTACCTAATTCCTCCAAACAGGTCTAATGCTGCTGTGTTGTTGGCCACATGAACAGCTAGTTTCAGGTCCATCATGTAAAGGCTATGTCAACATTTGTGGGACAAAGCCACTCCAAAATATTCTCACTACTCTTTCATCTTTCAGGAGAGTTACTCAAGTGTTTAATGTAGATGCACATTTTTTTTTTGTAAAGGTTGGAATAGGTTGGAATAATTGGATGCAGGAGTTGTTCTGTGCTTGGGGTCAAGTCTGTGAGTTTAGATGACCAAAAATAGAAAATAAAAGGTTTATAGCCTTGCATTTTAAGTGCTCTAAAACATTATTGTATATCATTTTGTCAGCTGTTTACCACTTAAAATGTAGCTACATGACATAAAAAATGAGTGTAATATATAAGATGCTGCAAATTGCTTTTGAACTGCAAAGCAGCCGGTTTATTTATGACAATCCAAGACTCTTTGCAACTGGTGTTGCTGCTCAGTGCAAGCAGCTTCAGAGGTACAGCAAAAGGAGCAACACGTCAAGCTGGGTGGAGGCAAAGATGGAGAGGCTGAATGAGTTGGTCGTCACTAGAGACACACCAACAAATTCTATCAGTGCAAACAAGAAGTGACTGTTTCTCATAATATGTCCCTTTTAGCTCTATTAAAACTAATTAAATAGAGGATCATATCACCTAAACGAAGATCTGGGTTGGGTTTTGCATGTTATGACATTTAAGGAAAAACAAAAGTTCAGCAGTGCAGTTTAAAAGTTGTCAGTTGATTCCATACACGTTTCTTAAGAGATCCTGCTGTTGTATAAAGCAGTGGATGTGCACCATATGGACTTTTTGCACATATTAACGCTATAGGACTTGGAAATGTGCAGATAAAGGTGCTTCGGGTCGCTCAAGTGCAGCATATGTGTAAAGGTGTATGTGCAATATGCAACAAGCACCATATAGTGCCACTCATTGTTTCACGCTGTAGGAGAGCAGCAGCGTGACACGTCCTGCTCCTCCTCTCAGTCCCATCAGCGTTTCATACAGTCAGGTTTCAGATTAAGCTGATATAGTTGAGATTCCCTCTGTGGCATCTGAAACTCCTGTCAAAGCTGCCTGAGCACTGCGAGTCCAGCATACAGCAGTGGGGATGACTGGCACACACTACCAAGTCTCATCCTCCTCAGAGACTCTGAATAGTCAATAATTCAGGAGGAAGGTACGCTCTCCTGAATGAGCACAAGGTACAGCACGGAATGGAAACTCTGACCGTCTTCCCACGCTCAGCTCATCATTTCTCTCTCAATCAAGAATTCCTGCCCCATCCTTTCTTGTCCTCTCTGTCTCTCTTACCCACCACATTCACTCTTTCTATATTGCAGCACTTCAATAATTCAAAGTCATATATATAAAAGTCAATGAAATTTGCCATACCTCGGGTCATTACGATGCCTGCCAGGGATTTGTGTCGAGCGTGCACAGGACTGCAGCCGCCCACCAGCGACCGGTACTTCTCCCTCACCAAGTAGAATATTGAATCGGCAAAGTCCTGAAAAACACAACCGCTGCCTTAATTTCTGCTACACACAATCTGTGGAGATTGACCTTTCTGGTTTAATTTTTCGATTTCCTATCTAATACTTTATATTCTTTATTCTCTTCAAATATCACTGCAAGTTAAAGGAACATTTCCCTGTAGGCCAACTTACCTGGTAAATACAGAAGTAATTCAATTATAAGATATTATTTACTGTTGCTTTAATTGTTGTATCTAACAGCATTTTAATATACAGAGCAATAAAAAAACAACCAATTTGTTAACCACTGGCATTTACCTGATTTTCGTCCTCAAATTGTGATCTTAGTCTAAGTCCCAACAATAAATAAACAAAATGTGTTTAAGTGGATAACACATGATTTTAGTTTGCCTTGTCTTTACTGAAAACAGCCAACTCAACCTTCACAATACTGGATGAAAAGCTTAGTCAGTAGTTGGCTGAACTTTCTGTGGTACTACGTCTCTGGTTCCCGATCAGACCTGAGCAACATCCCGGAGGAACTGTAGACTACTTCTTATCCTGCTTCAGCTCACACATTTGCAGGATGTTTGGTGTAAGCGGTTCTCTTGAGGTCATTTCAAAGCATCTCAATAGGGTGAAAGTCAGTCCAAAAAGTGGATTTTCTATTAAAAAAAAAAAAAAAAAAGCGACTCTGGGGTGGATTTACTTCTTTGTTCAGGTCATTGTCCTGCTGCAATGTCTAATAAGCATCAACTGGCAGACAAGTCCCTGAAAATATCCTGGTACATTTTGGAAAATTAAACAAATGTTGCTCTTGATGATGGCAAACGTTCCAGCTTAAAATACTTCGGTGTCTTTTATCAATCAAAGTAAGTCTAAACCACACCTCGAGCTCATTTCATCGATTGGACTCCAGGTATACAAACTAATGACTCTACTTAGCTTTTATTAAAGTAATTAGTCTGGGTTCATTTACTTATTTCTCCAGCATTTTAAATGACGTGTGTGTACATTAAACACACATACAATTATCAATGTTTCTGGGTAAACAGCTTGAGCACGTGTGTTTTTTAATTATTGGGACTTAGATGAGCATCAGATCACATGTAAAAAAGTTAATTAAGCATGTGTTTAAATCTACTCATGGCCACAGATGGAAATCACAGTTGTGCATATTCTAATTCACCATGATTGGAATGATAAAGTTAGAAACATTCATAAACAAGCCTTTATTATACAGTAAATGTATCTGTGCATTGTTGTTCATCTGCATCCAGCTTTCGTCTTGAATACACAAAGAGCTTTGTGCAGCTGGCACCTGGTGTTCGCCCACCACTCCACAAGTACACACTGTGTGCCGCTGGAGCTCCATACGCTCTCTCCGGAAACATAGAGTGGCTCTAATGTTTATATCCCCAAGGTTAAGTTAACCAAAAGGACAGAATTTTTTAAAGATACATGATTCTATGGTGTTGTTAATTGCCTTATTTTTAATCTTGAGATTTACCATAAAAAAAAGAAAAAGAAAACAGACACAAACATGAAATGTAGCCTCTGGGATATCTTGACTCCAACACCATGAATGCATTAATAGATTTAGAGCCACGGAAAATAATTCTACATACAGTAATACAGTATGCTGTAATGATGTTATGCACCCAGCGCCCCAGAGCCAAATATCCGGCTGCTCTTGTTATTAACCTACTCTCAGCTTGCTTCATACGCTATCGACCTAATAATATGATGATAATAATAATTTAAATAATAATAAATGGTAAGAATATGTTAATTAGGATTTTGCTATGGCTTGCTGTGCTCATAGGTAAAACAGATGTAAAGCGTTCAGGTGATGGTGATGGTGAAATGCTGATTTTAAGCAGTCAGTGTGTATCTGCATTTTGATCTTGCAGCAGGTGTTCGTTTTTTGATGGTTTTGTTTTCTGTGTATGTGAAAATAAGTGTGTCCTTCACCACTTGACAGTCTTGTTGAACATATTTTATTAACCCCTAAGGCGCTCATCTGTCAGAGAGGAACAAAATCACTGATAGTGAGACACGAAAGGACAGTATGGTGTATGGTGTAAGGAGTATGGTGATATCAGCAATAGTAATAATACTAACAAAAACAATGATAGTTAATATCATCATTATTACCACCACCAACCGGAGGTGCAGGGCAGAACGCAGGAGACCCACAGCAGGGGTCCCCATCCCCAGGCCCACCCTCCACTGCAGCCCCATCCACAGCAATGGTGCTGCCAATAGCAACCAACCCAGCAAACCCCCACCCCACACAAGATGGCAAAGATGGGGAGAAAGAAAAAAGCACAGCAACACAACCCATACCAGATGGGCTAATATGGCTGCTGCCCCTGCTCACCACCTGCACGCAACGCCGCAGCAGTGGCAAACAGGGCGCAGCAACCTGCACTGAAGGGGGTATAAAGACAACTGCGGGGTGTTCCCCCAACACATCAAAGATGCACCAGCCAGCGACTAGCCATCAAACACTACCCCACCCAAAAGCCCCCTCCAGGACCCCCTCGAAGTACCCAGTCCACCGGCCTAGGCACTCCCCCAACCTGTGCAAGCCCCAGAAGGCCCCAGCTGCAGGGAGGGGTCCCAACAGCAGGGACGAACACCAACAACCCAGGCCCCCCAGGGCTCCTACAGTTCCTGCATTGTTCAACAGATGTGGCTAAAGTATGAACATCACACTGGCACCTCTCCAATGCTTTAAAGCTTGACTCCAATTGTAATAACGACCTTTTATCTTTGAGCTGCTTCTGTACCAACTGTAAAACATAAATGCATAATCAGGAGATGGCATCAGAGTGGCAAGCACTGTGGGCCTTGTGGAGAAATTGAGCCGACAGTAACCAAAAGGACATCAACAGTTGCCGCAGTGACAGACGTACAGAGTGAGGGAGGAAAACGAGATTATGGGCGAAAAGACCAAATGAATTAGAGAACATATTGCACATTATAACCCTCATCAGAGCTGTGAAATAAATACTTTCACAAAACTGGCAGCTGAGGTGCTCACAGCTTGTGGTGTGCTGTGGTGGGTGGTGTGTGTGACACCAATGCTGGGTCAAAGTGTTTTTTTTTTCACAACAGAGAATAAAAATGTGCTAAAAGCTGATGAATTACTTAACTGCAAAACTTGGTATAGCTGCACACCAGGTAATATCTAAGTTGATTGCTGACATATTTAACAAGACATAGCTGGAAAAGAAAAGTTAATCTACTAAATGTCTATTTTGAGCTCAGACTTATGAAATAGTGATGTCTTATGTAGGTCCAGATAAACAGAACAATACAGTTGAATTATACACCACTCCTAATTCTTCCAGTGGTGATTCATGGTATTGCAATAAATAAACAAAACATTCCCACGTTAAAGGGACGTGGGACACCCTGACCGTTAGAAAAACAAACAGGTTCATTAGATTTGTTCATTAGGTTTGGGTTTGGTTAGGTTTTGATTAGTTTCTTTTTATTGTACTTAGCTGATCTGAAGCCTGAAAAACAAAAATAACACCCAATTTTACTCTCCTCTGTCTAAATGCTGTTAAAACCTCCAGTCCTTTAACAGAATTGTCCGCTATAGAAGTTGTCTTGGGATCAGCCTCGGAGAAACCTCTACATTACAAGTTACCAAATACCAAATCTGGCAATACCAACAGAACTTATTCATACTTTATTCATGATGTGTCCGGAGATGTGTAGCATTTATGGACAAATACATAAACTCAGCGAGGCGCAATCATTACCGTTTCCAGGTTTCCCAGTTTGGCCTGTTGGGCTTGAAAAATGACATTGTGGACCACTGAACCCATTCATGGATGTTATGCGTGTTACTATTGTTATTTGATATTACTGGTTGAAAAACAAGTTGTTTAACTTAAGTACAAACGTGCAGGATGCTTCATAGGCAGATACAATAGATGGACTCTTTCTTTTCCTCTGACCTCACTATAGAAGATAAAATGTAGCTATGGTAACCATAGATGGTAATAGTTGTATCTCTAAGGATATTTCTTTGACAGAACATAAAACAAAATTTTTTTTTATCATAATATTCTAATAATTGTCAGCATTTGTATTAAACTTAAATTTTAAATACATTTCAAGCAAATTTCAGTCGCTGCACTTTTATCTAAAGAAAAAACCCCCAAACAAAAGTAATCTTACAAAAGTAATCCAATCATTAAACATAAAACAGTCTGCAGCGACTAAACGAAATAAAAACAAACGAAAGAAGTGTTTGGTTAAGGTGTTTTGTGGCGGTGAAGCAGAAACCCAGACTTCTGCTGTTATTCGCTGGAGTTCATGAGCTTAAGAACTGCAAAATGTTCAAGTTCTTTACAAGAGCACGAGTAAAAAAAATAAAAAAAACAACAAAAAACGGCCTTGTCTTGGACCTGAAAGTGACATCCAATTAATTTGAGCAGAATCCTGCTGGGCTTGGCAGCGTGAGCGGGCGTCCATCACGGGGTGAACCCAGAGTCAAGCCCTCCATCCGTCCTAAAGGCCTTTTCATTGATGGCGTTACAGAGGGGAGAGGAGGTGGCAGCTCAGAGAGGCCTGCAGAGCAGAGGTGGAAAAGACCCTGGCAAACAGCCCAGCTCTTCGTCCCTCACTCCCTCCTCTTCCTCCTCGTCTATTCCTCCTCTTCACCTTTCTTTTTTGCCATCATTTTGTCTTGCCTTTTATTTCCCTATGTTTTAAGGTCTTCTTTTCATCCTTATAGATATCGGATATAAAAACAAAAATCAAACAAACAAACAAAGAAAAATCCTCTACATCACCTGAATCCAATAAAATAAAGACTGATATTTAAAAAGCCTTTAAAATAAGTACAAACTATACCAGGAAGGTCTGGCTGGAAGATTCCTGGTTCGAATCTGGGTTGCAGCCTTTCTGTGGACTTTCTCAGGCTGCTGAAGTTTCCTCTGACAGTCCAAAAACATGCATGTTAGTCCAAATGTTGATTCTAAATTTTCCGTAGGAGCAAACAGAGGCGTGCGTGTGGTTGTTTGTCAATACTTGGCCCCGTAATGGACTGGTGATCTGTCCAGTGTGCCAAAAAGAGGACTGTAATAGACTCCAGCAGACCTTTGTGACCCTGAACAGGAAGAAGTGGGTATAGAAAATGGATGGACAAAAACAGATGATCAAATTTCACATATCTCACTAAGCCAAGATGCATGCAGTATCTTGAAAAAGTAAGCCTTTGGTATTAAGGGGGAAAGCAACATGCAGGAGCTACTAATGCAATGTACTTAATAATTTAATCATCAGTGTGAGCATTAGAAAGGTGGTTTGTTTGCAAACTTTTCCATGAGACAAACTCTTCTTCCCTAAAAGGGACGTAGCAGCACAGTTTAAATTTGCAAACTTGCATCTGAACAAACTACAAGACTTCTGGGCCAATGTTCTTTTTGACAGCTGAGACAAAAGTAGAGCTGTTTGGTGATAAAGCAGTTTAGTAAATACCAAGCGCAGCAAACCAGTAAAAATACACAACAACTGCTGCGGCAACAGCAAACACAAAGGACTGGCGATGATTTTGGCTTGTTTTACAGCCACAGAGACTCGGAAACTTGAAGTTATTCAGTCAACCATAAGCTTCTCTGTGCAGAGCAGGGGTCTTCAAGTCCAGTCGTCAACGTCCACCGACCTGCATGATTTAGATGTTTTCCAGCTCTAACACACGTATTCAAATTAATGGTCATCCTCAGCATGACACCAAGGTCTGCCAAAGTCTGTTAATGACACAGCTATTTGTATGAAGCAGGGAAACGTCTGAAACATGCAGGACTGTGGCCCTCGAGGACCGGAACAGAAGACCCCTGGTATATAGTGTTGTAGATGCAAATGTGACGCCGTCGGCCTGACCGGTAAACTGCCCTACAAACGAAGAGCACCTTGTTTACACAAACAATGAAACAGAGAAAAACTACAACTTTCATAAAACGTTATCATTACAAAATGAATTACATTACAAAGAACTAGTTTTTTTTTTTACGAGTAATCTCAGTTACTGCACGTATTAGCTTTCAAAAACACAAAGGGACTAACTCAAGACACATCAACGTGGCTATAAACTAGATTGTCATGTCCCAGTGTAATTAAAATGAGTGAATAAAAAAGTGTAATTTACCCTGCTAGGTGTTCATATATTGCCGTCGTCCGTAAAAACCTTCTCTGGATATTTGTGTTTTAATGTTAATTTATCCTGCATGATTTTATTGTGGTCTTTATTGTTACAGTTACAGTTTTGGATTGAATTGGATTTTTAGATTATTGACATTTTGACAACCAGAAGACTTTGTTACAACTCATGTTAGAAAGCTCATTTTGAGTTGTAACTCGGTTTTGACCAAATGTGGAGCTGTTGCACTTTGTCTTTGCGGGGCCTTCAAGCTTTTGAGAGTTGTGTTCGAGCATCTGCAGGCCTCAGTCAGCATTTCAAATGTAGAATGACGACACAGTAGAAAATGATGGCGGAGTGGTGATGATTTGGGGTTGTTTTGCAGCCTTTGGGCCCTGGGGACCTTTGCAGTCACCATGCCAAGCATGAAATCCTCTATATAACAAAGAAATCTAAGGTCAAATGTGACACTTTCTGTCCAACAGCCGAAGCTTGGCTGAAATTATGGTCATGGACAGGACAGTTATCCCAGGTATACCAGCTAAGACAGAAAAGAAGTCTCCCAGTCAAAGTCCAGACCTAAGCCTCATTGAAATGCTGTAGCGAGAACTTATACATAATGAATCCTCAAAGAACTGAAGCAATGTTGTGAAGAAGTGTGAACTAAAATTCCTCCACATGGTGTTACTATGACACAAGTGTTCAAGCCTCCTCTGACAATTCACCTCAAAACAAACGGCTGTAGGAGCGGTTGCAAAACTCACCCCACCTGATGTCTCTCTTGGATTAGTTCTGACCAATTTATTTAGCATTTCCTCTGGGTGTCCCCACGGTGGAGGCAATATGAGTGGTGGTTACTTAGTAACTGTATCTTCAACGGACAAGATTGAACGCAGCACTATCTGCACGCATCAAGAGGAGGCACCACAGTGCAGCAGATCTACTCCTCTCCGAGCCGGTTTAAACTTCCCATTAGGAGCTTCTAATGCAGAACATATGCTCACATGTTGTCAATGCTCAGAAATAATACTTTCTCCTATAATGTGTATTTAGACCAGATCCCAGATGATATAAAAAGCCTGTTTATGGTTTGTTTTCAGCAATTGTGACAGCTGCTTTGACAAAGTAATTAGCTATTAGTTCCAGCAACTTTAAACAGTTTATACAGTCAGCGGTGAAGCATTTATTTAATCCCTGATCTGTTCTGCCTCTGAGTGATCTGTGTGGGTGAGCGCTGCTCGTATGATTCATCCATATGCAGCTCTTAGTTTGTGGATTGATGTTTTCCTGCTAGTTATCATTACAACTAAATCACTGTAACAAGAAATTGTCTAAGTACTCAAGTTATACTTCCACTACTACCTGACAGCAACAGGTGCAAGCAAATAAAACGTATTCATAGAAAATGCATAGAACTTTTATCAGACTAAAACTAATTGATGACTAATTACAACTGTTTTTTTTTTTTTTTTTTTGTCACAGTCATAACGCATGTTGAGCGAGTGTGCAGACAGAGTTTAAGTATGACGAGAGATTTGTGAGGGAACAAATTACTTTCTTTCAGCACATAATACGATTTTGTTTTCTCAAGCTGAGCTACTCTTTGCTCAGAAAATAAAATCTGTTCAAAATATAATGTCTGAGCTACCAAAACAAATTTTTATCTGCTAAGAAAACTCAATTGCCTGCTTAGGATTTGGGGACAGATGTTATGTCGGGGTAGGTTATGACATAAATTTCCTTTTTTGCAGGTTTGCTAAGGTATAACTTGCCCCATTTGGTCCTGTTTGGCTCAGAATCGGAACATTAAACAATTTTACTGCATATTTACTTTAACCAGGAAGCATTTTAACAAGGAAGGCTACTGACCTCTGTTTGAACTGTCTCACTTCAGCATTGAAGCTCATGGGGAACTCAGGTTTGTTGCAGTTCCTCCACTGGCCACTAGAGGCCGGCTCAAAAATGTTAAAATGTCTAACTTTACAGCAGAAATAGACATATTGAGGGCAGCACGGTGGCTTAGTGGTTAGCACTGTTGCCTCATAGCAAGAAGATTCCCGGTTCAATTCCCGGCCCGGTGGGTCTTTCTGTGTGGAGTTTGCATGTTCTCCCCGTGCTTGCGTGGGTTCCCTCCGGGTACTCCGGCTTCCTCCCACAGTCCAAAAACATGCAGGGTAGGTTAATTGATCACACTAAATTGCCCGTTTGTGTGAATATGAGCGTGATTGGTTGTATGTCTTTCTATGTGGCCCTGGATAGACTGGCGACCTGTCCAGGGTGTACCCCTGCCTTTCGCCTACTATGCGTCAGGATAGGCTCCGACAGACCCCCGTGACCCGGAAACGGATAAAGCGGGTATAGATGATGGATGGATGGATGGATGGATAGACATATTGACAGCCTGATTTAAAAAAACATTTTGGTCTCAATTGTTTGATTTCACATTTATGACCACTGTGAGGGGGTGAATTTTTTTGTACCACACCAGGAGAATTTATATTAGGCAATACATTTATTTCTAAAGTAGGGAAGCTCCCTTTTCCACCAGGTCTTAATGTAAGGAGTGGAGTCAGTCCCTTAATTCAGCTTCAGTCCCCTCTTCAGTGCAGTGCGCCTCATTTGAAACTGGTTTTGAAGCTTTGTGATACCCACATCTGAAGCAGTAATCTTATACTGATAACATGTTTCATAATGTGCATCATGCTCTGATTATTCAAGGACCAAACAGAAACAGTCAAAGCTGCTCTAAGCATCAATACCACGTCTGGCCACATGGGGGCGTATGTCCGTTGTTATTGGTTCTGAGGTTGTAACTTATTGTTGTCGAAACAACAAGTGTGTGAGAGACATTTTTGTATTTAGTAAAATATACAGTGGTTCTCTACTTAAGTGTGAAGCAACAGCAACAAAAAGTCTGGCGCATTGTAATAGTGTTAAATATTACTGAGACGCTTTGTGGCACGACGAAAAAAGTTTCTAATAATCATAAAACTCTTCAAGGCACTGTCTCCTTGTATGCTCTTTGTGGCTCTCTTTTCCTCCCCAGCCGTTTGTGCACGTAAACAGTTCAGCACCTTTCTCTGAGGTAATGTGGAATGTCACCAACAATCCCCCTGCTGTCTTTCCTCTGAAGTCAATATTGTGCCAGAAACACAAAATGTCAGCGGGGGAATTTTCTCCACAGCTGCTTGACCTAGAAGTCTGCTGGCAGGGTGACGGCACGTGTGCTCGAAAAAAAAGGAAAAAAAAAAGAAAAAGGAAAAAAAAAAAGGGCTCAAGTGTATAATTTATTGTTTAGCGCTTATGGCCTGAGAGGGAAATAACGACAGAAGCCTCCAGATCCACCGATGATTACATTTTAAGCGCTTCCATAATGTTGCCCATATGTTTTGGCATATTGGACCTCTGTTAATCTGGTGCCACTTGGAGTGTAAACCAGAGGCAGCCGTCATGAGCGCGCGTGTCTATGTGTGTCATTCCTCATGAACAACAACGCCTGATTTTACCCCGCCCTCGCTGAAAGACACACACTTCAACCCGCCGCCCTCAACACCTTATCAACTGCCTGCAGAACGGCCCAGGCAGCATAAAAACGGGGCCATGTCTTATATTTCTTTATAGAGGTATTTAACAATTCATTCTCCGCAGTTTTAATACCGTCTGCCCTCTGCCTGGAAATCCCCCCTCCTTCCACCCCACCACCCAGTTTTCCTCCTCCCCATCTCCTGCCTGCCGCCAAGCATGAGACTTTTGAAAATGGATATCTATTCATTTGGTAGAAACACTGCCTTCAGGGTCTTTTTAGATTGTGAAAGAGCTAGACTCCTCACGGTGAGACAGATTTCCACCTTGTTTGTTCGCCATATGACGCAAAATATCTCTCACTCCTAAATCTTTGGCTGTTCGTATTCTTCAGACTGGCATCGCAAAAAAGAAAAGAAAATGATGAAACAGATATGTAACTACTTGGATATCTTTTTCACCAGTTTTTCTGGTTATGCTGAAAGTAAAACATGCTGTTGTTGTCACTGGATTCCAACTAAGTGCAATCCAGAGAAACTGAACTGTGTTTAAATTGGGAGATATTTGTGAGATATTCCTGCTCTTCACTTATAACCAGATCAGATCCCGACAGCCCTGCAGACCATCTAATCCATTTTACTTGTGTGTATGTGTGTTTGCACGAGTCAAAGTTTTTGCCTGAACTGCAGGGCCTTGTCAGTCAAGATCATGCAGCCATCATCACCACAATGTAAGGTTTTCACCCTTTTCAAAGTGCATGCCTGACGTTAGAGAGCAAGAACAAAGGCTGATGAAGGAGCGGGAAAGAGACAAAGATCCTGCAATTGATCTGTCTTTGCCAGAGCTCACGCCATCCTCTTCCCCCAGCATGGCTGAGAGAAGGTAGACATGCGAGGCTGCACCACAGGCTTCCAGGAACAAAGCAGAGCTCAAGCAGAAATTTCTCATTAGGCTTGAAAAGGTGGAAACCAAAATGATAAGCCTGGTGCGTAGAGGGATCAGAGTCAAGGATGAGTTACAATGCGAATAATAACTTCATCCAAAAACCAAGGACAATGTTTCTTGGCGATGTTGCTAAACATAGAATTTTTTTTTTCCTTTTTAAACCTTCATCTTTGTCTCTTTCTCCTTCAATAACTCCCAGTTTTTCTGCAGAAATTCATCCAAAATTGAGCAGGAAAATACTCAACCAAATAAAACAGCAACTAAAATACAGCACAGGTTTATGGCCATGCCAGCAACAACAGTCCAACATTTTGGTCCAAAGTTGAATATTTTGATGGGGTTTGAGACATTTTCATTTCATGCAGTAGCAGAAGATACAATAACAAAACAGTACAGTACAGAAATATGTTATATCCTGCAGAAATGAAAGTCGATACTAAATTCAGTCTTCCCACGCATCCATTCATAGACCTTTGCAACTCTTTTGGTGCGGTATGCTTTCCCATCTGGAGAACTGAGCTACATCCGAACTGTTGCTGCTGTTTTGGCCCATCTGGGCACAATTACATTGTTCACACAGGATGAAATTAAAGCATCCAGCAGGAACTCAAGTTTGTGTTAAGCAGACTAAAGCATGCAGATATGAAAGCACCCTTAAAGATCTCAACATGTATTTTATTGATTAAAAGAACTCTCGATCATCTTTGGTATTTGTTGCTCAAACTTTTTTTGTTTTTTTTTAAACTGTTGATTCTTTGAACTCACTGGTTGACTGTGACACTGTGTATCACAGCACCGACTGCAGTTTGGGATTTGGCACAATCATACATGGTTGATATTTTTAGTTGTTAGTGAACTATTTCAAAAATTGTTGTTCAGATTAGGGTAAATTTAAAATACATGGTCCGTTTATAGTTCCCATAATAACCTGCCCTCCTGATTTGGGTGATTCTTGACTTTAAATAGAGCTCCATTGTCAAGTTATTGTCTGGATCATAAGGGGGGACCTCCTGCCGAAGGCCAGCCGGGTAGAGCAGGAAAATGGAGATCAGAAAGAGAGAATGAAAAACAGAGAGAGAAGAGACACAGACACACCGTCAAAGGTACAAAGACCATATACATAAGTAAAACTAGCAGCAGAACTAAGACTTCCATGTTTATATGACTGATACATGGTTAGTTGGTGGACGACAGAGACAACTATATAAACAGGTGTAGACAGCAACACTGAGGTGGTCAGAGGGTGGGACTGCAGGTCAGCATGAAGCTCCTGAGGTTCTGGTCTGTAAACATGTACAGAAGAGAAAAAGAGGAGACAGACCAGCACAACAAACTACAAGAACAATGGAGCACAATCCAGTCAGTGGATCATGTAGGTGTCCCCCTGCAGCAGGTCTACAGCAGCAGATCCAGGATGAAGCTGTGTTGAAGACCAGCTGCTCCAGTCTGGTCCTGCAGCTGCAGCTGTGACTACTGGTCCTAACACACTAAAGTACTAACTATATGCTTTATTAAACAGAAATGTTTTAAGTTTGGTTTTAAAGGTGGAGGTGGTGTCAGCCTCCTTAACCCAAACTGGAAGTTGGTTCCATAGTGATGGTGCCTGATAACAGAAAGTCCTCCAAATCTACATTTGGATCTTCTAGGAACTACGAGTAAACCTGAACTCTGAGAACGGAGAGCTCTGTTAGGAACATGTGGTTCTATCAGGTCTTGCAAATATTGCAGTGCTAGGCCATTTTGGACTTTATATGCAAGTAATAAAATTTTGAATTGGATTCTAAGTTTTACAGGGAGCCAATGGAGGGAGGCCACCACAGGAGAGGCGTGGTCTGTCTTGTTGACTCCTTTCCGCTGCGTCATTTTGGATCAGCTGGAGGATATTCAGAGAATTACTTGGACATCCTGTTAATAATACATTACAGTAATGTAGTCTAGATGATATGAACGCGTGAATTCGTTTTTCAGCATCACTCTGGGAGAAGACAAGGAGAAAAACATTCAACATTTAGTTCTGCAGCAAAGTCATGAATGTCATAAAGAACAAACACATTCCCAAAAGATTAACAACAGGCCCTCCCAAGTGCTGATATGGAGCAACTAGATCTTGAGAGTGTAGATTCTGGTAACACGGGAGCTTCGGACAATATCTGAGAGAAGACCCTGACAGCTGGTGACAAAAACTGATGCTGCCGCTGCATTACAGATGGGCATGGCAGACAAAACAGAGAATAAAAACTACAACAAATACAACAGTGTCACCAAAACTTTGGTCACAGCTAACTTCATGTGGCGCGTTCCCTGATGGCTCACATCAGCTCAAAGTCACTAATGCTCTTAAGCATAAAGCCAAACATTAAACTGGGAAATGAAACCCAAACATTCAAGCCACATTGATCTGAAGCTAGTGAATCATAACCAACCAGGGATGTTCAGCGCCGCTGACTCTGAAGCTCATTACCAATCCAAATTCTCTTCTCCTGATCAAATAAAAATGTTTAATGTTATCAGAGTCTGACCGACGTGTAGCATTGTGTTCTTCCCAAGTCCACAAGTTGCATTTTAAATGATTTCTTGTGTGACTGATCTGACTTTTCTGCCTCAAAGCATCAACAAGCAACTTTGCGTAGATTGTTTCCTCTAAGATTGTTGCAGAAAAGACTGAAGTTATCTGCCAAGGAAGAGAAGGCTGCACAGGGTGGGAAGGGTTCGTCAAGCTGCTGTCTGGGTCTAAAGACGAACGCGGAGTCTCTGATTAAAATGTCTTATATCTCTGTCGTAAAGGAACACTTTCTCAACCTGGCAGTAAAAGTAAATACATTTGATACTTTACATTTTATACTGCAATATTGTTGATAGACTAGCCCAGTGTGCAAATAAGATACATCCCAGAAACAAATATGTAATTTTATTGTCTTGACTGTACACTTATAGTGACATTGAATGGTCCTTAAATGTATAAATACACAGTGAACCAATATAAACAAACAAAAGTGCAAACCAAAGATGTTTAAAAAGTGAGCTTCTAGAATAATGGGTACAAAAGCCTGATCTACACACCTTTTTCTCCTTGTTTTCGAAACAGGAACTCAGTTTTTTATCAAGAAAAACAAAGATATTGTAAGTTTCTGCCACTGGAAAATTAATTTAAGAACATTTCATCCTTGTGAAACATGACATTCCCTTCCTGAATTTATTTTTTTAAATATATGCAGAGGGCAGAGGAGATGACACAGGGTGAGAGAAGAAAAGGAAAAGGTTTCAGCATGATAATAAAAGGAGCGCACATAAGTCATTTGGGTATAAATCCCCTCTGATTAACCTCCACGGTGGAGATAAAAGCAGCGATATGCCCGGAACGACTTAATAATGTCAGGCACAGTGTAAAACACACACCCACGGCTTTATACATTATGCACTAAAGGCCAGCAGAGGAACTACTGTGAAAAAATATCATGACCTACCCCCAGAGAGAAAGGAAAGAAAGAGAAAATAAGCAGGCGTTTAAAGAAAAAAAAAATGCTGGATGGATACAGAAGAGGAAATGAGAGGGTGAGCTGTGAAGATTTAACAAGTCTATCATCTACAGTAGTTGACTAGGGGAAGATGGAGGTTGAAAAGGAGGGGGAGGAAGAGGAGGGGGACACTCCAAAGGCCCTTGGGGGCTGTTCACACAACTCCCATTAATTTGCCCATGATTCAGCAGAGAGACAAGATCCTGAGATCTCTTTGCTGGGTGATTTAGAGGGGGATCTTTGTTTGTATGTTGTTATAAACAAGTGAAAAGTTTGAGCAGCAGCAACAATAACACATCCTTACTGTGTCTGGGACATTTTGCAAGTGATTTCTGGCTTGATTACTGCCTGGATTTGACACATTTATAAACTGAGGGAAACTATGCTGAAGATCTCCATGGCAACCAGACTTGAATGTTCAGAGCAGCAAGAAGCAGGGAGAAGGAATCGGGACAAAATCAAATGTAAACGCATCATTGCTCATATCCTTAATGCCAGAACATGCGAGTGCCGCGTGAAGGATTGGCAACGTTACAAACTGGAACAAATGTCAACATAAACAGCTTCTTTTGAAAATGCGATGCAGGGTTGATGTGCACAAACGAACGCAGATGCATGTAACAAGAGGAAATAAAGTTAGTGAGTAAAAATTTGAAATAGAATGGAGTCATTCTGTCTGCAATTACATATAATCAATTATAATTAAGAAACATTAGAATAATAAAACAATCAAATCTGTGTTTGCGTCTTGTACAGGAGTGTTTCATGACCCATTCAAGCGGCTCCCATCAAACCTCTGGCCTTATCCTCAAACGGCAGCGCACCTCCATCTCCGCTCTTCTTGAGGATACTTTTGGTGGGCTTGACCCCGACTGTCAGTGAGACTTCAAACCCCAGCCTACTCTTTGCATGGTGTTTGCTGCCAAGAGCCACTCTCTCTCTCGATGTGGAGATTAGACCCATATATGAGGGAAAATGCTGGTTCTTTAAATAGCTCTCAGTCCCTCTGTCAAGTAATGAGTGACACCGCTGCAGAAGACAACAGCACTAATTCAGTAAACTTTAACCAACTTGGTTGAATTACTTGGTGTTGGAGGTTAAAAGAGTTCTGTGACTGGATGCAAAATGTGAAACCTTTTCAGCTTTCTTTCTCTTGCAGGGCCGTTGCTAAATTAGCAACAGCAAGAAACATTTATCCTCTCTGCTGCTGACAGCGCGGGCCGGAGTGTGTGTCATGTCTGTGGGTGCCACTGTGGCCAGAAGGCCCTGAAGGCAGCCATACATCACCAGATATTGATACGCTTCCACCACAGCACCACGGCTGACATTTGATTCATCGCTCTGGGTGCTCTTTTTGAATTCTTAACAGTCAACAAGGGATCATTGGTAAATGTCAATGTTGTGTTGGTTTGGGGCGCCTTTGTGACAAGGGGAACATTGGTAAAAATAATGAAACCGTCCAGAGCAGGTTACTAACTTTTTCTTGAGCTAACAGGCTCTTGGTATGTGCAGTAATGTTCAGAATTCATCTATTTGGGTAATCATTTTTTTTGTCTTCGGTCCAGAGTTACTTACAAATAGGAATACACTAAGGTTTTAGCCTCCCATATACCCAACCAGCAGAAAAACAACAACAAAAACAACCTTTGGTTGATTCTAGGTTTCAACAGACATATGAACAAAACCAATACAGTGTGGCCGAAGTGAAAACAAAGATTGTGTGAATTAAAACGACTGGCTAAAGTAAAAAAAATTATGAAATTGCATGTAATGTAAAGAACTGGGATAATGCATCCAGTGTTATGGTTATGGCTTTCTTTCTTGTGTTTTTTTAGGTTTTTCTCAGTTCTCCTGATTTAATCTTGTTTGCTTGTATTCCTGTGTACTTTACTCCCAGTTTTAATCTGTTTCTTCCTCTGTTCAGTCCTGTCTGAGTTCCTTCGTTCCCACATCTCCTGATTGTTCTTGTGTGTCTCGTCAGTCCCTGTGAGTATATTTAATATCTTGTCTTTCCCCTTTTTGCTGCGAGTCTTTATTGTTCTGCCGCTTTTTGTGTTCTCAGTGCTCGGTTCTTTTTTCTCTTTGATTCACTCTTGCGTTTTAACTTTTGAATTTTCTAGACTTCCTGCTTAGGTAGGTTCTTTTTGTTATATAAAAGACAGTTTGTGACCCGTGATGCCCCCTGAGCTCCTGCAGTTTGGTCTTGCCTAAACCACCTGAGTATAACGCCCAACTTCCTCCTCAGTGCTTCCAGCCGTTGTGTCTCCACGACAGTGATGGACCTGGCAGGTTCCTCTGACCTGGTAATCTACCAATTTATGCAAGTAATTTCCGGAAATAAATAATCTAAAATAAAAATGGCAAAAAGAAAAAGGAGAATAACAAACTGAAATAAGTGGATTGAAGGAGCTGAGATGGATGCTGCGTTTTGATTTTCCTGCTTGAAGGAGATACCAACACAGCTGAGCATTGTCATGCCCTGCCTACAGCAGCACTGCGCACCGAGTCAACACATCCCACACATATTTGTTTTTGAAGGCCCTTCTAAAGTTTGGTTCTGCATAACTTTCTGAAATTTGTTGTTGCCGGACCCACCTAAACAGTGCTGTTCATTTGTCATTTTGGTGGCCTAGAGTTGATGTAATATGTTTATCATGCAGACAGCTGTGTCAAGTTTATACCTGCCCCAAGGAAAAAATAACAGTGCTCTTTTGCACTGATGAATGTGATAACTGTGCATAACAACAACCAGCCATGGACAGAAGCGACACACACACACACACACACACACACACACACACACACACACACACACACACACACACACACACACACACACACACACACACACACACACACACACACACACACACAAGCAGCACAACATATGCACTTCACAGCTCACAGATAAAATGAATGCAAATAAGCGCACGAGAAAGCCTTTGGAGTGTGCCAGAGAAATCAGTCTGTGGCCTCTGCTCTTTTAGCATTTACTAAAAATCCATCAGGTGGCGTTTGCAGAGTAAGCAGAACACTAGATAGACTGTAACAAATGCACATGGTCTCTATTGTCACCTTTTTCTTTCCTTTGCTCCAAAGCTTTGAAGTCGTGCACATACACACTCTCTTCATCGTCTCTTGCAATAGGCCAGCAGTGAAAGCAGGAGAGGCATGACAATAGAGTGAAAGGAGAGTCAATATCACACTGAGCAAAAAGAGCACTGATCTATTCCCATTGTGCATGCTTTACTTTTAAGTCTAAGCTTCTTTCTAAAAAAAATGTGAAACTACACACCGTTGTTCCGTGCGCTCCGATGCATCAGTCACTTTTTTTTTTTTTAATGAAAGTGTGTCAGGCTACCAAATGTGGAACAGCAGACTTAACAAGCTGTTTTCTTGATTCCTCCTTTTGAACGCGTTCTGTCTTTCCTGCAGCTCTTGTTAAGCACTCTGTTGTCATGTTAAAGAGGAGGATGAAGCATGAGCAAAAAGGAAAAGATGAATGGTGCATCTTCAGACAGTGAGATCACCATGTCTCCACCTCAACACATGAATGCATCTCTCTCGATAACAAATGAGGTTAAACTGTAGTAACAGCAGTGACAGAAAGTATAAGTTTCCGTTATGCTGGAATTTATAGTTGGTTGTGGGAAGAGGCTAAGCAAGCCAAAGATATAAGTGTGCTTCAAAAACGAAGTGTTTGACAAAGAAACTTGGTGTATTTATATATTTCTGGAGGACTCCAGAGGTGGCGGAGTATTCAAATCTTTTACTTAGGTAAAAGCACCATGACGTAAAATCAATACACAAAATTGACAAGAATTAATCTGGTCACTTACTGCAGTTCAAAACATGTGCTATAGGTAATAAAAGTACTCAGTAAAAGGAAGATTTCTGCACCTGCTGAACTGTAATTATGTTACTTGGCATTTGTCTGTCTCTGACAGTCTGTTTTGAAGAAAACTATGCAAAATCTGCTCAGCTAAATTGCTGGAAGTTTGGTGAAAGGTGGAACATGGGTTTTTTTTTTAACTTTCATGAAAATGGTGAAATGTGGCAAAAGCCTATGCTGAAAACACAGTCCTTGTCCTCCCAAAAGCAGTGTGTAGGATTTAATGACATCTAGTGGTAAAGTTGAAATCTCCATTCTGGGGACAAAGTAATGGGCTTATTTCACTGGGTCCTGTGAAAAACCGCTGGTTCAAAGGTGCTTGTGGAGGAAAACAGTTCAGTTCTGCACCGTAATCTGAATCGGTCCGTAATCCGTAATCGGAAAAGATATACGACTAGTATTACTTGATTTGATCCAAACGTGATAGCATTATGTGGCATTTCAACGTCTATATAGTCTGAAGTTTGTTAAAAAAAAAGGTTAACGGTGTACTAAAACTGCCACTACCTGATATAAAGCATTCCTTAATCAGAATTCATCCCATTTCCTCCAAACTGAGAGCAGCGTGACCACTGTCTAATGCAGGTAAGACAACTACTCGTAAATACTTCATATAACCCCACTTGAAGGAAATCCAAACACACTCCTCTCACCATCTAGCCTTTTTCTGTTGATGCCTTTTGTTCTGAATATTCAAGCTGTCAACGGTATGCTTCAGTCTGTGATTGTAGAGAGCAACACGGGGCCCTGAAATTAGGCCAGGATGGAGAGATGGAAAACAGGGCGGTGGGAATGGATTTGTCATGTACCTGCTGATGTCCAAACCAGGTGCTAAAGTAATGACTGAAATGCTCCTAAAGTCAAGATGCCTGTATTCAGCAGTGATGTTTAAAGTATCATGCAAGCGGAAGGGCAACTCGGCAGACATTTCAGTAATTGGTCATCCTTTTATAGCTATTGTAAAAGATGAATGAAGTGGGCCGGGTCATTTTTTTTTTCTCAGTGTAAAAGCCACAATTTTTCCTTCCAGCCTCAAAGACTAACTATTCGTCCTGTGAGTCATGGATTTCCTTCTTAATAAAACACGATCTGTAAAAGCTTTATCACTGCTCTGCGTAGTCAGTCGTACAGATAATCATCCCATCTACCCAGAAGACTTTGTTCTAAAGTTCACGCTACCTTTATGAAACTGTAAATGATTGGAACAAATGTTTTAAAGGCACGATTTGCTCTGGCCTCGAGAATGGCTCTCATTTGATCTGCCGCGAGCTTTACCGGAAGACGGCGTCGGGCAAAAAGGTATTATGACTCATGGCAACGCCTGCCTGTCATCTGTATGCAGAGTTCAGTGCTTCCTGTATCAGAGGGGAAAAAGTGGCATCAAAGGTCACGTCAGAAACATCCCTCTGTGACAATGACAGAGGAAGATGTTATTAACAGCCAAGCAGCCTGCCTGTCAAATTCAAAGGTGATGCCTGTGACCTAAATCAGCAATTGAGATGTTCTGGGAACAAAAAAAAAAAACAAAAAAAAGAGGAAAAAAGATCAGCTGATAAAAGTAGAGTAAATGAGAAGTTCAGTGGAAGTTTAGCTGCATGTATTTTGTGTATTCCTGCTCATCTAATTTGGCATAGCTCAGCTATCGCTGAGGGGAATTCAGGTTACTCCGTGGGCTGAATATCACTTCACCAACTTCCCTGCATACAGAGAACACTGATATGAGCTGTGAAGACCATCATGTAAACATTATGTGTTACAAACATGACCTCTGTGTTTCCCTTTATTGGCCAGTGGGTTAACATAAAAATACATGAAGAGGGGCCTCCATCCATAACCCAGTGGACAGTGGTTTCAGGCACAGCATCGGCCTTAACTAGCTCGCTGTTGTATACTCACGGGCAGGCAGACTGAAATATGAGGGCTGAGGACACGAGGTCTTCCCAGAATGCTAAACTCCCTCGTTTTCCCCCTACTGTGCCCTGCAACCAATCTGACGCCTAATTAATCCTGAAGGTCTTTTGTTCCGCTGAGAGAGAGTTTTTCTCTCTTTCCCCCACTGCAATCCATCCATCCTCGCCTCCCTCGCTCCCCCAACAGGCTGCCTCTCGTCCTTCCCCCAGCCTGCCAGGTTGTTGTCCCTCCATTCAGCAGGACAGATACAGATGTTTCACTTTACCCCCTTTTTTCAGTAGATTTTTCCTTTAAATCTTTGAGGTTATTTAGCCAAAACAAAACTGATGTCTGTTTTTTTTCCCTCTTTCTATTCTCCTAAATATTCTCCTAAAAAACACAGTAATAATTAAGTGGCAAAAATCGGCGGGACTAATGGAAGGATACATTTTTATAATTAATGAGTTCTGGACACAAATTGAAAGTTAAAACTTTGGCAGGACAGTTTCAAACCAAATCTGGGTTGGACAGCGTACATTTGCTGTATTTGGTTGAAAGTACTTTGGGAATGACTGAAAAACTTTATGACATAAATGCTGGCCTGCAGCTTGAAGTGCAAAATCATATTCAATATATTGATGCTGAACTAGTGTACGATGCACTCTTTATCATTACCTGCTGGCAAATATTTGTAAAACATTGAAGAAATATTGAATATTGGTTCTGATGTCTTTCATCAGGGATTTCTAAACTCGTGAGCTCAGGCAGAGGATTCATTAGTGAGACTGTAAAAGTGATGTGAGTTTTCAAACATACTAGTCATGTGATCCTTTACCATTTACTCTGTGCCCGGAAGTCCAAAATCCTTCCTTTATCTGGAGGTCTCAAACATTTGATTTCAGAGAACTTGAAAAATAGTTACAGGTAATGATAAGTTTACACAACTAAAATAGTTCAAAGGTTTAAATGTGAACCTGTGAAGCAGCTGTCATCGTCCAAGACTGGCGCTTCAATTCCTGGCCCTGTACTCATGCATGACCAAATCTCCTTGGACAAAATGCTAAACCAAACATATCCAGTATGTTCATTGGTGTGTGAACTTTATATAGACTTATACAAATATTTTCCATTAACTTTCATAATTCTGTAATTTCTAAACAGATAATTTGATTGGCAGATATAAATATTTCTTCCGCCAAAGCTGGGACGTGTCTCAGAGAAAGTTTGGTAACAACTACTCTAAATTAAGCCAACTTTCTCTCACCAAAAACCTCCAAAATGGGGGTAGAAATGACTCTTGTCAGTTTTACAGTAAAAAGGTTTTGCTTCCGAAGGTCTTATGAGCTTCCCTGCAGCCATCTCAGTAGTTTTGAATAGCAGCTCTTAGACGCACCTGTATGAGTCATTGCATACAGCCCATCTATACCCTGTGCAACTGGTTCAATACGGCCTGACACATTTTTATTTAATTACATATTAATACTTTTACTGCATGGATCTGTATGCAAAAAAAAATGTTTCTAATACACATGTCTTAATAGAGACATTATCATAATGCTATAAAGTTGGTAATTTGAATGTAATAACCATAGAGAAACAGCCTATTCATCTTCTATCCTGTACTGAAGCAGAGCATATCAACAAAACAAGACATGTTGTCTCAGCTATGGAACTGAGGGGGGAAACCACGAGGGTAAACATCCACAGAGGTTGTGGGAGGCCCAGGGCGTCCCGGTGATCATCCATGCATGCCAGTGCCAGCGTGTCTTTCTACTTGTTTATTTAGCACATGACCTTCCGCATGGAGGACAATCTACTCTGGATATTGTTTAACTGTAACACATTACTGATGCGTTGCGCTGTGCATAAAGTGAAATTAAAACAAAAGAACACTTATGACAAAACAAAATTTGCTTTTACACAAAGCACATGACTAATTTTACCATGCTGGCTGAATTATAAGAAACATGTGAAATTTCCATCATGAACCCCCTCTGCAGAGCTTCTGCGTCAACCGATGTGCACCTCCAAAACTTTCTGACTACAGACAGGAAGTGCAGTGACTGGGCTTCTATACAACATGAATTCCACCATTTCCCTTTTTTGCTTTGTCCTGTCTGCTAGACTCAATCGAAGGGCCTACAGACCACCTCCTCACACAACTTCTTTGTTGTTTGCGTTGCAACATTTGCAACAAAAACCTTCACTGTTCCACATCGACCAGGTGCAAGTCCAAAATCGTCCTCTCTCAGAACCAAAGCGCTGCCCAAAGACACGTCAGTAACCGGGATAGGGATTGATCTAGTGACTCACAGTCCACAGGCTGGAAACGGGCCGCCAACGGAACAATTATCCCGCGTGCAACAGCAAATCTACAAAATAAAAGAATCAGTGTGCTGGAGTGATTCAGCCAATGTCCAGACCTCGTACACATAGAAATGCTTCTGCAGGACCTTAAAAGAACTTTTATAAATGAATTTCTGCAAGATTCAATGAGCTGAAGAAACAAAATGATTTCAGAGACTAAAATGGTGAATTTTACAAAACTAATGACGTGGTGAGATATATCATTTCTTGTTTATTATCTGAAGTTGTCCATCCATCCATCCATCCATCCATCCATCCATCCATCCATCCATCCATCCATCCATCCATCCATCCATCCATCCATCCATCCATCCATCCATCCATCCATCCATCCATCCATCCATCCATCCATTTTCTATACCCTGGTGTTTTTATTTTCTGTCCTGACAAAAAAAAAAATAAACTGAGAAAAGAATGCTTTTATCATTATTAATTTATGCACCTGCAGATGTAGCTGTCAACTTAATCACTTCAAATTTATTTTTGATATGTCTTTTTAATAAGTATAACTCTGTGTTTATGCTCGGTGTCGACATAGACAAGCGGTGGATGAAGTTGTGAAGACGAGGACTGTTTTACTTCTCTTCAGTGACAGTAATTTACAGACATCTGTTGCACTGAAGCAGAAATATGTTAAGTGGTGGTTGCAGTAACCAGTCCAGGAATACATCTTATCAGTGGTAAGAGTTTTACCACTCCTAGCAATGAAAGAAATTATTGCAGCAGCATCTTGATTGTTGTTAAAACTAACATCTGGTTTTCAGGCTGGTACTGTGAGGAACCGGACTGTATCCTGCTTTGAATGAAAGATACTGTCAATCATGTCTGGTAATCCTGCAACCAAGCCTCTTTGACACGTTCAAGGTGTGTTTTCAGTCACGGATGTTAGAATAATTGTTTTGGTTTCTAGTAATTTGTTCTATTTCTTCAAATGCATCTTCTGCATCATGTCTGCTACCTAAACATGTGAGAAACCGATGAACCACTGGCTGATGACAGAAAGCCGTAGACAAACCAAGGTAAGTCTAATCTAGTTTATAGGATGTGTAATGGGATCCCATAAACATGGGATGAATCTAGAAATGCTTTGTTAAAAGCCAGTTTTAATTTTAACCTTCAATCTGGTGTTGTTTCCAGAAAGATTTATGACTAGAAAAGACCTTCCCAGAAGAAAGGTGAGGTCTTGGGTTTGTGGCACCAACATAGCCACCAGCCACCTCTCAACGTTTGAGAAGTCATGGCTCATGTGGAGAAGGTAAATGAGAACAATAAATGTGTACAAACTTGTAAAAACTAATGAGCGATAATGCATTTCACATTCTTTATATATAAATATGTACATACTGTACGCAGAATAGGCAGCACGGTGGCTTAGTGGTTAGCACTGTTGCCTCACAGCAAGAAGGTTCCCGGTTCAATTCCCGGCTCGGTGGGTCTTTCTGTGTGGAGTTTTTGCATGTTCTCCCCGTGCTTGCGTGGGTTTTCTCCGGGTACTCCGGCTTCCTCCCACAGTCCAAAAACATGCAGGGTAGGTTAATTGATCTTTCTAAATTCTCCCTAGGTGTGAATGTGAGTGTGATTGGTTGTTTGTATGTGGCCCTGGATAGACTGGCGACCTGTCCAGGGTGTACCCCTGCCTTTCGCCTGATATGCGTCGGGATAGGCTCCGACAGACCCCCGTGACCCGGAAACGGATAAAGCGGGTACAGATAATGGATGGATGGATGTACGCAGAATAAATCGAATAGTCGAATCGAATAGTTGCAATAAATTGTAAATACCTGAAGTACTACAGTGACATGATTTTATATATACATATATAAGATATTATAATGTGTGGTGGTGCAACCTGAAAGCAGTGTATTGATTTGTTGGGTCAGAACACATGTTCATTATTTACCAAACACAGCAGGAGTTTAGGAAACAGCATTACTACTTATTTTCCCTGAACCATGTCAACTATGCTGCCGCACCAGAAGTTCCCCACATGTGTCAGTCAAGTCTGGTCTTGAAGGAACCACTGACAGCATCAGAACATCAAGCATAAGGCCTGGTAGCGTCTGGACCTGCAGCAGTCAGTAACTCAGCAACTGCAGTTTTTTTCAAAAAATAAATAAAAATAAAGCTGTAGATATTATTTGCACCAAAAGTATAATGTAAGCATAGTTATAAGAGTATTTACAAAAAATAAACAAGCCTGCATTTCACTATATTTCTTGACCTTCTGCAGCCTCATGAGGTCCTCTCCATCTCCCTGGTGTGGTTGCACCTCCTCTTCTCCTGCCTCCACCTCCTCCACTCCTGTGACCCCCACTATCAGATTGATTAAATAAAACTATGATAAAGGTAACATGTTTGAAAAAAATTAAACACCATTTTCTATACCCGCTTTATCCTTTACTGGGTCACGGCGGTCTGCCGGAGCCTATCCCGACTCATTACAGGTGAGAGGTCCAGGTACCAGTCCATCACTCGCAAAGACAAACAACCACACCTACGGGCAATTTATAAGTATCAATCAACCTAGTATGCACGTGTTTGGTCTGTGGGAGGAAGCCGGAGTACCTGGAATACCCACGCAAGCACAGGGAGAACATGCAAATTCCACACCCCAGCCTGCCTCCACATCCCCTAGAATTGAACCAGGAACCTTCTTGCTGTGAGGCAACAGTGCTAACTGAATATATAAGTTATACTGTACATGTATAAGACTAAACTTAATATTTTTCTTACTTTATCTACATTGAACACTCCGAGTCATTTTATGTGCAATACTGTGATATGTTGCTCATTACAAAGTTCATCCCTGTAAAAAAATGGTCATTTTGAGACTAAGTGTAAATACTTTTATGTTGCGTCATAAGCTGGTCAATGTTTGAAATCTCTGTTCAAATAAGACTTGGAGGTAAGAAACTTTGGAAAACTACATTACTTGTAATAACCTGCACTCAAGAACCATAATCTTCCAAAATTCACATTTGATAGCTTCGTGTAGCAATTATAAAAATATTGCTTTACCTTGTCAGTCCACATATTCCTTTCTTCTGTAGTTTCCTTGTTTCGTATTGTTTCTAGGTTAACTAGTCATCAGTTGGTAAACAAATCCACTGTCTCAACTGGTTGGATCAACTCATTGCATGTTTGCAAAAGGTGGTATTGCCACTGAGCTGTAGGGGCCTCCAAAAACTGCCAAAGTTCCTCAGCGTTGCTTTAAAGTCGAATGCAGAATTATAAATAATTTCCTCCATCAGGTTTTGCAAGCACGCAGAAAAAAAAACCTGAGAGCAGAGGGGAGAAGCTGAGAGGGCAGAGACCGAAGTTTGTGAGAGCAGATGTGGATTTGAGAGCAGAACGGCAAATCTGAGGGTGAAAATAATGTTTCTCCATGCAAGCAGCAACTTTTTTAGTTTGAGCACAGAGTTTAGAAAGAGCAGCACAAAACCTGAAAATGAAAACACAGACTAATGATTTGGAGTCTAAAAAGTATGCTCTTGATTAAAGACAGGAATGTAACCCCCATAACTAATAGCTCCAATACATGATGGAACTCCTCATGAGGTTCTTCCTCTAAATCTAACCCTAACCCTAAAGTTCCCAATTATTTTCCAGTCTATCAGTTTTATTTTGACAGTTGTCTCTTACCTTACAGTGGCGGCGCACATTAAGATGAATAACCATCAAATAAAGGTCAAGATAAATTAATCATAGTGTCACAGAGACTTTTATAACCATAATGGTGTCACATCTGTTGATGCTCTCCCTGCATGTGGCCCAGTCAATAAACAATCACATCTCCCTGCTGTGATGCATGCTGATGCTGGTTGGGTGCATGTATGACAGAATGCTCCATCGCTCGTGGCTGCAAGGTCATTTAGAGGCCAAGCATCCAGACCCCTCCTCTGCTCCCTTCTTTTCTTCGCTTCCCTGCCTGAGAAGCAGAGATAAACCTACACATGCCAGCCACACAGGACCAATAGTCATGATTTATCTGAAGCCATTTGCTACCTGAATGCCTATGAAATTATAATGAACTTGATTATGCTTTTAATGAAGTGTGAGAGGTTCTTCAGAAATGATTATAGCCATGCTTGGCTCACAGCAAGTGGCTGCCAGGAGGAATGAAGGAGGGGGAAAGAAAAAGAGGGAAGGGAGGACTGTCAAGATGAATGAAGACTCACTAGCTGCGACTTGGGATACTGTAGGGCGAGCAAGGGTGCACACGGCAGTGCCATGCTTCTTTAAAATAGATTACAGGGGCGATTTAGTGTATGTGCAAGGTGACTTGACCCGACCAAACCCATTTCAATTCCTCTGTGCTCAGGGATTTTCCCACAAAGCTGCATGCTGACGCGGTACATTCGATTGAACAGCCTGCAGCCTCATAGGTCATATTTTGCATACATATTAGACAGATGAGGATGATTCCAGCCGTTTTATACAGCAGGCTCCCAATTCAGCAGGGGAAACATTATTGTTGGTAATTTCACACAGAAATCTCCACTCTCCTGCAATCTTTCTTTTTTCTTAAATACCAAATCATGAGTTAAGTGGCTGGTAAAAGGGCAGAATGACAGTCCAGACGCAGGAGTCGTTTGCTCACATTAGTTCATCCACAAGTGGCAAACTGCATGAGATACTTCATGAGGAATTCCCATCTCGCTGTCATTTACCGATGTCAGAGCTCAAGATTGCTTTCAAAACATAACAAGAACTGCACTTATCCTCTGAAATTTAAAATATGGGCTGTAAAACAGGGCCTCAGTTCGTGCCATTATTTTGTCTGAACTATTGCACTCAATTATATATAAACTTAGCACTAAAAGTAAGGACATTTGTGTTTGTGTAGAGTATTTCTTTGTTGCAACAATGCTTTTTGGCAATAAATCTTATACTGTTGGAATGCCAGTTTATTTCCCTTTTAAATGGTGCCACATTTGTAAGGAACATGCATTTATGTATGTATGAGTTGCACCAATGAAAAATTTGCCAAATCTTTTCTACCAATCTTTTCTACCAATACTAAATGACTTATTTTCCCATTGACTCTTTTGTGCTGTTAGGTGGATGATTGAAGTTTGAAGAAACAACACATATTGGCCATTTAACAATTTATCCAATTATCAAACAGGAGCCATTTAAAGGGGAGATAAACAGGCTTTCCACGGTATGAGATTTATTGCTAAGAAGCATTGTTAGAACAAAGAAATAATCTACCAAACACAAATTTCCTTACTTTTTGTGCTAAATTTATGTCAGTCCTTTAAAAAGTTGATGTAACATTATCTTTCTTTCTTTCAGCTTCTTTAATCCCAAGGTAAGCAATACTGCAAAGGCTGAGAAAAAAAGCATTAGAATATTTTACAGTTAATTTATCCCTTAATCCATCAATCTTGTTGGGTAGATTGGGTATGATTCTGTTTCAAAACCTTGAAAAATCTTGTTGTACTCTTGTTTCACACCGCAGAGCTTAAGAAACACTACGGCTGGTGGCGAAACAGTCACAGACGGCCAAGCACTGCTTGGAGTTTACACAAAGTAAGAACTTCTACAAAACTAAATATACTAACCTGCGTGAGACTTGATGCATTCTGCATTTGTTCTCGATATACATTCAAACTGCACAAAACATTTTAGTTTTTTACTGAACCTGCAGGCCGTGATGGATGCAGATGTTTTATCAGCCTGCACTGCGCCTCTTGTAGAGATAATCACAGGTAGTGGCTGTCACTATGCGTGTATCTGTCGCCATTGCTGTCCCCATGCTGAGGGTGTAACACTATCTGCAAGGTCTCTAAGGCTGTTAATCAACTCCTCTCTAATGTGTTGTTCACACCTCCTCTCTCTCCCTCTCCCCGAGCCGGTGGATTTCTATCTTAGACAGGGCGCTTTGCCAGGCGATCGCTGTCGCTAATTTGTTGTGGCAATATTAATTAATGATCAGCCTGTCACAGCTGTTTATATTGAGACAGATTAGAAGAGGGAGAGATTACACAAAGAAAACAATCTGCGAGAGGCTCAGCCGCTGACAGGGGTCACCTTCACATGTCTGAAATCATATTCAATTTGCTGTGGTGGAGACAGGGAAATTACTCCACTTGACCAGCCTGTATGCCTCTCTATCTGTGATGATTCACATTTAGAGATAACTGAATCAAATCATTTTCAACTGCCAGAAGCTAAAAGGACACTATACTACACTGCCGCATTTGATCATAGCTAATATGATTAAACTAAAATATATTCTTTAATGTAAGCAACAAACATACATATGCTTAAGGTCTCATCTGAGGCCCTTTTTGGTTCATTAACCCAAATATTCAGTCGTCACTGCCTCCAGGAGCATTTCCCTATTGAAATGAACCTTCATGTGAGGTGGCAGAGTGCAACATCATGCCACTGACCCTTCCACAGTCTCACCACAGGGATCTGCTGACTGTCACGACCACAAACGAGTCCAACGCTGTCGGCTTGGCAACCGTGCAGTGTTGTGGCAGCGAGTAGTGATTAAGTGGCCAATCATGGCCTGAAGAGCGGAGCGATCATTCCACATGGTAAAATGGGTGTCAGGTTTATTCCAGTGCAGTTTCACTTTACTTTGGAGGCTTTAATTTGGCATTTCTGGGAGCTGGAGTGCATCCTTATAAAAAGGAAGGTAAATGTGTTTAGATGCCAAGTTTAGCAATTGTACAGGAGAGGAAGGGAATTCAGGGCAAGATTTTTTTTAATAACTCCATATATATTTCTGAGATACAATATTAAAATTAACTAAAGCTATATGAAGCTTATATTTTGTATGTACTGTTGAAAATATGTCTCCTTGTATTTTTCCTGTAGGTTCAGAAATACCCCAGAATATAGTGTACATTGCCTAAATAAGGAAAATAAAAACTTGCCCTTTGAAGTAACTACAAACGTACATTTTTATAGACATGTTTATACAAGCGCAGTCCTAGAAAGCATTGGCTTCATGGCTACATTCACCCTCACTGACCTCTTGAGTTTATCAAAACCTGAACAACTACCGTAGATGTGCTGCTAAGTAAGGTATTTAACTTCCAAACCAAGCGTATAGTTCTGTCTCTCAGACATGAATCAGAAAGGTGAACTAAATGTAAGGCAAGATGTCTCAGCAGAATACATTCCAGTTTGATTTCCCTGGATATAAAAAGGTTAATAAATGGAATAGAAAATGAAAGTCCTTGCTGGAAGATAAATAGCTTCATAATGCCAAGCAGACTGTGGCCAACGCTTCACTTCTGCTGTGATTGTTAAAGTCAATTCCCAGAGTTATAAATGTAGGAAGAGCACACTATAGGTTATTATTGCAGCAGTCTATCACATGTGTGGATGTACGCTCACATGCTTGTCTTGTCAATTCCCTCGTGTCTTTCCTTTGTATGCATTTGAAGTCAGGAAGGTCGGAGAAGAATACAGCACCGTGTAGGTGCACTGAGTTTAAATATTTCATTGTGGGCTGGATTCTTACCATCCTTCCAGTCCTTGTTGTAAGGACTACTGTAATATTCCCATCCTTAATTCTCTTGAGTTAAAACATCATCCCAAAGAACTTTCCAATCCCCTCAACAGCTCCTAATGATGCACATCATTAGTTAGATGACCAACTAATTCAAATTAAAAGATATAAGGAATTTTCTATAGTATTAGATACCTCTAATACAACATTTTCACATAAGCAAGCAATGAAGAATATAGAAAGCTGTGGTTATGCTTATCCATTTCTTAATCACTTGCTGTTTTCTTCCTTTTTTAAATGCTGTTTAAATGGGTTTAGGCACCACAATAATTCTGGAAAAGTTCATGAACTGGCTTGAAATCCACTGTTACACAAGGCTGCATGATTAAAACTAACAATGAAACATGCCCTTTTGTTTGTCGTGCCAAGGGTCCTGACAGCTGGCGGTATACAATTCTATGGCTGAATAAGAATTATAGTGCATCTTCCAGTTTAGGCTCTCATGAATAGGAGTTACATTAAATATGGGAAATAATTTTCAAGGAACAGAAGTAAGCAACAAATGTTATAGCTATCTGATTTATTCAAATCTCCTTGCAGCTTTGATGATCAGGTCTTACATCAATATGACTATCGTAGGTGATTCAGTTCAATTCACTTTTATTTATATGGCACCTATTACAACACAAGTTGTCTCTAGGCGCTTCCCAGAGACCCAGAACATGACCCAGAGCAAGTATTACATAAACAACGGCGGGTAAAAACTCCACTAGTGGGAGAAAAACCTTAAACTAAACAGTGACAGGAAAAACTCCCCTTTAAGAGGGAAGAAAACCTTGAGCAGGACCTGGATCATAAAGGGGGGACCCTCCTGCCGAAGTCCAGCCGGATAGAACAGGAAGTAGAGAGAGAAGAGAGACACAGACACATCGTCAAAGTTAGAAAAGACAAGATATATAACGATCCGTCAGCAGCAGAACTAAGACTTCTATGCACATATGACTGATACAGGGTCTACGAACGTGCAAGATCATCACCTGACTTTTATGGGAATAAACCTGAGGTATTGACTTGCAAGATCTTTTCATATTCACATATGACTCCTCTTAAAGAAGGTGTTTTCTGCTGTTACCATACAAGTTTCCAGCATATACTGTGTGCAGAACATCTTCACAAAAAAAAAGAAAAAAAGAAAAGTGTTATCCTGCAACAGGTAGAGCTAAAGGGAATTCTGATGAAAGGGAACAGCCTGAGCTGGCACACATAAGTTGGCATACCACCATAGTGTTTGTACTTCCCCAAGGCTACAGCTGGCAACCACCCTCACATTACATCTCACATCTGCAGGGTAGTCAACCACAACCCATGCAATCAACGCCTGGCAAGAGGACAGAGTCACGTGTGAATGTGGACTGTGTATGTGAGCTGGATGTTTCTGCATTAACATTATACAAAAGCTACGTGTAAAACATTACACCCATAAGCACATGCTTGGCCACATGTTCACCCGAAGATGCACGCTTGGATATTCTTAGCAATTTATTTGTCCTTTACCAATAAAAATGAAACATCTCTGGAGGCTGGCAGACAGCATGACTGACTTTCAAGAAATTCCACAAGCGAGTGCTTTCTGGAACTAAATGGGTGCAGAAAATCCTCTTAAAATCCTTTTAGACACCGTGGCAGAAGGGGAAAAAAAAATTTTCTCCCAGGCAAACATGTGCAGGTTTGTTGGTTGATGTTGTGCTCTGGGGAAGGACACACTGACCAGTTTATTTCCTCAAGGCTCCAACAGAACGTTGAGACAACACACACACACCATGGGGCACACAGTGCACTGACAGGAAGCATCAAGGAAAAACTTCAGGGACAGGATACTTTGAATGCGGACAGCTTAATTTTTCAATTCAAGACGGTTATGTTTCACACATCCTTTAGTGCTGCAAAATAGAGCAGAGCAATTTTAAAGAGTCAATTTCAGTTGTTAGCACGCCCGTGATGTAGTCGGCGGGGAATAAAGTTAATCTCCATGAAAAACAAAAATAAAAAATAAAAAACTAGAATTAGTTTGACCATCTACTTAGTTGCAGATTTACTTTTGATGAAACTCTGCAGCTGCAGTGAAGTTGATTGGCTCTACCGGTTGTCAACAAGTGCCGGTTAATCCAGTGACTGTGTCTTTAGGCTTTCCAATTTCCCCCAAATCCTCAAAAACCAGTTTCTCACTCTGATTGCTATTTAAATATTTTGGTAAATGAGCATGGAATTGGTCTCAGTGGTTTGTTTGTCGATTTGCTCTTTGCGTTTCGATTTCCTTTGGGCAACAGATTGAATTAATGTTTGCAGACACTGTGATGTCAAACACAGAGAAACACAGAGATTTTGCAAAATTACGGTCCCCTCCCAATAACAGCTCTGCAAACACATAAGATTATGAAAAACAAAACAAACAAAGAAAAAATAAACAAAAAAAAACCAATATGAGTACTGATGGAGATTGCTCATTCGTCAGATACACCAGGACAATAATTAGCTTCATTTACATTTCTTTCTATTTCAACAAACCAACAAACATATATTGTTTGCTCGTGATGCACTTTTTCCATGGCCTACACAGTGCACTGACGCATGCGCACAAATTTGTGATATGAATTTTGCTTTTAAGCAATTTTTTTTGACAACAGATAAGAGCTTATTTCCTTACTCATATTTTTTTTATCACTTGCCACTATTTATCCTTCAATGCCTCTATCTTTAGTTCATTCCTGCTTTCCTCCTTAATTACTTGTTGGAAGGTGTTTGGATTTTTGCAGCACACCTGCTGTTTTGGTCATTACAAGCCCCTGTAGGAAGTGAAGTGGTTGCCAAAGAAGCTTAGCGGAAGACAGGCGCTGGGGATGTGTCTGTACTCACTTGGGGTAAATGAGGACAACTTTTCCTGCTGGCTTTGAGGCCAATCTTCCCCTCAGGAGCTGTCCTGATGTTAAAGAGGGCCTGAAGAGCACACTGGGCCGCCTGGGTCTTTGCCAGCTTCTTGCTGCGACCGCAGCCCTCAAATATCCGCCCGTCCACACGCACCGCCATCACAAAGCTTCGTAGCCGTTTGCCCTCAGCTCGTTCTGACAGACAGGTGTAGCGCAAGCCTGGTCGGAGATCATTGAGTAATGCCACCGGGCTCTTGGGAGCCTCGGGTTCTGGAACGATCCCACCCAGCCTCTGCTGAGCCTGAACCATGAGGTCTAGTGTGTGGCGGAGCAAACGTCCATGTCTGAGCAGCTCACTCGACAGTAGCTCGCTTTCGCTTGCCGAGTTGCAGAGTGAGAGGCCATCAGAGCAAGGGGATGACTCGAATTCCTTAAAGAGTGTGTCGGGGAAGTCAGCCTGGTCTGATGTGAAGTCAGCAGATGGGTTTGAGATGTTTCCCATGGCCAGGTGGGCCTGAGGAGCATTCGGGAACTGGATGAAGGACTTCAGTGCCAGCTCTGCAGCCCTCATCTTAGCTTTCTTCTTTGTGGGGCCCGTGCCCTCAAAGGTCAGTCCGTTTACTTCCACAGCGATGGAGAAGATGGGAGCGTGGACAGGGCCCGTCTGGGACACCATGCGGTACTGCAGGCCTGGCCGGAGCTCATTCAGCTGCACCAGGGCATTCTTTGGCACCTCAGACCAGGACAGTTTCTTATATATCAGACGGAGTTGACACAGGTGACCATTGTTGTCTTCCTCCAGGGGCCTTTTCCTCTTCAACCCAGAGCTCCCACTCCTGGTTGAGTCAGAACAGAAAAGTGACTGGCACTCACTGGAGGCCACAGATCGATCCTCTAAGTTACCAATATTTCGGTTTTCTTTGACTTCTGCACTGCTGGTGCCTGCGACAAAAACAGCAAAAACAGAAACAATTCCAATGAAGGTGATAGAAAATACTCCGAACACAGTGAAAAAAAAAAAAAAAAGCAATAGTTAATGCGTGACACTGTCATTTATCCCGGCTGAGCAAAATGAATCAAGGAAAATCTCTGGAGGCAGATTGAGCCACTTGATACACAATGTAATGGTAATGAACACATCTACAATCATCTCCCTCAGCTGAGCCCACTTCATACCACAGGGCTCTATCATATTTAAGTATTTCAAAACCCAAATACAAATCCCCTAAAATGGTGATGTTATCTGGCAAATCATCCTGTAATCTGCCTTCAAATTGGCTCTGAATCTGTGTCACGAGTAGGAAACATTGGTCCCTGTGGCCATCACTAAGCATCAATCCTATTTGTAATGGGGGGTGGGGATCGCGTCGAGTGGCAGACATTCCAAGAAAGGATGAGAGACATGTCTGTTGCCTGCTTTATTTCACACTTCCATCCTCTGTAAGGGCACAGTCTGAACAGCTGTGATACGCTCTTCAAACCTTGTTACTGGGAAGTGTTGGCGCATTGCATTTCTGATGGGAAACGAACAAAAATGCGGGTGTACACTTTTTTCTAGGAAAATGTTAATGGTGAAGTGGCAGAAATTTACTGGTGAGCTGATTGTAACGCACAACGACGGTCTATGCAGGCATGCGTCAAAATGCAATGACTTATTCATTTTGCAAGCTTAAATCTAACATTTATTAGCTTGCTTTTATAAGGGTACAGATTTTAACCCCAAGAGCTCATTTCCCAAATAATTAATTATGCAGGTGACAGGGAGATGAGTTCCACATCAGGCCTGCTGCTGAGCGTGTAGCTCAGCGTGCTGACAGAGAGAAAGCAAAGAGGCGGCAGCTTACTTAAACTGTCCTCGTCCTCTGTGCTGCTGGTCCCAGGGCTTATGTACTTGAAGGGAGCGATCAATGCCGACAGCATACTGACTTTCTCTGGAGGAGAGACAAGAGACACACAGAGTCAACAAGAGGGCAGCGGCTGCAATGTTTTGATGGTTTTATTGATTAAAGGAAGGGATCGTTGTGGACCCAACACAGGGCCAGAGATGACGCATATGTGAGGAGGCCTACGCATACAAGACTGCTTCGCCATGTGCATAGACCATAATATAGACATGACCACGCAAAGAACTAAATACCCACAGGCATAAATACGATAGAAAAGGTTGAAATCCCAAAAAGTAACAAAGAAGATCGCAACAAAAGCACAACAAACCAAAGAAATAAATGTAAGTACGTTTCTTTGGGATCTAGTTTTGCCGCTGCTCTGAGTTTTCCTCTGACTCAGACTCAGGAAACATCAGCTAGAGACAGACAAACATAAATAGCAGAGGTGCTAGTTCCCGAGATCTGATCTGCAGCTAAATCAAAACCCCTGACGTTGTCGTGCCACGCTCCTTATTACTTTTCCAATCACAGAAAGAACAGTTTCAAGTAGCTCTACTTGAGATGGTTGCTTTAACAGTGCACCTGTCAATGATGTTTCGTCAGAGCTGAGACAGCACGAGCTTAGACACTGCAAAACATCAAAAGCAAAGTGGTTCATTGCTGACTCTGACAACTACTAAGATACTAGACAGGATATCTTACAGCTGACTAACAAGTGAAAGTGTGTGTGAGAGTGAGAAAACATCTGGAGTTACCATTATGATGAACTCACTAAGTTGCCTGGATGGGATCTGATTAATAAATGGATAAATTAAATTTAATCTAGATATCTAGTCTGACTTTAAGTCTTCATAAAGATAAAAAACAGTACATGAAGACTGGTGACCAAATACAAGAAATTAAAAGTAATAAACATGAACCTAATATCAGCCTCTATTTATGATGTTAAAAGAAACTGAAAACTTGGTTTTTGCCACCAAATTTTAAGATGAAATGCTGTTAAAACACATAAAGGAAGAATGTTGAAAGAACATTATTTGTTCAGATGAGAGCAGGAGAATTTATTTGGCTTGAGTGGGATCCAAGGGGCTGCCTCTGACTTGTTAAGATGACGCCTGAAGTGGAGGAAAATGGAATTCCTCAACGGACCGCTGGGTCTGGATCAAATATCAACCTACTTTGACCTGCGTTTCAAAAATGCCCACCTTTGCAGCAGAAATAAACATATTTTCAGGCTGGGACAGAAAAAATCTGTTTTGGTGCGATTTGACATCTGTGCTAAGAGTACGAGAGTTTATTAAACTGTTATGAGGCCACAACTTCATGTCTAATTGGAGGTGCTTTTTTTTGGAGTTTTTTGGATTGTCAGCTGCATTACAGTCCACGACGTCTATGGATAGCTGCTATCAGAAGCTACTCAGCGCTTAGATGTTGACTTCACCTAGGGCTGGTCCTAGGACTTTGGTGTTTGTCAACAAATCTTTTTTTTGGAAAAATAAAATATAATTCGAATTAACTTTCATAAGGAAAGGTTTTGTGCAATATGTTTATGAGTTAAAAAAATTGAACTAAAACCCAGTTGACACCCTTTTGATCATGTACTAACTGGGACTGGGTGGAGGCAGATGCTACCAACATGATGCCTTCCAGAGACCCTAGAAGCTAAAAAAACAGTGGCTCCAAGACTGCTCTTCAGAAATCTGTGGGTGATGTCGCAGAAGATTTGATCAGTTCTGTTTGTAAAGGTTATGGTGGAATCCAGCGTTTGATAGAAACCGTACAATGAAGTGGAAGTGTGATGATGCAGAGCTGCATGAGTGCAAAGCATGTAGATATCTTAATGGTGTCAAAAATGAGCATGGACTTAATATCGCCTTGAGGTCGGCACACTTGGGAATGTGTAATAGTATTTATGTATGCAAAATTTAAGTGTATATAATTGTATATTCATGAGCAAGTGTATGTATTTATATTTACAATTACGCACTAATACTTCTATTAATTTTAGAAGATGAACCATGTAATATAAACATATAGTATATAGTAAACTCTATAATTTTTATGTAATTTGTCTTATGAAATATGTATGTAATATATCAACTTTTTATACATTTGTCATATCTTTGGATATAAACCACATGAAATACATTGATACACATACATATATATATATATATATATATATATATATATATATATATATATATATATATATATATATATATATATATATATATATAATTATATATTATATACACACATTTGTATTCGAATTGGTATAAATCAGTATGTATCAATGGGTGGGTATGTTTAGGTATGTGTGCTCTTTAATTATATGTACTTCCATCTGCGTATGGACGCCTATATGTATCACTCCTTGTATTTGCAAGATTTTTGTTAATTATATGTCAATGTTTATCCATCACGCCCCTCCCCCTACATGCATAGATGCATGTGCACCACACACGCATGCACACACATCCAGGCATGCACAGATACAAGTTGATGCGTGCATATATATATATACACACACACATGCATACACACTAATTCAAGTATACGAAGAAAAGCTTTTGTACTTTTTTTTCTTTTGTTATATGTACTTTATATGTATCTGTCTGTTGCATATTGCATGTCTGACCTTTCTGTAAAAATCCACCTCATATAACAACACATCACACTGCACACACTTCACCCATCACTGTCTAGTCTCTTTCTCTGTCCTGTCCTTTCATGTCTCATATCGGTGGTTTTAGACCTCTCTGGCAGAACCAGGGTTTCCTCTGTTAATAAAGTATGTTTGATCAGTCTGACAAGAGGACTGGTGGAGGACACAGTCACTCTTACACACACCTACGCACAAAAAATAACAACTGCTGAAAAATTAAAATGCATATATATATACTGGGAAATTTTTTTTTTTTTTTTTTTGCCAATTAAGGCACTAACCATTGATATATATGCCAAAAAAAAAAAAAAAAGAAATCACAGTGATGCAGTTACTATGAGGAAAGGTACTGATGCTGAAACTTTATTCCACAGGAAAACATTCTCTCCTGTTACATGGTGTACATATTTCATTCAAGTTAAATTTGATGTTTCCTACTTCCTCTCTACTGGATGCCAAGTGACACAGACATCCTCCACACTTTCTCTCCATGCTGCCAAGGCTGCGGTCATCGCCTGGCTTAATGAGCTCCATCCTGCTGTCGTCTGCTTCATCTCGACAGTCTGTTGCCAGGTAGTCTTTAGCCATCCATGTCATCTCCTTCCTTCTGGGGCCCATGTCAAGGCCCTTCTATGGCCATTGTTGGGATCTTTTCTTAGAATATGCCCAGTAAGTTTCCATCTGCACTTTTGAATTTCATCACTTTAGTTCTTCATTCCTGTTCTTGCCAGTAGTTTACAATTTGTGATGTCTTTCTGCTATCTTAGGTCTCAAGAACTTCATTTGGGCATTTGGAAGATATTTATCTTTTTATGTCCAGCCCTGTCTAGCTTTTAAGCTTTTTCACTTCTGTCTTATTGTATCATGTTTGAGCTCCAAATGCTCGTCAGTAGGATGAAGTACCTCTTAGGCATCTGTTGGATTCTAGTTAAATTTGATGTAACATTTCACCTGATACAGTTTTCAATATCCTGCAATGCTTTCCTCACAGTTCATTAGATGGTGACTGGAAACAAAAAGCTGGACATGCTGCACCCTTCCTTGACACTGGTTCTGTTGTTAAATCACCTTTACTTCTCCTTGTGTCTCTCGTTCTTCAAACATTATCAGTGCACATCACCCTCACTATTTGGATAATCTTATCTGGAATCTCATATGACTTTCCTAATGGTCGAGAGACTGTATCTCTGTAGGAATTGTCAGGTACTAGTCTTGCTTTAGGCCTGATCACTTGCTGCTGTATTGATTGTGTTTGAGGGATTTTATTCCTAACCTTTGGCTAAGAAAGATCATGACTGATGTTGGATTTTGCTTGTATGTGATGGATATTCCCAGTTGCTCTATGAGCTTACTTATGAATTTTCTTATGAGTACGCTTAGCACAGACTCATGTTTTGTCCATAAAGAGTTTTGGTTCCACTCTTCCACACAGCTGCAAAGAAATGTTATGAGACACATTTAGTTTTTAAGTATTTTAGTATTTAGTATTATTTAGTCAAAAGCATACTTGTTCTGTTGAAAATGCCATGCTGTCATTAGTTTTGTGTCAGTTCTGCATTGACCCCCTCCCTCCCCAGATGTACGTCCTGACCAGTTTGAATGTAAATAAGATTTAAATTCACTGAACACAGACCATCTGTAACCTTTTTTTTTCTAGTTATCTATACACGCAGTGTAGCTCAGATAGTCACCCAGTTGGTTAGAATATATAATACAGAGATATTAATTATTTTTCCACAACAATGTACTTTTGAGAAAACATAAGAAAACTGATGCCCGATTGAAAATGAAATCGAGTTGTAATTAACTGAATTATAAATGGATTACAACGAATTGAGTGTCATTGGAATAGAACTTAATAATAATAAGACAGAATTGGACATCTCACTGGAATGCACTAAAGCCGTTTACTTTTTTCTGAGAAGTGCCTGGAGATTTCTTGTTGTGAGTTGGTGCTGCACAAATAAATGGAATCAATTAAATTGATGTGTTGTGTTCTGAGCTTTAATTGTGAAATTTAAGTGTAAAATAAATCAGTACATCCAAGATGGCAGTAATACTAACTTAAACTGAAGGGTCCAGATAGTGGTGGAAAAAAAAACAAAAACAAACAACAAAAAAAAACAACAAAAATGATGATCTTCCACTCTTTGTCAGTTCTCAGTTGTCAGTAGTGGCTTTCTCCAGTTATCCCCCAGGGCCTGCTGCTGTCCAGGTGTGCGTGTTGTTTACAGTGTGAAGCCCTATTAGAGCCATTGCCTGGTCTGGTGCTCTCCACGCAGCACTGAGCAAAATTGACAGACCAGTCTGGCTCCTTAATTAAACCTCTTCTCTCCTCCTAACACCAACTAATGATCAATAAAAGAGAAAGGTAAGGGAGAAGCAACAAGGGGAGCCGGTAACAATGATGGACTCCAAGTACAGAGCGATGATGAAGTAGGAAAAAGCCAAAGTTGAAAAAGTTGTAGAATGAGTTTATGTGGGTACGTGGGGAGTCAAAGGTAATGATTGCCCTGGAGCTCTCCATGATACCTCTCTGGATTTTAGCCCTGGAGCAGCACAGTTAACCAGCTTAACACTGCATAAACGGCATGCCACATAACAGTGCAATAAACAAGTTTCCATAAGAGTGCGAGGTTGTGAATGAGCTCAGCTGCTGGTGCCCTCTCTCGTCACAGCGCAGTATGACTGCAGGGGCTGAGTGAGTCACTTTGACACACATGGTTACACTCTAAACACTAAGTTTGGAGCTGTGCTACTCCTTGTGGGCCAACATCACAATAAAGGCATTTGCATTCTGACCTAATTAGAAACTAAAGCCCAGCACAAGCAGCAATTTGGCCCTAAATGACTCCCTTAGCCAACCGAGTCATTATACAGACCATTTTCAAATCAGTACATATTGTTTTTAAAGCCCCTGAGGGCCCACTTTCCAAAAAAAAAATGAAAAGAAAAGAGATCGTCCAGTGTTTTTTAAATGTGACAAAGCAGGTATCTTTATGTCTCTAGCAGCTGGTACAGCATGCCTTAGCCTGTTCTTACATTTGTACACAAAATGCATCGTTTTCATTTGTAGCGTGAAAGACAAGTGTTCACATCAAGCATGAAATTAGAGCACTGAGGCAATTAACACACAGGAGGCCAAGCTCTCACGCTGGAGTCCAAAATGTCTGTAATGTATATTTTATAATCCTGTTTTGTTCAGGGATCACCACCCACTCAGCAGCTACTGCCACGTCGAGGGGCCCACTGAGCGACAAGACATCAGGGCTCCTTTTAAACAGATGCACACAATAAGTGCAACCCGACACAATCTTTACCCAAAACCTGCTCCAGCTTTTACAGCCCTCCGTAAATGACTATTTTTACCTGAAAACTACCAGAGGGATTTTTTATTTTGTCAGAATAACTCTGACAATAAGAAGAAAATTAAAGCTTGTATCTACTGCTCCAATCAATATTATCTCCTACTCGTACATTAACTACATCTTACTAATCCAAGGTTTAAGTTACAAAATGGTACAAGAGTTAAACCAATGTCTATATTTAGCCCCCATTTCAAACTTTTGAATTTATCTTCATGTATCTCAGAGTTCATGAACTGGGTCCGACCTGGGTTTTTTTTGCATGTGTTGTTTGAGCCATTTGTGGCCTAAATGTCGTATACTCATTTTTCTATTTTCTATTTTTTTACATTTAATACGACAAGTCTTGTGAGGGCCGTGCGTGGCCCAACTACCCAAAGTAACTGAAGATTTGAGTCATGTCTGGTGGATATATGGCCGAGCTTAAGAAGTTCGTTTGAAACCAAACGTGATTAGGTGATTAAATGATATGACTAGTTTTAGAAAAACGATAGCAGCTTAGTTACAAATATGCAACTTTAACATGATGGCACATTGTTTCACTACTTTTAACTGGCACTGAATCGAGCAAGAACATTGGCAATGACTAGAAGCTGCTGGACACTATTGTTCTGCACAACGAACCCTCCAGAGTAGTTGTGATATTTCAATACAGCTGAATGATCAGCCGCAGACTGACAACAGAATGTCATCCTAAAAAGTCAATGATATTAGAAGGACACACATCCTATGTACATCCTCATTGCTGTAATATATTTTGGACACATCACCTGCCTGTAAGAAAGCTTCCAGAGAACCTTTTTATTCTGCACTGAAAGGATTTTCATATGAACCGGCCTTATGTTCACTGTTAGAATGAAGGTTTTTGTCTCCTCTCTTCCGGTCGGCATAATTTCACGCGACCCTGTGAGACAGTTTCTTTCTTTTTCAGTGGAGCACAATTCATTTCAAATGTCTCAGGAAGTAGCTGCTGAGTAGAAAATATCATAGTGTTTTCAATTACTCTGATGTTGTGCAGGTGTGCACAGAGGTCGCCCTTGAAATGCCTGGGAACGCATTGTTCGAGGTTTATGAAGCGCCGGTAAAAGCACACTTTAATCCGTGTAACGAGAGCAGAAGGTTTTGTCAGCCATAAGGAAGGACACTTGGAAATAACATGTTAAATACACATGATGCCAAAATAATGTTACCAGCTTTATCAGTAAGTTAAATAGGATGAGCAACACAATATGATAACTAAATTGCAGCACAAGCTGAAGGCTTGTTTTTACGTTAATCCTCAGGGAGTTGGAAATTCATATCCACCAGACTTAACTTCTGCTCTCTTTTGAATTAGCAGTGAGAAGTAAAGTAGTTAATCTTTCTCCAGTAAGACCATCTTTGTGGTTTTAGATCCTCCCAGTGACCTTAAATGACACGGGCAAAGGACGTATATTTGAAATCCTTCCTATGAAAGCCTTACTTCAAAGCTGAGGAAAAAAAAAACCTGTCAGCTATGAAGTTCATCAAACACACCACCAATCACCTGTGCTGCTGCGGCTACTGTTACCCAACGTGCCCTTCACGGTTGGGTATGTGTCATCCATCTTTTCTGATTCAGCAGCAGGCCTGAATGATGTAGTCAATGAATGCCAATAGCCTCAGCGCTGCACTCCATTCCCCATTACACTCCGAAACAGGGAAGGGAGACAACCCTCATTACCAAAGCTGGGGCAGCAGAGAGCCAGGCTAGGTAGGAAGTGCGTTGGCAGATGGCCATGCACTCCTGATCGTGACTACACTGGCAATGGCGTCCATTCACAATAAGAAGCAGGGGAGGCTCCCTGTCTCATGTGTATCTCCTGGAGCAGAAGGCCAGTCGGAGTTCTCTCTGGGTCAGAATGACCAAACTTCTTCTCCTGGTCTCAGAAGAGGATGCACTGACTTTCCAAAGTACTTAAAACCTTATTTCTGCCCCTTGTCTTTTGAAATAAAAGTCATTAAAAAAAATAAATAAATAAATAAAAAAAAAAAAAAAAAAAAAAAAAAAAAAAATATATATATATATATATATATATATATATATATATATATATATATATGTATAAATGGCAGCCCTCTGCTCTTTATGCAACAAATGATTGGTTTAAAGCAGACCATTTTGGTGTGTTTCGACAAACTGACAAACAAAGATTATTATATTATTTTCTGTATGAAGCCTCTCATGTTTTAAACTTGCCACTACTAATTTTACAACATATTTCACCCACAAGCGCCCGGGTCATGTCGAACCATTTCCTCCTACTCCACTCTGATCTGGGTCTCAGAACCATGAACATGACATATTTTCCGAGCCAGGCCATTCCACACAAAAGGACCAGCTTGTGTTATGAGTTTTTGAGTTGGTAATCCCTTTAAATACCCAAATTGATGTTCTCAAGCACAGAGAAAATTCTTTCTTTCTTTCTTTTTTTTTCAGCAGTATGAGCCCTTAAGGGCTCATACTGCCCATCTCAAAACTAATACAGCCATATTTTACGTGTCAATATAATGAAAAATGCAATTACCTGTATAGACACAGGACGGCAACAACCAGGATCAATACAGTCTGTCACTTAAAGGATGGAGAATGTGCTCCTTTATCAGTGCAAAGAAGTTTTACGGAAAAGAATAAAAACAAACCACAGAGCCTAACCCATCCCAAATTTTGGCTTATTTTTAAGGACTAAACAATTTTATTAATAATATTCTGTCTCTCAGGACTGTTGAGGGTGATATTCTTCCTCAGTCTGCACGTGTTTTTGCACTTCTTGTCCAGATCCAGCAATAGGAAGGGCTACGTAGCTGATGTGGCCCAAACGTCAGCTTCCAGGGAAGACTTTAGTTATTGTTTTGGCCATGTCTGGTGGATGTGTGGCTGAGCTCAGGTGCAGTGACCAAGAACCAACGCTTCCATCCAGACGGGCCATAAAAAAAACTGCACACGTGGGCCACACACTCTTGTCTGGAAATCAAATCACATTTCTTGAAGTAGTGACAGCTCACCTCATGAACAAGCAACTAGTGAAATTTTCATGCATGTTGGTTTACATGTTCAAAAACAGCCTAGTTTAATTCTTCTGCAAGCCGCAGTTTATAGACCAGTGTTATAAAATGCTTTTGCGTTCCCGTTTATTTTTTAGGAGGACATTAAAAATGATCTCTAACTACTGAGGTGTAGATTTGTATTCTAATAACCTGCTATGACCTCTCATACATGTACAGAACATAACAGACAGTTATTGTTTCAGCCATCTGCTTCTGGGAGACAAATATTGCTTTTCAAGAGCCATCCAAGGACATTTCAGTGAGTGAAACAGTTACTCTACAAATGAGCTCACACAGGCTTTCTCTGTCTCTCCTGTACACAACACCGTGCAATACTACAGCCTTTTGTCACTTCTGAACTGACCCCACACGCGTGGAATAAGTAGTATCTGAGAATTGGCTCAGAAAAGGACTTAGCGCCGCCTCAGTAGAATATTTTGTTGACCAACCCGATGAGTCAACGCTCAGATTTGTGTAACTCTCAATGAGACTCCTGCAGATGTAGACAGGTATTTTGGACCACTCCTCATGAACAAACTGCTCCAGCTGTCTCAGGTTTGAAGGGTTTCTTTTCCATTTTTGCATGTTTCAGCTCTTTCTACAGGCCTTTGATAGGATTTGAAATCGCAAAACTATCAGGAAACTGATACCTGTACAAGCAGTACATGAGTTATTATTACGTTTGTCAGCTTCAGGTTATTTCAGTGATAATCATGGATATTTCTTTCTTTAATAGAAGGGTAGTCATGGACAGAAATTTAGCGTCAGTAAGTAAAAATGAGCCAGGTGATCTGCTTCACTGTTTATCCTTAACCTAAATCTTGGAGGATTTTTTTTTTCTTTTTAATAGATGTTATGCTGCGTTTTGCATCTGAATATGAGCGTCCCTCAAATTTATTGGTCAAAGCAGGTCAATTTTGAACTATGAGTTGTGATATTTACACTAATGTTCAAAGCGAATGTGTTTTAGTTTCTTGTTCTTATATCAGACTACGTTTGGCTGGCATTGTTAATAGTTTCAAAAGCTGCCTGTGTGAGAAGCCCTTAGAGACACAGGCAGATTATACGTCTGGTGAAATCGCCTATCTGTGTTATTCATGATTTCACAGTTTTCTCATTTCATTTATTTGCAAACAGTAGCTTATTTTCTGGTTTAAAATGTTAATTACAACAGAGGAATATGGAATAATTAACAATGAGCACATATCTAATATCCTTGGGACTGCAGATTTTCATTTTTGCACTTTTAATAAAGTCTTAGACCGTCATGACCGTGTGTCATGACCCAGCTTGGGACCCATGACAAAAAAAAAGGGATATGCAGATTGAAGGCCAATAACAATTTACTTATTAAGACTAATGACACTAAAGTAAAACTAACAAATAAAACAGTGAGATTCGACAACCAGTATGATCAGTGCTGAAGAGGCTCATGTGTGGATGAATGAAAAGCACTGATGAATATGTTGTTTAGACCTAAACTAAGACAAATATGCACCTGGAGAGGTTTATAGACGAGGAAACATCAGACCTAACTGCTTCAGTTACTCAAATGCCCTGATCTTGGTATGTTTGTTTGAGCCTTGCTCTCTTATCCTGTTTTATTTTAAGTTGTGGGACACTACTGCCCTTTTGCTTTTGGACATTTGTTTTGTCTAGCTCGATTTCCTGATTTATTTTGTTTTTTTTCCCAGCATGTCTCTTTGCGTGTTGATCTCCTCTGTTAGGGAGCTTTAACACCCACAGACTTTAGTCCGCTTGAAGCAACATTAATTTCTCTGTTTGGCGCAGTGTGTTTTGTTGAGGTGTAAACACTGTAATCATACTTGGGTGTGGAGCAAAACAATTGGAAAATTAGGTGGTCTCAGTTTGAATCAAGAAGCTGGTGTTGCTCTTCAGGCGAGAACACAAACTGAACCAAAATAGGACCAAAAGCATGGAATCGCATCTTCTAGATCACTAAATTAGTAGTAGGCTTTTGTGTCTGTGGGGTTAACACTGACCTCAATCACACATGTTCTGCATGATTAATGCATGCAAAATCATGTGCTGTTTTCTTATTGCATCTCAGGTGACCTGAATACATTTAAATGTTCCTCTTTAGCTGTAAGAGTGATGAATCAAGCAACATAAAGTATCACTAACACAGTATAAATCCATGTAGGTTTGTCACATCTCATAAGAGAACCAGTACATTCCACAATGTCAGATGAACTGTGTACTGAGCATCGTCTTTTCGCTTTAAAAGTTTTGACTGACTAATAGGCAATGAGGACGGTTCTGTGTGATGCATTTAGGTATGATTGGATTTTGAGAAAAAGGAACCAAACCACGCTGAAAATGCTGCATGCAAACAAACTGATCAATTCTACTCAACTAACTGTATTTGTAGAACCTCACTTCACAGTAACAGCCATCGCAAGACACTTTAAACAAACAACAAGTTCAAACACAGTCAAATCAAGTGGAATCCAGTTCAGTCCAGTTATATTCCCATTCAATCTGATCCCAGTAGAGTTCAGATTTAAAATTCATATAACACCAATTCATTTGAGTACATAAAAATGCATTTATCACTGTTCCAAGAGGCAACAGTTATAATAACAATAACAGAAAATGTACGGGGTCATTTAAAATAACAAAACAAACACAAAAAAAAACCTCCAGCAGCAGCCGATTCAGAGAAGTCGGCCTTCTGCCGTTAACCATCTACAGATTCACGCCAGCGAAAGGGGAAATGTACCCAGTGTAATTATTAATGTATACAAAATGTAACTGCTCCTGTAACATGATGTTGTCATTTGACAACACAGTAGCGCAATTCAGAATTTAAAAGTTGTGAGAGACCAGTGCAAGTCAAAGAAGCTGCAAAGTCAGTGGTGCTGCTATCACATTTTCTGAGCTCTTCTCCAGCGAGCGGACTCTCTCTTTTCATAACGGTGTGATGACATATGTGGAAGGAGCAATCGTGCTCTAGTGCAACTGAGACTGGCGTAATGTGACAGCAGGCCAGTGACACAACTGGGAGGGACGTTCAGTCAAGCCTGGTGTCCGGTGGTTTGAGTGCACCCTGAAACACACCATCCCTGACTGTTAGGAAAGGCATAATGATGCTCATTTAAAACCTTCACAAACTGTTTTATAAACTCTTTCTTTTAAACAAGCAGTAGTTATGTACTTCTCTGATCTTTTGGGGTTAATATTTCACTCTGGAAACGTTATTCAACTGACTTTGTTTGAAATGTGCAATAAAAATAATAGCTGGCTTGATATTATGAGGTTATAAATTCAATTTGTTGCCTAAAATAACAAAAAGTGCAGAACTTAATGGAATGAGCATCTTTTAGTTGTCAAGCACGGTGGTGGATCTATCATACTTTGGTCATATGTTGAATCCAGCGGCATCCGAAAGTTATAGTTATATACCCACAAATTATAGAGGTAAATGTCACATCTTCTTTGTAAAGAAACAGAAGATGAAACGAGATTTGCTTCTGCATCTTTAAAATGATACAAAGCAAAACCTTTTGCTTCTGTTCTGACTCTCAATGTAAATGTTAATGAAAATATACAATAGATGATAGTATTTAAAGTGGCCGAAGAAAGTCACAGGTGTGGGAGACCACCACTGAAAGACTAAGAGTTGGGATTATAAAAAGGTTTACAAGCTTCACATTTTGCTCTTTAATGCGCTTTAATATTGCGATAGGATTACCAGATTCCCCCTTAATGGGCTTCTGCAAGAAAGTCTCCTTTACAGATGTCTTTAATTAAGAAATCCAACATTAGCAGCTATCCGCAAAACCTGATTTTGTTAGTTTTGAAAGTAACACAAAAACCATTTGTTCCTGTATGTTTGTTATTATGACTTTTGTCGCATTGACCATATGAGAGCAGCGTTTCACATGATGAGAACAGAAGTGAAACTAAAGTGTCTCACCGCACAATCTCAGCACGCACACTGTGAATTTTAGCCGTATGGTTTTTTTATTTTGCCACTCATTCCCAGCTCTCCTTTTCAACACTGGAAATATGAGAGAAGATAGGATTTACCCAAGCATTTCTGAATTCATAAGCGCTTGCTGGCAGCGAGGGCTACTCCACCCAGAGCAAAACCGCAGAAATATAAGATTGTATTCCACTGTGGCGTGTACGCAGGAGGAGAACTCCAGCAGAGAGCAAATTCTTAATCATATTTTGGGGAAGCCTGAAGTCGTTTTGTCCTGCACCACTTTTCATAACTTCTACTTTTGTTATTTGACAGTAACACTGCCGTGTTACTGTCGAGATGACTGGCTATGGTTGAGTATCGCTGCAACCAAGTGCGTGGCAGCTGCGGACGGCTACGGCACCCCAGTAGACGGTGCGATGGTACAGCACAGGGTTTACACACACAGAGGCTCAGCGTAGTCATCCACGCCTCCACCTAACGCCACTCACATCACCTTGAGCACTCACCTTTTACAGCCACACTTGCTTCCAGAGCAGGGATAAAGCTTGAGAGCACAGCCACGATAAAAGCTTTTTTATGTCATATCTTAGGCTTGAAGTGTATTAAAATATACGCTTCTTGATGAGAAGAAAATATACATTTTTTTTTTTTACTGTGCATGTTGACTAAAAAGATGTCTTTGGAAGTGATGGAGCCTGACTGCAAAAGCTTTTAGCGTGAAAATAGCAACATTAGAACAATAGTACCTCAGAGTGCTCAAAATGCCTTCAACACACACGCATAGAGAAACTTAGTCCATTTGAAATGTCAGTGCAGCCTGAAAAAGAGCAGAAATAAGCAAAGTGCATCTTATATGCGGGTGCAATCCTTTCCTCAAATACCTTCTGGCTATTAAAAGCAAACAGGCATGACTTTTTCCCCTGCCAAAATTCTACACAGATTATGATCGCAACCTGATAAGTGGAGGATTTAATGCGCACTAGCTTTTCTCCTAAACAGAATATTAATGTAGGCTGTCATCCATGAGAATGACTCGTTTACAAGCATGCAGAAGAAGCTGAAGACTCATACCAGGATGAGGTTTGTCGCCCTGCTCGCTTGATAACAAGCACTCAAGTGTATTTACAAGGCAGAGCGACCGAGATAAGTGTGCGGCATAATGACACTAAGCAGGTCAGGAACGTCTCTGGCACTCAGTGTGCTGTTGCTCATCTTCCTCCTATGGTTATCCTTCTTTCTGTCAGCAAGCTGATGCGGACTGATGCCGCACAGAGCTGTCATGGGTTGCAGCTGCAAAGCATGCTGCCATTGCTTATTTTTGACTTGTGAAATTTGTTTTTCTCTCAGCTTGCATCAAACTTGTGCACTTAGAGCTGAGGTCCTGGCCTGCTGGTGCACTGCGGATGCAGAAAAACACCACGCTGTTTGCTTCCTGCTTCAGCATTAGGCACAAAAGCATTCTGACGTAACACTCAGATGGTGACGTGACGCTGCACACAGACTCCAATCTCAAAGTGTGCAGGAGTCAATAGATAGGTGTGAGGTGAGACGCAAATGGGCGTCGAAGCCCTTACTCTCCAGCTCAAAGGTTGACACTCGAGTTAGAAAACAGTACTCAGAGGAGAGGGACAGTGTGTGCAGAATAACAGAAAAGAGTCAGTTTTAGGGTACAACTTCATATAAAACCCAATTAATGTGTTAAAAGAACCTGGATATCTTCTTACTTCACTCTGCCATTTAATGCTAAGTGGCCTCGCTCCAATCAAGTCAACCTGCAAGCTTCCCCTGCAGTGTTTCACGCCTCACATTATGACACATATAATCAGGCTGGCTGTTTGCTCTACTTTGTTCAGCACAAATTGCTGCATCGATGGTTGCTGCAAGGCACAGATGGGACATGGACAGTTTTTCATCGGCTGTTCCGTACCACAGAGTCCGACACATCTGGTATGCAGCGAGAGGCATCTTTGCACTAATTTGTTTGTCACTATATATTGAAGGGACTATCTGTCTTCCTGCCATGCTTTGGTTGCAGCATGATGTTTGAAGAACATGGCTAGTCATAAGTTTCGGGCGGCGTGGCTGGTTGGCCGCTCGGGACCGGCACATCCTGCACATGCGCACGCACACACACACACACACACACACACACACACACACACACACACACACACACACACACACACACACACACACACACACACACACACACACACACACAAGCCATTTGACTGGTAGAAGAGGGAGGGGCGATGGGGCGAGTGCAGGGAGTCTGTAAATTCACTTTAAAACAACTCCTCAACATGCAGTAGCTACAGACTAAGTCCATTTTTGCTTTTATATTGAAATTGTACAAAAGCATGATAATTAAAAAAAAAAGAGTTAAAAATAGGGTGATTTAAAAGGTCAATCGCAAGAGTTCGCATGACTAAGGTGCCTGATTGATAATTGACTGTTTGCTTAGTTAAACGCTGTTATGTCTAAAAAGCTTGTACAACAGATCACATGAACCTGTGGAGGCTGTGGGTAAACGGTTTTAGAAGAGATCTGAACCATGTATGAGGAAAGGTTCAGTTCGTCCTTTCACATGTGTAATTCTGTCAAGAAGAAGACGTGGTTAGATATTATAACGCCACGACTACAATAATATTCTCCTGTGAACTCAAAGCCATCAGGTAAACTCGTTATTTCACCAATGCAGCTCAGGATGCAGTGGTTGGAAGCTTTCTGCTTGTGACCCCCCCCAGTGAAACATGTGGTGGGAGTACAATCGCTGCAAAGCCGCTGCAAAATCGGTCCACACCCTCCTGGTGGGACTAAGCTGCAAAGAGTGATTTCTGCAATCACCACAATGATTTCATTACTGACTCGTGTTTCTTTGTTACGCAGTGCCACCTGATATTTTGGCATCTTTCCCCAAGCACAGAGATTTCTCCAGATTCTCAAAAACGTATATTGATTTTAAGGGCTGTAAATACTGACATATTAAAAGTCTTTGCAATTTTACATTCTTCCACAGTTTGTAGACACACTCTTCTGTGGATTGGTGAACCTATTGAACTTTATTTCCTCGCCTCTCCATGTCAATCTTTTTCTTATCCAATCATGTCAATGACAGTAAAATCTGATAAACCCAATTAGTGAAGATGTTCCTCAGTGTTTCTTTTTAGTAACGCTTATTTCTCCATGTCTCAACTTTTTTGAGGTGCCATAAAATTTAAAATAGATCTTGTGTTTTATGTGTGTGTGTTTTTTAAATTTACATGTAGGCAACATCCCAACTTATTTGGAAATGTGGTTGCAGTAAAGCATTGTTTTCTAAATGAGAAGATTAAGTAGTTTTACTACCTAGAACGTACAAGAAAAAAAAGAAAACAAATTACAAGAAGTTTCAGAATTCCAAGTTTATTGGCTAGTCATAAACACTGCAACACAAAACATAGAGGGGTATGAAAAGCTGCCACACCCATCTCACCCATGGTGTACAAACCACCAGAACACCACCCGCGGGAATGAGCGAAAATGATTAACAGGGCGATCAAACAACAACAGAAACAGCAAAACTGCACTTATAACCTTCGACTCAGACAAGGAAAAGTCCTGGGGAACACGGCATCGCACAGGTCCTCAAAACAAAGTCACAAAACCTTCAGGATATTCCATATCTGAGAAATATCAATAATACACGTACGTACGGTAAAAAAGGAAAAAGGTTTGGCTTTTTTATTGCTTGTGTTTTCCCATTCCCAAAGTCACAATTTCCTTTTTCACTTTGCTAAAATAAGTGTAAAGAAAGCTGGAAATGACTTGAGCATGCAGAGCAGGAAAATATGATTTCCCGGTAATTCAAAGGAGTGAATTTACGAAGTCTGAAATGCAAGTTTTTATCAGCTCGCACAATCAAGAGAGACAGTATGTTCCGTACAAGGAGAAAGCTTGCAAGATTATTCACATTCATTATCGAAGACACACATCAAATAATGGAGGCAAAAATGATGTAGAGATTACTCAAGTACTGCAGAAGTGCACACTGTTTTCAACGCTTTGAGGTCCCAAATCCTGTGGACTTTTCCCTTTTCCTTCCACCACATGACTCGTGTGTTGACTTAAAGCACGGCGCGATGTGCTGCGGGTTTAATGACAACTTGTTAAAAAAAACTGTGGCACTGAAGACAACAAGACCAGATATATTTAGTTCTTATACTGTCACCAGCTCCAGAGATGTATGCTGCTGAATAATAAAGCTGCATAATGTGGGCATGTAAAAAAGCTAAAAGGTTTTTGCTGTTTTTCTTTGATTTGGTGCCATGAAAGCTGATAGCATGCCTTGTGTCACCATGAAACATCCGCTGAAGTGCTCTCTGTCCCCATATAGTGAGCCAAGCATGTTGAGAATCAAGATGAATTTAAAGCTACAATTCCCTCTGAAAGACTGGCAGTGATATCCCCCTGACCTGAAACACACCTGAACGTCACATTGGTAGGACTTGAAGGTCAGTTCCTGAGGGTGCCAAGCTGGGACCTGGGGAGATGTTTCTATAACTACACGTCCATCGCGGCCAGGTCCTTCTTGTTCATTCATGTACTTAATAAGTCCATCAATACCATTTCCCTATATCAGTGCTTAATGATTTAAGTCTATAAAGTGTTAGCTTGAAAAATGTATTTCGCTGCTCAACGAGCCGTTAAAACCAAGAGGTTCTGCCAGATAAGACGCAGCTCATCATGAAGAAGGATTCAGAAAGTGCTTGGTTGCTGACCAGAATGGGATGATTATGAACTGGAATTGCTTTGACTGGCATATTTCAGATCTTAAACGACAAAAGAGGAACTTGTAATTGGCTCAATTATCTATAGTATCGATCTATAGTAACATAGGAGAGAATCTGAAATCTAATAAATATTCAGGGAGCTTGATAAGCTTGATAGTAAGATTGACAACTGCAATAACAGCTTAGTTTTGTAGCTGCTTCGTCTGTAACCATTAATACAGACTAACAGGATGCTCGTTTACTGGAGAGATGGACTCACCCTCACACACTAGTAGACCTTTTATAGCATGAAACAACTGACCCTACTTGGTTTTGACCTCATGTGCAAAAACAAACAAAATCTTTTTCAATTGTAAGTTCTCACTTATCAATACATGAGAATATGTCACGTCTTAAAGGTACCATATCAACTCCCAGTGCTGAAGAGCATAAGATTCTGGGTCTTCCAGCTCACAAAAAAAATTAAACATTAAACAATCTTTCCTAGTCTTTCTTTGGTGCTTTGGTGTAATTTGAAAGTATTTATTTCAAAAACACACACCACCTAGGAGAGGGAGGAGCTGAGTTGAGTGGCTGACTCCACCCCCTTAAACCGCTGGCTGCTTTGACCTGAGGTGCGGGACATGGCTGATAAAGAGCATTTTTTAACCTAAATATCTCACAGACATTTAGTAACACCTCAGAAAGCTGTATCAGCTTTGGAAAGGAAATATGCATGTTTCATAATTAGGAAAATGCAACTAATTTGTAAATGCATACAGATTAATAACAACTAGAAATGCAACAGTGAAGTGTGAAAAAGTGGCCCCTCATGATTCTAGGCTGTATAGTCACATTTAGACATAACTTGAAGTAATTGTTTTGTGTATGAGGTTACCAGTCATTGTAGAGGAATTTTAGCCAACTCACTCACTGAGGTGGAGCACTGTTAAATACTGGCAGTAGCACTTCATTTGGGTGGAGGTCTGGACTTGAGTTTTTTACTCTTGTTTTCTTTTTTTTCAGCTATTTGCTTGTAGGTTTTATGCTTGGGATCATTGTCATGTTTGACCCAGTTTCAGCTCTCAGACAGATGGCCTCTTGCATACACAGGAGCTCATGTTAACTCACTGACTGCCGGGTCCCGTGGTTGCAAAAAAGCCCATATAATCACCCCTCCACCACTGTGCTTGAGTGTTTGTGCTGACATGCTGCATTCAGCGTCAACTTCAATATTTAACGTACGACAGGACCACAATGTGATTTATCTTCACACTCATCCATCAAACTCCTGTCACCACGCCAGAATGTCCCATCACCGGAAGGCTGAAGGGTTCTGAGTTTTCCTTTAATCTATTATGCATCTGTGGCATCAAACTGAAATTATATTGAGACATCTTAAGCAGCAATCACATCATATTTAAGTTAAAGACAAAAGAGGAGCTCATTAAGCCAAACACAGAGGCAAACGTCACACGAAACATAAAAAGTGACTATTATTCTGAGGGGGCTTCATAATCCAAACTACTTTAAATCCCTTTCATTCCCTCAGCCCCCCCATCACCTTCTACAAATCTCAAATCCATAAGCCAGCACTACTTTCCCTCCTCGGTCTTGGCTCAATGAATGATGAGTAATAGGAGAGTGAGGTCATTACCGAGCTGTGAAAGTTTGAATCGGCACACCGGAGGCTTCATTTGTGCTGCATTCACGACTCCTTTTGACTTTGAAGTGTGCAGCACACCTGACTCACGGTGGGGAGACGGGTGTTTCTGCTCATTTTTCGCTGCATCTTTTCGATCTATTTAGAGAAGGACCTCCACAATACCTCCCTAAATGCTGGATGGGAGCAGCAGTGAAATGTGGTGAGATTTCTTTGCGAAAAAATGTATTTGACTCAAATATTTCATTTCAAGCTTGACTTCTATGACATCTGACCTTGATGATCTCATTCTTTTTGGTTTTCTTTGAATTAGCTGACTATATCAAAACTGAATGACAAATATTTTCAAATGAATAACCTGCTTCTAATATGAAGTACAGCAAAATGTAACAAAGCATCCAGCAGTGAAAGAGACATATTTACTCAGCAGTGGTGGAAAAACAAAGAAGGCCCAAAGGCAGGACGGATTTTGGGCTTCAAACCAGTTGCTGAGCAGAAACATAAAATCATAAACTGATTTTAAAGCTAAAACTGTTGCATATTTGCTAAATATGGTTCTAGGTTCAAGTCTTTAAATTGTCCCCACTCCTGTCCCCTGGAGAATAATACTCACAGGGATGCAACATTCCTCACTAAATGAATAATCATGAATAAATAAAGTGAATAAAGCAAGTGCAGTGTCTTGATGCTGAAACGTGCTATACAAATACACTTGCCTTGCCTTTGCCTAATCAAATAAAAAAAAAAACAACTCGTATTTTCAAACCGATGGTGGTTTTAACGAAATATGTGTACCCTAACGCTGAGCTCCTTCAGTCTTGAAAGTCGACTTTTACGTTCAGTTCAGGTCTCTTTAGCTGACACTTTTTCATGTGCTCATCTTCTACCCCTGCAGATGTCACTTATTAGTTCTTGAGGGACAAACCTCCAGCAGAGCTCCATAACACCACCAGTTGCTATAGACACTGACGCAACTCCAGATGCTTTATGAAGATACCACAATGTTATCACTGTTCTTAGTAGTGTTATCGCGTGCAGGAAGTCATTAAACCTGTAGCGCCGGGTGTCATCTCATACTTTCTTCCCAACGTTTCCGCTCTGAACTGCGCAGTGGTTTCACTTGTTTTAATCTCAAGTGGATAGATGCTGTATTTTTAAATGGAGGATGTTAATATCTATCATTTTGTCATTTTGTGCAACAAAGAGAAAAAAAAACATTCAAACAAAGAAAAGTAAGAACTATATAAGTTCTCAACAGAGTAAATAATCATCGCCATGAAAAGCATAACCTTTAGGTTTTTGATGTATGACCCAAAACAGAAAGATCATGAAATGGAGGCGGAGCTTGGTATTGTTTTAGTGGGTGGAAACAAATGGAGTTTGGTTACAAAGCAAAGCTGTTGATAACAGTGTTTGTACCTGATTCTCTCTGACAGCAGTAGCAGGCTTCGTCTGTTTAAATGCACGCATGCACACGCACACTGGAGGGAGGAGAGCGCGGTTTCCTTGCGGCCAGTGCTGCAGGTGTTTGTTAATGCAACCGTCCTGCTGTTCACACTCTGCAGCCTTTGATTAACTCCCCTGAACACTGATTGTCCAATCACTGGCTCTTATTAATTGTCCTGCAACCGTAATAATCTGTGGTGTTTACATAAATGTTTGCTATTTTTATACATTTCATTCTCTTCTAACACTTTCAGGATTTAACTATCAATCATAGGTTTATATTTCGATCAGTTCCCCAAAAAAATATGTGACTGAATTTTAAGAATCTTTTTTACAAATGCATCACTATCTTTTTAATCGTATCATGGAAGCAGTTTGACCTGCACTTGATTTTGACTAAACTGTGGATGCACAGTTTATATAAATATCATGACATCAATATCGCCAAAAAAAAAGGAAATCACTCAGTCCTCAATTATTAATAAGAAGTATCTCATGAGCATAATTGTCCTCCATTATTGTTGTAGTTTGTTGTGCTGGTCTGTCCCCTCTTTTTCTCTTCTGTACATGTTTGCAGACCAGAACCTCAGGAGCTGCATGCTGACCTGCAGTCCCACCTCTGACCATCCCAGTGTTACCTCCACCTGTCTGTGTAGATGTCTCTGTTGGATACCTGCTGACATCCTGACCTGCAGTCCCTCCCTCTGACCACCTCAGTGTCTGCTGTCTACACCTGTTTATATAGTCGTCTCTGTCGTCCACCAACTAACCAGGTATCAGTCATATAAACATGGAAGTCTTAGTTCTGCTGCTGACGGATAGTTTTACTTATGTATCTGGTCTGTAGTACCTTTGTTAATGTGTCTGTGTCTCTCCTCTCTCTGTTCTTTATTATCTCTGATATTCCTTTTTCCTGTTCTACCCGGCTGGCCTTCACCAGCAGGGTCCCCCCTTATGATCCAAGTCCTGCTCCAGGTTTCTTCCCTCTTAAAGGGGAGTTTTTCTTGCCACTGTTTGGTTTAAGGTTTTTCTTCCACTAGGGGAGTTTTTAACCTGCCATTGTTTTATGTAATAATTGCTCGGGGTTCATGTTCTGGGTCTCTGGAAACCGCTTAGAAACAATTTGTATTGTAATATACCCTGGATAAATAAAACTGAATTGAATTGCTGGAGTTGAAATAACATTTATTTTTTCCAGTGCAGATTATTCACTACTGGGCTCTATGTTAGCAGTAAAGGACAAAGACATCAAGATCCGTGTTTCTCTATAAAAGTCATGTCTGAACTGAATTGCATCGTCTTTAATTAGACTTACTAGTCCTGTCTTCCGTGTAAGCTGCCTTCAGATTATTATTTTGTAAACTGGCGCCACACAGATAAAGGTCATACTGTTATCTCAATTTCCAACAACGCAGTCACACGTTTTCTTGATATTGTTCAACAATATTATTGTAGATGAAAACTGTCTAAATCACAGTTTAGATATATTAAATAAGGAAGCAAAGAAGTGGATTACACTGTAATGTGTACTGTAGTGTAAAAAAACAAAACAAAAGCACACGCGTATTATAAAGTAACTGTTTCTGTACAATGCAAAGCTTTTTACAGGATTTTTTTTTTTTTTTCTTTCCCATTAAGGTCTCCACTAGTTCAAGACACAAACTGTAACAGTTGCGTTGATGTTCACGTTCAAAGACCAGAAGAGCAGAATGACATAATTTCACATTGCTGTTGAGATGACCGACGGCCAGGGAAGATTGTTTACCTCTCCATACACAGAGAAAGTCAACATGTTTAAAGTCCTTTATTACATGTTCGCATATCTAATAACTCAGACATGGAGACGCATCGTTACTTCCTCTTCTTAAAACCAGACGCTCCTATAAAGATGGTACTTTTACATACTAGATGACCGAAGAATCGAAGGTTGTGGATGTCTCTGTGTAAACTGATTCTACCAAGAGAAAAACAATTATTACACCCAGATAACGTTGAAATTTCACTGGTAACCAAGTAAAATGAATTCTCCAAAGCACTTTATACCATATTTTCTGTTTGTCCATGTACAAACCCGCGGCACCATCAGGACTGAACCACCTGGCTGTGACAGTAGCCGACAATAATCTCTACCGCCTGTGTTATGTTGCATACCATTTACTCACGCTTGGAAAACGTTGTAATCTTTGAACCAGTAAAGCATATCTGAATGGATCTTTTAACCTTGTAGCCCCTAGACCCTCCAGGCTGTGAGAACAGCTAAAAAAAAAAAAAAAAGATCCTGAGGCTATCGCAAAGGAGACACAATAATGTTAATTAATGCTGCTAAATTAAACACCAACTACCACCAACCAAGTCTTCACCCACATGCACTTTCAAGCACCAACATTTGGCACAGATCATCTCAGCATCCATTAATATTCTAGAGAAGTCACGTAGTTTAATCGATATCCTTAAAAGTACAACCGGAATGCAAAAATGTGTATTAGGTGAGAAAAACAAACAGGAAAAAAAGTGTTTTAATTACTGTTGCTGTTAAATTTAAGAGGGTACGTTTGGTTAAAATAGCCAAATTTAGGGACATCACGTTGAATTTGAGAGTTGAGACTTGTCACTTATGTCCTTGTACTGCAACGCCGTCACCTCCCTCCGCCTGCCTCCACCCTGATCCTACTTCCGTTAGCCTCTCTACCTGGCTGCCTGTCACCCAGCATATCGGAGCTCCTATCTACCTATCAATCTGTGAGCGTGTCCGCCTGCGTGTGGCGATAAGGAGCCGCGGGTGTCTGTAGACCTGACACCAGCTGATTTATGCCGGCCTCTTTCCCTTCGGGGGGCCGATTTGAGAGAAAATCCCCAACGACTCATGCTGACTTTGTGGTGCTTGGGTGTGTATCTGTTGGCGTGGCTGTTTGCATGCGTCTGCTGTGCCAGGATCGTCTATCACAACGAAGACGACAGGCGGCCGTAACTCTCGCTGCTATATTTCAGTACCAGTTCATCACTCAAAGCTGATTAAATGTGTGAATTGTCCTTTAATGAACAACACGGAGGAAGAACTTTCATTTACAGAAGCACTCTGGCATCTCCTCCAGTCAATAGATGGTTGAAATCAATATACAATAAAAAATAAATGAGTATAAGGAATTTATTGCAAACTCAACTAAAAAGATGATGACTTGCTCTATAAAAAGATTACAGATTCATCTGGAGTTAAAAATTCATGTGAAGAAACAGCTTGAAAACTGTATCTCAGTGAGTTGAAACATCTTTTTTCATCCACATATTTAATGATTTTAACCGAGCTTTATTCATCTGCTTCAGTCTAACAACGCTTAAACTCATAAACAAGCTTAAAAATAACATTAGAATACATATACTGGTGGCAGATCGACGTTTTCACAAACCGACAGGGCTGCCATCAGCAACACTGCTTCTTTATTTTTCTTTTACAGACACAAATGCATGAAACAAAAAAGAAAAAAAAAGAGCAAGTTTTATTCCTTCCTGATATTCAGAAGTCCGGATATCGGAGAGGATGTGAAAAGAAAAGAAAATCCCAAAACTAAAGACATCCACATTGGTGAATAGTAAAAAAAAGTGACTAGAAAGAAAGCACAATACTTAGGATACTGAAGACAAGAGCTGAGGGGCATATACATACACCGACATACATCTACGGCAATGTTCATCAGGGGATGGATCAATAAGACTAGAAGAGCACTCAGCGGTCCCCCCCCCCCAACAAGGACAATGATGCGCAATAAAAGTGATCCTGAACTGCGGCACAATCTTTTTTTTTTTTTTTTTTTTTATCCCGTTGCTCCAACTGTCCACATAGTTTCAGAAAATGAGGCTTTCATGAGCCAACAACACTCACATGGCTCCAACTTAGCTTCTGTCCCTTCAGAAATATCTGCAACAGGACAAACAAATGCTGCAAAGAACAAGAAGTATGTGCAGGTTTAGGGATCTTAAACGATAAAGGCTCTTTAACGTGACACAGACTCATTTTTCAACCTAGAACTCCGAAGCAGACATAAAAATCCTTGCAAGCAAAGCAAGAACAGGTGACTGACAGCTGCTTAATGGCTGTGACGCAATACAAAGGCGCTATTAAATGTGATAAAGTAAATATGCTGACATTTGCAGGTAACAAATTCAGTTTATTCTGAGAAACTGGCAAGCATCTCTGCAGAGAGCGGTTTTTCATTCTGTCCACCTCTAAGAAGACTGGCAACCGTCTTGAATACTTGTGAATTATCTTTCTCACTAAAGAATGACAGACCCGACTTGTTTGGAAACGGACAAACGACCCTTCACAGATAGACGGCGACGACTTCATCTCTGAGTCGTGTTGACTACTCGCTCCTCCACATTTACATGAAGTACTCGGAGTTCAAGTTGAAACATCATCAGGAACCAAGAAGCTTTGAGTCAAGCCGTCAGTAAGGGTGCATTTAGTTTTTCCACACAAAGCTTCTCCATTTTGGCTTACATTTTCTTAAGTAAATCATGACATCATGTATTACATCATTGCTGTTCATCTTAGGTTGTATTTATGTCATTTTAAGCCCTAGCGAGGACCAGATATTTAAAACCTGAAGAGATGAAGGTGGGTGCACTTTCCTTTTCACATGACTGTAAATACAAATTGTTTCAAAGCCATCATTGTCACTTTAAAGATGATAGGAACATGTTTTTGCTCTCTGGATGACTGCTGACAAAACACAGCCGGGTCGAAAAAAGGCCGGTTCCGGCTGACCTGAGCTGAACTCTGGTATGTTTCTGTCATTTATCACGTAGGGACTGTCACCAAGCGGGCGTGCCCCCATTTTACAGAAGCTCCTCTCGGAAACCTGGAAGCACAGGACACCTGTGCCGAGCAACAGATGAATCCTCTTGATGCAATTATAAACTCTTTATCTGCTATTTTATGTAAAAAAAAAAAAATCTTTATATTTTTAGCTTTGGAGGCACAGAAGAGGTGGACTAGTCAAAATAAAATAACACATTTCAGCGCAGGTTTGGCTCCAGTGACACTCTGCTGCGAAAATGTACATTCAACACACCCAGAGCCTGTTTGCTGTGATAATTAAATTCTCAAAAGATGTAAGGAGACACAACACATAAATTAATCTGAGCTGCAGTAACAGACAGGATTTATGCCGCTTTGGTGGGAGCATTAACTTCCAGAACAAATAAATGAGATGTTTTTGAAATTAATTACTGTTCCACTGTGCCATTAAAGAGTATCAATTATCAGATGACTTTGAAATACACACTTGGCTCTTTTGATGTGTGAGCGATGACAGACTAAATCATCTTTCCTGCCACTGCAGATTTGGTTGAACAGAGGAGGAGAAAAGAACAATATCCATAAAGGAATAACTGAAAACGGTATTATATGACACGCCGACAGTTTCTATGTTACATCGCATCCATTCATTTGAAAGTTATGGCCATTGTGTTAAGACTTTCCTGTTTTTATTTCCCCTCCGCCATCCCTGAGTAGGTTACTAGTCAACGTTGGATGGGGCTCCCTCAGTCCGTGCTAAAAAATACAAGCTTCATTCACTTCAAATGAAGCTGCGTGCCTGTGAAAGTAGGCCAGAATTGCAGCAGATACAAGTGATTGTGTTTCACTGTCTCCTCTGTTGTAATGTAGGGCTGAATTTAATAGCCCGCCTTTTAATCCATGTCATGGAAGGCAGAAAAGGCCCATTTGACATGGGCTAACTTCCCTCTGTAATTAGAAAACCTCATTAAGTTCATTAAGTCATTTCTTGTGTTGGAGGATTTGCTTTACATGTGCCGCCAACAGACTTAGTTCCATTGCGAGCAGAAAGTAGACTAATGGAGGCTGCGCTTAGGGGATGGATTGCAGTGCAGGGAGCAATTAGGACGTTGGAAGAGCACACACAATACAAGGATACAGAGTTTTAAATGTTAAAGGTTTTAAAAGTTTGGGAAAAGACAGTGAAATGAATAAAGCTTTATATTGACTGAGCGGCCTCGAGCTATCAGTCCAGACAGGAACAATAACATATCTTGGTGCCACCTTCGGATGGGGAAAGATGTCAGTGTGACAGACTTCTGAAAGGCCCTTTGTCTTGTCTATTTATCGGAGGCCTTGAGGAAACTGGGTGGCGACTAGGGGGTTAATACCTCGTGCAGCGAGGGGAGCAGCTCAGTAACAGATGACTAGTGACACTGCCAGGGGCCCCCTGTTTTCTGTTGTTGGTGTTTTTCCTCTTTTTTTTTTTTTCCTTAGTTTTGGCTCCTGGACCAAATGATTCCAATGTGGATGTCAGTGAGAGCAGCGATTCATCATGGGCTGAATTACTTAGCAGGATGAGCGCAGAGGGCTATTCATCTCTGCAGCTGACGCCACCCCGGCCAGAGAGAGGCCGTGCTGCCAGCATCACCGCCGCTGCTGGAGCCGGAGCAAAACAAAGTCCTGGAGAACGACCCGCGCGTACGCAAATACACTCAATCACGGATGCTGGAGAAGGCACGGGCTCCCACTGAAGAGCAGGACGTTGCACTACTGTATCTACAGTTGTCAACATTGGAAGTGGGTCAAAACATTTGATCAAATTTGTCCCAAGACAAGAACAGATATTGTCCAAAACTCTGGCATAAGTGGGGTTTTGATCCACCTCAAATGTTGAATACTGTATTTGACAGGATGACAGCAAAACAGCAGAAGTTATTGAACTGGTCATCTGCTTATGAAGTCAGAACTTTAATGACATTTGCCATTTTAGTACGTTGTTTCTGGTTTCTTTATGCAGTAGTTAACAGTGAGATCTATCAAATGCAAGTAAAATTGTTCACTGTTTGAGAAAAATGTCTGTTAGTTTTATGATGGAGTGTAAAATAAGGAGACGTACTACTTAGAAAACAGACGATTATCTCTCTCGCGTGCTCTTGAGAAGCTACAGCATTTCTTTGCTCCTACAAAGTCCAACTCACAACCCCGCAATTAATATTTTTATATTATTGTAAAAAAAAGATAGATACATTACTATTATTATTATTATTTTGGGGACAATTTTACTAATATAGCACAAAGTTTCAAGTTAAGCTACCCATCTGTTGCTATATTCTTGTATAAATGGGTTATCAATCTCTTCTAAACTCTGAATAAGCATTTTTCTTTTTTTTGAATAAGCATATTTTTAACTACCTCAAGATGAAAAAGCACCAGGATATGGCAAACAAGTAAATGTGAATATGAAATTCACAAATGCAGCAAGCTACAAAAATGCAAAGACACAAACGCACACGAACACACCTAGACGCACAGTCATAAACAACCTCCTGCCAGGCTTAAACACCACCACGCGCTGATAAGACAGAGCGAGCACTTGCTACCCTGCAGGTGAAAAACAAGGCGGGCATCCATACAGTGAGCCTCACAGAGTGTGTTGCATTTACAATACACCAGCGTTGCATCAACATAAATCTGCAGTGTGTGCTCATCCAGGATATGCATGATTTAAAGCCCTGGAATGAATTTTGCAGCCTTTATACATTTTAGGGGCAATGATGGAACGAAACACATGTGCATCGTGAGAATAAAAGAGTCAGTTCAAAATTATAAATGAAGAAGCTTGAGGTAAGATTACAACTCAGTGTTGCACACTTTTACTGAGGGCCAGGACGAGACAAAGGGCACGTACTTGTCTCGTTTTGTTCCTTTGACTTGGTGGCTTTGTGTTTCTGGAGACGGTGTTAAAGGCAAAGGTGCTTTTTTTTTTTTTTTTAATTTGGCTGCACATCTAGCAAAGTCCACCACCTGGAAAACAAAGCTCCCCCCCAACATCATTTGCACTCTGCACTCCATGAGACAAATTCACACCCAAATTGGCGCTGAGCCTGTCTTGTGAACTGTGTGCTCTGTATTACAACTCCACAAAATGCTCTTCAAAGTCATAGCCAACCATCTGAAGTGCCATAACTAAATAATCAGCTATCAACTGGGAGGGAGAAACAGAAAGACAGAGAAACAGACGGCTAAAAGAGAGATTCCATCTAGAGTCTGCTTATTCTTGTGAATCGCATCAAAGGGAAAAGTAATTAAGTCGTCTGAGGATGTTATTGGAAACGAGAATTCTGTCAGTGAGGCTTTGGGCTTGTGATGCCTAAAGCTTATCGTGTGTGTGTGTGTGTGTTTGTGTGTGTGTGTGTGTGTGTTTATGCGTGTATGTGTGTGTGCGCTCTCAGAATTTCTGTGACTGACGCCGCCGTGCAGAGGAAGATGAGACCTCGGCTGTGCGTTTGTAACAGGCGCAGCCAGCCGCTCCTCATTAACCTTTTGTGCGATAAGCCTGTTTTAAGTCCATGTTTGAACAGCCTGTGTGAAGTATCTCCCACTGATATGTGGCTTGCCAGCCACCCAAACCGTCCTCCACTCCCCCTTTCACATTCAATACTTCTCTTCCGTCAACCTCTCCTAGATTACCTGAATTAAATTTCAATTTTAATCACGAGCCCTCAAATCTCCATAAATATAGCACCTGAGCCCACCTTAATTATGGAACAAGCATTCAGGGGCAGCGCACTGCCGTGGCCCGCTAACAAGGTTAAAAGGTGCAAAGTGTGTGTAATGGGAAGCAGAGGAACTCACTGAGCAATTGTTAACACCATGTTAGCTTCTCCACTTCTTTGTCTCCTGCCATGTGTTTTTTTTTCCTCTTTTCCCAGCCAGTGAAATACTCAGAGCACCTTGTTAGAGGCGCTAGGCTAGAAGTAATGTAATTTAGCTAAGTGGTGAATGTGGAGGTGCCAGATGCATTTTTTTTTTTTTTTTTTTTTTGCAGAGGATAGTGTCGGCAGCGGTGATGAAGCAGGCACACTGAGGAAAACATTGCGTGCTGTAGTCAGGCTCGGATAATTGGCACAGAGGCGGAGTCTGCTCTCGGGAGGGACTTTATCCTCTCTTGTCACCTAAAACAGCTAAAAAGTACATTTAAAAAAATTATATATATTAAACAGTGTGCCGTTTACAATCATGCAAGATTTAAGTAACGTAACCATTTAAAACCAACTTGTTCAGAGCTGGTTTAAACTTAACTTTCTAGAAACTAGTTGTTTTTTTTAACCACGTCACCACACCACTTCAAAAGACTGTTTTAGTAACCCTTCTTTGAATAATGTCAACAGAGGATCACAATTTAGTGAGACAGTTTAAATGAATGTCTTTTATTAATTAATCTTCCAGTATAAACAGACCTCTCCCTGAATGTTTTTATGCAGTGTCAGCTGTTGTCTATAAATGTTTAAAGTTTTATTCTGGTCTAAAAGCAACAACTGGTCATATTAAAACATCAAGCATAGTGTCTAAATGTGTTTACAAATGATTAGAAGAGAAGAAACAAAAGCATTACCTGCTCGTGATTTAGGTTTACTTAATATGATTTTTTAATTTTTTTTTTTAAATACTGGCCGTCAGGGCCCTGCTCAGACCTGGTGTTAATATCTGACCTGAGTGACCCAGTCACAAACGGACAGCTCGTTACTGTTCACACCTTTCATGGACATGCATCTCGAGAAGCATCTCGAGAACTTGTGAGCGGATCTCATTCCTGCCCCAGAAAAAAGAAGAAGAACACACACTTCCTGTCTGTTGGAAAAGTTGCTGTCAGTTGTTATTGGTACAGTTCCTTGATTGGTACATTAATATGACCCAGTTGTTTTGTGTGCGAGTAGATCTTCCGCCCACAGAAAACCCTTCCGTGATGTGGAGCGCCTACAAGGATGCACCTTTTAAACTGCGAACGCAATGTGGTCACGTGTGGCCCAGAGCTCTTTGGAATGTGGTTAAAGTAACCGCATGTCCATGTGTCCTCAAATGCATCCCAGGTGCACTTACACCTGTACTTAAAGCTGTCCACATGTGATTGGATGGCTTTGGACAAATTTTAAATAACAAGTCTAAATTACAAGGGGCAGCACACCGCGATGGCAGAAGTGTGAAGAACTTGCAGAACATCTGTTTTTTGGTTGCTGATAAGACTTCCACACCGATTTAAACCCCTGACCTTTGATACTCATACCAGGAGCAACGGTTGGGTTTCAGCCTTTCAGAGAAACATCACCGTTACAGAGTAATGATGAGAAACATCTTATTCCCACCTACAACCGACTCTGTTCAGCTGAGGGACTGTAAATTAAAGTCCATAATCTATTTATGGATGAGAGGATTGCTTGCAGGAATTGTGAGAAGTTTTTTTTGCCTTTTTTTTTTTTTTTTTTTTTTTTGGTGATAGGATTTCCTGACTGTGTGTGAAGCAACTTTAATTAAGCAGTGGTGCATAACAGGCATGTTACAGCCCTCCACTGTACAAAACGGTATGCCAATTAGATAATCATCTGTGAAAACATTGAACATGAAAGACAATTCTATGATAACAGCACGATTACACACAAATGCAGCATCACAGTAATTATGCTGCCATTTATTTTATGCAAAACCTGAATTGAATTAATTTTTTTTAATCATTGCACAAAAAAAACTTCCCTTGCCCACATCGAATATAAAACAGACTTTAGAAAATAACTTTCTGATTAGTGTATTGTTTTAAAAATGAATAAATTGAATCAGGGAAACTACTAGAAAGGCACAATTTGCACAGATCTCCTCTTAACAGCTGGCCAGCCAACACTGCATAGCCGCCTTATTTGTTTACACAGTCGCTTGATTTTGATCACTGGTCTGCTCAGATTCCAGATGTCTCGCCCACATGTGTGTCTGCCATTTTTCGCGTGTCACATATGCTTGGTAACCATCCACTACACCTCTGGTTTTAAAAGAAATCCAAAAAAAACAGCCTGGAAAGCCGGAAGGTACATGTGAAAATGTATTATTTTAATGCCTTTTAACACACATGGAGATTGGAGAATAAATGTGTTTGCAGCAGCAGCAGTATGCACTAAGTGTACGTGGGCGTGCACGCATTGTTTTGAGTGTGAGCTGTCAGAAAGAAGTGGTGGTGGGGGGGGAGACCGGGGAGCATCTGTTTTCCCTCCCATGTCCCTGATTTAACATATGGCTAACCTTTTGGAGATAGGGCTGCTGTTTACTTTTCTGCATTAAACTCCCAAATAATTACCCAAAACCTGTCACACACGAGGCTGTTGGAAAAGAAACAGAAATAATTTCATACCATTTGTGTAAAAAATAAATGATTAGCAGAAGAAAATATAGGATCTATTTCCAACTGACTGCTAAGTTGAGGCAACCAGTAAGTGAGTTTAGTTTGCAGTTTTCGACCGACCACTGGGTCGATGTCAGGACTCCAACAGCGAGTTGATCTCCAGTGAGCCGCTCCATGTTGCAGCAGAAATGAACGTATTTACAGCCTAAGTCAAAAAACTGTTTTGGTTTCCGTAGCTGGATTTCACATCAACGGGCAAAAGTAGTTTCTGGCAAACTGTTATCACTTTAACATCTTAGTGGTTAACAATATCTTTTCTTCTGAGGCGTGAATGGACCTAAGAGTGGATAGTTAATTGGACCAACAGATCGCCATGACTGTCCGAGGGTTTGGCTGGAAGAGTCCACGGATGAACCTAAGGTAGCAGGCAGCTCCTGCTGACGGCGTGTTGGCGAAATGCAGCGGTTACTTCTGACGTCACCGTTGAAATGACACTTCAAACAAGATTCCACTGCGGACGTCCGCTTGGAGCGCCGCTGCTCCTCAACTATTATTTGGCTGAAGGCAATGGGAGTCACACCGGATCATTTCAGGACCCTTACAGGCAGAGGTGCACTTTGAAGGGTCCTGTCACTTGGCCTGAGCGTACAGCTTCTCTTGTAAGCTTATGTAGGCCAGTAGGCTTCTCTGACCCACAGGCGACTGCAACTGACCTAACCCCTTGATAGTAACAGAGGGTCTCAGTGGGCGTGTGCTGCTCCTGATTTCAGCTCTGGCAGGACTTGCTTTGGTAGTGATGATGGTATTGATTTGATCAAAATGAATGTGAAGTAATTAGCACTTATGGAGAAGCTTTTTATTACACTGCATTGTTTTTTTTTTGCACATATTATGCATCTGTGTTGCTCCCGCAAACCAAAGGGCCTCATTTTTTTAGCCCAAAGACAAACCCGTTTGAGTCCTGGTTAGCTGTGCCTCATTTTGACAGTTGTGCTTCGCTTTGCTGCCTCAAAATTTCCAGTTAACAGTTTAACTGCAGTCCAGACTCTGACGTGTTCTTACTCACATGCAAAAGTGTCACGCGTACTTCAATAATGCTCTTTAACACATAAACCCAGATCATGAAATTATGAAGTTAATTATCTTAGTATGAACCTTCCAGACCCGTCAGGTCATCTGGATCCGGTTTTTAATGAGTTCCTAGAGTCAGAACCAGACACGGAGAAGTTATGTGGTGTTTTAATGTCTCTGTAAAGCACTTTGACTTACCTTGTTGAATTGTGCTTTACAAATAAACTTACCTTCCCTGCAACAACTCCTGGTAAAAACCTTAATTGGAATATTGTCTTTTTAGATTAATGTCAACATTTAAATTATTGTTGTCTCTGTAAACAAACTCATGGATCAGATGATATCAGAATGACAGCGTGAATCTGATTTGCGTTAGTTTGTGATATTAATACTGTAAAAAATGTTTTTTCGGACGTTTTATTATGCACTTTTATTTCAAATATAGAATTTGAAAGGCATAGCATTGTTGCAACTACCTGTTCATTTCAAATGAACTTATTTGAAATGCATTTGAATTAAAGTACTCCTGCTTTGTTTCCACGTAGTTACTGGAGTAGACACTGAAATCACTGATCTTTCCTACTGTTTCAACAGTCATTTATATTTATAGCCAATCAAGTATAGTTTTGAATTAATATTTAATCTTTAAATCAAATGTTGACATTAATCCTGTGATACCTAAAGATTTACTGCTCTAAAATAGCCGTTTATTTGAATTCCACATTGGGATTTTTAACCAAATGAATTATACTTTGAAAAATCCCCGTTGAAAAGTATGAAGAAAAGCATCTCGTGCCTCTCTGCTCCCTAACATCTCTGAACGGATGGTCCACTTACGGCTAATGCTTTCTCCAGTGTGGACAAATTTGATTTAAGGTAATGACCAATCCTCAGCGAGAACCAGGCCAACGTTTATGTAGTGCCACAACTGGGTCTGCCAGTGTTTGAGACCTTTATTGATGGTGCTGCACACACAGAAAAGCAGCCACAAACAGGTGCACGCACTTGCAAACACGCCTTGAAATCAACACCTTCCCGCCTTTTCGCAGTCGAGCGAGGGCAACAAATCACATGGCTCTGCTTCCAGACAATATTATCTCATATGCTCAGAAATATTACCGCTTTGTTTTAAGGACATGAGTATTTCTCAACAAAAAAAAAAGAAAGAAAGAAAGAAAAGGAGAAAAAGCACTCAAACATTATTGAAATCCCTTCACAAATAGGAAAGAAAAGCCCTCAAAGGGGAGCTAAAGTGGCACTTATGTATGGTGCTAGTGTTTCGCTCAGGCGAAAGAAATTCTCCCATTAAATCGGTCCCCCTTTCTCGTCCCCGCTGGCTCTCAGCAGAACAGATCAAATGAAGGTTACGCTGTCCTCTCTCATGGCCTACATCCTGATGCCAGAGCTAATTGCATAATTTGTTTCAGAATTAACAGCTAATAGCAGTCTCTTCTAGGCTTGAGCCGCTCCTCTCCCTCCATGCAGACACATCCTATTTTTTTTCCCAAAGCTCTCATCCCGACATGTCTCATGTATTTGCAAATGATTTAAACAATTTAACACAAAAACCATACTGGTGTAATACGTTCATACCCCCGAAGGCAGTGTGGTGGTATGTTATATTCTAATTCCTTCACTTCACCTTTACTTATTCAATCTACTAGCATTATTTAACTCCAAGATAAAAATCCCATCTTGCATTTTAACAAGTGAAATAAGACAAGAAAATATTTTTACAATAGAAATCATGCTCATTTTCAAGGACTTGGAAGTGTTAGGACAATTCTCCAGGGCAGGATCCGGAAAAAAACCAGTCCACCTTCACACATATTCACCAAGGCCAAATGACTAACAAGTACCTGAAGAAGCAAGATATCGAGAGACAGATGAATCACTCCCGAGGTGGCCCCTTCAAGCAATAACCTCCTCTTCCCCTAATGTAATAACAAGCTTGAATTTCAAAATCAAACAAACAGACAGGAGCAGGGGAGCAGGAGGAAGACACAGGAGAGCGACAGACAGGTACGGCAAAACAAAGAGACAAAGGATTCAATCAATACCTTAATCCAGCTGTCAATCACTGGCTATATAAACCTGAGGTTTCAGGTGTGAACGCTATATCTGTTTACCCTGGAAACAACACCGACCACACTCGTCGTAAGCCTTACAGGCTGTCAGGAAGTGAGGCAAAGTGTGTTGACTGTAGTCGTCCTCTGATCACAGCGGAAGCAAATATTTCAACGAGTTCAATCAATAAATATTTGAACAGTGAAAATGTTTTAAGCTTTTCCCGTGTGCACCGTTCATACAAAAACACATTTACATCAACCTCTTCACATTTTTCTGAAATTAAAGGTCACTTGAACCTAAAAGCCAGCGACACTGTGACAGGTCGTGAATTGGTTTTTTTATGCCTCCGCTTGTCTTGGAAAAATTTGATTGCTAAGTCAAAAGGGTCACCATGACGAAAATAAATGTTAGTATTTCCAAGCAGTCACGTGACTTGACCCGGGCAGCCAGTGATCTGTATCTGGGTCTCTCATTCCTCGTGTACTACGGTTTGGAAACCGAGCCCCAGGCACAAAAATCTTAATTAAGGCCCTTTGCAATGTGCAACCTGCAGACGATGTTGCCAACACAAGGACATAGAAATAATAAAGGAGAAACACTTATTTTTTCTCCATTTATGAAATAACACACTAAATTCTTCAAACGTGTGCCTACATTTGAAATTTGATTGTAACCTTGGATTGCTGCTTCTATTATGCCGGGGAATAATGTTACAACACACGCAGCAGCAGCACTGAAATTAAAAAGTGACAGCTCTACCAGGACAAGAAAAATAGAAAACTGGATATTGCATATACACAGAATTGCTTTCCTGCTCCTCTGGATGATGGTTGCCATTTTCCTGCAGCGATAAAACAATCTTTTTTCAACATCTGGTTCATTTAACACTATGTGACTGGGTTTTACTCCTTGTTTAGCTCATATTCAAATAATAGTAAGATTATATGATTTGGGTTGTATTAGAAAGCTGTGTGATGCAGTGTTGTCAATATTTTTCAGTGATTTTGTATTTAGAGGGTAAAATCAACCACTTCACTCCACATTCCCCTATGAAGTCTGACTTATTTCACTCTAGTCTAAGACTTTTGTGCGACCCATTTCCTAAGGAAAAGGAAACGCACAATAATGTACAGCTGAGTGGAGACAAAGATGGGGAAGCTGGATTTTCCTACTCTGATCTGGGTCTGTGATGTCACAGTATCCTGCAAATCTGAACAGCTCACTGGATGAGACATTTTAAAACCTGGTTCATCCGAAACTAAGAGATCAAGTTGTACGTTTACGAACTGATATTCACTTCAAACACCTAAACATTCATTTTAGTTAGGGGGATTCAGGGCAAAACTGTGACAGGGCTGGCCTCCTCCTTGGTAATGCACCACTGTTACCACTGACAATCTGCTATTAAAATAAATAAAGGCAACCACCAAAAAGAAAAAAAAAAACAGCGAGTTAAAACAAAGAAAGAAATGTCAAAGTGACTGAGGTAGTTCCTGCATTTCTGTTTGCTGTCTCTGTCTGTGTGACGATGGTGGGAATAAATGAGAAGGGAAGAGTCAAACTCGATGAGACGCTTAGAGGACGAAACAGTGTCAAGTCCCGTCTCCCAGCTACTACTGAGGCAACGCCGCGTCCAGCCCGACGGTTTTTCAGGGCCACGTTGACGTACTGAACAAAACCTAAGACAGTTTCCTGAAAAAATCCACTGGGGGCCAATCCTGGTATTAGAGACATTTAGTTTTTTATATTCATAAGCATTTTCATGAGTATTCTGCTGTTCTAGCTTCCCAAATCCACAGCTTGGATTCTCCAAACCATGAAAGCTCCGACTTTGACTCCAACTACTCACAAGTATTTCAACACCACCTGGTTTGTAGCAAGCATTCAGAAAGACATTGATAAACTGTAAATTGATATTGATTTCAGCACATATCTATTATTTTTTCTAATCGTGTGCTTAAAGAAGGCATATTATGGCCTTTTAAAATCGGTCATATAGCTTTGTTGCCACCTATTTCTGAGGTGCAGCAAACACACGTGATTTTACTTCATATAGAGATAAAAAATGGTTCCAGCTCCGGTAAAAATGTGCCATATGTAAAATCCGGCCGTTCTGTACAGGACACAGCCTCTCACCTCCACCTTTATAGTATCCAACTTAGCGTTTCAAACCCAGCACACACAAATTACAACCAAACATTCATACCTTTAAAAACATTTACTAGGCTCACATCAAGCAGTTTTAAACTCTATAAAAGAGCAAAAGAGAGGCAAAGATGTTAGGAAAATGTTGGCATTCTGATTATTTTTTTTCTTTTTTTTTTGCAGCGAGCAAAGGCGGGAGATTTCAATCAAGATTTCTGACAGTCTATTAGGATTGGCATAGGTTATCATTACCTTGTGTGTTGCCATCCTAATGCATGTGTTCCTTATCGACGTTTAGCACACTGATAACACCAGAAAACAGGAAAATGTCATTTTCCGGCTCAGAGTAGGCCTGTCTCGGGCAAACAATGTCTCTGTCTTTGAGATGATGAGGTTTATTTTGCAGACATAAACTGATTAATCAATGAGGTAATTTTACTATTTTGTCTGCTGTTAATATTATTTTACTCGTCAAATGTCATTACTAAAAAGGTTAGAGTGAGTGAAAAAAAGAACCATAAAAAAGTGTATTTTTTCTTTAAAAATATCCAAAACAGGGGATTTTATGTTTGAATTATCCATCCCTAGTAAAATATGTAAAACAAATAATAAAAATTTGTATTATTAAAAATCCAAATCTATAACATGAGAAGTGAATGTACTCCAAGACGATGGTAATATTGACTAGTAACACTCCACATCTGCATCCAGCTCCCATGTTCGCATTGGAAGCATCAAAAGTGTTGCTGGCCATTGACTTTGAATTGTCTTGACTGTAACTGAAAAACTGGGATGTGAGTTTGTTTCATTGATTTGGAAGCATAGCTTGTGTTGCAAAAGCTGATAAACGTTCAACTTTTCAGGTGTGGATGCAAATGTCAGCCAATTAAATTGCTGCTCCAAAGCCCAGTGCAAAAAGAAAGAAAAAAAAAAAAGGGAGATAATTGCAGTGTGCAATCAGCCCATCTGGTATGATTAGGATTTGTTTTTGGCAGAGATAGAGGAGGAATCTGATATGATTGCAGTTCAGGAAGTTTGGTATCGTTGTTAACTGAAGTTAATAGTAACGGGCTTGCAGCTGTTGCTGGTTGTGACAGTGGACTACCACTGCATGTAGACCCCAATGGTGGCTCTGTTTAATCTGAGTACTAGATCATCCTAGAACCTTCAAAAGCTCATCTAACCTCCCCTCCAGCAATGCTGGTCTGTGCATACGCCCAATACGCTCGGCCCTGACACTGAAGTTAGGAGGAGTATATGAAGTTATTTTTCTGCTGTTTAAATATTTGGATGTTGTTGTTGGGTTTGTGGAATATCTCGTGACAACACCCCCAACTCAAATAGTTTTGAGTTGAGTTGAATAGATTTGGGATTTTGATACTCAGATTTGAGGTTTTGATTTGCAATATATTTGACATTGAAGTGACACCACAGTTAAGTCCCTTTTACAACACTTTCTAAGATTGACTTTTGTTTGGTCTTTTGCTTGTTCACCCTCTCATTTCTTCTTCTGTAAGCGCTGTCTTGAGTCGGTCACCTCTGCCACTGTAACTGTGAGCTTGCTGTGCTGATGCGTGACATCAGCACAGTTGTCTCAGCAGGATGGAGGCAAAAACTTACTCTGGCCGGTTTTTGCCGACAGCAGGGACAGAAGATCCCTGCTGGTAGATGACGCTCCATATATTTGTTTTATTTGGGCTGGAGGAGGGAGTCAGGTCAAGGGGTAGAAGGGCCCCCCACCTCCAGGAGAGACCGGGGTTACCATAGGAGCCCAGGTCTCTACAGCCAGGAACGCCTTCGCAGCAAGCCCCCAAGACTCTTGCAGGGCCCAAACAAACCCACAGCTACAAATCAGGCACCCAAGGTGACCCCAAGGAAGGCCACCGGACACCTAGACACCACCCTGATGGAGGAAAACACCCTACAACCACCCCGATGCTGCCCTCAGGTACAGGTCCCCCCCCTACCTGCCTCTTGCTGCTGCTGCCGCCCTGCACACACGCAGCAGGCAGAAAGCAGCAACCAGCCCAGTCCCCCCGGCACTGATCCCACTACACACGCCCCTGCAAATATATATTTTGACCTTCAAAAATTATTTTTTTTGCTGCACTCTTGATTGCATTTTGTGGAAAAACAGAAACAGACAAATTACATTTGATGTCATTGTCCTAAATTCTGCTGACATGCTTGCCAGCGTATTTCTGTGGTGAATCTGGAGCCCTTGGATGCAGTACTGAAGTCAGATTCACAGACAATTACAAGACAGATGTTGCAGCCTTGCAGGCGTAGCTCCCCTGCGATTTCATTGGCAGGCCAAGTCAGACAGTGACATGTTGCTATAATTACAGACGGTGTATGCATAAAACAAATTTGTTGACACAGAAATCTCAAAATTCTTTTTAACAAAGGCAATATCCAGAGTTGATTTTATACCACTCAGTCGTGGAGGTAATGCAGGTGCACACAGCTACATGCAAAGCAGGAGGTCTTTTTCTTTTTTCTTTTTTTTTTTTACCTCCCCTTTTCCTCACTGTTGCTTTTTTCTCTCACCAACTGCCACATGTTGCGCTGGCACACAATCGACTGTGTGAAAGAGGGGGGAGAACGTGATGAAAGTCAAGTCAGAGAAAAGTGCAGATGCGCTGAAAAAAAGCCAATTTCTAGAAGAAACCAGGAAAAAAAAAACGTAGATAAAAAGGGAAATGCAAAACAGAAATATAGAAAGTGAGATGACTGGAGGCAAAGAAACTAGGATTTAAAATGGAGTGAAACCAAGGAATGATAAAGGAAAACCTGGGCTCACGATTGTGTTCAGTTTGTCACATTATGCAACCAAATAGGTCCCATGTTTGTGTTTGTTTGTTGCATTTTTAAATCATTACTTGAAACGTATTGAATGAGGAAGACAGGATGAGTTAAACCTGTGAAGTGTGAGACATACAGATCACTCCGCTAACTGCATCAGACGGCCTCCTGACACTCTTACAAAGAAATCAGCCTTTTTCAGAAAGAAACTGAATGGAGAAACTTATGAAACTACAGCAGGAGCGAGTGATTGTACAACTTCAGGACCGCTAGTGGAAAAAGTTCCTCTGGATTCTTGGAAACAGAATTGAACATATGTGAAAGCGAGACAGCGTCACGCTGGCAGCCATTCATCCACCGCAGTGTGGCCGACACTAACATGCGTGTCAAGCAATTACGTTGCAGTTTTAGCAGAAAAGCCACAAATCTTCAGCAGACATTTAAAACACTCTACTTCAGTATATAGTACTGATGTGAATAGACTCCACAGATTGGTCAAGGTGGTGGTCGAGGTGTCAGCTCGAGACCTTCTAGATTTCTTGTACAATTAAAGCTGCTTTTGAAGTAAAGGCTGTTTGCAGAGAGTATTATATCTGTGCTTTGTACAAAAATGTATTCAAAAGAAGTAAACCCAAGAGTTTGATCTGAGGATCGATACTGTACCCTGTTTAAACTAGTTTGTTGACTATTTCAGAAGCAAGAAGGCCGTTATCTTAAGTTATTGCCATGAGTTAGAGCAGAGGAAAGTGCGAACCTGGCTGCAGATGGTGAAAAATACCTCCAGTATTTATAAAGCACAGCAGTTAACACACGTTCTCCCTTCCCTTTCTTGTCCGGCTTGTTGCTCTCATTTGCATGTGTTGGGATTCGTTTACCTTCGTATGAAGACTGCATCAAACACTTCTGGAAACATTGTTGTTTGATCTGTGGTTAAAGTCAACAAAGTTCAAACTTACATCATATTTAGGAAACAGTCAGAGCACAGATGCTTGTTGATTTTATGACGCATCGCTCTATGTTAGTGAAACGCTGACTTCCATCATTGTAGGGTTAGGGTTTAGGGATTAGGGTTAGGATTAGGGTTTAAGGATTAGGGTTAGGGTTTAGGGTTTAGGGATTAGGGTTTAGGGATTAGGGTTAGGATTAGGGTTAGGGTTTAGGGATTAGGGTTAGGGTTAGGATTAGGATTAGACACCCTCATATTTTTTCTAATGCATATAAAAGTTTCTTTTCTCATAATGCATCCCCTTCAATTGGATATTAAAACAGGAACATCAGTTAATAAAGTGACACGCCTGAGAACAAGTCAGTTCAGCACTGGAGTGTGAGTTACTTTGCATCGCTAAGAGCTGTGTGTGAATAGAAGTGGGAGGTGATTATCTTAGAATAAAAATTTGAAGAGGGGAACAAGATGTAACATCTCAGGAACTGAGGTTTAAAGATGTTTGTATGAGGACTGAGTCAGATTAGTGTGTTCCCCTTGCAGCCACCGTGATATAATCATTTTATTCTCATTTTGGCAACAAACCTCACACACGCACTCATAAATAAGATTCATCACCAGTTTGCCAAATTATTCATTACCAGAAGTCTGATTTAAGGTCACTCGCTTTACTAGGTGCCTCACTGATGACTGCAGATTACTTCGGGATTGTTCTTGAGGAGCTCTGGATTAGATTTGGCAGACTTTTTTTTTTCTTTTTTTTTTGGCTATGACAGCCAGTTTGCTTCAGTGGCTTCACTGCCACTTACCACGGTTTGTATTTATCAGCTGATTAGTCATCTGACACAAGATCTTAGGAAAATATGTTTGCAGAGACCTCATCTCTGTTGTTACACAACTCAGCTAAAGCAGAGCTTTAGACCGGCGATCAGAGCTGACGCATTTGTATGTAACTGAGTGCGCCAGTAGGAGGAAGGGCCATTCTTCAGCCATCTGCTCCACACAGAGCCACAGTTGCCCACTGCCCCCATTGATTTCAATTGGCTGGAAGGTGCAACTGCCGAGCTGGTTGAGACACAAGGAGGGCCATTCAGGCCCTGCCAGCTCCGACTCTCAGCACAGTCACACAAGCTCACTTGTACGAATTACAGGGCCAACTAAAGTGGGTAGACGATGGTGAAAACAAATGAAGGAATAATGAGCTGTTCAGAATGCATGACAATTGGCAATGCATCTGTTTGTCATTTCGCTGAACTTTCTGTCATCATATAAAAACAAAACCCGACTGACTAATTAGAAATAGGTTAGATGGTTAAATGTAAATGTCTCATTATTTTGTGAAGCCATGGCAATTGCAATTAAGGGCAAGCATTTCAGCAGTGGAGCTTAATTAAAGTCTGGGTTTTGTCTGCACACGGCCAGTGAACCTTGATGTGTTGATACCGTCGTCATTATATAACACTGATGAACGGATAGGTGGATGGACACATGGATGCTTGAATGGACAATTGGAAAAATGGATGGATGCATGGGTCCCTTTGAAATTTGAAGACATGCAAATGGCTAATGTTACCGTCACAACAACCGCCAGGCGAGCGCAAATAGAAAAGCAGTCTTGCAAAAACAGCTGGCTACTGACAGGAGTGTCAACCTGCCCAGCTTTGAATCTCTTCATTGAAAACCTCAAGCGTGACCGTCATGATGCTGCTAAGTTTGGAGCGCCCGCCGACGAACAACAGCAGAGAGGGAGTCGTTTGTGGTTGCGAGTCAGAAGCGGGCACAGGGACGGCAACTGCTGTCCTGCACGTGGCTGCCAGTTCGGCGAGGAAAGCCCACTGAAGCCAGGCCACATTAGTGTCAGCACTTAACAGAAGCTTCAAAACCGTGATGTAAGAGCAAAGTAATAAAAAACATTTAACTCAGGGAACACTGTTGAGCTTAATATTAATCTTTTTAAAAAATATGAAAGCATGAAGCATGGCTGCCAGTGCCTGCTGGCTCTCATAAGATTTTGGCAAAGGTAGCCCTACAAGGAATATTTTCAGACCTTTTTCTTTGTGCACGATCTGTCTTTAAGGCTAAATATGCATCTTGGAGTAGGCGCATGGCAGTTATTCAAAAGTGACTCAAGATGCAACAACTAATTGGCTGACCCTGACTACAAACATTTTCTGATATCGCTTCTTGGAGCAATACTTTGGGCTAAATCTGCACAGTGAAGTCTCACTCAAAGATAAACAGGCCATCCCACAGTTTTCCCTCTCTTCCCCCTCCACCATTGTTAGCTTTCTTCCTGGCAGGTTTTCTTCTTTATTATGTTTTTATAGCCTCTCGCCCGTAGCTACACAAACGTACATGTGTCTTTGTTGCGTCCTGGTGTATACACACAGCCGCTTTTTTTATCTGCACTTATGTATGAGCATTAACCTGTCAAATGTTATTTTTTTTTTTTTTTTTTTTCTTTTTTACTGCCGCTCTTACTGCTGTGGTTATGTGTGTGCATACACGTGCAAATCAGAGGATGGTATTGCTTCTCTAATATGCTTTTACTGGCTCTCCCAGGTAATCTTGCTGCTGAGACACGAGCACAGCAGCGCTAAAGCTGCAAAGGGATCCTTCTCACCATTGGTGCTACTGATATGCGCCCAGTAATACACAGAGGAGCATGTTGTTTAAAGCCTTCTTTACCGTTTACTAACTCTCAGGGTGTGCGCTTGCTTGTAAAAGCATACATGCTTGTGTTTGATTGTGTTTGTGTGTAGAAGCATTTCTCGTGAGGGCCCTCTGGAAGACAACCAGCACATCAAAGGATCCCTCCACGATGCTGCGCATGATATCTGCCCAAAGACATGAGATTTAAGCACTCATCCGCCACTGTTTTCTTTACGATTAGCTAGGCGAAAAATGTCATTTAGTCTAACGCTGTTCTGGTGGATTTGCAACACTATTTTTCTTCTTAAATCTACAACAGAGGACTTGGCATACGAAGGCTGAGTCCTATGAATAAAACAAGGGAGGAGAGACGCGGTGAGAGGAAAGCCTCGCTTGGTTCGAGCAGGAGCAGCGTGACAGACGCGCAGCTCCAACGTGACTGGTGCCGACGGCGGCGGCCGGCAGTCACCTGTACTGGAGCAAAAGCGTCCATCTGCCTTTGCACAGAGGAGCTTTTGGTGCTCAGTCTTTGAGCGCTTTAGCACGAGTGTTAACACAAAAGAGCCATGTTGATTTTACCCCATTGTAGTGATGTCAGCAAGGACGAGTTGTTGGACAGCCGCATGCTGTTCTTTTAACTGCTGTGACCCTGAATACATCATCAAAGTTATTCATCATGGCTCCTGACACTTCACAAACTGAACTGTTTGCAAAAGCTGTGTGCATGGTATAGCCATGCTCACAGAGTGCGACCAAAGCCAACAACTCTTCACCTCTGACTTTGAAACTTCTTTAAATCAATTAACTTTGTCACACTATTCAAAGAACTGCAGGCCATGCTACATATGGCGGTAAGAAATCATAAAAACTGACTAATACCTGGGGAAGGATTCACTTCAACCTTCATATGGAACAATAGGATGGACTTGAAGATGTCTTTTTTTCCCCAAACATCTCCAATTATCAGTTTCATCGTCTATGGGGTGTGTAAGGTCAGTACCACAACAGTACAAATAAAAAGCAAAGCTTCACAATATTGTTAGCCGGAAACAGGAATTTAATGACAATAATATCGTAGTCATGACCAAAAGATCTTCATGTGGCAGAACCAAGATGTGAGTTTGGAGACTTGGTGTGGTCGTAATGGTTAAGTAAAGCATCACAGAGCTGCTATCAATCTTACAGACTCATCGTCATAATCGCCTCAGCACCTCAGTCGTTTATACAGTCGTGAAAACTAAAGTACAACTTGTAAGGTTTTATGAATCAGGGCATTTAAAGAAATCATCAGGTCTTTACCAGGTCTTAAAATTAGGTAAATACAGCCTCAGCGTAAGAACACTCTTAACGCTTTCAGGATTTAAGAGGTTAAGTAGCTGCCAAGTGGTTCTAATGAAATGCACTTTATTGATCAGTAGCTACTGTGAGAACCTCCACACAAGCAGAAGTTTTGGCAGTTTGCTGGTCTAGATAACTCAGTTAACCCAATACCAACGAGGTAAGACATCAGCATTTATTTTAGAGAAGCGGTGTTTACTGCCTGTCAAACTTGGAAAGGTTTGAGGGCTATTTAAAATATTTTTTTTATTATAGTGTGAAAAAGTATTCACAAGTGGAAAGCATTCAAGACAACTGCCAGCCTTCCCGGGAGTAGATAGGCGACAAAGATCAAGATCACATAATGGGACAACAACTGCCACTATGACTTGTGGGTGAAAGTTGGACATAAAGAAAGTGGAATCTTTCTACAAAGAACACAACAGCATGGCAGCAGGTAAAGAGACTAAAACACAAACAGGCAACGCAATCTGAAATCTCCCTTTGAGCGCTAGTATAGAATTGAATAGAATAGAATTGAATTGAATTGAATTGAATTGAATCAGTGCAAAAACATCATGCCAACTGTCAAGAGTGGGTGATGATGATCTGAGCTTGTTTTGTTGCCACAGGACCTGGCATCCATTGTGTCAAACATTAACATTTCTGCACAACAAGTTAAACGTGAGGCCATCTATCCAACGACTAGTAGCAAATAAACAAAAGAATGGCTGAAACAAAAGGTTAAAAGTCAAGACCTCAACCCTTCAACAGCTGTAGTGGAACCTGAAGACATATTTGCATACTGTTAAATGACTGCCTGAAAACCTCAGTTAACACAACCAGGCCAAAAGTGCACCAAAGTGATGGGAGGAACTGGAAACTTGATGTAAAAAAACTAGTTGTTTTGAAGTTATTTCTGCCAAAAGCGGTTCCACGAGACACTGAATCATGTACTTTGCTTTTCCACAAACAACTTCTTCATTAACATCATTACCTTCTTCATCATATATATGAAATTACATATGTAATATATGTGTTGCTGTTTATCTGAACGTGCATTTGCATATTTTTAAGATCAAGTTAATACCTTTTAAAAGAGCCAGTCTTACTTTTATGCAGTCATACACAACAATGTTTGTGTAGTTCATGCAAATGTGACCACTCTGTCTGATGCTTTCCTTTGATAGTTGATACTGTCACTTGATTGTTGGGCAATTAGGAGGCAGCCTCTCATGTGCAGTGATCATTTGATTAGGAAAAGACCCAGAGCGCATACATGGAGGTCATCAGCCCTGGGAGACGTTTGGCCTGATGGCATTTCAAGTAGTCCAGCCAGTCATTTCTCACTAATGAATATGTTAGTGTCTGGTTTAGCCTGTGCGATTTTTCTCTCTTTTTATCACAAGGATGCAGGCTGACACAGCTGTGGCACACATTCAACCCTCTGCAGGGACAGACGGGCCCTGCCAACAAGATGGGGGTCTTTATGGATTTCCCACCTTCCTGCGAATACTACTTCTGCCTACTGGCAGGCTGACCATGATATCCGTCTGTAATTCATATGTATTGATTACAGTTCAGTGGGCCCTCTTTGACCTCGTGGTTCTAATCACCATCATAATCCACCGACTCCTGCTCACCTCCTCTATAACAGACCTTTGGTGCCCACGTCACTGGTGTGCTCATTAACCGCTTGCTTATTTTAAGGTGTGTGTAGGTTGATGGACATTAATTAGTCCAACATGAGCCCATATGCATTATTCAAGTGTGTAGGAAGTATATTTTGACTAATGAATGCCAGACAATAAAATCTAATAGCGTTACTCTTCGCTTTAAGCTGCTCAAATCATTGCGGAGTCACATTCGAGAGCTCCTACCCTCTTGAGTAAAAATACACCAGCTTCTTGGAAAACAGTTTTACCAAGAAATTCATGTCTTTTTTTTTTTTTTTTTTGTAAATAAAAATAGCTTATTATGCTATTTTGTCAGATGACAGCCAACATTAAAATAAAGGCGAGAGCTGAAAGAGGAAGGCATTCAAACTTTGAGGCGGATTTTGGCTGATTCAAACGTCTTGGGTGACATCTTCATGTGAAACGATGCCCCAACGTTTCACATGAAGCTAGAGGACGGCTGCCAGCAGCGTGGGCGCTCTGGCACGTGCGGGCTAAATGAGAATGTGAAGAGAAGAATCTAAAACACAGAAACTTGCATGAAGCTGTGTTTCAAATGTTCTAATACAACAAGCTGTTTAGTTATGGTAAAGGAGAACTCGGTCAAGCAAATGTTAGTGGCCATATTCACCAGCAACTGCTCACCTCATTTGTGTGGAATCAGCTCGTCTAGTTCAAACACATGATTTATATCATATATATCAAATATACGATAGGTATGATTTTGATAGATATGATTTTGAATACCAACCCAACGTGTAATTTAACTACAAAGTGGTTCATCTTTGGAAATTCACCGACTATTTGTTTAGCAGGAGAGAACAAGCAGCTTGAAGAGTCATCGCTTGAGCTTTTGAGATGTTTGCATGTAATTTTAAACTAAAGTTACACCTCCTCCATACGAGGGCAAGTATGTGAGAGAAACTCGCCCTCTACAAGATCCAAAACACATTGTTTTTGTTTAAAACACCACACACATCATTTAAATGAATATTAGCTGACTTTTGGGCATGCAGTCTCCTGTTCCCGCTGTCAGCAAAAACAAACAGTCACTTTGAGTTCACATCCCGGTTGTTTCTGCAGCTACTGTGTATCGCTTCGCAGTGCTGAGTGTAGTAAAAGTGACTTGACCTACACATTTATAAGCCCAGCCATTCAAGCTCCAAATTGTAAAAATCCTTTTGTGCTGCATTAAAGCTTGCTGTAGCCTTCTTGAGTCTCTTTATAGCCAATTTCACCTTTTTTGATTTTGTTTTGCAGCTTCCTGTAGCGGAAATGTAATGCTGCTTTCGTTTTTGTATCCTTGTAACAGTCTTTCACCTCTTTGACATATTTTGTGTGCCTCTGTAAGGGAATTTTAAGCTGTTTGCAACATTTGAAAGTTATTTTGCTGCTCTGTGTCACTGATCTGCATCTCTTTGTAGTTGTTTATAGTCATTTTGTAATGTCTGAGTCAAACAAAAAGCATAGCGACCCATCCGTGTTGCACTAATCAGATTAAAAGCATTAACGCCTTATCCTGCCAAATCATATGAGAACCACATCATGTTCCACACACAATGTCAAATATCCAAGTTGTAGCTGTGATAAGAAACACATTGAGAGGTGGAGTGGAGGTTTGATGCTAAGCCCAAATCCTAAATGAGTCCTGAAACAGTGTTTAGTCAAAGGAAGGTTGAAGGGCGAATGAAAGACAATCATCACTGCATTGTATTAACTCCATTTAAATGTCTTGGTGGCAACAGCAATCTACAGAGGGCACCTTCAGCAATCAACAGCGTTTGAGCAGAGCTGCCATGTGAGGGGCACCGTACGAAGGTGGGGAGAATTGAGCAAAATGATTAATCCTAAAGGATAAAAGAAAAAGAAGACTTTCCACAGACAACCATGGGACCACAACCTATTTGCTATGCAAAGGTCCTTTTGAATAAGTGCTTCATTTAATAATAATTGATTGTGGAAAATTCTGAATGGTGGATGTGAGGTGGTGCACTCCTTTCCCCCTTTTCTCTCTTCTGCCTGCTTTTTCTTCTCTCTCCAGAATTGTATTTTGTGCTTGAGTGAATTAGGTGATCATTTTTTATCTTACATGCCGTGCTGGCTTTTGGAGTTTCTAGCTCCAAGGAAATTGGAGGGGAAGAAGAAGTCGAACATTTATCGCATGCCGAGGTTAATCTCCTGAAATGGTGGGATTTGGTCAGAGAGGAAGTAGAAAATCCACGCTTGCACTCGCAAGCTGCATTACAGTCACATTTTCAGTGTTATTTTTCTTTTTTTTTTTTGCCCGCTCTCTTTTCTCCCTCACTTTATCCTGCCTTCATGGAGGCAAAATCCATTGAGGTGAACAGCAGTGACAAGACAAAGTGGTAACGCATAAATTAAAGCAGCAACTTGACTCATCATTCACTGTATTATGCACTAATGATACCACTTGCTCTGTGATCGTCTCTCATCGCTGCTGCTAATGCCTCAGAGAGGAGCGTGCAACAGCACGGTTATATGTTATTTAGCAGCGGTGAACGTGCGAAATTTACTGGAAGATGCCAGCAGACAGCTAACGACTCGAACGGCAGCGCTGCCACTCGTTCAACTGCGGGCAAGAAATAAACAGACTTGTTGACAAATAGAAAACAGGTGTGTCTAAGTCACTTTTGTTTTTGCTTACCAACCACAAACAATGCTAGTCTGTGAGCATTTCGAATGACATACACCCTTCACAGTGTCTCCAAACGCCAGCGCCAGAGTCGAAAAGCTTGTTTCTCAGTGGAACGACCTAGACGCATGAAATTGTTAACCATGAAAATATGCAAAAGAAAGGTGCGTCAACTCTTCCTTTCTTATTATCGTCATAACAGACCACCAGGAAATGAGATTATTTCTGTGCCACAATAATATTCACTGCTTTAACATTAGGCCTGTATTTCCTCAATTTAACTACTATTTTCATTGAAAGTCATTTTGATGAATGGGAAATAGTTTGAGCAACAACATCAACCAAATTTGAATCAATGCCTTGGAAAAATACATATATATATATTTTTATTCAGTATTCCAGATGTTCATTTGTGAAGTGGACATCTGATATAACAGATATTGTTCTTCTTTTTTTTTCCCTTCCAGACAGCCAGCCTGCAGAATATATTTCTCAGGATGCTATAATTTTTATTACTGTTTAATACTGAAATATGATGATAGAATACAATCTCTACCTGGACGCAAGCAGACAGCACTCTCACCGACTGGTGGAGGTGAATATCGCCCATGGTAATAATTCAGTTCACGTTAGCTGTTTAAAAAAAAAGGAAAGATGCTGAAGACCTTGGCTGTGTGGCAACACTTTAAATTGAGTGATGACAAGACAAAGGCAGTCTGCTAAATATACAGTTACTACAACCGCTGCAGGGTAACAGCCTCTGCTACTACTGAACCCTGATTTATGCTTCGACATAGCAGCTATGCACACAGTCTTTATATAGGATCAATGGTGATATTGGTGTTTATTTAATTTATTTCGGTTCAGTTCAGCTCCATTTAAATAGCATCAAATCATAACAAATGTCATTTCAAGGGACTTCAGCAATATAGTTCAACTTGTTCCAAATTAGTCCATTAATTCAAACCCAATAAAGAAACAATAATAATTATTGCTTTGCTAAGGAAACCAACTGAGTGCAGCAAAACATTTCTTTAAAACGATCAAGCGCCAGACGCCTGTGGAAAGATAAAAACTCCCCTTTTTCACAGGGTGGTAGCGTGATGATTACAGATGAGGAAGTAAGAGTGGCTCGCCACCGGCTGAGCCGACTATCAATAAATCATATTAGAAATAAATTTAACGATGTATATAAACTCTGTGTGTAAACTCTCATGGTTGTCATGTGTCTGAAACCCAACGACTGAGACCAAAATCGCTTTATGAAACAGGCTGTAAATATGTTTATTTCTGCTCTAAAGTTGGACATTTTGACACAGAGGTCAACGAGCTTGACCTTCGCAGCCAGTGGCCAGTCGAGGAACTGCAACAAATCTTAGTCCTGCATGAGCTTCAACCCCAAACTTAGGTGGGTGGCATGCGAGCTAGAGCGGATATACGTCATAACTGATGGCGGTTCAAAACTGAAGCTTAAACCTGGCTCAACATGGTTTTGCAGCGCTGTGCAGACTTAGTCTGAAAGGATGTGGTTTAGTTTGTTATATTTTCTAAACAGTTGCTTAACTGTATCATATATATTTTATATAATAGCAGATTACATATTACATGTAAGCGTTATAGTGATCCTTTTACAATACTACAACAACCTCCGTACCGCCACTGTCCAACTGAAGCGTTGAATATTTGTTGTCATCGCACAGAGGCTGTGGAGGTTTCTGGTCATGTTTTTTGACACGTTTGTCCATAAACCATAATAACAAACAAGGTGAAGTCTTTCAGATGCTTTTCTGTGTGGCATGTATAAACCTAATCATAGCACAACCATCTTGCATTGTGGTCAAGAGCTTGAAACTAACAAGTTGAAGTGAAGGGAAACTTTTCAAGGGCAACAACTAAAGACACGGACCAACAGTCGTTTTTTCATTCAAACATTTAAGCATTTTTAACATGTTTTCAATGTCTCCTGTACTTTACTAGAACAAAACTCAAAAGATTTTCCCTGAAACTTTACTTTCAAACCTAAAATACTCTTATTTTTTCCCTGCCTTAGAATATATAAACAACTTCTCCTGACTGGACACTCTTTCTTTGCCAAAGTTAGCCGGTCTTTGAAGTGACTGCAAGAGATCTGTCAAAATCTTGCAGCCTCCAAAGAGTCCACCGTTTTCAGTATCAAAGGCAAACATCACTCACCAGAGTGCACCAGCTGCTTCCATCACCGCTGCACAATGCTCTCCGAGATCTGTAAACACAAACTCGACGTGGACGGCCCAGGCGTCGCAGATGAAGTGAATCTGTGTGGGAGATTTATACCTGCACTTTATGGCATTTGCAAATGGCTAGCTCCATAGTGGCAGAGTAATTCCCTGCTGTCATATTTGTCTTTAGAAAACGTAACAAATTACAGTGAGTCTGGAGCAGATGAAACCCTTCTCAGCCTTTTTTTTTCTTTGCTTCCTTCTCTTCTTTTTACCCACTTTTTTTCAGGCGAGAAAGATAAGTCGCTGATGCCAAGATTGCGGGTCCATCCATTTACAGTGTGTGGCAGGTGACGGGGAGACATGATTCATTCTGGCTCGTACCATGTGACGCCCCCCCCCCCCCCCCCCCCCCCCCCTCTATTCTGTCTCCTCTGTTCTCCTCCCCTAGTATTTCCCCGCTACTTGCATCACATTTTCCCTTCACCTCTGCTTTTCTCCATACCTTCCTTTTGACTTTCTCCCCTCACTTTCAAGAGAGTTGCCTGTCAGCATAACTCAGCCTGTCAGCTCAAGGGACAGGACAGGGGTAATTGGGGTAGAAGTGTGTGTGTGTGTGTGTGTGTGTGTGTGTCTGCATGTGCGTGTTTATGTCAGTGAGATGGCGCTTTCACGACAGACATAACTGTCTCTAAATCTCTTTTCCACCACCTACTAATGAGGTGTGACTTGTGTCTTGAGCAGAGTTGGACAGATGACTGGGCCCTCTTTCCCCTGACGCGCACCTCCGAGTGACCCTCTCTTAACTCTTCTGGCCTCACCTTTTTCAGTCAATAGATGCCAGCGATCCATCACTCACCATCACAAAGACTGAGACCTGACCCGCCCACAGTGAGCAAGTCGTCAACAGCTGGATTAATGGCAGCTAACTGCATCTTGTCTTGTGCCATTCACAAATTTACCTACACTTCATGCAAAGACAGTCAAACAAGCTGTAAAAAACAAACAAACAAAAAACTATTCATAATGAGTTCATGATGCCGACAGCATTCACAAGTGCCTTTAAATGGAAATAATGTACACTGTGTAGCCACCGATTTAAAACTACTGACAGGCAACGTCTTTCATCTTGTTGCGATGCAACATTGTGCAGAAAGCCTGATTGCTGGTGTTCGCAGACCTGTTTCTTTGACACTTGCACTCGTCGACAGTGGTAACTACCGCCAAGCAAACGACAAACAAAAACTGTAGCCGTGGCTCAAACAGACGGAGTTTCCTGCTTGTAGCCCCCTGTAGCCTAATGGGATGCGATGGCATCTTTGAGAAGTAAGAGCAACCCACCCCGACCTAATGTCCACAGGGCCCCAAGACACCAGAAGAGGCAGCGTTTTAAAACTGTGAAGTTTACTTTCGCCTGGTATCTTCATTCCACCAGTGACCTGGACTCTTGCAAAACTCAAAATTGTTGATCCACTGAACTCCCCTGTTTCAGTTGCTTTGGTTGTGATCTAATGCAGATGGTCGAAACATAAAGCGCTGAGGACCTTGCTCCTCTGCTTCACCACGCTTCCTTCCCCGACACACCAAGGCTGCATTATGCGACCATCACTGGAAGGTAATGCATAGATGCAGCCATCGTCTGCTTCCAGTAATGCTGCAAGTGCCTGCAAGCACAGAAGGGCAGCCATAACCTGCGACAAAGGTTGTTCTACCTGGAAATGAAAACAGGCTCCTGTGTATGTTCCTCACCTTGCTGTGACCGAGGACCCTGAGGAGCTACAACATATTACACATGCGTGTATTACCAGTACACCAGTGTGATACTGGTCACAGTGGTGTACTGACATATTGACATATGAGGATTCAATTTCATTTCCTCATGTCAGGCTTCACTGGGGGATGATGAATCCACTTAGAGATTAGATATCTACATTTATACACAAAATTATCAGAAAATGCATTTGAAGTTGAAGCACTGAAATAAGCTGCTTTCAGTGTTAAAGTTTTATAGCTAAAAGCAGTTGAAACGCTTTGAAAGAATAAAAGCAGTTGGACTGATCTGAATGAACTGATGTTCAAGATTTACTTTAAAAAAAAAAAGTAAACTAGACAAAAGAAATTGAGGAGTACGAGAACGTTACTAGAAGGTTTGACAAATCCTCACAAAGCTGACGTGTTTACTGTGCCAGCGGACACTGAAGTGCACATGTCACTATTTCAGTTTGACGTGGACTCTTCAGACAAAACAAATATTCATTCAAATGCAGCTTGTGACAGAACATACTACTAGTGCTTACAGTCCCTTACGTTACGAAAAAACAACAGTCGCTGCAGTTTTATGAAACATTATATTTAAAAGTGCAGATGATTTGTTCTTTACTAGAAGAAAAAGTGAACCTCGTCGTGTAAAAATGTCTTTTTTTTTTAAATTGTAGACAAACTTTTATCAAAGGTTGCCGATTATTAGGTTTTAGATGTCTCTGATTACCGCATTAATTAGAAAACGGCGTTTTCTAAGAAAATATCCAACATAAAAAAAAAAAAAAAGTGTTTTTCCACATTTAAATGTACAACCTCTGTAAAGCCTTCTTTTAAAACTGGAAAAAGCCTCTTATGTATACAAACTACTGAAGTGAAGATTTGCAGCTCAGATGAAAAAGAAAATCATTCTGGTGCGTCTGACTTTCAAGAAAGAACAGTAATGTCTACGTTATTTAAATTAGAAGATCAGGCTTTATCTTAAAGATTTGTACTGTTTTGCATCTAAATACTTTATGCAGTTTTCTTTTTATTCATCTCTAAGAAGAAATATTATGGGAGATTTTTACTTCAAATCTGTAAACAGGACCAGACGCCCCCCCCCAAAAAAAAACAAACAAACAAGAAAAACATGTTTTTTCCTGTCGTTCCTCACGTTACTGCACTGAAATCTCCCACAGGTCTAAATAATTACTTTGATTTTTAGCACAATAGCTTAAGTAAGTTTATTGTGAGAAGTTACAGTATTAACTTCTCACAAAAACACAGTTACATATGACTCATCTATAATATGTTTAAACTGCTTGTTTAGTGAAAAACAAAGTTGATGTCTGACTATACTTTACCACATCTTGTACTTAAACTCCCACTGAGGAATGAAACGTAGTGTGATGCAGAGCTGTAACACCTACTGGTATGAGAACTTTAAGTACCTTTGGTTGTGCCAGTACTGTCTTGATTAAGTGGCATGTTTGTTTTCTTTCTTTTTTTTAAGCTTATATAGGTCTATGTTAACAGAAGTCATTCAGAGCATCTTTTTTCTGGATTTCAACATCTGCTTCTTCATTTGAATGCAGACTGACTTCCAGATGTTCAGGAGATGGCGCTTTTCTGAGAATCTAAAACGTCCCATTACTGTCTGTAAACAAGGATGTTCACACGCATTGACCTGCGCTCAGCCTGACACCTCAGTCACAGTGACGAGCATTTATCCGCCGCGCTGCCTTCAGCTCGGGCCGTCAGCCTCTGTAACAAACCGCTTGCTTGCTGCGGTAGCTTGTTCCTCCGCAGCGAGGCCGGCCGTCTTATCACTCAACTACAAAAGTGCCTGTGTACAATATCTCCTCTCATTAAGTCAGCTGTAATGTGTCCCCCAGGCAGGAGTCACACGTAATGTGAAGCAGTCTCATTAGCGCTGTCACGTCACTTTCATTTAAGAGCTATCCGACAGCATTGTGTGCCTCTTTGAGCGCTCGGGCCCTCCCGGCCTAGTTCAGCATGTCCAATGATTTATTCCTGCTTAGCGCTTCACATTTCCTTAACTTTCACTCATTATGGTTGTACTGTAAAAACATATTCCCTGCAGAGTTCTGCCAATTTAATCTTTTGTTAAACGTGTGAGGTAGAGTTGTAATCTAATAAACCTCATTAGTAGGAAATAAGGCTTGATGGAGACAAGGGGATTGGGGAGACGCCTGCTAACCACCGCGCTTTAACCCTGGAAGAAATTACTAATCAATGACTAGCCCAAAACTAATTGCTCAAATGGCTTGGACAGACGCTCCCACAAAGGATTATGGGAGTGTACATGCCATTTTGTTCCCTTCAGCTGAAAAACCGAGGCCAAGTTTCCTCCCGTGGACTTGAAATACTTGAACCGCACTACTCTGCAGTGCTTTTAAACGTTTGCAGTAATTCATTCTTCACTGTTGTTGTGCAAAAGCTGTTAATCCGTTAACTGCTCCAGTCTTTGCTAAAGAGGTTTACAGTAATTGAATGCAATAGCAGTTTAAACAAATAAACTTAAATTGCCTTTAGAAACCGTAAGATGAATTCAAACAATATTACTGCAGAGCTAAAGTGATTAGAAGTGGGATATTACACAGAACGCACAAAAGAAAAAAAAAACCTTAAGGCCTAAATGGCAGTTCGAGTTTTCACTGCAGTGCATTTTTTTTGTTTTCAAAGCGACTTTTTGAAGCTCATTCAGATAAATGCTTTCTGTATAATGCTTGGAAATTAATAAATAAAAGACAACTTCAAGGAAGCTGCTGTCTGTTCAGATGTCCTGTCAGAAAGGAGGGCTGAGAGAAAATCAGACAAAGAAAAAGAGTCGCCCTGAGCAGGAAGTTGGAGGTGTTCACCCAAAAAAATCTGGGAAATTTCGGATGAAAATGGTCACCTGGGAGGCGATGGTACACTGATTATTGATTTGTCCTGACGGGCACCCATCACTGAGACAAACCACGGGAAGATCCCTAGAGGTAATCATTACTACTGAACCCATGTCAGCAGGTCCAAGGGAGCGTGACTGCCCCTGGACGAGAAACAAGTAAAGGGGTGAAACACCAACTGTCTTGGGAAAAATTGTGTAGAACTGGAGAGACCTACAAAGAAATCTGGCACACATGAGTTGAGCAACTTCATAGGTCCGATGCAGCAAAGTCCTCTGCAGGGACTACATGTTTTCAATAAAGAGCAAAGGCCGGATTTAAAGTTGGGAGAGAAGTTTCAGAGTATTTAGTTACAACAATACAACAAAGCCAAAAATACGTAATTATATCTAAACGTCCTGCTTGAAGAAATCCTGTATAAGTAGAAATACATGAGATTTGACAGGGAAATGAATTGAGGGTATTCAAATGAAAAGACGAAATCTTTATATGATCTTTGATTTTTTGTGAGATCTCTGGGCTGTTAAACAGTTTACTTCCCAAATGTAACCCTCAACTACACACTTTTGTAAGATGTTAGGCGCTTTTTAAATTGGATTAAAATGTATTTTTAAGTTCAATTGAAACCTTTTCAATTCCCACCAAGCAGCCAAGTGAGTGGTATTATAATATGCTTACACCTGTACCCTGTGTACAACAATTGAATGGATGGATGGATGGATGGATGGATGGACGGATGGATGGATGGATGGATGGACGGATGGATGGATGGATGGATGGATGGACAGACAATCACCCTACAGTTGTATCCATAGCAGCCAGTTTAAGAGGGTGGAGTCAGCCTCTCAGATCAACTCTACTCCAGAGAGGACTTGCGTCTTTTGAATGTTCTCAAGTACAAAAAATAAAATGTCATTGTATGTCACCTTTAAGGGTATCTACAAAACAGCTTTTTGTCATTGCTGAGCATCATGTATAGCAGAGGAAATGTGGAAATATCCAAGAATTCTAGTTATTTGTAACTTCAGCCCTGCTATATTGTATGTATCAGCGCCTACATGCACACAGATTCATGCAAGTGTGTGTAAAGTCAACACAGCATGGGACCATATAGAGCCCAAGTAAATGCTAAGGAGTCGTTTGGGTTCTTTCCAACCACATTATGAACTGTTCCCATTTTGACTGACACCTAAGCTGGGCAAAGATTCATGGGAAACAGCAGGTTGGATGTGATACTGCTGACGATTCCATAACTGCCATTTAAGAGCCGCTCTCAATCTCCCAGCCGGGGCGCTTTTTCTGCTTTTGTCCTTTCAGCTCTCCTTTGCTGCCCTTCTTTCACCCTCTCCCACCCCCCCACCTGTCTTATCTTCCTCCTTCAATCCCTGTCATCTTGACTCATTTTATCCCCCCATCTCTCCCCTCTGCACTGCCCCTCTATCCCTTCCCTCTGTCCAAAAATGGAAGCAATTCGAACGACCTTCTCAGCGCTATAACGGTGAAAACATAAAGCTTCTGGCAGAGCTTTATTAGCCAGGCTGCTTATTTGTTAACAGACTGGATTAACGTGCTGTACTTGGTATGGCAGGCCACCTGCTTAGGCAGTGAAGGGTATTCGCAGGCTCACCGGCCTGCTCACTAATCTGCCTCTGAGGATGATTGCAGGTTTCTGTGGCATGATAAGGCAAACTCACCTGCTTTCCTTCCTCTCTGCCTGCCTGTTTCTCTCCAGGAACATTAGTGAGAAGTTAATTTTAACACTTGTGGGGCTCTTGACCCCAGAGGTACCTGGACTCCTTCGCCCTGGCACGAGACCAGAATGCTAATGAAGCAGGCGAAAGTCTACCCAAAACCTCCCGTGAGGCCACTCCACGTGTAAAACATCCAAAGGGAATATGGATATGCAAATACTGACCTGCTTAAATAGAAGTACTTTTCTAACTAATGTTTTATAACAGAGGTCTACTGAGTTCTTGACAATGATAGATTCCTTTCAATATGTATCTATATTTTTTTTGACTTTAGGCACATTGAGTTTAGTCAACCAAACTAAAAGTTAACCAAACTAAACTCAATAACTCGGGAGGATTCTCGGCAGGTTCATCACAACTATCAACAAAACCATTCTGAAGAAGATTTCAGTCAATTAGCATCAGGTTCTGGCAGCTGTGGGCGTGTTTTAACTGCAAAGTAAATATAGTCAGGGCTTTCTATTTTTCAAAGATCCCATGGAGGAGTTGGCAGTTGGTCCTATGTGACAAACCAGCAAGTCACTTAGTAAGGGAATCTGTGTTTGGTAGATTATTTCAATGCTTTTTGGCAATAACTCATACCATTGAGAAGATTGTTTATCTCCCTTTTAAATGGTGCCACATTTTTAAGGAACATATCATTGCGTGATGAACAGCAGAGCTGAGTATGTGGGCTGCACCCATGAAAAATTTGCCAAATCTTCTCTGCCAATGCCAAACAACTTATTTTTCTGTTGCTAGTGAATGGTGTTTTGAGCTCCTGGTACCCCCGTTTGCTGCCAGTGGAGGAAAGTTATGTTCAGCGATGAGTCCAGATTCTGCCTACGTTGGATCGCAAGGCCAAAATGTGTAGAAGATACGCTATGCTGATTACTCTACGATAGAGTAACATCTTTTGGTGGAGGCAGTGTGATGGTTTGGGCCAGCACCTCCCTCACCAGAAAAACAAGGTTTGTCATCATTTTATATATATATATATATATATATATATATATATATATATATATATATATATATATATATATATATATATATATATACTGTATGTATGTACATATACTGTATGTATGTACATATACTATATCGTCACAATCAGGAAGTGCAGGACCCAAATACAGGAGATTTAAGGCAGCAGGAGTACAAACAAAAGTCCTTTATTGTGACACAAAACACGACTTTGCAGAAATTCTATAATAAAAATAAAAAGGGCCTTAAATAAAAACAAATCCAAAGGATGACCGGATGACATGTAGACAGGCAGATTAGAAACACAGTATGGATTGGCAGTAGAGGAAGGGAAAGACAAGACAATGACCATTTCTCAATTCTCAAGAATACAAGTCCATACTTGTAAGTGAGAGTCGGAAGAACAGCCTGGGAGATGCATTTCTCTCTTTCTGCAGTTGGAACAGCACAAGCCTCTGCTGGATGCATACGCAATAAAATAGGGGGAGTGAGAACACATCGGGGCTCTTCATCTGTTTTGTTTAGCTGCGTTCTTGCAATTGGAACAGCACTTCAACTGCACATGACGTTTCACAAGAACGCATATTGAGAAACAGCCAATATATATCCAGTCACTGGGGCTGACGAGACACAGGTGGAAACAATCAGGACAGGTCGGGCAACAAGGGACATCAAACAATAACACACACACACACACACACACACACACACACACACACACACACACACACACACACACACACACACACACACACACACACACACACACACACACACACACACACACACACACACACATATATAATATAATATATGTATATATATACACATGCATGCATGGTGTTATTGTTGATTATTGTTTACTCTTCATCATACTGTGAGATTTTAAGTACTGTGCAAGCTGAAAATCATTGTAATTTCTGCATCGAGACGCCTGATGTATGTTTTAGCCCATTTGGATGCAACTGTATGAAATTAAATCTACTAAACTTTGGATCTTCGCTCACGTCTTTATTTGCAATAGTCTAACGAACTCAGTCTTCGTCCAGATAGTCACCTAGTGGTTAGTCATATCACACAGAGTGTGATGTGTGCATGTTAATACATTTTCAACAACACAAATAACTACCCGGAAGGTGGGTGCATTTTTGTCTTAATTTGTACTAAGCAATAATCTGCATTATTTTTGACACTGTTGGCTTCAATTTCCTGGAATTATTTAATTCTTCTTGTCAAACTGTTGCCTTGATAGCTGGCTTACTACATGCGACACACTTTAATAATACTTTACTGAAATAACACTTGATTCCTGTAATTTGGATCCTAACAACGGCCACCTCCACCTGAGAGGGGCACAAAACAAGCTCGTAATAAAGCCTTTGCTTTTGCTGAAATTGTACTTTTGTGGTGCCATTGACCTTCCAAAATCCAACTGATAGGGACTGATGAGATCTGTTTGTGGAAAATAACATGTAAAAGGATTATTGATTCACTGTTCTATATGAGCATTTTTTCAATCACAGGTAAGGTGGTGGAGAGCAGGTGTTTTGGCAGGACTTTAGTTAAAGAGCGAAGAAAAGATTGCTCAAGGTTCATACTAGACCATGGCTGACAAATTTACTATTAAGAAAAAGTGACTTTTTGTGCTCAACAGCAGCTTTCTTGAATTGAAAATGAATACAAAGAATACAAAAACTAACTTTCTGTACTTGAAGATAAATCAACTGAAAAGTAAATGATGTTCTGTAAACAAAATGAATTTCAGTCTTTATATTACATGTTTACACAAGAACTCACAACTGAACTCATAAAATGAGTCAATCTTTAGCTACACTGATGTAAAAGCAAAAATTCATGGCATTCATGAGTTCATGGCACTGAGTTATTTGGTACACTAAAGCAACACTATGAAAATGTAGTTTCTGTGTACGCCATCCTACAGAGTGTTAACAAAGAGAGGTAGCTGACTTGAAAGGAGCCCCGAGGGTTTGCAGACTGCAGGACGTGTTGATAGTTGGAGGTTTAGGCCCCTTTGCAACACACACAGACACAGTGGCAATGTCACGCGCTGTCAGACACCCCAGGGCAGTGCTGCATGTACCATGTCAGGGAAGAGAAATGATCTGTGAATCCTGGGGGAGCAGTCAACTAATGTGCACTGAACTCTGTGTCCCGGTACAACCTGGATAAGTGGCACAAAAGGGTTACTCTCTCATTCACATATCTCCTCTTCTTCCTAGACAGTCTCATTGCCCAATGAAGCCAGACATATCGTGTCTTTTTCCCCAGATGATTCCCTAAAGACTGTTGAAATGTCAAAAAGATAATCATGTATTAGTATATTTGATGTTTTCCTTCTGGGTTCAGGACAGCATATTAGTTATTATAAACTACCCCCACACACACACACACACACACACACACACACACACACACACACACACACACACACACACACACACACATATATATATATATATATATATATATATATATATATATATATATACCTAGATAGACTGGCGACCTGTCCAGGGTGTACCCCTGCCTTTCGCCTGATATGCGTCGGGATAGGCTCCGACAGACCCCCGTGACCCGGAAACGGATAAAGCGGGTATAGATAATGGATGGATATATATATATATATATATATATATATATATATATATATATATATATATGACTGCCTGGATGGTCCTCATGGTCTTTGGTCTTGATCACATGGTGCTCACGTCCTCAAACATATCTGTGAATCTGTCATACTAGTTTGTCTCACCATAAAACACATTTCTACTGTCGTGGCTCATTCCAGATGCCTCTGAGTCCAGGGATGTTGACATTGCCTCTGGATCGGAATACATTAGGGTTCTTTTGGCAAAGTAAAGTTTGTCAATATCATCGGTACTGTAGTGCTTCACAAAGAAAATCCCAGTGATCCCTTGCCCATATGTTTATGTCAGCCATTGATGACTGATGATTCCTTACGCCGCCGACCTTTGTGTACTGAAATTCCTTGATTTCAGGAATTGTTAAATGGCATTGTGTGCGGTAGAAAGTGAAAATGCAGATCCTTTCCATCCCTTAATTAAGGAACATTGTTTCTACACATTTAAATTATTTCCCCGTGCATTTCTTGACAAATAGAAGGTGTTGAGACTCAGTGTTGTCTTGTTGATTCTCCTTTTGTATGAAACTGTTATTACAGTCATCTGTGTGCCTCAACTGTTTGAAATCATAAGATTTGTTCTTACTTCATTCCTAGCCTTAAATTTCCATCCATCCCAACTAGGGCAACAACAATTTAATATTTTGGGAATTAACCAATCTGTTCATTACGTTCTCCAGCAAGTGAGCTGCAATTATTATGGTCACGTCTTTGCATTGCTATAGTGCAGTCGTGTAATGAATATGCACATCATAGCTCGCGCAGGCTGCTCACTATTGCTGCACGGACCGTGAAGGACACCAGCAGAAGATGCTTGACGTAGCTGGGCATCAGGATCACTAGAGTTTCAGAGGCCGCTGCAAAGCTGTAAAACGCCTGATACCTGCGACTTAGCTTGTTTATTTCCTAACCTCGGACTCTTGTTGTTGACAGTGGGCGCTCTACTGCCCCCCGCACTTCCTATGGTGTATTACAAGTGCAAATGAAGATTTACCGCAAATCTGGAAAGACCTGATTGTCTGTGACGTTTATGTAGTTTAATATAACGTATATTCCATGTTGATTCATTCTCAGCACTGACAAAATTACGACGTGTCAAATGCCATTTTTGTCAGTGTATGTTGATATACATAATATATTGGCTAAGTGCACTAATGCCAGCAGAATTATTGGCAGGCATAAAGTCCAATACCGGACTATTAAAGTGGACATCAAATGGCAATTTCCAAACAGTTTTTGTCTCATCTAGGGTACTTCTACATTAACTACGCATCCAACATACCTCCAAACAGTCTTTAATGACTTTACAAGGATAAAGAAGAATATCAACAGCAGCACGACTTGCCGTAATGAGATGTTATTGTCTTAAATGTTTTCTGATCAGTTGAATGTCTAAAGGCTCGTGTCTTCTAATTAGCTGGACTTCTGAAGGCTTTCTTAACGTATCTTACACTGTATGAACTGGCCCACCGGCTGGCCCCTTGGCTTCATGAAAATGCTGCTTTTGTCAAACAGGTCCAACAACATCTTTTGTCATAAGCACACGGTCCTTACTGTACAATAAGAAATCACTTGAAATCAAGAGGCAAGCATTTATTTTGTTCAGTAATCATCTATTCTGTCTACAAATGAAATTTAGCCTTTTTCCAACCTGATTTGACTTGAACGTATGAATAACAAGTGAAGGAGCGACGGATATGATGAGACGCGCCACCACTCTCTGTCTGACAAAGTGCCTGCCTGAGGCCACAGTCGTCATAAAAGCTGTAATAGAGTGAACACACATTTTCATTAGCTATTGATTCATTTCCAATTCTCCATTAATTTTGGGGGGGCCATCACCGCACAGTGGCCTTTCTCCTCCCCAGGCTACGTTCCTCAGCTCCGGCTGACATAACCGTGGTAATTACTGCGCTGCCGCCCCACAAGCTGTTCACGGTCTCATTCTGCAGTAAAAACTGATTAAATGTTCGGGAGGAAAAATAGCTAAATAAAATAAAAAAAAAAAGCAAATGAAAGGGGAAACACTGGCTAAAAGGGGCAATCAAAAACAGCAAGGCTATCATCTACAGGCATGCGCTTTAACGAAACAGAACTAAAACGGGCTTGGACGACTCCCGTTCTGCTGTTTCTTCTGTCAAAGTCTTGGATCTGCTGGAAGCTGCAGGTGCTAAAGTTGACACAAACTTTTCAACAGAAGAAGAGGCTGGTGAAAAGGTGTGTAATAACAAGCACCAGTGACTCAGAGGATGATTCAAGTGAGACCAACCTTGAGGATAATGCTCGAGTCAGAAAGCACAAGCTTACTGTGCATTATACACCTCCTGCAGATGGTGATGCAGCTGCCGTACATGGGATACTTTATGAGTTCATCACTCTCGGATGCTGACAAACACATCAGGATGAGTGTGATATATGGCAACATGAGGCCAAGCTATATTCAAATCTCAGGCCCCTTGGCCTTTTAGTACGAGGTCAAAGACAGACTGCTTCAAAACATGCATAAAAATGTTCACAGTGCAAAACATATAACGAGACCTGATCTTACCTGATTGAAGTCACACAGAGAAATCCAGAAGAAAAGACAGAAATAAGCATGTGTTACATGGTCAGCAATAAATGCAAGTAATATTTAAATTCTGCAAATATTGGTATAAAAAGAAAACATTTATGTCGCCTTAAAAAGGTACAAATGTTCTTCAACTTTAAAAAATAAAAACCACACAAATCACACCAGCCAGACAGAAAATCCACATATTATTGAAACACATGTTTAGTAAGTGCAGAACATTAGTATTCTGCCATAACCTGCGCAGCAGAGCGCCGCTGTTCATTGCACCTGAGGCTACCCAGCGGTGCAGAGGAAAGGAAAAAAAAAAAAATGAACCCCACCAGGTTCATCCATCACACGAGCTGCCTCCCATGCTCCACAAAGATGAAAATATAGGGAGACAAATGGCAAAGCAAATCAATTACACGTAAAAGAATCATGTCACCTGTCAAATATATACTGTGTTCTGTGTCATTCTGTTTGTTTTTCCTCCAACGGTTCACATTTTCGAGATTGAATTTGGAAAAGCTTATACATTATTAACACCTTTCATGCTTCATCAGTTTAGCGAGGTAGACACCTCCCCAACCCTCCTCATGTTCGTCTGCTTTAGATGAGACAAAATCCAATAAACAAGGTGTTTGTTTTAAGCATCTACGCTCTTTTTAATCCAACATATTATCAGCATGTGCCACGTAAGTAATTCAACGGGGAGTCCATTCAAACTCAAAGTGTGCAGGTATGGTAGGAGGAAATAAGATGGAAAAACAAGTGAAAGTAACATCAAGCATCTAACATGCTGCCCATTTAAGTCGCACATAAAAGAACCACATGATGTGGGCTTGAGAGCTTGGACAGAAAGCACCACCGTGCCCAGCTGGGAAAAATGTACGGAGGAGTTTTCATATCCGCTTAGATTAAGGGTACTTAAAGAGGGTGAAATAACAACGGCGTTGTCAAGGAAACAAGTGCCACAGCGACACCTTAATCTGGAGGAACATAATTGGAAAAGGAGTGATAATCATCTTCCTGTCTGAGTGTATGATGTACTTCTTTTTAAATGTACTGTACATTCAAAAGGAAGCTGCCTGAGCACTCATTGCAAGAATAACACTAATGAATCTGTATGGAGAGACATCCTCAGGGGCTACAAGCAGGATTCTGATTTTCAAACAGCTCTCTAAGGCCGTCTTACGACATACAGTCCTGGTTAAAAAGGCTTGCTGCATCTTGCATATAAATGTGACGAGCGGCAGAATAAAGACTACTTGTACGGGGTATGACTCCACAAAACAAATATCAGATCTTGTGAGAGTACAGGTGCATGCCACACATGCTGCTCTGCTTCTCTTTTCTGAGGAACGCGCTCCACACGTCTGAATTTGCAACACAAGCGCAGGAACACATGCTAGGACACAATATCATTAGAGCCTCAACCTTCACAGATGAAAATAAGAAGTCACAAGGAACTGCAAAATGACATGCAAATAAGGAAGAACTCAAGAAATCTTTGCCATCTCTCAACAATTATCTTGTTAATTACAAGCCATTGTGAAGGGCTCCCACTGTCGACGGAGTCTTTGATTATACAGTGCATTCGTCCGCGCTTTCCACTGCCTAATCAGTAATTACTACCTGCAGCTGCAGCTCAGTACAGCACAGACTCAGCCATCTCGGGACAAGAGCGGACGCTGGGCACTGGGAGCGCTCCTAGGCCCGAGCAGCTTCAGGATCTCCATCAACAGCCCCGAGGTTGCGAGAGAACTCAGGTCATCTGTAAGGTCACTGAGAAAACTTCTTCGCTTGGTCCTTGAAGACGTTTCACCTTTCATGAGATGACTGTGGAGAAGGTTTAGGCTCATGAGCTGATGCTGGTGATTATTAATGAAACAACAGCACCAAATGGTTCGGTGTTGGGAAATGGTCCAGATTTCATTACCTTGCTGACTGTGAAAATGTTAAAAAAAATGTACTTTATGTGAGGTGGCTGCTCTTAATAAAAAAAAAGAAAAAAGAACAAACACTGTCACAGTCATGTTGGCACAAACTTTACTGGTTTTAAAGTCAGGTTCAACATGCAGCATGTGGTGTTTTCAATTACACTATTCTTACCAATATTTTTTTATTTTTATACATTTTTTTGCTTTTTATTTCCTTGTTTTGGTTTCAAAGTAGCAAAGCAAACAGAGTCTCAGTTTTTTTCCCTAAGTTTGTTCCGAAACAGCAAAAAACAATAGAAAAAGCATGATAAATAGATTTGTGTCTTTTTGTAAGTGTTCAAGAACAACTTTCTCAAAAGTATGTTAATAGCTAGTTTGATGTCAAGGTCACAATGATCAAAAGAAGTAATAAGATCATATTTCGGAGTGACGAACTACGCTCGACAGCACAAAATAGGTTAATTCAGTAGATTAATATAATTAATATAATGACAAAGTGTCCATACGCAGGAAGAAAAGCTCTGTCATGCCAATTCTTTCAACTTCAGAAATGTTTCCCTAATTTGTAGCAGTTTTTGTGCAAACCTTAAAAGATTATTTTTGAAATGCAATACATTCGCTTCCTTTAACAACATGCCATATCCCATTCGGGAGCAGTAATTGGATTGTCAGCAGGAAAGTAATAATGTAAAGCAGAAGTAGAACAAGTGCCATGCTCTCACTGCACTCACAGCAGCAACTATGGCCATTGAAACCGCTTCACAAACAGCGATGAGAGCATCTACTGTGTGATCCCTCCAGGCTATTACATGGCGGGGCGGCCCTCAGGCTGTATTAAGCCGCCATTTCAGGGACTATATCCCCGAGGGCAAGCTACAATCTATGACTGATTGCACTCTCGTGCATATGCTTCAGCAGGCCTCGCGCCGTACAGAGTCTGGTATCGCTTTGGAGGTCGCTCTGCAGAGAATTTAAAATGACAGTAACACCTTGTTTTTTTTTCTTTTCTTCTTTTGTTTTGTTTATTTTTACTCCTTGTGTCTGTGAAGACATATGTGAAGTAATTTGACAGAGCAGGAATAATGAAGTACATCACACCTAGAGGTTATAATCACATGTTTCCATGCTTCACTTTCTTTCATAAAACATCAGTTTAAATCCTATTTTAAGGAATACTGGATTGCTTAGAAAATAACTTTGTTCTCTGATCCCATTCATGAAGTGGTAGGACCCGCCCCCACATGCAAATGGTCCAATGCCATTTGTGCTGAGGGAAACCAAAGCAGCAATGTTTTTAACTCTCGTAACATTTCCTAAAGTCATTTAATTGCAATTTCTTTGTACCGACACAGACTTTGCTTCAGATATATGATAGATAACGCTCACATGAGCTAAAATTAGTGGTGTGAGTTTACCTCAGATTATGGCGCTACTAAGCATCCCGTGTAAAGTTAGAACTTTAGATCTAGTGGTAGATAGCTATTAATACATCAGAAGTTATAAAGTGCTGAAACTTCAGATATACTGGTAACTATCACTAGATCTGAAGAGATGCAGTGCAGTAGCTCTAAATTCACACCTTTCCAAACTGAACTAATTAAAAGTAAATTAACTTAATCTCTGTGCAGTATTCTTACCATGAGCGGTATTGATCCGGGATGTTGTCATGACAGATGAGGCTTCTCCTGTTTGCACTGTGATCTCCATACCTGGCCTTCAATTTAACCTTGTTACCAACCATAATGTTAATATTTGGTGCTGTATTTAAGTCCTGTTTGAATGGCCTTTAACAAAAGCTGGTTCCTTTGTGTCCAAAATTAGTCTAAAACATCTTGGGAGACTTTTTTACACATAACCAATACTGTAAAACTATAAGCAACACAGATAGTTTTCTTTTTTTTGTTGTTGTCTGAACAGCTTTAATGACACGAAATACAAATTGTCACATCAGACCAGCGTTCATTTTCCCTTTTCTGGTCCTAAATCAGATACATATCTCATAAATTGTCTGTCTTTGATGTTACAGTTGTGTGATTAAAGTCACAATTCTGCGTTGATGGGATTTTTTTTTTTTTTTTTTTAAGGAAACCTGCTTCCGTGAAACTGGTCATGTCACAGTCGCTCCACTCCTGGGTCCGAGTCCTCGTCCACACACGTCTCTGTACAGCTACTGAAGCCATCGCTCCACACATGGTCAATGTTAATAAATGTCGCTCCCCTTTTCCAAAAGTTTCTTCTCATTATAAGTAGTTTATAAACCCGTAAAATCTTGGCAAAAATTAGAAGTAAGTATTAAAACCTGCAGTGTGAACATTGCAGAAGAAACTCATGAAAGTAACAACAGAAGAGAAAATGAGACGAGTGACCGAAGGGAATAAGGCAACTTAAACATTGAATATGATGAAGTCGCCACTGGACTTACTGGGAAAACAGTCTTTTTTATTGTTCTTTTCATCTTCTCTCAGCAGAGGAGATCCATCTTATCACCTCTATAAACCTGAGCTTTGGAGTATTTTAGGCTCTGCAGTAACCAGTTAATAGAGAGGACATTACCTCACAGAAAACGGTGCCGAATACCTGCTGAGTTTGACTGATTGTGTGTGTGTGTGTGTGTGTGTGTGTGTGTGTGTGTGTGTGTGTGTGTGTGTGTGTGTGTGTGTGTGTGTGTGTGTGTGTGTGTGTGTGTGCGTGTGTGTGGTTATTATGAGTAAGTGTGCTGTGTGGTAAGTCAAACAGGAAACAACCTGGTACCCTTCAGAGGTCAAAGCTCCGCTGTTAGCCTATTAATCACTACCGCGTCTCTCTGCCATGAAGACAGACTGGCTGTGCTCGGCGCGTTTAGCGCCGTCGTCGTGACTGTCAAGCATCCACAACTCAGCTTCTCTGCCCACAAATCGCTCAGCAGGTTATCAGATGAGCTCAAGATGAGCTCACCTGTTTTGGCCCATAATTGTAGATAATCAGCTGCAAATTCAATTTGATGAGTGTAAAATGTATTTTTTATTCGGTCCACGATGATTTAAGTATGTTTCTGCTTGATGTGTCTCAGGCAAGAAAGACCAATGATATCTGACAGCTCCAGAAGAAGGATACGGGTTCGGGTTGATCACAATAAAGATAGTTTTTAGTCATTGTTATTATTTTGTGACACTGATGTGACTTTTGTAGAAAAGACAAACAAAAGAAAGAAAAAACAACATCCGCCTGATACTGAAGGATTGATGAACCCACGAGGTCAGCAACTCATGTTCTTCATATGATCCATCCATCCATCCATCCATCCATCCATCCATCCATCCATCCATCCATCCATCCATCCATCCATCCATCCATACATACATACATACATACATACATACATACATACATCCACCTTTTTGAGAAAGTGGCAACGAGGGATTATTTTAGATGACGTTCCGCAACACCATAAGCACCTCATCTTAGAAATATTGCCCGGATGGTGGAAACTTTGTCTGAGGCGTTTGTTGGATGCTCCAAACACTTTTGAAACTTTGTACCTGAACACATTTTAGCCATCACAAGTCATTCACACATTCATTGATGTGTCAGTCATCTGGCATCTGGAGATGAAACCACATAGTTTGAACGTCTGGTGTATTTTTCAATATTTTACGTTTATTTTTCTGCTCCACTATTTTTTCACATGTATAAAGCTGTGAATCATTACTCAAATACACTGAAAATATAAAAAGTTTATGCGCCTTATTCAAGCACTCATCAACTGTCCAAAGACGCCAGACACGACATCATGTAAATGTGGTCCGTAGCCTTTGGCCAATAATGAACTGTTCACATCTGAATCCAGCAGCCGTCACATATGACGGCATGTTGATGATGTCAGCTGTCTTTGTCTACCCATCGACAAAAACTCTCAATACACCCTCACACCCCCTGTGTTTTTGCCTTAAAAGTGAGGAGATGCATTCTTTGCAGTTATCATTTAATGATCCTAGCTGTGAAAGAGGCAGACGGAATAATGGGAGAGGGATAGATATATGAATGCAAGGGGAGGAAGATCGCTTTTGCTGCTTTGATCGGTGTTAAGGTACAGCAAATGGGGGGATAGGGAGTATTAGAGTGTGGAGGCAAAGAAGTGTGGCAGGGGAAGGAAGGATGGATGACGAGATGGGGGCAGGACGGATGGATAGATGGAAGTGGAGAAGAGAAGAGGGGAGAATGCTTCAGTGGCTCCACTTGACAGCTGAGTGAGAGGGGAAGCAGAGTGGCTACTCCATGTAATTTGTTAGCAGGTCTATGATGCATGCAAGCATGATACCACACCATGCCTCGCGAGCACAGAAACTACTCGAGAGACAGACGGACAGACAGCAGAGGGGAAGGAGAGGGGGCAGAAAGGGGGGAGTTTGACAGATCAGGCAGCATCAAGGGAAAGATCAGGTGTGGAAAGAAGAATGATTGTGGATGGAAAACCAGATCAGAACCAGATCTACTGTCTTCAGTCTCTGCTGGTCGGGTGAGACCGGCCAGCATGCTCATTTCCAGAATAATCCGGAAACTGTCTTGCATAACAACACCTCCGTGGTGCACACCTTTGCAGTGATTATTTCCTCACAATCTCGACAGCTCCTTCTGCTTTTGCTCTGTGGCAGAGGCATCTTATCTTTGCACATGCAACTGTGAATGAACACACAATTTGCTTGAGCTTATCTGAGACGTGGAATAAAACGGAACAAATCTGGGCAACAGCAAGTAAAAATAAAAAATAAAAACAGTGACAGCATGTTGACGAGGGATCTTTTTTGTGTGTGAGTGCGTGCACGTCAGAGAGTGTTTGCAGTTTGTTGACGTGGGACTGATCCAGGATGCCATGACAGCTGTCTGCTATAATTACCTGGGAGCCCGTTAACATACACACAAACACACACTTCTCCTGATTAGCTCATAAGGCGAGCTTTGTCTGATTAGCTCCCATATTTACACCAAAGACTTGTTATTAATGAACATGTGTTTGACGTTTTGCTCCGCTGTAATTTGCAACTCTCTGAACATTTGGAAGGAAATCTTTGACAATATTTGAAGAACGTCACTGATTAGATACCACATTCAAACATACAGCAACTGTGATTTTGATTAGGAGAAACAGTCTGCTGCGTGCATAATATTTTACATTTCAGATTACTGCTTTATGACTCTCTGTTATTTAGGAAGTGAAAAAGGAGAAAAGGGAGAAAAAATATATATATGTGAAGCTCGATATCCAACTAAGGACACCTTGGAGCAGCGCAGACATTACCAGACAGCATGTCTGGGGGGTATGTTGACGAGACGGAACGGCTCCATCTACCAAACACCACCCTCCTCACTCAATCGCTCACCTTCACCCCCACAAGGTGCGATCCCGCCCATGGCTCTCAGCCCGTGGCCTTTTCTGCCAAACATTAGCATAATGAAATGCTCTTTTATTCATGTGTCATCACAACCCCAGGCCTACAAAATGAAGTGCCAGTTAGCTGTGCGGCTGGCCAAATAGAGCATCATAGTGGCCAATACAGGTTGCATTCAAGTCCTTTCTTGACGTTCCTCAGATTCCACGTACTTGACAGAACATAAATAACCAATTGTGTGGGATAGGAGTTAAGGCACTGGTTTAATTTTAGATCACTGCTAAAACATTAACTTAGGGTAAAAAAAAAGAAAAAAAAGAAAGAAGAATCACAAGTGTAAGAGGGAAATAAGTGCAGCACCGGTGGAAAATGCTGCCCAACACACATGTGGATCCTTCTGCCATCACCAGGCCCTTATAACTTATAATGGACTATGCAGAAAACCTGCAGAAAACCCCTGAAGGTTCAGGTACAACATGCAATCTCCACATAGAAAGGTCCTGCCTGGATTCGAAGCAGGAACCTCCTTGCTGTGAGGCAACAGCGTTAACCACCAACCGACCATGCTGTCTGTACGCTTTTTTCTTTTTGCTTAAAATACCAAAATGTCGATCCCACAGAGGCCCAAACAGGATAATTCAAGGGTTACTAAAGATTGCAGAATTTATCCTCCAAGGACCATTAGTGTCTGGACGAAACTAAATGTCAATCCCGAGCCATGGTGATGGCATTAACAACCCAAAGTAGTTTATTCTATACAGAAATGAGAGCTTCATCTCTTTCTCTTCACACCCTTTACGCTTGGATGTACAGGCAGTGGACCTGAATCTGGAGGACTAGAAAGAGTGTAAACACTGCGCTTTGTCTATGTGGGCACGCCTTCGTAAGGAGAGAAGGATTTCTTTCCCTCTAATCCTCCCGTTTACAAGCACAGCCACTTTCCACAGCCATTGTGGACAGTCGTCTCCCTCCATTTACTCTCTGCATGGCACTCATTTCAGCTAGTTTAACACTGCCTGGGTTCCAGGGGGAAGGATTAGGACGTGACGCACGCCAGCTAGTGTGGAAACAATATTGACTCTGGAACCCTCTGTCACTCGTCTCTCTTCCCTGAAGGACACTCTTGTGCTCTTTGTGAAATATTTTCATGTGGATTTGTGTTGATAAACAGCACTGCTGTGCTGCAGCGGTGCAATCACTCCAATTACTTTGGGTTTTGGTTTTTTTTTTTATTGCATGTTTTCACACGTATACAGTCAAAAGCAAATCTTGGGAACTGATATGACTTTGTTTTTTAGTTAGTTACCAAAAAAAAAAAAAAAAGAAGAAATCCAAACTGCATTTGCTGAAACCATACAGTACAAGTTTTTCCAGTCTTTTTTTGGTCCAAGCACAAACATAACAGCAGCAACAAGTATAAACGATTTACTTTATTCTCAGACTTCCCCCACTGTTTTCTAACTTTCACTGAAAAAGAAACATTTTAATGGAAATAATCAAAGTTCATAAGAACTGGACAGCTTAATACATATGAAAGTGCAGAGCAAAGCCATCAGTCATAAAACATGGTCAGATTCACTAAAACTAAAAGATGAACTGCTCTACATGATACTTTGGTATTCAGTACATTTACTCACCATGTGACTTCAAACTAGAAGAGAGGAGACTAAAGTAAGATTCATGATATGAGTCTCACTCCATGCAGCATAAAGGATTATGGGTATTGAACATTTTTGTATACTTGAAAACAATATTTAAGTAAAAGTACATTACCTGAAAATCAGTTTGTTACTGGTGAAAGTTACCTTTTAGATCGTTAGGCCAATTAACAGTCTTAAAGTATCTGACATTTATTGTAATTGAGTAGTAAACGTTTATGCATGTATATAAAAGTATAGAAAAGTGAGCAGTAGAAGACACATAAGCAAAATGCCCCCTGAGGGCTGGATGCAGCCCTGGATGCAGCCCTGGATGCAGCCCCCTGGACCATCTCACTCACACCCTGCTTATATAAAAATGATAACACACAAACAACTGTGTAAAAAATGCATTTTGGTTCTTAAGGTAGCTCAGTTTACAGACCATACTGCATTTAACTTAACTATAGTAAAGAGCGTTTTGTATGTTCAACGTGCAGAACCGCACTCACTCTTTTACAAAAGTGTTAATTCCCTGATGTTTAAAAAGTTAAGTGAGTATCACAGCGTTCAGGACGTGTGTCAATCAAATCTGCTGAATATAACCCAAACAAAATACTGATTAAAAAAAAAAAAAAAAAAAAAAAAAAAAAAAAAATTAAATTGTTTTTGATTGAATGACTACCAAAGATGCTTTGGAATAATATCACACACATAATGTGTGATATTTAGTGGAGTGAAAGTGAACGTTGGCAGAAATAAAAACATTAAAGTACAGATGTGTGAAAATGAAGCCTAAGTATAGTAACAAAGACTGGTTAACAGTAATTAAAGCTGACAGTGTGCAGCCCTCGGAGATGAGGCTGCATTGGTCAAACGTTAACTGACTGAAAGTTAATAAGCCTGAGAAATAAAAAAAATGAAAGAAAGGAATGAAAAACAACTAAGAATTTAGCACAGCACTTGCGTGGCAGCCCACACCTCAGTCTGCTCCTCAGATCTGTTGAGTCCATCTTCAGATGGACGTCCATCAGACGGCCGCATGTGAAAGTGGATGTGGACGCCAGCCGTTATTGTGTCAGATCAACGCAGCCAACCACATCAGCTTTTGTTGACGATATCACAAATAAGTGCTATAAGTTGCACACCCACGCAGAAATGCACATCCGCAGAAAATAGAAATGTTTTCTCTGCCATCGCTGATGCATGCGAGCTGTTTCCCTTCCCCTCCGGAGCTGATGCTTAGCTGGGCTCACCTGCCGCTGACAGCAGCTTTATAATTAATGTCAGAGAATGCACAGGACAGGGTTGATTTCAAGGGTTTCACTTAAAAAAAAACCCCAAAAAACAACCGTTCTGGCCTCAGTCTTCTGCTTGGAACGTATTTACAGTGAGTTTACATTCACAACAAAACATAACAAGATCAGACGCTGTCCAACCATAGGGTTCAAAGATCACTTTGGAACAACAGAGACGAACTGGGATTTTAAGAAGAAAATGTCCCTGGTGTGGACCCAAATGAGGCGGCGGACGCCCCGCTGTCGCGTAGCTCACAGTGAAAGGCGGGGCTGTTCGCACGTCACATTCACTGAAATGGACCACCACAGGTTAACCCCACCCCTGGGCCCGTCATCTCTTTATTTAGTTTGCACAGCTAATCAAGAAAGTGATTACCACAGGAAGCAAAGCCATTAAAAGTCTGACCTTTTCCCTTTGTGTGAAGACAGCCGTGTATGTGTATGTGTGAGGAAAATGTCATGAAAGCTTACCATGGTTAGCATGATCGAGTATTTGCAGTGTGATTAGGTAAAGGGCAATATGGCATTTTAGAAGTGTGTGCATGGATGCAAACACATGGGTGCACACACCAAGACAGTTTCAACGATTTCAGTGTTATTACACAAACCTGGCGCAGGAAATTCTCTCACCTGATTCACCCCGAATCCTTTCCTTCTCCCTACTGGGGTTTCCATGATTTCTACCGACCTGAAACTTCATTAGAGTGGCCCAACCATATTGGAAAACCAATAAGATACAACTCAACAGATTGTCATTCATCTAAATCTGGAGCTCATTTTGGCAAATCACTCCACTGCTCCCTGATTGCCTATTTTTGCCGACATGCCATTAGCGACTCGTGGGTGCCATTGTCCTCGTCTATTCAAAATGAAATGGTCAGAGGTGCAGCCAGTGTCTTTTTTTTTGAATAAATCACTCAGAAATGTTCTAATTAAGTCTGGCTATTGGTGAGCAAGGGAAGCTGCCGACAAGGGGAGAAAAACACAGGAAAAAAAAAAAAATCCAATTCCTTCACTAAAAAGCGGAACAATGGCAGAGATGGCCAGGCCCTGACTGACAAAAGGATAATTCACAACAACTGAGGCGCAAAGGCATTCTTTTTGACTTCCTATTATGTTTGCACCTTGGAGATGCCGGGATCTGATTTTCTTGCAGGTTGCTCTGTTCCAATCTCCCTCCATTCATTCGCGCATCAGTCCATTATCATTAAATACGCGTTTGATTTCAGCACAATGCACTCGCTCCTCATAGTGAACAGTGATGTGGAGAGAGAAAAAACACATTAAATAAATGGCCTGTGATTGAATGACAACAATAAACATATTTGCTGGCAGCAATGAGCAACGTTTATAGTGATAAATGATGTGTAGCGGTGGATCGGCGGAGATGCTTTGAAGGAATTCCCGACAGCAGGGAAAAGATATTGTGGAAGGGAATACGTTCTCCAAGGAACACGTTCTCCTTGGCAAATAATTTTTTTTAAAGTATCTGCAGCACATCATTTTCACTTTTCATTTATTTACATCTCTGCATGCTAATGATGCAGCCGACATCCCGTCGCACGAGGCCCTCGACACAGTCGGCGTACGCCGTTCTTGATGTCTTTACCCAAGACTGAGCAGATCCAAGTCGTACAGTGTGAGAAATAATGATCTGATAAGACGGGAAAAATCATCACCGTCTGCAGCAGCCTTTAGAAACCGTAGAAGAATCTTAATGAAACGTCTGGCTTTGGTCAAAATACAGCGGAGGCGGCGTACAACAGCTTCATTTCAACCACGTCTTTGGAGCTCTGATCACTTTTAGGAACCGGCCACTCAACTCCACCTTCCTCTTCTGAGAAACAAGCCTGCATTCAGGCCCTCGATGCTACACAGGTCTACACACTTCCAAGGTGCAGTACATACATCGTGTTGTGACGTTCACTGTGGCATCACAAATCTGGAAATCCCTCCAAATTACATATTTTCAGACTTCAGATATTCAGATGTTTTCAAACAAACTGACAGGATTAGACTATATTGGAGTTATTGATTTAAATTTACTCCAGACACCAAACTATATAATTTCACCCAGAGAAAAGTTCCCTTTTACAGATTATGTTTCGATTATAATGACTTATGTTCAGCTCTATTCACAGCTTCATTGTGAAAAAGAAAAGAATTTCCCCCCAGCCAGCCAGTACTGGTACCGTACTGGACCGGATGACAATGAAAACCTCCTACTGCCAATGCTGAGCGTAGTCTCCTCATCTGGATCATGAGAGCGCTTCGTTGGATTTCAGTAGTAGTAGTTACTTTGTCTTTCCAGCATCTCCACTGTTATTTGACATGCTTTCACTCCCAGCAGCATCAGCACCGGCAGCGTTGCCGGCTCCTTCTTGCAGCTTCTCTCACCTGCTGATTGTTGATGCGCTCAAGCTTCTCAATGTCGAGTTCCAGTAAAAATGTTTCTTTCTTTTTATTATTTCAACTTAAGCACATTTTGGGAATTTGTCTCATTCTTGTAATTTGTGCAAGTTGTTCTTTTGCTTTTAATATACTAGTGTCTCAGTTCTATCTAATTTTAGTTAATGAGTCAAACATAGTAACTTATGATCATACTTTATTATATTATATTGGATTGTTTACAATTGTATTCTTCTTTTGTTGGCATTTTGCAAAATCCAGGAATTAAAGATCCACTCCTCACAAATAAACGACCAAGTTCCCTCCTATATCAAAGAACGCACCTACATTTTGCCCCCAACAGAACATTTTGCTCTCAGACTGCAGTCTTGCTGGTGGCTCCTGCTTTTCAAAAGTAAAATGGGAGGCAGAGCGTTCACTTATCAGACTCCTCTCCAGAACCAGCTCCCAGTTATTCTTCAGGAGGCAGACACTCTCTAAACTTGTTCGTCAAGTTCACAGTTCTGGCTTGTATGTGTGACTAGGAGCCATCCCTTCAGCCACGCTCAACGCCCATGATGCACTTCCAACACTCCGCTCTTTTTACTCCCTATACACACATGCATGACTTTAACAGTGTCTTTTTTCCCTAACCCATCCCTGTTTTGGTGTTTGTTCCTGTGTCTTGTCCTGTCCAACCCCAACTATTTAAGACACATTGCCTCTATCTTTGGACTAGTTCTGCTGGACTTCTTCCTCTCCTCTGGCGCACTGCCCCGTGCGCGCTCTGCATGGGGTTGCTGAACCAAAATGAAGACACAATGATGGGCCATATTTTTAAGCAAATAAAAAATTCCCTATCAAACCTTTTTGTCATCCACTTGCAGGTAGATCAAATGTACCAACAGACGCACACCGCCAGTAGACTCCTCTGTCTTGCATTTTTCAGTTTCAGTTTCAGATTTGCGGCCAAATGTAGAAAACATGACATCCTATTGAGTCTGACGTCCCAAACTATTTGAGCTCATAAAACGCCAGCCTTGACAGGCAGGTTTTCATTTCATTCCCTTGAGAGCAAAGAGTGAACATTTACTTCTACTCTGCTGTTTAGTGCTGACAAACTATGATAGCAGCAGCAATGCATTATAGAAGAGGATGTCATGTTTCCAGATGACAGCAGCCTCCAAAGACTGGCATTCAGTGTAGCTCAAAAACAGGTTGTGTTTGGAATTTATATATATATTTATATATATCCTTGCTACTCTTTTTCACTTTGCTTTGTGTTTCTGAGAGCAGACTTTTGAATGAGACCTCCTCTGGGGCTGCTGAAGAGCACTCTGGGAAATGAACAGGACACGCGACATGTTGACGGAAGGGGGCTACATGCAAAAACGTGCTGCACCCTCTCATTATTTCACTTCAGATCTCATCTCGGCCGCAAAGAGCTCATGTTAATCTGACCTCGAGTTAACCTCCAGCCCGTCAAACCCAAGCAGAGACGCTGATGCTGGGAGCGCGCGCAAACGTGGGCGGGAACACCTGGTCACTTCGCCAGGTCAGAAACGCACGTGTCAAATCCTTTAAGGTTGCCTTAAAAAAAGCACAGAAGACACACACTCACTTCACTCACACACACACACATCACGCTGACATAGCTGTGGATCAGGAGGGGAGGCTCATCATCACCCCACTCAGGGAGATAACTGAAGAAAAGCCAGGGCACTCTGGGTAATGTTGCTGATTAATAGCATTCAGCAGACATTAAGGCGCTATGATTATCTCTCCCGCACTGCGCTCCCTATCCCTCTATGCTAATTATTGTGGTGTCGCTCTAAGGGTTTTTTTTTCACCCCCTTCCCCGTCGACATCTCATCTTGCTTTCTCCCTGCATCTGATATAATTTGTTATCAAATCATCAAAACTAGCATATAACAGATAAATCACTGATGATTAGGTGAAGCAACGGCTGATTACTGATAAGAGCCAGCGAGATGAAGATGTTATAAGCCAGAATTAAAAATCTTTGTTTAGATATATCCTGCAGCCTGAGCTTTCTCTCATTCCCTGATTTTTTTTTCCTTGATCTTTCCATTAGTGTGATAAATATTAATAGGACTTGCTCCAATTTGTGTATTAGAGAAACAGATGTCAGATCTGTTAGAAGCACAACGGCCTGGACGGCTCTTTTGAAATCACAGCATATCGATTATTCTTGAACAAAACTGCAATGGCACAAAACATTCGAACAGCAATCACAAAGCATGTTTATTTCAATGTACAGTGTGCAGTGATGCACAGAAGGGTGGCAGGACTCTGTCACCACATCTAATAACAGCCCACCCATGACAAGTCCATTATACCTTCAGCGACAGCATGAAGGACAAAGGTTGTAATGCACAGACAGACACTGCAACGTCTGAATCCCTGCAGCACAAACACATCCCCCTCCTGGCTTGTATTCGCTGTCACCTGTCTACCTGAAGTCAAAGGAAAATGTGTTAAAAAACATTTAGGAGTTTCCTTTCAAAACACAATAGAAATCTTTGAGTAGAAATATGGAGAAAGGTGGAATCGACCAGAACCAGGGACAGAGCTGCTATGTTGGAAACCACAGGTCAGGTGAGTTTCATTAACTACGGTTCGGCTGCATTAAGTTCCCCTTTCGGGCATGACGGTGGGCCAGTTCACAATAAAGGACCCTCTTTTTTTGTGTGTTCTCCAAATGAATCAGTGTGTTTTGGTCTTGCAAAATAAAGCAACTGGACTTTTGAGTTGGTGGTCTCTTGTGTTAATTGTTTATTGTTTTGCCATTATATCACACGTCAACAACGATGCAACCAGTTCACTGAGATACAGTGGCAGGAGGGCAATTTAAAGACTCAAGAGGGTAATGACAGAAGAGGAAATGAAAGACTGAGCAAGCAAAAGACCAATATCAGAGCAGTAAAAGTAACTTAACTCCGTGCCTACAGGGGAGCCATTAAGGTAAAAATGACAGAAGTTTCTTTGTTCGCCTTTAAAGAGCCAATCTGCCGGATAATCCAGCAGTGCTCTGCTGTGAATCTTGCTGTGTAAAGCAGCAGTGTACATGCTCCCAGTCAGTGACAAGGTTCACGAGGAACTGTCAAATGTAATGTCTGGAAATCATTCGGCTTTCAAAAACAAGGAACGCTGGACTAAAAATCCATCAGATCTGAACGGCAAAGGTCAAGTCCCACTGAAACGGCGGTTTTGCGCCAGCTGCTGTGAATCCTGGCCGTTCCAGCCAATAGGAGCAATCGTGCAGAAGGCGCCGCTGAGCGGTTTAGAAGCGTCCCGGAGAAGACCGTCCACCTAGCGCCACGGAAAATACGGGTCAAGTTTATTTTGACGCTGGACTGTGACTAAGCCGCGTCAATTTCCACGCAGCAGATCGAGCTGGCAGGAAGTCATACAGGAGGAAAAAAGCACCACAATCACTCTCCCACTACTTAACCTGTGGACGCTGAGAGGTTCAGTTTAGAAGTTGTTTTTCTTTTACAGAAGTCAACCTCTTTACATGATACACCGATAAGTCAGCAGACTGGTGTGAGATTTTTATTTTGGTTTATAAGTAATAAACAGGTACCAGAATCGCTTAAAATAAGAACTAAGTAAAAAAAAGAAAAAGAACTAGGCATATACAGTAAGAATGCTATGAAGAAAAGAAATCCTGGTTTGTTGGGCTGTTTGAAAATGTATTGTCCCTTTATTTTATATTCCTCCTTTTAGATATGTATATAATTGTCTCATAGGCTAATAGTGAGGCATATATTTCAAAACAGCCCAGTAAGTTATATATCATCAATATTTTCTTTGAGAACATGATGTAGTGCCATTTATGCAAAAGCTGTGAATCCGATAAACAGACATGATCAGACGAGATACTCAACAGGAAAAGGAACACCGAAATTCGGAAATCTGTGTGTGTGTACGGAAGTGAAAACACTGATGCCAAGCTTTCCAGAGCCACATACCAGAACAAGACACACTTGATCCAAATGTCACCTGCGCATTCTCACAACCAACCACAACCACGACCAAAACGAGCCATCCAACAACAGAAAGTGAAAGGGATTTTGAAGCAAAACAAGTCGGATGTTCTACCACATCAGCATGTGTCAGTGGTGCTGCTGCTGAAACAGGGAAACCTCTTCCTCCCCTCCTGAGGCCAGGCTGATCGCTGCTGCTAACTCTGAATGCCAGACGTCTTCGGGAGAGCTCAGGCGACCTGCAAGCATACCCTCTGGTGGTTTCAATCGCTAGTCCAGGCACAGACTTCCTCTTCCTTGGTGTTTGAAAATGTGATTTATGTGAAGCCTGCTGGCGCTGCTTTCCGAGGGGAAGAAAGTAAACCCACCGTGGTTGTGCTGGGAGAGCTGACAGCGGTTTCTGGCTGGCCCAGAATGGTGGTTCTGGTACAGCTGTGGGGGAGCTACAGCTTAAGGCGAGGTGACACAGGAGATCTGACACTTAACATGGACAGGGGCAGGATGGGGCGGACATGGAAGGTCGTAAGGTCCCCCTGGATGTACGTGTGTGCGTGTGAGTATCTGCGGCTCTGAATGAAGCAAAGCTAGACAGAGTTGGCACCACTGGCATGAAGCCAGACCAGCGGGACCAGGTTTCTGTTGTGTTTATGTATATGCTATATTGTGCATGGTGTGTAGAGTGTGAGTTTGGAGAGATAATAGAAGCTGACAATAGCGAGGTGCGTCCGTTAACTCTGACAGGACTGACAAGGACATGTGACAGCATCCAGGCCAGCTCAGCTGTCAGCAGTACTCACTGAAGGGTCACAGCGATGACAGCCGACAGCAGCCAAATACCACCGCTCATGAAACTGGTGAAAGCACACACACACGCACACACACACACACACGCACACACACACACACACACACACACACACACACACACACACACACACACACACACACACACACACACACACACACACACACACACACACACACACACACACTATACTTTTTTGTTTTCCTACAACGTAAAGTCTTCCATCTGAAAATGAAAATCTGTTACTTACAGATGCAAAATGTCCGTTTGCTGATGGCTGTCAGTTTTCAGTGCCATGCAACAGCGCTTCAACACAAACAGACGAAAAGTTTCCCAGTAATGACGAGGCTCAGGCGGCAACATTCCCAGAAACGCTCCCGTGACACTCGGGAAGCGAAGCGTTTAATAGCCCCTAGTTGTAGAGAGACCCATTAACTTCCACAACGAAACACAACAGACTGATAGTTTGGTTGCTGAAAGACACAGAAGATGCTGGACGAGCCTCCTGACTGATATATGAAGTGACTGATTGTATGTTGATATTGATGCTACATGTATCTGCAAAACAACATTATAATCTGCAAAAAACGCAAAAGCAGGTGGCAGAAAAGAGCACGAGGCCAAACTCACAGCAGTGTTCAATAGTAAAAGTAAGACCAGTTCTAGATGCACAATTTGAAGATACAAACTGACAGTAAGGTTCATTTTTAAATATCAAATTAACTAAGAACAGTGACTAACAATGACCAATGATCAAACTAAACTACACCAAACTCAATTGGGAAAAAGATGAATCAGCTTTGGAGGAATTTGTTATTTTGTACTTTTAAAAGTTACATGACGTATGCTGTAAATATTTTAAATTCCTCAAATCCTTTTGTTACAAGTTGAAAACCAGCGTTAAGCCCCTTGGTTCACCCACTGAGAAGCATTTACTCTGGAGGATGAACAATAAACCCAATCACAGAACTCTGGCAGAAGTTTTTTGTTATTTATTTGTGAGCCTTTTATTACTTCTGCGTTTCTACCTTTCCTGCCACTGGCACGCTCTCGTCTTCCCCTCCTCACAGGATGCTGCGAGGAATGTGCGTGCACTCCTCTGTGTGTGCAGAGGTTGATTTTTGGGCATTGCAGTCAAACCTCTGGGTCCACTTATGTACTGTGAGAATAATCCGTATACTTACTAGCAGGAGTGATAATCCAGGTCAGTATCGGAGTATCTGTTATGATTGAACTATTTTTGTTAATACGCGCGCTGGAGAGCTGTTTATTTCACCGACACTACCCACCAAGTCACTCACCACGCCTCCATCTGAAAAAGGAGAAATGTACTTACAACTTTGTTGCTAATTTGAAAAATAGAAAATAAATTGGAGCCTTTTTCAAGCATTTCATTTCCAGAGCCTCAGCAGGGGATCGCCAGTAGACTGATGGTATCTCATCACATAATGCTTCAACAGATGTGCAGCTCGACAGAAACAAGTTTGCATAGTTTGCACGTGGAGACGTACTTGCGTGCACAGAAAAGCAGTAACAGTGCTAATCAAGGCTGCAGGAACAGAAGCTTTTTCTGGGGTCTTTCAGTGAAGCGGGGTTAATTTTGCCGCTGCCACTTGAAAGTCAGCAGGTTGCTGTGCTAATTAATGGAGCATGACTGCTGTCCTCAGGCAAATCCACACACAAACGCACGCACGCACGCTCACACTCACACAGTCAGTTTTTTTTCCTTTTCATCCTGAAACACAGAGGAATGCCAAACGACGCAGTCACAAAAACGGACAAATTTCAGCGTCAGATAGTCGAGAGGCACGCCGCTGCACACTCAGTCAGACCAGCCTCAGCTAAATTCAAACGCACACGCACATGACAAAGTACCATAACAAGAAAACATGGCACATGCACTTATATTAACCATTTCATCGGGTTAAAGCTCCTATAAAGGTGCTGGTGAAAGAACAGAGAAGATAAAGAAGCTGCAGAAAGAACCCAGGATCAGCTGGAAACACTCAAACAAAACGTAACTGTTCACACAGCAGTTAAGATTATTGCGACGCCGCATGCATCTGAGTGGGATTATCCAGTTCTCCGTCTTTACCACCACACAGACTCTCCTCATGAAGGAAGTGGCTACATTTCAACACCCCTTTTTGCAGAGGCACACCTGACACAAGAGGGGGATGGGGCGGAGACTCGGACTCCGCCCACTAACACCATCATGTCACCTTTTACTCTGTAAGGAGCAAAAAGAAACAAAGGATACATGGAGATAAAATAAGACTGAACTGAACAAAAAGAACAAAAAAAAAGCATAAAAAAGTCTGAGTTTGATGATCACTGTTTCTGTCAGGAAATTATACCAGACGAAACTCTGCCAATTGTCTGTAGTTCCAGCTTCGTGTCACTTAGAATGAGTAGGAAAATAATCATCTGCATGAGCAAGAATAAAGAGAAATGTGTCTTTTTAAACAATGGTCTTTAAGGGAATGAGGAAGAGGCTTTCCTCCAGAGAAGTGACTCCCCGACACCAGCCCACTTTCAAATGACTATAATTTTGCTTCTGTGCTGAATCTTTACAGAATCCTAGTTCATTACCATTCCCGCAGACAGAGAATAAACCGGAGAGTCCGAAAAATTACTTATAAAAGCCATCAGCGGTCTGACAAGGGCAGTAAATCTTGGCCTGCACTCAGGTGTGACTGCATTGTGTGAATCAGGTGTTAAATTTGGAATTAGCTGCTTGGTGGCTAACAACACATACATCACACTAATGCAGTTCTGTCATTGCTGTGCTCACCCTTAATCAGGGCGCATCTGTGTTCTGATGAGGAGCCTCGGCTCTCCACGATGATCATCGACACAAGCACACACAGGCATGAAGGAAGTCCCCGGGAATCTGGGCTTCGTTGCCAGGCGGGTTTCTGGCGTTCCACGCCGTCTCCGGTGGCTAGGAAGTTATGTTGCTGCTGCGTTTTTACGCCTTTTTCTTACTGTAGCAAGTTTATTACCACATCACTGCCGCTCACAAAAGTATTTGTCGTTTTACAAGCTTTGGGCTGTCAATAAGGACAGCTTGTAGAAATGTCAGTTCAATATCGCATAATTAATGACAGATGCTGGAGACTGTTAGAGATGAAAAATCATGATATGATGAAATGAAACGTTTCAAGCGACGATGCTGACATTTTATTGTCCATTTTCATGTGGAGTTTAACGGCAGATCGCTCCTGTCTGTTGATACATAAAACTCAAAACTCCACGCCCATCAATACTGCAAAGGATATTTTAAAGGGGATCATTGATGGGAAAGAAAAAAAAATATGACAAAAGTGTCTAAAATGACAATAAGCTCAAAACTCACACAACCCAACCCCGTCCTTTTGTTTAGGTAAAGCATGCCTAAGTCTGAAAGGTTCCTGTGACATATTTTTGCATGTTGGTGCATTTGCTGAACGAGCAAAGCTGTAAGACCAACTTCTTATGATACTGAGCGACGCAGTCCAGTCACTGCACGATAAAGGTGCCTTGAACAGAGGTGTAAAGGCATGATTTAAATTAAAAATAATAATTCTCACTATGATCTCAGAACAATTGTATAAGTTTGTGAAAAAAGTTCAAAAAGATGAGAACTGAAAAATAACGAGTACTTTCTACTCTGGTCACCCTCCCATAATCACCGCATAATTCAGGACACACTTCTTACTAACTTTTGCTTTCATTCCCTACCCTAAACCTAATTCAAAAACAACTTTTTTTTCATCCTGCTAATGGAAGCGTGGAGTCTTGCGTTGCCCAGAACAAGCCGAGCCCCTTTCCCTCTCCATCCCTTGGTGGCAGACTGGCAGCTATGACCTGGATTTCCTTCATTTTCACTGACAGGAGGAGGTAACTTTGTGCATTACCACTGACGACTGTGCAAATTTGAAACATGTTTTTCCATGCTCAGCAAACACCAAACCCCCACACACACAACCAGATGGGATGTGCGCTCTGTGTCGACTGCTTGTGCCTGAAACAGATCTCTCTAACATCGCACCTCAGAAAAAGTCAATGAAAGCCACCGCTGTGATTGGCCGTCTGAGTGGGGGCTGAAAATGATATAAAGGAGTGTGATGTGGTCATCCGCCGTCAGGCTTTCTTTCTTGATTCAGGCTCTCCGAAAGATCATCTGAAAATATTCCAGATATTTGAGTTTTAAAATTATTACATTTTTCTGGCTTTCCAATAATCACAAAACCTGTTGAGACCTTCAAAATAAATAACTGGTATTGAATCAGTGAACAAAGATGTACGAAGAAAGTGTTTTCTTTAAGACTCAACCCTTTTTTTTTAAAAGACTCCTCAGCCTCAGCAAGGTTCCAGACTCCTCTTCATCTTAGCTGGCAGGCAAAAATACTCTCCTAAATCCTAACTTTCCCATTTGTTGCATTTTCAGGTTGCACATCCGTCATGCAATGCTGCCAGTTGGCGTCACACCTGAATGTGGGCCGGCTCCATCTGTGACTGGTTTGTACCCGTTCATTCCGGGTTTTATCAACTATCATCCGCTGACTTCTTCGGAGACGCTTCACTGCTCATCATAATTGAGGCCGATACCGTTCTCCCTTAGCTGACATCTTACAGTACCCCCGCCTCCTACATCTACCCAACTACTATTTTTTTTAATTTTTTTTATCCCTTCCCTTCCTGTCTATCCTTATCACTTCCATAAACCCTTCTCTCCAGTCCAGGTCAGCAGAAACCAGCAGTCCTGTGTTTAAAATGACTCTTTGGACTCGTGGTGACTAATGATTTGAGACTGAAACTATGTTAAGAGCGCCACATGACAGTATTTAAACAGACCGAGACTTGCTTGCAACTGTTCAGGTGTGAGACAAAAAAAAAAAAAAAATCTCACTGCAGAGAAATTGATTTTCAGGGGATGGCTGTTTGGTCTCATTATGTTTGACATTGTTGTTAAATTAGCTAGGCCTTCTTTGTTAAGACCTTGCAAAACTGTTTGCTCTCTATTACACCTGAAATCAAAGTCTTTTTCCAGTGCTGGAAAGGGAGAGGAAGTGATTCAAGCTTTCAGAAGCTCAGACTGCAGCTTGGCAGGGTTTTCCCTCCTTTGATCGGCAACGATGTCAGACAGAAGACGAGCCCTTTGAGCTGCCAGTCAAGGTGAGAACAACTGAACAACGCCCCTGCTCTAATCTATTAGTGAAAAAACGATCTGCTCATGATGAATCTTACATGGTTATACACGCAGGCAAAATGAGACAGAAGCCGCTTTGGGCTTAGGTCCTGCTCCCGTCAGTGGAGTCAACAAAACAGAACAAAAGATAAGCATCCACTTTCATTTCATTCTGCTTTTCTTTTGAGCCCCCCCCCCCCCCCCTCCCCCGACATCATAATATATCCATGCATCATCACAACCTCCACATTCAAAACTGTGTGCTCTCAGGGGTAAAAAGGCAACTAGGCCATCTGTGCAAAATGGATATCAATTCAGATGTTAAAAATCACAGTGGAAAAGGAATTAGCCTTTCCTGCATGCGCTGCTGAAATGATGGCAGCCGGTTCAAATGAGCCATCTCAACAAGACATCGCGACTCAGGATCTGCAGCCGTCATAAAGACCTGACGAAGACACAACCAGCACCACAGACATTATTACTTTTGTATTTAAACCATCCTGAAAATGCTCACACCTGGGCAGAGTGGCTCCAAGCACGGATACACCAAACGCTGGCCCCGACTGTCTTTATTATTGACCCATTTCCTCAACAAGTAATTTGGTGTCTTCATGGCAGGGGAATATGTCTTATTCGGCTGGTAACAATAGCTAGACTAAGTAATGATGTTCACACTGCAAACCGAGAAAGCCATGCAGTTAAACCGACTGCTCAGACAAGACATCATCGTTACATACACCCCCCATCCATCCATTATCTATACCCGCTTACTCCTTCTCCGGGTCACGGGGGTCTGTCGGAGCCTATCCCGAGGCTTAGTAGGCGAGAGGCAGGGGTCCAAACTGGACAGGTCGCCAGTCCATCGCAGGGCCACACAGAAAGACAGACAAACATGCAAACTCACATTCACACCTACGGGCAATTTTTAAGATTATTAGTTAACCTAGTATGCATGATTTTGGACTGTGGGAGATAGTCGGAGTACCCGGAGGGAACCCACGCAAGCACGGAGAGAACATGCAAACTCCACACAGAAAGACCCACCGGGCCGGGAATCGAACCAGGAACCTTCTTGCTGTGCGGCAACAGTGCCAACCTAACTTAGGGTCAGTGGTGAAGATCTCAGTAGAAAAATAAAGGCAGTTATTGCCACAAGTAAATATTCTTTATAGTATATTAGTATGTCAATGATTTGTCCATTAATTTTTGATGCCATTTGAAGCCGTCTAACTGGACTACACTTCTCACAGGGCAGTAACCACTCAAATAATGACAGCACTAAGTTTTATTCACTGTACCCAAATTGTAATGTAACTAAATGCCAAGTTGCCTTTTTTCCAACCGCGTTTAACTGGATTGTTTGCATTCACTGGCTAAAGAATGGCTCATTCATTCACATGGAAATGTTGGAGATTATAGCACTATTTTGTAAAAGATAGCAATAATCACATTAAGCCGTAGTCTCCAAAGCTATATCACAGAGGATTTTTTTTTTTTTTTATCTCTATTCACTTAGGAGATTATCCACACGCTGACTTGGTTTCATGAAACTTGGCTTCTACAGGGTCTGGGATCAGTTTGTGTGGTCTCAGTGCACATCACGGCAGCAGAAGAAAGTGCGAAAGGGAAGTTTTGGGTGGGAGTCGGGATGCCTGATCCACCACCCGAATGCTTCGTCGCATCTCGAAGCCATCAGCGCCACAGCCTGTGGGTGCGGATGAAGACAAATTACCAGAGGAACGACTGGAGAGTGAGGCGAGCTCCCCTTTCCTGCCTCCTCCAGATGGACATAATTAAACCATTAGCTGGTGAGTGGGGGCTGATGACTCCATCAGGACCCATTTTGGGCTTAAATAAACGGCAGAAAAATAAAGCTGCATTCAAAATCGCAAACCGCTTGTTCACGCGCCGTTTACCAACAGTGTGCTAGAAACCAAGAGGGGGAAAATAAAGAGAGAGAGTACTGTATCCAAAGTCATCTGCTGTTTTGCTGTTTCTGTCTATTTTTGTTCTTTATTCACTGTTTAAGAGCTTTTTATCTTCACTGAGGCTGTACAGCGCCTTGCAGTCCATCATGCTGTAGGGTCCTAAGTGAGAACGGTGATTTAAAATGAGATCTGAAGAGCCTCTCTCTCCTTTCCCTCTTGGGTCTAGTTTATCTGTCGTCACTTCTGCTGTCCCAAATATCCACGAACACAGCGGCTGGTGGTGTGAATCAGGCCCACCATCATTCTTTCTGTCATCTGCGACTACGCCACAAGTGCTGCAACACGCAATCATAGCCACAATGGCACTGCATTTACTCCCGCTATCTGCTGCTCTTGGTGGCCACTTGAGCAAAAGGACATTAATCCGTAAAGGGAAGTCTTCCTTCCTGCTGAAAACCAGCAGAAGTGAGATTTTCCTGCAGTGGATCGGCAGGTTTGTTAAGGTGTTGCACCACTCTTTTCCTGCCCCTACCGCTGAAGCTCAGGTCATTACTTCGACACTTCACCTTGAGGGATAATTTAAAGAAAAATAAACATGAAATGGCTAACATGAAGAGAGCCTGACCCCGCTGGGCTGTGGGCCACAGGAATTTATTGCCCTCTTTATCACCCTGTAAGGATCAAATAATAGCTGATCGTAAATTCTTGAAGATCCCAGCCGGTGTTATATAACTCCGAAGGGCTGTTTACTGCAAGTAGGAAAGCAAAGCTGTCAAGCTGATCTTGCAGATGCTAGCTCTGCCTTAAACAGAGTCGAAGCTGAATGATGGGAAGTGTTTCAGTCTCCCTGAGTGACAGGTACAGTCGCCAGGTCGCCCTGCGGTTGAACCAGGGATCAGTTGTCTTTTGAGAAGAGTGAGGTGGCTCCGCTGAGCTGCCCTTGACACAGGCGTCGTTTTTATCCCAGCTTCTTTTACACTCCATCAGCTAATATAAAAAGGAGCTGCTCCCGGGGTCTGTCTCTTTTTTTATTTTAACTTTTTTTCCCTACCTCACTCCAATCCCTCTCTTTTGTTTCTCTGAACAGCTCCACATCTCTCGTGTCTCCCTCCCGCTCTCCTGCCTGACAATGAAATACATTGACACCAATCTTGGGGGTCCCTCGACGCCAAAACACAGCTGTGCAGCTGTCCCACTTTCCTGCCGTCGAACACCCCGCCTGCCAGCACTTCTTCCACTTAATTCTATCAACTGCAAAGCTTTCCCTGCTCCTCCCTGTTGTTTCCTCTCAGTCATCCCCTCCTCCGTCTGCCATTATTTTCTCTTCTTCTGTCACTCACTTTACCGGAGAATGGCGGCGACAAAGATAAGGGCCAAACAAAAAGTCAACATTCCCGCGAACATCTGTTGTGTATCACCGCTTGCTCACTCTGGTGGTTTTTGTTTGATTTCTCTGTCAGCGTCGGGGGACGCCTCTGCAAGCTGCTAGCGTATGACATGTTACAAGGCTTCCAAAACTCCTTTGCTGAATTACGAAGGAAAAAAAAAAAAAAAACAACAAAAAGCAAAAAGCGGCATATGCTGCTGACAGCGTTTCGTTACAAAAATGAGACGTACCTTCTCTTTAGGAAGTGGGGCAAACATGAGCAGCAAGGTGTTTACAGAAACGCCTCAGTTACACAGCAGAGGAAGGGTGAAGTCACGGCAAGTCTGAACATGTGGGGCATGACTGCATCCTGCTTGAAATTTTATTAGACAGGGACTCCTTATTGTGCCTGAAGGGATGTTCAAAGCTGGGTAGACAGCAGCATCCAAGAGAAGGAGACGCAGCACGTTACATGATGGAGCCTCGATCATAGTGAACATGATAGCGCTCTAGACGGCTCAGGTCTGTTACCAGTCAGACTCTCACTATTTATACAATAACTGACGGTAAATGACACCCAAAGATCTGATATTTACCACTGCTGAGAGAAGACTCCGCAAGTAAAAACAAAACAACACGAGGAGAGGAAAACGTGCTAAAATATGGCCCCAGCAGTAAAAAAAAAAAAATCAAAATTAGAAATAAACAGAAACAAGATGCAAATATAACATTAAAAAACAGAGGATTCCAGATTCCTTGCTGAAGAATAAACTGCCCATGTTTACGGTGTCTTTTGCATAATTTCCGCCTACCTGCTGGTGAACCTGGTCCTGAGCAGCGACTCCATTTAGACTTCGGAGAACATTTTTTGTAGTAACCATGTGATGGCGAGCCCATCAGCCTGATTTTCACCTCGCTTCAAGCATTCGAAAGAGCCTCGCACTGCTCTTGTGAGTTTAGACGCCTTTGGTTAAACCAAGATTTAGCCCCAACAAGTCCGTGTAGTTAGAACATGAACATGAACCTGATTTCTGACACTGTGCTTTTGCTTTTGGTTGTATTTTAACAAAAGTCTAATGGCTGTAAAGTGTTTTATGTTAACTATAATAGCTTTGCAAAGCGGTCAGGGAGCGACGAGAAGAAGTAAGTTGTTAGATGTAGAGGTTTATGGGTCCATATGTCGTAAATGGCGTTGGATGAACAGGATCAAAAGCATCTGACTGACACATAAAATGATGAAAAAAACCACTGGATGCTGCACAGTGTCATGTGTACTCGTCTTATTTTGCCTCAGTTGTAGCAGTTTGCAAACACAAATGAGATCACGTCGAAAGATAAGACTTGATTTTTTTTTTCCTCTTAATCCAAAACATCTGAACTACAGAGATGAAAGCAACCGTAACAACGACCTCTTCTATTCTTGGTTCTGGTGCTCTGGCAGAGGAGTGCAGCCTGGGAATCCGAGATCCCATTTGTCAGGTCACACAGTAACACAGTTAATTTTTTGTTGCAAAAATATCATCAGTGTGATCTTTTTCAAGATTATTAACTTAAATAACTATTGGCAGTATACAACTGATTGTATATCAGAAGCATGTATTGAGGCATTCCTGGAAGAAATCGTTTAGTTTTAAGTGAAAACAAAAAAAGGGCTTGAAAGCTCACTTTAAAGTGAAAAAGACTTTGCTCAACCAGCATGCATACAAGGCCCTTTTCTGATATTTTTCTCTAAAACAATGCTGCTGAAATGACACCACAGGGAGCTGTAGAACACGTTCTTAAAAGAAAGAGCAGAAAAACTAAGTAGTTAGTGCTTTTAAACATGTGCAGCGGTTACAGATGGCGGCCTGAGACTTAATGTTTGAAAGACTGTCACAATAACAGTAGCAGACTTTTGGAGGGGGGACCACAAACATCGCCAAGACCCAGAACACCCACTCTGAAGCCCCGCTGGCAGGCAGGCAAAGTGTGTGTGGGAAAGATTGTGTCTGTCATGTTGAAGCTAAGACCCAGCAAGGACACACTTTAGTCCTCCCTCCCAACCCTCTAATAATCACTGACATCTCTCTGACACGCCCCCCTCCTTGCTCATCTGGTGCTCTGGTGAAACCTGCAATTGGCTTCAAATCAGCCAGACATAATCCTGCCTTCTCCTCCTCATTTCCTGTTCGCAGCATTGGCTCGCGTGCAAAACACAACGGAGAAGAACAAAGAAGCCAGTCGAGGCTTTGCATCTTGATCCGATTCACTTGCTCTGCCTCCTCTCGTGTCATAAAGAAGCAGTGTTTAGCGCAGTCAGCGAGCATCCATGCTGTCTCTATTGTTCCGTGTAATTGCACTCGATGGACCTTGAGTAGCACGCTGGCCGCAGCCGTTCTTCCTCTCTCTGGTGACCTGATGTGTTCGTGGACACGGAAAAGGGAGTTGCGTGTTCTGATTTAGTGCTTTGCTGTTTTACTTTTTACAGTTTCTCTCTTCTGGCCCCCTTATTCATCCATCAAACTGCTGCTCTCTAAACGGGGCAAGCTGGTCCCCCTGGTGCTTAACCCCTTTACTCTCCTTCTGCTCAACCATCCCATCCTCTTTTACTATCTCTGTTGCTTTTTGCGACACCTGTCTGTGATAGCCGCTGTGTTTTCCCTCAGGCTCTCAGCTTTGACACCTGCCAACTGACCTCTGAGTTAGGAACGCCGACCTTGGCAGCACAGACACACATATACTGCCCGTGTCCTCCATTTACTTGCTTTCCCTTATAACAAATGAACACAAACACACACAGTTCCCTTCCTGGGAATCGCCTTCGTTTTCCATCAGTCATCCAGTCCCAGTCCCAAACTGTGCCACCTCCAGCTCTGTTCCACTTCCTGCTATGTCTTTTAGTATTTTCCTTGCAGGAGACCTCGACGTGGACACGGCGCATCCAGGTGCCCGGAGCTGCTGCGGGCTACGTGCTCATAGACATGGATGGCTACCCACCTAAAAGGTAGGTGGGAATCTTGAGCGGCAGGCTGGCGTTTATGGGACATTTTCATGGGCTTTGTGGCTGAACTAGCAGTAGAGTAAAAAAATTACCCATGGTCTATCAGCTGTGATGGCCTTGAACAAAACATTAAGTCCAGCCCAGAGCTTTGTCCTTCAGCTCACACTGACATCTGATCTCCCCATGGTGGAGGTGGATAAGGACAGATTCTTTTTTATATTATTTTGTGGCAGGACTGGAATGAGCAGGATGCAGCAAATCAGTAAAGTTTTACAGTAAATCAAAATACTATAAACATTATGAACACTATAATAACCAATAAATGTAAATGAGGTAACGGACGAGTCCAAAAGGAACAGAAGTACTCCGAGGTTCTGAGTTCTTCATTGGTCATTATGTGAAATATACATGTAAACTATACTGACTGTAATTTACTTTAACCTGAAGGCACTAAAAACCAAATGAAAAGAAGATGTAATAACAATTTATCTGTAAAACTTGTAAAAGAGACACAATCTGATCAGGAGTGGAAATTATACTGCGCCAGACAGGAAGAAATAATACATCATTATATAATTACAGTATAATGTAATAACATATTATTATAAAATTATTATTTAAGAAATTCAATTATAACTATAGTGATGTAAAAAAAAAAGATGCACATAACGTTATCAGTAACTTATTAAAAGGAAAAACATTAAACAGAACCAGCATCTGACCCTGTCAAGTTTATAACATTAAACGACATAATAAACAGCGTTATCATGCATACTGCAACCATAAACGTGCAGAACCAGTAAAAAAAACAAAGCCCATATACAAACAGCATACTACATACTATGATGTGCACTTTCCTACAAAAGCCACACAGACCGTAAACAAACGTGAGCGATCCATCCAGTACCATCGTATTTTTTTATGCGTATTTCCCACAACTGTTTCTTTCCCGTTTTCAGTCTAGGTGAAGCGATAGATTATTGCAATGTCAGTAAAAAATGACTGTTGCTAAACATTTATCAGCTCCAGTTCACACAATATATACTTTATTTGCTCCATTTATATGTGGGAGCTACATAGAGGAAGTAACCGAAAGCTACGGTGCTGCAGAAAGGAACCGACGTGACCACAACGGCAACAGACAAGGATAAACACCAACTCTGACACAAAACCCGTATGTAGACTCCACATGTAGCTGCTAGATTTGTAACTGTTACGTAGAACCAGACATCATGTTTCACAGTAGAGTATACAGGATGTACTGCGGCACCATAAAAACTGCTAAAAAATAAAAAAGTGCTGCGGCACAGGCAGAACCTGGACATGTGACCTCTCCAACCAGCTACAGCTGTGTTGCATATTACATTATGGGAAGTTATATCCAAGACAGACCGATCAGTTGCGCTCAAGAAATTTTCCCAGAAGCACCAAACCATCCAAGATCTCTCATGTTCTACAGATTCCCCAATTGTTTGTATGCTGCATACTATACATTACATTGTCGTAAAATCAGTCCCAACTAGCTGCAGTAAACAGACTTGAAATCGGCTAAAGTTACACCATTACTGATGCCACTGAAATGAAGAGAACTGGCAAATCTAATGCACCTGATTAAAAGAGCTCCTCTGTAAAAACAGAAGCTTGGTACTTTACTATGATCTTAGAGCAATGATCAACGACAAGCAATGATCTTAGAGTAACTGTCGTCGTCCATAGATGGGTTTCCATTACAATTTTCTTGTAAAACAAATGAGACAATTGTAAAAATGGGACAAGGTACTGCTGTGGGGGCCGCTGCTTCCACTGAACTGTGTTTTGTGAATGAGCATAATTCCTGTTAAATGTCATCCCGCGACACTTTTTATGACCGTAACTCTCCTAGAATCCTGTCCTGCGAGACTTCTCTTCAAAACAAAGAGGAAGCGGATCTTGACTTCAAAGAAGATTGGTGGAAACATCTTTAGATTTGGACAAATTATTGGAGCTGCTGGACGAAGCCAGCGAATGATCATTCTCCGTGTCCGTCTCTGTCCACATCTTGTTTTCTTTCTGCTCTTATGACCGTCTGTCACATCCATGCCAAAAAATAAATTAAAATGTTTTCTTTAAATTTTTTGGGCTAAACTGAACTATCTATTACAGGTTTTTCTTTTAGGTTTTGCGCCGTTGTAGTGGTAATGGAAATGCCACTCATGTGTTTGGCCATTCCCGTTCTACCATGAGAAAAATTGTTCACAAGTGGAAATCATTCAGCCCTGTTGTGAATCTTCCCAGGAGTGGACTGTGTCGCAGACTGTACAGGCCTCAGTTATCATGTCAACCGTTCCTAATGGTGAAAGTACAGTTACAGCAAGACTGAACGCACATGTTTTCTCTGGAAGGCCTGTCAGGAGAAAGATCCTTCTGTCTAAAAAAGAACTTGGCAGCCTGGTTTAGGTTTGAAAAGTTTAGTCTTAACAAATCACAGGATTTTTTTGTCCACTGGACAAATGAAATCAAAGTGAAGTTAAAGTTAAGTTTTAAAATGTAATCTGACACAAAAGAAAAAAAAAAAGAAACAGGAAAAGTAAAAAAGGGAAGACAACCGCACCACAACCCCAGGACGAGCAGACCTCGGACCACTGCTACGGCAACCGGAGTCAACAGCCCTCCTAATGCAGAGGACTCCGACTAAGGAACTTTTAACGATTTTTAATAACTTTTTAACCACTTACTTGTTAAAAAGTAAAAATTATGAAAACTATAAAGATGAAAATAAGAGCAATAAATTAAAAATAGCTAAACATTTTAATAAAGTGTAAAGAATGGCCTCCCTGCACCAGTCTTTTGTGGTTTTAGCAGTTTTCTGATGTGGTACTTATGTGATATTATTTAAACCAAACCTGCAGAGATCTAATGGTGAATTCTGTTTTTCAGATTGTGTCAGTTCCTTAAATTGATGAGCTCCTTCGTTGTTAATTTTAGCCATTAATTTTTACCATACTGCCTGAGATTTAAAGTGAAGTGTTTTTCAGAACTATAACATTTCTTTGGACAGCTGTAACATAAAAACAGCATTCCTTATTGAACCTCTGTGGATATGATCTAATACATAACTCCTGCAACAGAAAGCGTTGAACCTGGACAGGAAACAACCAGGAGATAAAATTAGATCATCACTATGTGAGAACTTAGGACTGGCGAGACGACAGCAATAAAGGAAGTATGTTCATGCAGAACAGAGTGGGCGTGTGCTGTGGTGAAGTTGGGCGAGGGTGTAGGAGTGTGGAGGACGGGTGCTTGGAGCAATGCGATGCCCACTCCCATTTTCTCTACTTCAATTAAATGGCTTGTGACAGCGCGCATGTGAGGGCATATCTGCCGCGCGCCACTTGACTCCCGTCATTAGGGTGCGATGGTGCCAGGCTACACCAGTTTTATTAGCGTATTTTTAGCTTTAATAACCAGCCAGGGAACAGAGACGACTGTGAAAATGCAGGGGGGGGGCTCATGTCAGGATGAGTCTTTGGGGCATGACAGCTGACGGTGGAAGGTGGAGTCTTGCCATTTCCTTTTAAACTGGAATCAGAAAATACATTTTGCTTTACATGTTTTATAAATGATCACTCTGTTACAAAGCAACGGAGCGGCCTTTAGAAGAGAGCGCTTTTGTACGTGGATAAGTGTGAGCGTGACACAGCTCTGCCTCCCAGCTCACTGCAACGCCTCGTCTTTTTCTGAGCCATCTGTTGATTAGTTGTAACAATGAAAGGTGAAACATTTTAAAAAACTGCCTACTGAGCCTCAATTGTTAGTCTGACAAAAAAAAAAAAAAAATCCCAAAAAAGAACAGGTAATTATAACATGAATTTGTCCTAAACAGCCACTCAGGTACAACATTTCAGCCTGTCAGGTGTAAACAAGGCTCACAGTTGCACAGGAGGAAAAAAAAAGAAAAAGAAAATCAATCGACATCTGTTAATTTAGCACAGGCAGAAAACCAAATTGAAAAATGGATTGCTTGATGTGACCTCGCTGGAAATATGCATTGTGATCAAGGAGAGATTTATCTGGGTACCTGCTACAGGGACAAAAGTGGGTGCACATCCAAGCAGGTGTGGAGGACATCAGAGTGGGAGCTGGAGCTGTGGGACGAGGAGCAGGGAGGCGACGTGACAACCGGCAAGTCCGATGATTACGGTTCACCTCTGCAGATTGTCAGCATGACATTACAGGCTCATGCATTTACTCTGAATTATATAATTTAGTTCCAATTAATGTTGGGTTTATAAATTCTTTTTGCAAATTCAAAGTTTGAGTTAACAATTATAAAAAGACAACATAAAAAACAAAATGTGTTCTTCAAAATATTTAAGTGGGTGTTTGACTTAACCACCAAAACTAAATCGAAGCAAGACCCTTTCACTTGTTTTGGCTTTTCTGAAAACAAACTCATTGAGGAGTTGAGATCTGCGGGGGTTTGTGACATCACAGACCCACAGCGAAGCAGAATTATCCACCATCCCCATGTTTATCTTCAACCAACTTCAAATCACGTCGATACAGGAAGCAACAAAGCTGTGAAACTGATTGAAAAGAAGGCAGGGTGGAGTTTAGTTGAGTTTTTGAGTCCTTAAAGCAGCTGCTATAAACAGAGCTGCAAAGATTTAGCAGGAAAAGGTGCTTCATACTGTAATCCCTGTGGTAGTTTGACCAAAGCATGTCAGATAAATATCTTTACAACTTTAGGGAATTGTGTAAACTTTAGGGGAAAAAAATACAATTTTAATGCTTTTATTCATGTATTTGCTATGAAATGTATGTTCCTTGATCAAAGATCCATAACAGTTGAATAAGGAGACGGTGTCAGTCAGTTGAAACCACATTGTTCATAACAGTGAACATTTACAGTCTCGCTTATTAAAGACTTTGTTTTTGCAACTGGACACACTTTTGTCATCAGAGCATGTTTTTTTTTTTCTGTGGAAAAAATAACAAACTATGTGCGCGCAGTGTGTTTACGGCAGGTGGTTTGAGCTTGTATTTGTGGTTCCCACTCTGCTGTATTCGCACCATAATTTAGTTTTTCTATGTGTATGTTATTAGCCACTGCAGTTCTAGCGCGCCGTTTTCCTCACAAAATCATGAAACTTCCATGGTGTTTCGCTTTATATTAGCGGGCGATTTTAGTGGCTGTGAAAAGTGTCTTCTGGCAAATTCTTGCCGGGAGCAAACCAGTCTTATTACAAGAGTCTAATGTGTGCAAATGAAAGACAGGATCTGTTCATTGCTCAGGCTTGACTGGTTCTTTACTGTTCATACCCACTAATGATAATGTGGTCTCCAGTTTTAACAAAGCTCCAATCCATATGCTCTCTGACTCATTACATAACACCACTCCAACTCACAGCCAGGAGGTCTGTGGGTGATGTTAAACACTAATCTGCTTCTGTTCATGTTTTTCATATTTGTGCCTGAGTTCACTATTTTATTCCAACATCTAACTATTTATGATGCCACACTTATAAACATTGTTTGAAATGACTTGTATGTTACGTGCTACTGATTCTTTGAGCTCTGCTCTCCGATGTCTACTGATAGTTCAGTCATTTTCATAACCATTGATGCTCTCTATGAACAGGTGGTGTGTAATGTTCGAATAAAATGTAAATCAAACTATAAGCAAACCTAATTTGGTCAAAATCTGCCACATCTCTCATCCGTCTTTCTATAATGTAGAAGTATATGAGGTTGACTTCTCAGCTGCATGCTCCAGGACGCCATCCGGATATTTTTCACTTGCTGCAGATTCTACAGTTGTTCACATACTTCATCCTTTACTCTACATTCTGGTCAAATCAGTAGCTCATGTACATGTAGCGTGCAGTTTCAAAAACGATTGTTTGTAGATCTTTCAGGCTGTTGGTGCACTCAAGAAAAGGGCAAATTTTCAGTTTAATATTCACTAAGGATGCATGAATAGGCATCTAATAATATTTCCTTTATTGGTACAGGATGGTTGGTGAAAGATTGTGGTGCAGACAGCTGTGATAACAGACTCAGCATACGTTAACCAACAGTCAGCGCAGTGTACCCCAATACCTTCAACCCAGTCTCAGATCAAACCTAGCAGGGGCGAGATAAGAAAGCTGTCGGATGTGGTACCACTTTACTTCATAGAAGAAGTAGCGCGTTTGGAAAATTTTGCAAGCCTTTGTTACTGTAACGAATATAACTAGAATATATAGCACCTAAAGCTCTCAACTGGCACTTAAATTTTATCTATTTACTTTAATTTCTTATTTAATTTGTTAAAGGAAAAAAACTGGCTTGTGCTGGCTGGAATACTTTCTGCACAGTCAAAAGCAAATTCATATAAATTACTTTGGCCTACATTTTACCTTATTTCTTCAAGCTGGACCATTGACCACGTAAACAAGGAAAATATAGCTCTAAATATCCGGGATACGTAAATCGCCCTTTGTACAGTTAAAACTATCACAGTTATACCAACCTACGATGAAGGTTGCTGCTCAGCTCAGGTCCAGATGGTTGAACAAAACAATATTTTAAAGGTTGGATCGGGTGAGCTGACTTTCACAAGAGGACTGTAGGCTGCAGGAAATTAGAATACTGATTTGCATTGCTTGTAAAGTTGAATTTAAGCTTGTAAAGTTGAATTTCACTTGATGTAGCTGTTACAGGATTTGCTTCTCCTTTACTGATTTTAGGAGAGAAAAAAACTAAAGACTGCATAAAATACAGTGATGTAGCATTCAGAGTTTTTTTAGAATCTCTAAATTAGTGCATGCGTATTAATTTAGCTGAAAAAAGAAGCATGTAAGAATTTCTAAAGTCCTAAACTACTCTTCCATTGAAGCGTAGTTAGAGACGGCTAATGCTAAATTGCTGCATTTTCTTTCTTGCACCGCCTGAACCAGGCTACACCCGACACTGGGCTGAGGTTGGAGGCCCGCTTTGCTGTGATCGTTGTTAGAGCATGTTGAGTCTGCTATCACCACAATCATGGACAAGCCATCCCGTTTTCACAGAGATTATCAGAAACCCCTTCATGCATCCAAACTTTAGTAGGGAGTCTAACAAAGTGAAGATCTGGAAAGTCCGTTTCAAAACTGCATCCTATGCTACAAATATGTAGGACTTTGATTTTGTTTTGTTTGTTGTTTGTTGTCATATGTGAAGAATTGTGGAATGAACAATATATGGAAAAGGCCCAGATTGAACTTTCATGATGTAACTTTCTAAGGCCTAAAACATCAGATTTTCCAATTCGGTCTGTATAATGACAAAGAAAAAAGTGGAACTTTATGTCTTCTTGGGAAGTGCTCACACTCAGGTTTGATAATATTTCCGTTAGATTCAGATCAGAACATTGGTACTGTTTGCCGAACATCCAGTGTGTCCTTAGACATTCTGTTCTAGTCTATGATCAATTTTCTGTTTAGATGTGGTACTCAGACATTTCTTGGTGTTTTCTTTTAGTGTTATTCATAATTAATAATTTAGTCAATGATGAGAAGGCACAAGTATAGTTTATGTATGAAGGAATAGAACACGTCCATCCATACAGAATGAAAAAACTAACATTGAGTAATACACGTCCACAAGAACTATAGTCTTCAGGTGTTTGTGTCTATGACCGGAGAGCATGTGTATGTTTGTGTGGACTCATCAGAAAGTCATAGATGCCTGAAGACAAATAGTCCTTTGACCTTTGTATGAACCAGCAGCTGATATCTCATGACCTGATGGACTGATGGGGCATCCATCTCTCTAGTAAGGATGAATGTGATGATGAACACGCTCACTCGCTGCTATTTAGATAGCCCTGAAGTCACAGCTATGACAAACTATCCAGACAGAGAGAGCCGGGGCTGAGCCTTGTTTATTCTGTCTGCCAATTCAACACCAGGCTAGCACTGTACAAACTCAAGCGTGCCATGGGGAACTAATGCAAGCTCAAGGTCAACTAACGGCAGCAGTCTGTTTCAGTGCTGCAGACTAACGGTACAACTGCACATGTTAATGTGCAACGGGCATACCACATCTTGTTTTCAACATAACTGAAGGGTGACTTTTTCAAAATGTTGCTTGTTTTAAGGGGAAAGGTAGTGTTCACCTCATGCGCAGTATTTCTCAACACAGTGAAAGCGCTATAGGACTCTGAAGCATCCTCATGGCTAATTTGCATTAGTAACACGCAGAGCATGGATTGATTAACACGTCATTACACCAGGCAGCAGTTACTGCACTTGGAAAGTGAGTAGCACAAAGCAGTTTCAAAAGACGTCCACCCTGCAGAAGAGTTGGGGAGGAGTGGAATTTGTCCTTTTAGGTTTCATCTTTGATTGACAATGAGGAGACACTCTGCTGAACCAGGTACCAGGTCACCGCACTGAGCTGAGGCCACATCTCCACATGTGTGTCTTTGTTAGTATGTACATGCTGTACAAGCATGTCCTTGCATCCTTTCGTGCGATCCATGCTCAATTTCTTTCTGCACACAGACACACACACACACACACATGCACAGGCGAGCACTTTTCTCCTTTTATCCAGCTGATGGTCCATTCAAATTAAAATGAACTTCCATCACGCTAATAGGGGGAGCGGAGAACAAAGCGTGGGCTCTCCACAGTCAGCAGGAATAGCAGGAGGATTATCACTGCAATCATCTGAGCCATTATCATTAAACCAAGTTGCCACTCTTCTCCTCTGCAGCAAACCAACGGCAGCATTGAGTTTATCGCAGCAGGACTTTGAATCGGCTCAGTGCTCTGCCGTTGTTTTAGTGGCAGAATCACGCTGTGTTGCAAAATATAACATATGAACATTATAGGTAATACAGAAACTAACCTAAATTGAATCATTTTTTACAGAGATGCAGTATGTGTTTTGAATGCATGAATATTTTGGGTTTCAACATACACTATATGGACAAAAGTATTGGTTCACCTGCCTCAACTCACATATGAATTAAGTGGCATCCCATTCCTAATCCATAGGGTTCAACATGATGTTCCCACAAAGTTGGGAGCATGGAATTGTCCAAAATGTCTTGGTACGCTGAAGCATTCAGAGTTCCTTTCACTGGAACTAAGGGGCCAAGTCCAGCTCCTGAAAAACAACCCCACACCATAATCCCCCCTCCACCAAACTTTACACTTGGAACAATGCAGTCAGACAAGTATCACTATGGTCCTCAGCATCCGCTGACCCGCTCCGTCAGTTTACGTGTCCTACCACTTCGTGGTTAAATTGCTGTCATGTGCAAACACTTCCATGTTCTTATAATACAGCTGACAATTGACTGTGGAATATTTAGGAGCAAAGAATTTTCACGACTGGATTTGTTGCCCAGGCGGCATCCTATAACAGTTCCACGCTGGAATTCACTGAGCTCCTGAAAGCGACCCATTCTTGCACAAATAGTTGTAAAAACAGTCTGCATGTCCAGGTGCTTGATTTTATACACCTGTGGCCATGGAAGTGATTGGAACACTTGATTCCAAATATTTGGATGGGTGAGCGAATACTTTTGTCCATATAGTGTATCTATCAATGACGTGTGAGCGACACTGGTGGCAGCGCAGATCATTCATGTTAGAGGCGAATATATCGCTGCTTCAGAACAGACACACCGCTGTTTGTTTACAAATTTCATTACAAAAGAAGATCGACAGAGTTGTTCTCACTCCTGATGTGCAAAAGTTCAAAATTGTGGGTGGAGCCAATAGCTGGAGATATACTGGGCATGGTGGGGACTCCACTCTGAGCTGGGTGTCAGATTTTTGAGAAAAAGGCACCCCTAAACAAAGCTACAAGGTTGTGGCTTTTCAGAGTTTTTGAGTCACCTGTGACTTTAGACATGCATATACAAGCTTTCAAGGACAGTTAATTTTTCTATTTAAAAAAAAAAAAAATCCCATACAAGTATTTTTATGAGCTGTGAAGATCGTTAAGCAACACTGCAATAAATTAAATACACATAAGCAAACTTAATTTATTCTATAATTACATAACTGCCTAGGCACGCTAGATCAGTGGACTTGCAACAGGCTCTTCTGGCAGACTGTAATCAACCAAATAAATACAGGATCAAAGGATCATCACCATTCTTACCTTCATTTTTTTATTGAGATGTTTGCTTGTAACCTCAAAAGCAGTTTATTAACCAGGTAATTCTATTCAATTGCCATTCTGCCATTATTTCAATTCTGCTGGCTGATAAGTCAGAATCCACCATGGTTTAATCGGTCATCCTTCAGGCATCCATGGAAGAAAGGCGTCTATTATCATTCAGTGAACAATGAGTCAGCTTTTCATTTCATTTTCCTCTCATTTCTTTTTTAATGAAAATACCACCACACTCTATGACCCAGAGAAATGTCAAAAAGATGTGATGCTATGAAAAAATATTTAAGAGGCGAGCCCTCTTCTCATCTGATAGTCCTCCTGTTCCCGGCTAATTCACCGTCGTCTGTGTTTGCAGGTAAAATGTGGGAGCAAGTCCAAATTTGATCTTTCAGTACATTTACTCCTACTCTGTGTTTAATCCTAATTCAGGAGTTAAAGATGTCATTGCTTTAAGTACGTTTTTTTTCCCCTTATCAGTGCTTTTAGCAGCCACTTTCAATACAATTGTAAAATATTGTACAATACATTTTATTGTGTCCACTGTGTCAGTTTGCTTATACATTATGCATTGCTTTAAACTATAAATTATGTGGTGTGAATTAAATTGTTAATGTTATTTTAGCCGCAAGTCAATCATTTGAAGGAAAGCGTTCTGACCTCCAAAAGAAATTAAAAATAAGTAAAAATACTACAATAAAGCCATATTTTGCCCTTTTTGCAAAAATTGACACAACATCCCGAGGCCTAAATAAAATGTCTGAGTTATGCTTTTCATGAAAATGCCACCTGTTCAGCCCCTTCTCTTAAGCTGTGTTCTTAGCAGCTGGTTTACGTGGGTGAGGTCAACACCTCAGCTTCATCCTCTCTTCTGAAATTGGTGTTAAAGATTTGTAGTACCCACTTCAGATGCAGAGCCGATGCATATGAAGTTGGGTGACAGTAAAGCAAATCTAAACTGCTCTCTTGACTCCCAGTTCCGACATTCAAACGCATGCTTCGGGCAAGGACATGGTTGCATATGTCTCCTTTAATTCAAAACTCCACTGGATTATTCCACAATCTCTTTTATATATAATTTGAGAAATGGAATGAAAGGAATGTATATTTTTGGTTATAATATTGATTTGTACACGATACAGACACTTAATTAAGCTGATGTGCAGCAGAATCTTTCTAACAACGTACCCCAGTCAGCCACCTCCACATCATGCATCATGTCTAAATATGGAATGCTGGATATGTAGGTCCATCTGTTTCAGGATCTCAGGGACACTTCCAACCCCAAGATAGTCTCTCTTTGTCCTTAACGCAAAGCAACATTCATAGCCCCTGGTTCTAGACACCCTTCACCCCTCACCACCAGCTCTGCCTCTGAGGTGCCACTGACAGGGAGCAGAGGAGAGGGAGTGGGATGAAATTCTCCATTATGACAAAGCCCATCCAAGCAGACCTATGCCAAACCACTATGTGTGTTCAAACAATCCAACTGAATCCGACTGGATGTATACTCAGGCCTTATCTGGCGGGAGCCAAATACACTCCGAGCTATCAAAGGCAATGGGTGAGTGATTGGGACTCTTAGTTTTTCAGGCAAATGCAAACACATCTATCACGCTCCACCACTTCAAGCTGTACAAATCAAAATCAGAGTAGCATGAAGGAAAAATAAACATCATGTCGCGTGACTGTCGAGAAAGTTGGGACATGGCAGAGATCAACCCGGTGGTAAATAAAACTCCAACTTGGCCAATACCAGTAAACTCTGCAGTGACCCATACGAGCAAAAACAGAAAGAAAAAAAAAGTAAATATCTTTTCATGGATTTGCCTGTCTGTCTCTCCTAGAAGCAGCCCCTGAAGGATGATGGAATCAATGGATGACAGACGGATTTACTGTAGGGTGAAGAAGGGAGGGAAAACTGTTATTTAATGCTCTCATGTGAGCAGAATAACGAGGCAGCCAGGAAGCTCACATGTGCCCGCTCATCATTACAAATGAACTAAACTGCCATTAAGCAATTCCATCAGCCACATGGGTCTCAAATCCATTAAATGAAATGTGTATTTACCATTGACTATGAGTCAACTGCAATCAAATATATTTACATAGTGAAGTTATTGACCCTTCCAGCAGGGCGAGATGAAAATATCAGTCTCACAGACACATGCTAAAGTCTAATCTGCGTTAGTGGCCGTCTGCCATCAAGAACTGAGACACAAAGGAGGCGAAACAAACTGCTATGTCCTCTTATGTTACACTGTTTTGCAACTTAGATTAAGGTGTTTTACATTCAGTGAAAGATGAAGGAGTAAATAACCTCCTTAATGAATAATTAGTAGTAGAAGAAAGGCTGTTTCAGCCATCTACTCATGTACTCATGTACTCACTCTGCAACTTATGGAGCCCTGGGTCAACAATGTGAGGAGAAGTCCCTGACACTGAGGTGTTTCCAAGGCAACTGAGATGTATAATGTCTCCAGCAAGTCCTACTCTATCCCAAGGTCTCCTTTAGATGGGGCATATCTGAGACACCTCCCTGTGGACTGAGCTCCAACTCTCCTCCACTTTCCCCAAAGGTTCATCCCAGCTACTCTTCAAAGAAAGCTTGTTTCAGCTGCCTGCTTTTTTGTAAATATCCTCAGGTCATGACCACAGGTGTGGGCTGAATTAGAGATTAGGTTTTACAAAAAGGTTCACTTGTATTTTGCTGATAACGAAGCTATTCAAAAAATTTGGACAAGCGATTTAGATCAATGAAATCACCTTAGAGCAATAGGATTTGTGTAATTAAAACTAACAGTGCTAAACATAAGAAGTGCCTTTGTTAATGATCACTGAGTCATTTTCAAAGCCTACCAACAAAGAGGATATTTACAGCTTCTGTCCTGACCGGCGTGAGGACCTTGTGAGTTTACAAACAGTTTATGAGAGAAGCCAGCACTGATAATGCTGCGTAAACTAGACAGACTCGACAGAAAGGAGAAGCTTGCCTTTATTCATTGATTTCTGAAATCACAGGCCTAAAAGCTGGGTAGGAATTCCTGGAGCTGGCGCATGTATGTCATGATGGAGAACAGAAACGCAGACAGGTGACGAACCAGAAACAAACTCATGCCAACTCTGAGGCTGCAGCGCTGAAAGAACAGTCGATTAATCTTCTCAGGTCAGATTCATATTAATGACCTACAAAAGATGGACAGCGGTGATTATCATGATTGAGTGTCCTCCTCAGCCGAAGTTGTGTGTATCAAGGTTAAGTTAAGTTTCTTGGAGGTAAAAGACATGCTGCAGTCTGTCTCCACGCGGCAGCCTGGTAAAACAATGACGCAGGACGCGGGTGGGCTATAACGATGTAGACCACAAGTGGTACAATTTGACTGAAACATGCGGGTCACCAACTCCCTCTTTTATGCAATCTTTCAAAATTTCACTATCAGATAATATCAGCGTCTACATCCTGAGCAAGGAACAACATTTTCTGAGCACAGAAAAATGAAACAAGCCCCAGGAGTTAATTCAGGCAGACAGACTCTGCAGCGTGCCTGTGCTTACATTCACCCCTCTGCACGGTTCATTGCAATCACTCCATCTTGTTCTTAGACCTTTATGTAAGAAGTATAAAGTACTTGTTTCTCAGATACCTTTGGATGTCTCACCTGCCACATATCCTCCTCCTCCCTGGCTTCCACCTGTAGGAGTCTGACCCTATGGAGGGGGGGTGAAGGGTAAAGCTGGTTGTGGGTACAGTTAACTTCATCACCCCACTCCTCCACCGCAACCCCTATATTTCTAAATAAGCTTAATAAAAGATAAAATAAATAAGTACATTTTTCTATTTTTTCTGAGCAGAGAATATTGTTATATGAGCAAACAATAACCTTTCTGTTCTAAAAAAAACAAAACCTCTAATAATGACAGTGCTAAATCTGACGTAGTCCATTTGTGTGTCACCCTATGACTCTACTAGACGGTTAGAAAAAAAATAAAAATAAACATACTGGCTCTGTGTGGCAGAGACCTATGGTAGATCAGCCCGGGATGATGCTTGTGGGAAGCGACCGATGCCTCCGCAGGTGATTGAAAAGGTAGGATGCCAAATTGTGCCATGTTGACAACGTGTGAGATGAGTATCAGCAGGTTCTTCTATTATTTTACACATGAACACAGACTGAAGTATTTTGTACTTGAAAAAGAAAGATTTATAAAAATATAATGTATGTGCTTTTGTTCTCAAGATTCAGGCACAGATGTCAAACCCTACAGAGGAGAGTTTGTTCAGCTTTTACTAAGTTCATTAATTATATATATATATATATATATATATATATATATATATATATATATATATATATATATATATATATATATATATATATATATATATATATATATATATATATATATATACCTGGAAATGAAGAAATTAAGTTGTAAAACATGTTTGTTTAAAAAACACCTCAAACACAGCCGTACTCTCCCGGTGTAACGAACCTGCTGCCTTTGACCTGATACTTATTTTGAAACCTCAGTGAAGCTGTGAGTTTCTGAGCAAACCTTTTTTCTTCTTTGAAGAATGCATTCCAGGTTTACTTTAATCAACAAAACTTCTAATCGCACTTACGGGTTAATAAGGGAGAACATTTCAAGTCCAATTTAACTCTCTGCTGTTGTTATATAAATGCAAGTATTCCGATTAGATTAATCTTCAGTCAACATTCATGATCAAACTGTAATTACTTTACTGTTATTATTATTTTTCATTTTTATTCATGTATGGGTTAGATTTACATGGACCATGGGCAATCCCAGCCCCTCCAGTCATATTTTGTGTAGCAGAATGTTCCCCGACCTCCGGAGAAGCCGTCTGTAGAAACCCTCTTGTACCCCCCCACCTACACCTCCACCTCCACCTCCACCCCCCACTCCAACCCCAGCTTGCAGGTAGGACGTGTCTATTCTTGGCTAAAGTCCTTTTCATTAATGTTATCTCAAATAGGCACCCAGTCTGATGGCACGAGAAGGAATGGCGAACATTTAAGCTGCTTCATCCAATTTTATTATTCCATATGAGGCGGGGTATCGCTGTTAACTTTGCTGTGTCAGCACCGCACACGGGGCAGTTGTGCTGTGGTGGAAGTGAAGCATGACATAAGTGCATGACTGTGTACTCTCAACAGAGTCGAGAGTACACAGTCCGCCAGGTGGTCGGATACGGACGAAAGCCAGTTACACGATTCTCATCTGCATTTTACAAATGCACTTGAAATGGCGTAATTTGTTGCAGACTTTGAACTGAATTTGTGCAATAGTCTTTTAAAAAAAAGTCAACTCCTAACAATTTCTTTGGCTATTTTCAGCTTATGAAATATGTCTCTTCTCACAGCAGCACCTACCATGCTGCGAATACGCCCAGGCAAGCCGGGAGACAGCAATAACAATGTGTAAGCCGCTGAAATGAGAGAAGAAGAAAGGACAGATGAAGACAGAAATGAAAGAAAGACAGGAGAGAGGTGAAGAAATGATCTGGCCTCTCTCCAGGCACAATGAGTCAGGGATGACGGCCCAGTTGGAGCTAATTAGGATCATAAACTGCAGAAATGTTTTGCCACCATGATGTGTGGGGCACTTCCATGCTATTGGCAGGGCTTCACATTAGATATGAGAGCTTGTCTTGATGTTACATTGGAGTAAAAGAAATTAAAATCTGCCTTGAACCAACAGCTTCCCTAAAAACTAATGCAATTTTAAAGAGGCCAATTCTCACTCAGCATGTAATTATCAGACTTGGGTACTGAAATGTGAAAATGCAGTCTGCATTGAGCGGTTCTGTTTCTGTTTGGCTCCGGCTGCCATAAAGCAAGACAGAGGAGGATATTTTAGCTGACATTTGAAGTAAATCAACTGTGCAGTTTCAGCAGGGGCTGGGGGAGGATATCTGCTCCTCACTGCTATTTGATTAACTTTCTACTGTCTTTCCTTCTTCATTTTTATTTTTGGGAGCTGCTTGACTTCAGCGTTCACAACCGGTTTCTGGAGCCAGCTCTGCATCCTTGTTCTTAATCTGGGAGTCGTAGTAATCTGGGAGTCGGATGCACTCAAAAGCATGTGAACATGGATTACAAGCAGATATTCCTTTAAAGTACAAACCAAATTCAGGAATTAATAATAGAAAAAGTTAGATTTTTAGAGCTAAAGGAAAAAAGGCCTTGTCTTGACATTTTTGAATGCAAACAATTAATGGATTAAATTATACTAAAAAGAAATAAAAATAAATATTAAAGAATACATGTTGGTAATCACTCTTATGCATTTTAAAAATGGTTACTTGGTGAACAAACCAAGCGTTTTGCCCCAGAACTGACTTTTCCGGGCTGAGCTTCCAGCGGCATCGCGTTCCTTTGACACCACTTCGGAACTGCTTCCCAGTTGCTGCGAGGCAGCTCCGCTTTCTCTTTCACATCGCGAGCTCCCTTGCGCTGCGTTGTCTAGTGGACTGCAGACGCACAAACACTGACAGGAAGCGATAATGCTGCTGACTCGCTGCGCTACATCTCTGTTTATGAGGACTGACAGCTCGGTGCGAACGACAGCGCGCCAGCATGTGCTGTAACACGAATGCACAGAGGAAACACATCACCAACCAGAGCTGTGCTAGAACACCATCACACACGCATGCAAACAAATTACCATACGGACGCATCATCCCATCCACTCCAGAGTGCTATTTCCAACACACGCATTAGCGCTGCGCCATTCTCAAACGCATCCCCTAAAAATAAGTCATTGTTTTGAAAGCTGTTGTGGGCAGATTGATGAAGTGTAACACATGACTAACTCAGTTAAACTGCTTGTGTTCGGTCACCATAGCAACAAGTGCAACAAGTTGTTTGCAGAGTGAGTAATACCCTTATCTTTGCAGTTGTGGGAGTCATCAAACAACAGACTAATTAACCTAAGTGTCACCTTCTGAATTTTTTAAATCTTTAATTTTGATGCTAGTGATTCATTTTCTGCACAACCTGACCGAGGCGGCCCTCAGTGGCTCCTGTGTGTCGCTCAGACTGTCTGACATGAATTTTGCTCTCTGATCCTCAACTCTAAGTACAAGTTTTCACTAAACAGCTCCAAAAATCCAGAAAAAGAGCTGTTGGGAGATAATTATTAATTATGCTAATGCACTTAAGTTGAGCTATTCCTTTTCCTTGGTCATTTTATCAGCTGTCCTCAAGAGGCCAGAGTCAGTCGTAATAACCCCCCCCCCCTCAGCTAAACGCTCAGTCACTTAGAGGACGCTGTGTCCTAAACCGCCAGCCCCTCTGCCACTACCCTTAATCAGGAAGTGCCTGTAAATTCACAAAGCCATGCATGTGCACACAGCGGAGCGCCGCTCCGTTTCCGCCGGCGACGACCTTCATTAACCTCATAAATGCCAGCGGTGTTCCTGTCGCAGCTCCTAATGCTCTTATCAGCACAAACAAAAACAAATGTGACAGAAGTGTTTCGGGGCTAAAACTAGGGCTTTACATCTGTGAAACTCATCTAATTCCCCTCCCACGACACGCCTGCGCCGAGCAGTGAACCCTCCCCCATCTTTCCCACCCCTGCTGGGAGCCCAGGTTACTAAACCGGTGCAAGAAGCTCTAATGTGCATTTCTGCCTGTCTGTGTCTTTCTAAACTGTGATCTTATTGGAGCCTGGATTCGGCCTTTGCAGCTCGCTCAGCGTTTATTTTGCACAAAGAACAGAAAAACTAAACAAGTTAGAATAAGAACAGTCCACAAAGCTCCCACACACTCCATCAGCTCCAACGGCTGTGAGGTTCCACATATTTGTTTCTATTTTTTCTTTTAACTTCACTATGAACACTTTCCAATGAGTTTTGGCACTAAGCATTTCACTGGCTTTTTTTAAAATGTAATTCTCATTTATTGCTTTCATTTATTATCCAGCTTCTGACAGTTACCAGGTGCTCATTGTAGTCCTTACTACCGAGATTTGTGTTCTAATTTAGCATGTTTGCCTTTGCAGTTTTGCTGTTGCTTTAAAAAAAAAAAAAAAAAAAAAACCTGCTGTAGCAGCAGTTTTATTTAAGTGTTATTTATTTCTTTTTTCAGAGGGAGATTGTAGCTGGGAGGTAGACAGGAGAATGACTTAGAGAAATAGGCGTGACATTCAATGCATGTGCATGCAGCTGGAGTTGAACCAGACACGAGAAATGTATATTCGCAATCACTATATTGGCAAAATGACACGAGTGTCTAAGTAACATTCGGAGCGAGGTGTTTTATTCAGTACAAGTCAGAAAGGAAGCATGTTTTGAACCAGCGTTCTCTTTCTGGAGCTAAAACACTCCACTCTCGCTCCTGCTGAGGGCTTTTGTTGTATGTCGAATGTTTTTTAGCCACTGAAACACTTCTCCCTTCATCCTTCTTTCAAAAATCCGTCAGACCATGCACCATGTTCAAAACAGCAAATATAATATAGTTTCTTTCTCAATAAATCACAATACATAGCCCACTAGTTTTTTCCCCGGTGGTGACAGTCACAGAGAGGCGATAAATCAGTGAAACCAGCGCAGGTTCGTGGGTGTTATAAACAGCTCTCCAGCCTGACCCTTGCCCTCACCTCAACACCCCCGTCACCACCAGCGGCGTAAAGAGGGACGAAGACGGAAACCAAACAGTCAGTGGTTTTTGCTCCCTCTCAGCTCCTCTGCTCAGCTGCATGTCACGCAGTCAGAGAGGAGCGCCGAGGGAGGGGTAGTGGACGATACCAGTAGTCTAGCTCTCAGGTATGCTCTGTCCATCCTCCCCGGCAGCCCACACTCAACCTCGCCGCTGCAGCCTCGCCACCAACGAGGGTGTAAACAGTAATTGCTACATAAATGATGTTAACGCTCAGTGTTTTTCACGTTTCCTCTTTGGCGCTCATGATCACATTCTGATATACTGTACTGGGAGTGCATGGTGATAAGTGTGGCTATAAAAGAAAATAATGTTGCTCAATAAATCTCCCCTATTTTTTATCTGTAAACAGCAGCATGGGGATGAAGTCGGAGGACTGCGTTGCACTTGCGCTTCTGTTTGACACGGGTTATCTCACACTGATGACGGGCAGATATGAGTCCGCCAAGAGTCTATTTGTCAAAAAGCTGAGCTGTGCCACATCCACCCAGATGTTCATATGCACGATTTTATTTGTGGCACCCACATCGCTTCAGGGACTTAAGCTCAAATCACAAAACTGTGATTAATTAAGAGGCAGACACGCGTTCTTTCCGTGAATCTGCACTGAAACTGGTCAACAACTGCTCTAAGAGACAAAAACCAAATGGAGAGCAGAAGTCTGCACAGCGCAGGGCTGTAGTGAGGTCTGGGATTTCTAGGAATTCCGAGTAGAGACGGGGACAGCTTCCCGCAAAAATGGGAGCAAGTAAATCTCTGTCGTCTGTAATCTTCACTGTGGAGTTATTTGTTTTGTCCATCCAAAATATATGAAACAGCAAAATAACGACACAAGAAAAAAAAAAGGGGGGAGAATTTGGAGGAAAATGAAATTAATTGAAGCTGCGGGGAGAATTCTGCTTACAACCTTCTGAGTACACACATCGGTTTTAGTGAGTCCATCTACAAATAATCTGCACTCTTTTCATGGGATTACGCTCCAAATGCCATACAAAAATCCCTCTGTGATCTTTTTTCTAGTTTTTTTTTCGCCTCGAGGTTTATGAAAAATAATTGCATGGAGATCTTAAGATGATCATTTGGCATTTAAGACATAAGAAGAGGAAGAGGGGAAAAAAGAAAGAAAAAATAACGTATTCCAGCTTAAGCGTAATCTGTGGTCAAATTAAAAGTAGGAATAAAAAAAAAAAAAAAAACAGTTTAAGAAGCAAACACACACACATGTGGACACATATGTATGCTGGGCAGGAAAGACATTTCTGACAGCAGCTCCAGCTGGAAAACAGTAAATCGACCTCCTGCAGCTCTGGAGTCACCAGCAGCCCCCCAAGGCACACTTCATTTACAACCGGCCCCTGAACTGGGCCCTAATGTCCTGCGTTATCAGAGTGAATCAGAAGTGCAGATAAATTACCTGCTCGCAAACGCACCGCAAAGGCCTGTCAGCTAATGTTTGTGCGCTACCTCATATGCAATGCTTAATGTTGTGGAACCAATTCCGTCGTTTCCATTATGTAAATACATTTGCCTCAGCACTATATTTTATGTATTGTCTCCGTTGTCTCAATTACTTGGGCTATTAAAAACCGAGAGGTTATGGAAATGAGGTGCAGTTGTCTGTTTGTAGTTTGATGACAAGTGCAAAGTGTTTATGAAAGCTCGTTATGCATTCATTTGGAGTCGGATACGTCAACACGCTCCGAGCGTTCATCCATATTCCACAATGTAATGGGGTGGCACATCAGTGTCTTCAAGCTCCAACAATAGACACAGTCAAGTTATCATCTGTGAAACATAAAACTAAATAAAAACAAATGGTGCTGCTGCTGTTTTATTTGGACTTTTGCTCCCGTTAAAAGAGATGGCAGACGATGTGAAACAGGACGAAAAACAAATCATGTCCCGGAGTGTTTGTGACAACCACGAGTGAAAAAGGAAGTAGGAGCTTGATTAAGTAAGAGCTTGGGTGCTTCTAAGTCGTCAAAAAAAGAAAGAAATGAAATCGTGTTGAACAGCACTTTGACTTTAAACACACAAAGCTTTCCCTGGCGTTTAAAAAAATACATTATTTTATGACCTTTTCAAAATATTCTGCAGATCATCCTCGAGAACATGAAAGAATTAGGGATAAAATTGCTCAACAAGAACAGATTGAGTTTGACTCTGAACAAAGAAGAGTTCTGAGGATTAAAAAAAAAAGTTCAACAGCTCACAAGGAGATGGGAATGTTTGATCAGCTGGAATGTGGTGAATTACATACTTTTATTCCTGCTTTCAATAAATGCATCATCTACTATCTACTGAATGTAATATAATTGGCAGGGATGCTAAGAGGCGCAGCGCTTAAAACCACTGAGGGGATTTGTTTACCATGAAACTCTTCAGCATCCATTACACTGTGTCTACAGAGACATGATCAGCATTAAGACAAAAGTCAGCGTTAGTGCTTCAGTCAGTGGAAATCAGCAGGCTTTTATATATATATGTGTGTGTGTGTGTGTGTGTGTGTGTGTGTGTGTGTGTGTGTAGGAATACATTGCCTGGTTAATTTTACAATATCTGCTTTCTTTGAGGACTCCTCATTTGAGGCGGATAAAACAAACCTCATGGAATAGAAAGAATCAAAACTTGTATGATATTATGAAATATTTCTGAGAAGGCCCAGACAGTTATTGGCAATGTCTGCTCTTTTCTCTCCCTGTTGCAACTCTGCAACCGTTTCTTCGGCTGGAGGCTTTTGGATGTTCATAATAACAGTAGAGCTGTGGGCTTCAAGGCATTAATGGAGTAAAAATATTTCCATATCAGGAAAAGAAAAAAAAAAAAGAAAAACATGCCAGTAGCCTACAAAAGAATTATTAGATGATCACTGATATGTTTCAGGATGCCAGGATAGTTTGTTCATGTGGGTTTCCTTCTACTGAGTGTGAGCGGATTAAACGGTGAGTTTAAATATTTAAAATAGCTTGTAGGGAGCCGATTTCCAAATTATGGATGACATGCAGTTGTAATAGGATAGTTGTGATTGGAAAAAAAATTCCGGTAACAACATCTTGTCCTCGCTGGTTGATTGGAAAAATAAAAAAAAGCAAAAACAAAACACACACAAAAAAAAACAACCCAACAACAAAAACAAACATTAAAGCCCTGGTCTGCAAAACAGCACAATTAAGCTCTTCACGGGAAAATGAGTAGGCTAGTTTAATTTACTCTTCGGCCCCGGTCTCTAAAACAACGAAGGCTTTGTGAGGACGAGGAACGCAGCAGCAAGTAAACTTTACAGAAGACACACAATGCGTCACTTAAAGCCGCCGCTTCGATCCCTTTTTTTGTTTCCGTCCACCGAGAAGGTAACGTTTGTTTTCTCGTTCGCCGTTTCCGTACGCACATCCCAAAGCTGCCTGCGAGTTTGTGGAGCCGCGGAGAGACGGGAGCGGCGCGGGATCGAGCGCTGAGCTGCCGTGCGCTCCGACGCTCCCCGCCGGGGGTGCGCGCAGGGTTTCGCCAGCTTTGGACTGAAAAGAGAAGCAGTGGAAAGGAAAGAAGTGGCAGTAAAGTTTTTACCTTTTCTCTTCGATCGCCTCCTCCTCCTGCGCTTCAGCTTGCATCTGACCTGAGCGCTCTGAGCTCCCGACGCGCGGCTGGTGTTTCCAAGCACGGATGCCATCAGCGCAGCCTTCGGAGCGCAGCGCACCAGTAACTTGGACTCGGCGGCTCTTCTCTCCTTTGTACTTGTCTGACGACAGCCTGCGCTGCTCTCTGACAACGCTGCGTCCTCGGGGTTTGACGTTCTCTCGGAATAAATATTAGACTTCCCCTCTCCCCTCTTATTTTAATTTATTCTTATTATCCCTTGACTGGAAGGGAGGGGAGGCGGGGGTGAGGGGTGGGGTGGAGGGGACTCGTCTCGACGTTCGTGTATCACCTCAGAAAAGTGAAGCTCGCCTCCTGCGTGCAGAGCAGCGCATCAGCTCTCGCGACTGTCTCGTTTCTGCAGAAATTTTGGCATCAGCCACTTTGGACTCAATCATGCAGGACGCCTATCTATTTGCTGCCGAGATTTCTAATTAGGGTCCAATCGCAGCTGTTTGGGAGCTGTGACATCACCAGCTCACACCCCTTCCTCACCCTCTGAGCTTTACCTTGCTTCCAGCCCTACAGCGGGGGGGTCACGGGTCAGCCCAGGAGGACTCCTGCTCAAGGGCACATGAGTGGACTGCACTGTAGTTCATTTTCTATATGTTAAACTTAATACTAAGAGCAGCGTAAAAGACTGAAATTCTACAGATAAATCAAAAAACTAATTCTTGAGTTTTTTTTTCTGTCTTCTTGTAAATTTGAGGGTATCTGCTGAAGGATTTTGAATATAGAGCCCCAAATGAAAACGATTCTGAGGTTATTAATGAAAAATTGCGTCTAAATTTTGTCAACTCCAAATCATGCATTGAAACTTCTTTTGTTCTGGAAATCTTTTTGAATTTTTTTAGGTGACCTTCAGCAGCTATGTGCAAGACAAAAACTCTTAGGCGTGCGTTGTGGCCACAGAGCCGGAGGATTGTGACATTTTGGCATTTTTGTGCTAGAGCGCAGTGTCGAAGCTTTCAGAAAGCATTTGTGTTTTTCCTGGCTGCAGGTTATTGTTTTGTTCTGTCGGCCTCTGCGGCAGAAGGTCAGGTGCATGTTGGGAGGAGGCGCTATGGTACTGCCTGACAGACTCAGGAGCTCTTGCAGCAAATAAATGTGGATCTGCGGAGGCCCGTTCGAGAACACAACAAGCCTGTGAGGTAGTGCGATTGTGCGACTGTCTTTGTACAGAGGTTGTGGAAAGACACAAGCACTTTTATCTATAAGACAGCCTGCTGTTGCCTTTAAATGCTTTTTTTTTTCACCCCTACAAGTGACCCCGTCAACTAACATGTTCCCACTAGTTTCATTTTTCTGTTTGAAGAAATAAATAAATAAATAAAGCATCCAGTGAAAATCCAGCACGACACGTTTGCTGATGTCAGGTTGAAAAGTCACTTTGAGGCTACATTGTTGGATGGAAACATTCCCGAGGGTGGGGGTGGGGGTGGCGGCGGGGCGGGGGCCTGTGCTGGGGCTGTCCGCCAGGCTGCAGCCTGCCCTCAGGACGCCCACAAATATCCATGTAAATTGCAGTTTAAGAGAAATCAATATAAGTGACAAGTTGCCAATGCCACTATCTTGGCTGTAATGAAGGTGTTCTGGGGGTGGGGTGAGGTGGGGGCATTCATAGATAACAGCAGACGGGTTGGGTGGAGGTACAGGTTAGAGGCAACAGCACACACACACACACACACACACACACACACACACACACACACACACACACACACACACAGCAAGGTCAGGGGCTGGTGGTTGGTTGCCAGCCGCCAATGAAAACTAACCTGGTTTATCCTTGTTATCAGTTGTTTATCTCTGTGTGACACGTGTCACTGTTCTCTTAAATATGGTTCATTTGTCCTCGCCCTAAAACGATCAGAAATCTGTAGCTGACGCTGCGTACGACGGCTGTGTGTCTGTGTGCACAACAGACACGATGCTGCCAGATTTGTTATCAGGAGAAGCATTTTTCTACCAAGATTTTCCTTTTAATGTTTTAAGTGATTCTGAAAAACATATTACAAATAAATTCAAGAATTTAACCACATGGCTTGAATTGTTTCTTATATAACTGAAGAAGAGTTAAAGTAAAGTGGATTGTTAAAAGTCATAAAATTGGGCTGCGATTATGGTCAATATTTATGCAAATGGAGTTTTATGACTAAAAATCTTGTTAAAAAATCAGGTGAAGTAATGCTGCAGTTGAGACCTCGTTCAATAAATCTATTAGATAAATGAATAACTAATCATCATAATTAATAAATAATAAAATTATTATGATCTTCTTTAAAATGTTGCCTATTAACATTTTATAATGTTTTCTTGAAAAACATCAGGGGAAAAAAATTCCCAGAGCCCAAAATGACATCGTAAAACTGTTAATTTTATCTGACCAAAAGTCTGAAATGCAACGGTATGAATATCAGACATTAGAAATGTGTTAAGGAACAATTTTTCCAATGTTTATAAGATTCTGTGAACAAGATGGTAAATGTTTTCATATAATAGTAAATGTTTTCTATTAAAGGAATTTATATTTTTGAATCCAAAAATCTCTGTCCTGAAAAGAGCTCACGATGTCAGCCACATGTGCAGAAACATGTAGAAAGATAGATAGATAGATAGATAGATAGATAGATAGATAGATAGATAGATAGATAGATAGATAGATAGATAGATAGATAGATAGATAGATGGATGGATGGATGGATGGATGGATGGATGGATGGATGGATGGATGGATGGATGGATGGATGGATGGATGGATGGATGGATAGATAGATAGATAGATAGATAGATAGATAGATAGATAGATAGATAGATAGATAGATAGATAGATAGATAGATAGATAGATAGATAGATAGATAGATAGATAGATAGATAGATAGATAGATAGATAGATAGATAGATAGATAGATAGTGGAAGGGTGTTAAAACTGCCTGGAAAAAATATAGAAATACCAGCATCCAGTGTTAAAGGCCTGTTAAATAAGGTTAAAGTAACAAAAGGGCATCAACTTATGTGCGACAGACAGCATCAAACACAATGCATGTCCTGGCATGTTTCATTATTTCTGTGTTTACTTACTAGACTTATTTAGCCAAACGCCTGGCATTAGTTTGATGTCACATCTGTGGATTAAAGAGTTAGATTTAAATTCTGATTACAGCAAACACGTTGCACCTACTCCTGTTTTTTTTTTCTGCCATGAAATCAGACACCTGCAATCTAAGATAAGGAGGTCCAATCAGTGCATTCCTCAAACACATTCATTTTCTGCACTTTTGATTTCTTTTTTCCTTCTTTTTTAAAACATTTGATGGAATATAACTGTGTTGGCTGTCTTTCATGTCTTCACAGCAGTGCCTGTTGTTTTTAAATGCTTGTATGATTATGGTAATAATTATTATAAAACCCTGCAGAAGTCCAGGTAGCACTGTCTCCATGGTAATACATGTGTTACTTTAATCAAGATGCTGTAATTAACAGTTATTTTTGATGCACTCAGCAGAGTAACAGCATGTTTTAACATTTAACAGAGAGCTTTAGGCTTTGAAAGAATGAAAGCTGTCCTGTCCCTTGAGAAATCTGCAGCTTGTGGTCCAACAACCCAGTGTGTGTCATTTTAAGTGTATAAATAAATTATGAGAAATGACCATTTACATAAAAACTGATGAAGTATTTGGCAAAATCAACAATAAAAGGTATCTCTGCTGAAAATAATAGCAATATGGTGAGAGCAAGTGGGTCTGCTTATCGACCCTCCCAGCCAGGTTAACGTAGTGGAGCCGGAGGCCATGGAGGGCCCCTCATCAGTCTCAGATTGAGGACTGACTTTAAGCTTTTTAGGTTGTTTTTTTTTTAATGGTGTATGTGTGTGTGCGCGAGTTTTTTTTTTTTTTTTGGGGGGGGGGATTAGGTGGCTATGGCCTTATCAGGCGCTCAGGCTCCTCACAAGGCGGGTGACTGGGGAGACTTAAGTGCACCTTCATCTCGCCTCCGCAGCCGGTTTGCCGGTTTGCTCCTCAGACTTTAATCCACAGCAAGCGACGGCACACTGTGCTACAATAACTCGAGGTGCACTAGTGCAATGTCTGCTGCATGCACACTGTGCAAAAATAAATAAATAAATAAATAACTTTCAAAAAAAAAAATAAAAAAAGCGTGTAGGAGGATACAAGCAGCCAGTAAAGTGGGATTGCACAAAGATCTTTTTATTGGCTTTTTAAAGATTTAGAAAGCGGAGTCTTGTAAACCTCACTAGGCCTACTTATATACCTTATTACAGTTGTGTTCACTGTCTTATTTTATTTAAAATTTTCCTGAAAAAAAACCATCAAGGAATAACATCTAAAAATTTGTGACAAATTTGTAAAATTTCTGAATCCCTTATTAACAAGTATTGATTTTGTGAAAATGTAGTATGCAGTATGTAAATAAATGCATAAATAAAATAAAATAAAATATGTCAGACAGTGGTGATCCATCCTGCTGTTCACCTGTGTTGTACGTCTTCCTTTTGTACAGAAGCATTTCTCACTTCCAGTTTCCGGATGACATTAAGGAATAGCTAACGGGTATTCCCAAGACGGAAAACTAGCCAACCGAATCAAAGAGCCAAAAAAGAAGAGAAAGGACAGCTGTGACAAGAATTAGACCCCACAGCTTTTTTTTTTTTGTTGACGTTCTCACCTGTGGCAAACACACCAGCAAACGGAAGCAGCACAGAAGGAGATCGCACGTGTGTGAGATGTGAGCAATGTCAAATAGTTAAATAAACCACACCTTCATGCACCGTATCTTGCAATTACCAACACAAAGCGCATTAATTGCCCACTGCATACTCTCAGCCCGCGCCTCAATTCAAGGTTGCATTCCCCAGCCACGTTTCAACTTTGAAAGTGACTTTGGACATTTGATTTTATAGCACATAGCTACAGCCGGGGGGGTGGGGGGGGGTAAATTCTTTCTGATGAACTTCCACCAATGCACCTTTTCTTCGTCAGTGATCCCCTTTGAATTGCTGTTTTTTATTTTTTTCAAATTCAACCTCAGCCTACACCTCTTAAGTGACACCCATTAATCACATTAGGTCTTTGGGATAATTGTCTGCCGAGCGTCAAGTCTTGGCTGACCCCAACATTTGGAGAGTGAAGATAAAGACGTTGCAGTGACAGCTATGAAATAGCCCCGTTTTTTTTGCAGGTCAGCTTTCAGGGGAATATGAATATTATTACGTATGAAAAGACCAGAAAAACAATTGGTTCTTATTTTCGTAGAGTTGAATGACAGAGGAAAGCCTATTTTCCGCTGTCTGGAGTCGATTACACTGGTTTTACATTAACATATAGTAACCAGGAAGCCTCATGTATTGATATACATGCAACTACACATGTCATTGAAGAAGATCATCATTAAAGTCTATCACTACAGCATTATTTCTATATTAACTAGTCTTCACTCTGCCCTATCAGAAAACTAAATGTCTTCTGATATACAGGCTTATTAAATACCCAGAGAGTCAGTGGTAATTGTGTTTAATATTGGATTCCTTAATTTCAGAGAGCATTGAATATTATGGCACTCTTTGTGAGTCTACATTCCAATCAAAATGTCTGTCTGAATAGGAACTAACATCATTGCCCTTAAAGCCACGAAACATTATCAGCTCTGTGGTTTAGTACAATGGAGCCATTGTGTTCTGCGGTGAGGAGAGCTTATCAGTGAAAGACAGGAAAGGAGAAAGGTAAGGAGAAAATTAATAGAAGAAAAGTAAATTTCATCTCTGTTTTGCAACTTCCTCACAGTTCCGTGCCGGATTCATACACATTATGTAAACCAATGACAAATTAAAAATAAAGGCATTATTAGTGTTTATTGTGACTTGTTCGCTCAGGGGTGCCGTGCATTTTTTTTATTGTCAAAATAATTTGACAGTACAGCAGTTTTGTCATAAAAGTTTAAGTGTAGTCAGTATTTAGTATACTTACTAATATTGTCTAAGTCAGTATTTGCTTTCCACTTTAAAACATCTTTGACTGGTTAGGCTTGGTTTAAAAACACAACAGATCATTGATTGCTGACTGTCACATGGCACCCACATCCATCCCTCCTTTTAGACTGATTACCGTGGTTAATTTTCCATGAACTCATGGGAGGAAAACTAGATGATGTCATTTGTTGTTACCACTTAGCCTTGCAAAATACCCACAAACACAGAAACGCATGCTGTGAAAATAATATGGGGCTGTTTCCCCTCTATGAACAATTCAGCCAATAATCGAGTGATCTATACAGCTAAACATTTTTGTCATGTTAATGTTATTGTTTTCAAGTTTATGCTTAAGTTTATTCACACACACAACAACACATCCTACATTCCGTATACTTTCCATAAACAGCACAGATTATGTCACCTCTGATCAATCAGTTACAGGTCCTACAAATGGTCTCAGGTTTATGAACAAAGCAATTTGGTCTTTAACTGTTTTTTTAAAGGTGGAGATGAATTTCGGCGCTTTTAAGCTCCCGTCGAGCTTGCAAGGAGGATATTACCATCAGCTCCGGATGTATAAGAACTCTTCTGTTTTTTAATGATTGTATTTAAGTCCATTTCATCAGTAGATTTCTTTTAAAAAAAGAGTGCAGATAATGTCCTGAGAGATAAAATTATTTTAAGAGTCTCCCCTGGGGGTGCTTGATTTTGTTAGTAAGATCTTGGGCAATAAATACAAAGTAATTATTAAAGCAAGTTGATATGGATCTCCATTTACAGAGTCAGGGAGCACCTGTGGTTTCTGGCCCTGTTGAGGACTTTTATTTATAACTGAACAAGTTCTTTTGGAGTCACCCACAGGCAGAATTTATGTTCAGTATAATAATTACATTTGCTCTTTCTTATTATGTGTGTCAGTTTATTTCTATGCAAATGATACTTCATTTAGTTATGATTGCTAATATTTTGTATATACTTCTTGTAGAGTTTATTTTTATGTTTAATTGAGTTTTGTATCCCTTTGGTAAGCCAGGGGTTTTGGTGATCTTTACTACTAGTGACAGTCCTTTCTGGAATGGTTTTGCAGATAGCTTCAGATAATTCATAAATCAAATTGTTATATGCAGCATCAGGATCACACGCATTAAAAACACTGGTCCAAGCTTTGGTCTCTAGACTTTCATGATCGTATCAATCAGTCAGAGAAAAGTAAGGCAAAAAGGCTGAGTAGTACAATGAAGAAGTAGAGCTGAGGAAGTAGAGCTGAGGAAGTAGAGCTGAGGAAGTAGAGCTGAGGAAGTAGAGCTGAGGAAGTAGAGTTGAGTAGGGACTCGAGTATTCATCGGTTGAAGAAGGCTCCTCTGGAGAAAGATGTTTCTGATCCTGGTGACTATGCTCTTCTTTCTTCAACCAGCTGTGATTCAGTCGGGTGCAGGTTGAGGAAAAGGCCAAACAAGCGTAGTCTCTAGGGGTACCTGATGGGCCCGAATGGCCCACTGTATCCCCCACTTAATTTACGTATTAAGGTCCTCGAACTGTCACTCTTCTCGGCTGGTTTGCAAGCCAGGTATTGCTCATTCCATTCATATCTTGGCTCGGTGATTCCCCCATCATCATCGCGGCAGCTGCATCAAACCAGCCTACACTCTCTGTTTAGGCAACCCTTCCTCTTGGGCCACGAATTTGGCAATGGGTTGAATATGGAGATAACGCTCTTCGTTTGTCTGGGCTTTGTCATACTGTTTCAGCTTCCAGTCTCTGGTTTTTTAGCCTCAAAGAGACGATGTTCGCGTTCCTTCAGCCCATGCTGCTGTTCCCTCCTGTTGTCGGGTGTTGCACAAAGCCAGCGGGTCTGTTCAACGGATGTCACAGCATTATGTGCAGATGCCCGATCCACCACCGTCAATCTGCCAACTGCACCCTGGTTTATTTGGCTGGCTACTAAGGACCTTCTTGTGTGTGTTTACAATAAGAAATTGACACCGGGTTTGTGGGGCCTTTTCCTGTCACCAAGGTGGTGCACTTTGGTTAGCTTCTGTTTTCCTGCTGCCCTATAATGCAGGCAGTTTTATTTTCTTCCACTGTCAAAAGTCCACACTTGTTTTTATTTGTGTTTGACCTCATCGTTAGCTGTTTGTTTAGCCCCCCCCCCCCCCCCCCCCCCCCCCCCATCATCATCACCGCCGCTGCCCCCCGCTGAGAGATTTAGTTGGCCTAAACAGGCTCGGCAGCTTTGTGTGAACTCATTTGGCAGAAGCTTAAGAGTAATAGATGTTAATTTATATGTCACGTTCTTTAAGCTCAGGCACTATTTCAACACCGCTTTTCCTAAAATGTCAAAATATGCATGGTGGTCATATTTATATAGTTTTATTGCACAGAAAGTGAAGTGGGTTCAATTTTCAGTCTGATTTCCAACTGGTATGAAACACAACACTAAACCGCAGTTTACATTTCTCTCTTCTGGATAATATTAGTGCTCTGATAATAGATGCGACACCTCTACACATTGTTTTATGTTTGTTTCTTATGCAGTTTGAGTTTTTCAGCAGACAGAGAGTTATATCTCTACAGACAGATGGAGGAAGCAGTTGTGAAGCTCCTGAAGGTAAAGATGCTTGTTGTGCCAGGTCTGATCAGAATGAATTCTGCAGCCAGAGGGGGAAATGATGTGCAGCTACATTTGGGTTTTGTTTTGCTCAGTGGTGTCAGGCAGGTACTTGGAAACTCTCCTGACCTCGCTTACTGGAGATTTCCATTACAAAGTGCATCCTTTCATTATCTATATTATTTATTCCTATTTAGGGTCATGGTTATCCCCTGGAGCCTACATGTCACCAGGTCACTGCAGGCCCACATATAGACACAATTAGAATCACCAATTAACACAACATACATGTTTTTGGATGGTGGGAGAAAGCGGGAATACCCAGAAAAAACCCCACACAACCACAGGGAGAACATGCTGACCTCATACGGAAAGACTTCTCTTTGTGGTTTCAAACCCTCAAGTGCTACACCACAAGCCACCATGCTGCCCTGAACAAAATGCTTTTTTTTTTAAATTTAAGTTTTTTATTATGAGCTGGGGCAATTAAAGTACAAATAAAATAAACTTTTCCTGGCGCTTCTTTTGCAGTACACCCCATGCAGACAATTTAAGCTGCCGCAGTTAAAACCTGACAACAGAAACATGCGCAAGGACATAAGGACGGATGTAAGGGATCCAATAAATAAATAAAATAAAGACAAAAATGACTTATCTCAGCAGAGCTTAGTTCTGATCAAACATGCTGTTGAAACTGATAGCAAACCATCACCTGATCCACTCAGGAAGTGCTTGTACTTAGTTGAGCATTACACAAGTCTGCTTTAAAAAAATAAAATAAACCTGCTCTTAACTAACCCACACTTTTACATTTACACAGACATATCCAGACATCCACTACTTGCTCACAAAGCGTCAACGCAACCACATGGAAAAATTAGCAAACAGAAGCTTATCATCTTTCCAAAAGATTCTAAAGGCCTTGAAGCTCAGCTGTATCCCATTTTGAAGACAGAGATTAATTGCCTCTTTTCCGCCCCGACAGTAATCCTTGAAACTGCCTCTGCTTGGCGCAACAGCATCTAAGCTGGCCTCCTCTCGTCTCGTACGCACCAAGGATGCGGCCACGTCGAGTCAAACAGGCCGACTGACACGCACACATGTATTTCACTGCATCGCGAGTAATCATCTCATTAGCACTTTAAAGCCATCTAGCATTACTTTAAATCTCGCAGGGTTTTGAAGTGCGACTGTCTCGGCTGTGTGAGTGGCACAGAAAGTGACAGCGAGCGTATTTGTCTCAAAATGCAAGGAGAGCTGGTGACTGGGACGAACACTGGCACTTGTGGACTCCTGCTCCATCTCCAACTCCACAAAGAATACAGCAGAGATCAGACGGAGCGTACTTGTTGTTTTCCTCTGATATTTGCAGGTGAAAACAAAAAAAAAAAACCCAACAAAATCCAACCACAAAGCTGCAATTTTAATTAACTTTCCCGTCTTTGTAAGGCTGTACGTGTGCAGAATGGCAGCATATGGTGTGTTCTGGTTTGCAAATCCTCAAGAATCCAGACCGGCGTGGGATTTATGACTGTAACAGATGAGGTTTTGATGATTATGAGGTTGTGTCTTCAACTCCATGGTGCAGCATATGCTGCCCGTGAATAGTGAGAGGTCATCCAGATCTTCTGCCAGCGCTGATCATTTTATTACACCAACAGATGGCTGCAGGGACTTTATCATTAAAATATCCTTTGGCCAAATCTTTTTTCAGAGTATTAAAATGATAAAACTGACATAGCCTTGTGTGACATAAAAAATTTGAAGCGTTGCTTATGATAAAAGGGACAAGTGGTCTTTGTATAATACGGAGCTGCTGCCCAAATGAGCATCCAGCTTGTGATTGAAATGTTGAAGTCTCTTAAGATTAATGAGGATTATTGTTATAAAACACTTTTCACTGCATCTGCCTGCGATAAATTGATGACTGCAGGTCACAAAAAGCTTTTACATGCCAAATCCAAGCTTTGCAATTAACTTTGTATGTCCATGGCAGCTTTTGATTTAGACTGAGATTACGACACTCTGCGCGAAGCGGGAGAGTGATTTCTATTTTTTTTTCTGTCTTTCCTACCAACGGGGCATCACTGGTGCTGATTACAAGGCCCCGTTGACCAGCGGCGCATGATTTTCTTTCCTCCAATGACGCTGGCTTATGAATAGGGTGTAATCAATCTTTGATCCAATCAGAGGCTGATGTCAAGGTGAGTGACAGAGATCTCCGAGGGCCTCTGATGAGGCCAGAGTTAAAGGGCTCCCAGGGGATGTGATACTCTGAGCAGCGGGGTCTCACTGAAATCAACATGCTGAACGCCGCTCCGTATCCGTCTGTGTATCGAGCAAATGGGGCCAACGCAAGAGGAATTTTTAAAATTTCATGTTTAAAATTGAATTTCAATGGATGAAATCACCTGTTAGATTGGTTAATTTTATGAACTTTATATCTCAGTGTCATTTCAGAAATATCCTAAAATCAATCAGCTGCCGTCTGCCTTTTCTTGGACATCTTAGAAACAGCATGTTGGACAAACATTAAACTTATTTGGCTGCATCAGCTCAGATAACGTACAGCGACGGACAACACTACATTTCAAGCACAAATAAAAACAAACCCTTATGCATTATCTGCTGCTGTGAAGGTTCCTCAAATTGTGTGTATTTATTAGAAGTCCAGCTGCAGAGATGTTTGTTCCAGTTGCACTTCATTAGTGCAACCAAGCAGCCTTCTAAGGTTATCAGACTATACGATAAGGGGACACAATGAAAACCAAACAAAAGCAAAGTTATATCAAATTAAGGTATAGTCATCTTAAAAACATTGCAAACACTCCTGCAAATGCTCCTAAAAGATTTTAGTTATCTATTAATAATAGTGAAAAATAAAATCATTTAATTACTGCATATGTTATCGGAAATTCAAGGAAACAGCAAAAAGCCACAAATCGGAATAATAATGTAACCTCTGTCTTTCGAATGAGTTGATTAAGTTCAATTCAATGAGATCTTATTGATCGTCAAAAGAGAAATTACTTAAAGGCAATTTTGCTTGTGTAAAGAACATTTTTGAACAGAAATAGAAAATGATGAAGTTTCCATCTGAAGTTACTTTTGGACCTTTTGGTTTTGGAGTTTTGAATGAATCTTTTTTGTAGTTTTTAACATTTCTGATGAAGCCACATACATATAAAGTGAGAGGTTAAAAGTCAGCTCCTCCAAGTGAACAGTAGATGGTGGTAGTAAACATTTTTACACATAGCTGGGACAGCAGACTGTCAGACCTTTCTAACTGTAAACCAGACTGCTTTTATTTATTTGCCTATTTTGATTTAAAAATGGGATGTTTAAGGATGTTAGGACAATCAGTTTAAATCCTGTTTACCTCCACGTTCAGATTTCCGACAGATCAAAGACTAGTGTCATTACTTTCCCTTAACTTTGAATAAAAATCTGAGCTGTAGTCTACACAGTGTTTGACAAAACGCAGGAAGTGAGAGACAGGGCTGCTAAATCCCTCCAAGTTAAGCTCATCACCTCCTCCTTCTCTGATGCTCTAGTCTTTCATCAGGCAGGGTTTATCACTGCGTCAGAGACCGGCGGTGTTTGAAGTTTCACGCTTTCCCTTCCTCACTAAACCACACGTCAAGGTGAGCTGCAGCTGAGATTAGATCCCATCAAAATGAACGACTGGGCGCAGGAGAGCTGCAGGAAAGGACTATTTAGCAAGGCTGTCATTTGACATGCATGCACATAGTTGGAGTCTGTGTTTCTGTGAGCCAAAAAAAGGGATCGAGTCAATGTGGCACGAGAGAGCGCATGTATCTGCTTGAGTGTCAGAAGAAATGAAAGAAACTGACTTCATTCTTTCTTCTTCTTCCTGATGAGCCCCGAGACCCAACCTTTACTAATTATTAATCCTGAAAAGACTGTCACTGTTTTTTTAAGTGTCACTTTTGGCCCGTAAGAGTGATTATTTCTACTGTGAATGTGGTATGTTAAATGCATTACGCGAACAGCTGCAGTATCCAAAAAAACACCTGATGACGTGCTACTTCCAGAAGTTTCCAGTGTGAAGTTGAGCGGTCCACCTCCTGCGCTCCACTCTGGACCAGAGGGTCTAGAGTGACTCCACTCTCGGTTGGTTCGATGTTCGGGGTGATGTATCGGGGGAAAGGAACTCCATCGACTGAAGGTCCTTTGGTTCCGGTCTAGAGAGGAGCTCTGCGGAGCTCCGTCTGCAGCCACATCCTTCTCCGTGGCGTAATCATTTATGCAGCGTTATGCAACATACTCAGATGAACCGCCATACCAGTGCATAGCAAATACCACATGTTGGACTGACTCTGCAGTTCATGACTGCAGTTTGGAAAACGGCCACCGTGTTCCTGGGATGGACTGACAGAACTCTGACAGACCACAGTGAACACGTAGCTGAGTTTGTAAATTATTATATAGAAGAACATTTAACATTTCCAATATTAAAAATATGTATGGAAATGTCAAAGACAGGTATGGACATTTTGCGCATATATACTAAGTTATTCAATATTTTGAATACATGTTTTTTGCTCGGACAAAAGAAAAATGATATAAATGTGTGATCATTTCCTTTTCTTGCTGCATGGAAATCTAAAGGAGGCTTGCGTTTAAACAATCCATGGACATTTCATCAACAACAGTCCCAACAACCTGCTCATACTTTATAAGAATTTCTGTTTAATGCTGTAATATGCATGTACAAAAGACAGGCCAAATAAACTCAATACAAGCCTTTAAATCATCAGCAGCTAAGGGATAGTAAACTAGGATGGGATTTTGTTTCGGCCTCTTTAGATGGAATTGATTTCCTCAAACATGTTTTTTAATTAAAACAGTGGACTGGCTAATTGTAAAATTGACTCAGGTTGGTGTTTTTCATTGTGTGAAGCAATACACCGGTGCCCTCAGTGCTATCTATATTTATCAGGGAAAGGAAAGTCGCTTGCACTCTGCCCGTCTACCTCTTTCTAATTCCTCGACAACACACACATAGAAACACACACAAGGCATTTTAGAGCACTTAATGCCGTAATCCCACAACTCCTCAAAATGTTTTGGAAGTTTTTTAGTAAGCTATACATAAAACTGACAGTCTGAGAGTGTTTAACTCACAGCGAACCCTGTAAGCTCATCCGCAAAGTAGCTCCAAAGTCCGTATCAACAACAGGATTAAAACTCACCAGTCAGGCTGCAGAGGTGGCTCTCGTTTACATGTTGCTTGTTGGAATTGTAGACAAGAGAGACATAACTGTGTGTGACGTCGCCATATTCACCATAAAATTATTGTACCTTTCCTTAAATCGATGATTTCTATTATGCCTTGATTTAAAAAAAAAAGTTTTTTTTTGGTAAATCCCCTGACAAAACCGCGTGTCCGTCCATCTTTCTTGAGGGCTAAAGTTACTGTACCTTCAGGGGTTCTTTCTTATTAGGCGTTTTGGATTAACCATCAGGACTTAAATTATTCACGTTTTATCCAGCCTTAAAGAGCTGCCGCCAGTTCAATGAGATTCCATAATTTTGCAAAGACACACCTCAGTATCCTGTAAAAGACCCTCTGGTTTCCTCTACAACTGTACAACTGTACAGTCCTCAGGTTTTTAATCTGCCTCACTGTCCAACATATATGAAGCCATGCAAGAGTTGTACATGCATGCACTGCACGTTACAAGTTATAGTTGCAAGTTATACCAGCCCAGGTCATTTGATCAGTGTCTGACTATCCTTTAAGGTTGGCTTGAGAGGAAAATACGCAGGTAGCGTTTTATAAAAGCCTAAAAAAGTTTTATGTAGTTGAATTATTAAGGATTATATTTAAATAGTGCTGCGGATAATACCAGTATTACTCAACACGTGCTGCAAACAAGTTGATGAAGTAGTTATATCAACTTCAAAACTCATAGACAATGGCAATGTTCCTCCTGTGCCTGTGTGGGATTTCTCTGAGTATTTCCTCCCAAAGTCAGAACAGACATGGTTTTCCAGCCTCATTCTCCGTTAAAAACCAGGATCATATTCAGCCTTGCTTACAAAACAATCAACTCTGAAGTGTCGCTGACATAAAATACATTTGGTCGTGAAAAAACAAGCTGCATCTGCTGATCCGTGGTTTCTTGGCCTATTTGAAACTCATTACATTTTACACTACATTACATTGTATTTAGAAGACACTTATCCAAAGTGTCTTACAGAGAAGAGGAAACAATCAAGCCAAAAAACTAGAGGGAGAATTGCAATGTGCCCAAAGTCGGATTTCTTAAAGGAAAAAGGCAATTACAAAGAGCGAGCAGAAAACACAATCAGAAGTACTCCTTGAAGGGAGAAGTGTAAACTCAGAAATGTGTTGCGCCCTCACCGCTTGCGCTTGTTGAAGACTTTGCGTCCATATAAAGTTCAACACGACACCGGATACGCCGCCGTTTCCATTTGACAGGGACGGTGACATTATGCCGTGAAGCTGGAAGATGTCCTTCTTCTGATGTCTTCTCAATTATATTAAATGAATACTATTTAGATGAACATAAAAATATATTTCTGTTTCCAGTTTATGAAGAGAAAGAAGCCTTTAAAAGTTGTATCCTTGTTATTTTGTGTGAAGGGAAACCAGGAATGGTAGGCCATTACGAGTATTTTCTGTCATTCAGGTTGCTCTCTGCATCCTGAACGGGATTTTTCTGTCAATTTGTTTCTGGAGCTGTAGCTGTATTAGGACGCTATAAATAACCGTATGTTTATCATTTCTTTAGCCCTTTCTTTGCTGTCAATCCTTGACAGTGCAGGAATGTTCCTATATAGGTTTTAGCCTGAAAAATACACAATAATCATGTACTGGAGTATCTAGTTTTATTGTATTTATCGCCCTCGAGATTGTAATTTACTTTCCACATCACTTTTGGATGACTTTTCAATTTAAATCCTTTTAGTTGATTTTTTTTTTTCCAGACAAGAAACAAAGATAAAAAAAAAAAACATGTACACATGTGAGATATGTATCTCAAAGAAACTAAGTACTCCACGTCTCCATTGTGGTTAAAGAGACCAGTGTTTACTGATTCGTAGCTGCTGATGTCAACAAACAGAAAGCAACAACATTCCTGTCCACCTTATGAGAAGAAACCCTTATATAGGTTTTACTATAGATTTTATATTATTCCAAAATTAATGTTCTTTGACAATCAGTAGTTGATGACTAGTGTGTCATTAGTTAAACTAGTGTTGTGTCCATTCAGAGCAATGCAGACACTTGTCTGTAGATGAAATTTACAGATGTTCAGCATGCAGCCAGTCTGTGTCAGTCATTTTTATTTTTGCAAAAACACAGACACAAAGTCGTAGATTCTTGGCTCTTTTCTAAGTGTCAATACAACAAGGCCATACACTGACTTTAAATGAGAAGTTTGATGAACTCAAAGATATTTATTGCTGTCTGCATCAAAAGAAATTTCAAAACGAAACATGAGAAACTGCTAAAAAGAAAAAAAAAATGCACAAGACCTTTTCTAGAAGACCAACTTTGGTTCCCTCATTCTGATATGGTTATGAATCTACGTCAAAATATCCGCCCAACTGCTGCGGGTGGAAAACTTTGAAGTGGCAGTAATTAGAAACCCGAGAGAAGCAGACCTCACCTCTGTCACCCCCCACCTCAAACCCAGGAGTCACTATCCCTTCTGTTATCTTTATTTGCTTTTCATATCATGCAAAACTGAAGGAAGGAACCATGAGGGATTCATTTTAAACACAGCTATCAGAGTGATGCACATGAACTCAAACACGTCACCCCGGATGTTTTCACCAGGGCAAAGCTTTCAAAAAGCTGCTGACCTGTTCCGATGAGGAGCAACCGAGGAACACGGTTTCATGGTGAAACCCCTCATGGTTTGGGGTTTGAACAAGAGACGTGACAGCGCTGCGTAACCGCTCATGCTGTTAAATCTGCTGAGAAATTAATCCCTCATTTATTAGACTCACACATCCCAATTAATCACAACCTTCTCAGCTCACAGTTGAATGGTTGGAATTTAGAAGAAAGTGAAGGAGTCAAGCCTATTTATTTCCGTCAAATACTCACTCAGTTGTCAAATATGCAGTTTATAAACCTTTTAGGAATTTATTTATCCTAAATTACAAACTACATTAAAAACTATAAAAGATTATTAAATCTTTTATATTAAAGGAAAATCAGCTTGACAAACCTGTCATATGTTGGTTAAACCATCAAAACATCACAGTACAAAAGCTCGATTTCAATCCTGACCTCACCTCTGTTCATAGCAGCCAGTTTGCAGTTTATATCTTTTTTTTTTTTTTTTTTGAGGAACGGATAAGCCCCTCGACCCACCTCTTCTATGAGGAGTGCCCGTTTCGAAATTGAGCTCAGGGCTTCGCACCAAGCACTTCAGAAACACAGCAAATGCAATATGATGGACAGTTGGGAGGAGATCCGGGCCTGTGATGTCACAGTATCATCCAGATCTTAACAACTCACTGAAAAAATTGTTTCAAGACTTTTCCAGGGGCCCCATTTTTTATTTTATTCTCAATGCAACCTCAGGTCCTACCACGCCTGTGCCGTTACATTACACAGTAATCTGCAGGTTGATCTTGATCCAACAAAACGGCACAATCACGTGGTGGGACTCACCTTTCCCTCTGAAAACTGCTGACATTCCTCTCAGTGCTTTGTCTTTTCTTCTATTTTCAGATTCAGGCAGGTTGGGCCACCTTGGACGTTTTCTGGAAGTTTATATTTGAATATAACAGAGTAGCAACTAAAAGCTGCTTCGTCATGCTTAGTTCTTACTTCTAAGTATATTTCTTACTCAGATCTAAGAGATCTCACACATGTAGACTGCTGAAATATCTCTCTCTTGAGTGACTTCACATCCACAAACATCAGCAGCACTTGCAGATCAGTTTGATCATTTTTCTTTAAATCAGCAGTCTAGATTTCAGCATTGGGATACATTCTTGTTGCATTTTGCAACATCTGCAGCCTTTTTGGAAAGACTGTTGCAGTGATCAACCCTTCTTCAAATCCAGCATGAACAAGATTTTCTAGATCGTGTCTGGACTTCATGGTTGAGGCTTGGTTCGCAGTCCATTAGCACACCAAGGATTCTAACAGCTCTCTTTTATTTAGCTTTGTTGTGACTGGAAAGATTTTCTGGCACTTTGATATACTCAGAGTGCTGGCTGCAGAGCATGTAAGGAATGATTGGGTAAACATTGAGATTTCATCCCGAACAAAGCGCAAGCAAGCCACAAATCTCACTGCAGAGAGAAAATCATTCTCACATAAATCCCAGCGAGACTAAAAAGGATTCATGGATTACAGCGAGCGCTCACTTAGCTTTAATCAAAGTGCAAAGCCGTGCAGGCTACTGTTGTCCTTGTTAGACGTTTAAGAAACAAAGCCAGGATGGAGCGGAGCTGCAACACTTCGTTAATCAGACTGGTGAGTAATTACTTCTTGTACTTTCAATGTAAACACTGAGCTTGTTCTACTAGCGCTGGAAAATGTTCACTTCCTCTTTTTTTTTTTTTTTTTTTTTGTTTCCCTTGTGCATATTGTGCTTTTGAAACCGGGGCAGGCTCTCCCCCGATCATCTTCACCTTCAATTTGTCAAACCTGTGCTTTGTATGTGTGGTTGTTTAAAGTGTTTTTGAGGCTTCCTTGTCATCCTGGAGCCCTATGTGATCTTCATATAGGAAGTTATGTTTTCAGGCTTGTTTTTTTTTTTTTTTTTAAATCAAAAACAATAAAACGCAGTGTATTTATACATACACCAGTTCTCGTGATGGCATGTTGTCTTTTCATATCATACCCCACTCCTTACCTCGACATCGTTATACGCCACTTTTATCCCTCCCCACTTCTCTTTTTACCCAGTGTTTCCTTTGGGGATGTGACTTCTGCTGCACCGATTCTTTGTACGTAGGGCACAGGTAACACGGGGGGAAAAACACAGCATCTATCTTTGTTCTTCAGGGAGAAGGGGAAGACAAAGGTAAGCCCTGAAGCTGTCTCACAGGCATTAAAAACCAGAGGAGAAAAAGGTAAATATGGGTTATTGCACAGCAGCAGGAGCAGGAAAAACACTCATGAAAATGGAATTGAAAGATAGTGTGAAACTTAGACGTACAAGTTATTTCTTGTCTCTCTTCCTACTTCGATTCTATTTAAAAACTAACTTATAACCAGTGTGGGGGACTGAATCAGGGATGCCACGCTCCTATCTCTTTAAATTTAGCTGACAGATATTTTGAAACATCCAACGCTTGAAGATGATAAACACAAGCAAAAATAAAACATCTGTGGGTTTCACCCACGTAATAAAGATCATAAATATTGTGTTTACTTATAAAAAGTCCTTGTGTATTCATGTAAGTAGAAAAAAACTGTCAGTGTCTCACTGTGACATTTCTGATCTGAATTCAGGCATCAGAGGCAATTAAACTTTCATCAAGATCAAGTCTCACTCAGTTGAATTTGTGTGCCATGTTAAGATTTGACAGTTATTTATCTGATTATGAATTTTAATGCATATGTGCGATGTTTTAACTCTGTAAACTGTATTTCACAGTCTACTCCACCTTTAATCGACTGTTATATATTATTTGACACGCAGAAAAAGCAGTTTTGCAGCACTTCTAGTGGTGCAGGGTTAGGGTAATCTTAACACCCAATCCCTCCTAAAAAGCCCACCGATGGATGCCGCAACTGTAACTGCATATCACTCTCACTGCTGTGCCAAAACGGTCTCAAAACTCAATCTACTGATTCATCTCCTTGGAGATGACTTCTTTTTCCTTTTTCTTAAAAACGTGGGCATGGAAATTGCTAAATATAGGTATACAATTAGTCACGAAAAGAAGTCTTTTGCAATTTCACCAGGTGAGTGTTTGAAAGTTTGAACATGGACAGACTTAATTTCATTTAAAAACATGAGAGATTTACTCATTATATGTAATTAAAGGACTCCCTCAAATCATCTCCCATGTTAGAAGCAGGTAGAAAAATATTTATGTGCTTTAAAAGTACTTTTGTAAACTTCGATAGACTGCTTGGTAGGAGTTTTAGGAACTGTTGTCATTTCTTTGACTCAAAGGTAACCTCACCGGTAAGTAAGACACTCCAACCTATCAGAAGTTATCCCTCAGTCAGTCAGTCCGTGGTGCTCTTCCAGTCTGCGCTCACCTGTTACTCTTGGAAAGCTCAGTGAGTTGAACTTCCATGTGGCCTCTCTCTCATTAACAGTGACCCAGAACGATGTTGCACGACCAAGATTAGGCCTACCTGATCAAAGGGAGCTCTGGTGAATAGTTGAACTGAAAATGAACAGGCTGTGCTGGACAAGAGGATCACTTTTAATGAGTTTCTGTCTGTTCCCACCAACCATGCAGCCCAGCCTGAAGACTCCCTCACGGTCCACGGGGATAAAGGCTCATCTTTGGCCTGCTGAGATGAAGAAGAAGCATCTGGGGTTCACTTTAGGTGCTCCGATGTTCCCTCAGAACGAGTATAGTTGGCTGTCTCGGTTTGTTGCTGAATATTGTATTGCAAGCAATTAATTCATTGTAGGGAATACCTAACCTGATTATGTAATGTGTTGTTTAAACTGGTGCACTTGAAACAAACTAAGAAATTCCAGGAGCCCACAGATACAGGCAGCTCTTAAATATTTAATATTAACTCGTTTAAAAAAGCTACAGCAACATTTTACCCTGAATTGTTTACTAATTTCAGATAAAAACATCATGTATTTTCCTCTTCTGTAGAAATATCTATTGTAGGAGAGTTTCTTGTCCAATGTGAACCTAGATAGACATCAGTGTGACCTCAAACACATCCTTAAGGCCTTTTATTTATGTTTTTCCCATGCAGTGTGTAGTCAATTTAAGGAGCTAAATTGACCCCTGCAACAACAGTGCCCTAGTTTATTCCCATTTCCGCTCGCTCACTAAGAATCTTACTGACAGAATATATCGCGTCAGCATGCTCCAAATCTTTGAGCGGTTTAGCGTCTTCTGTAACGCTTACACAGGGAAATTGAACAAGTGGACAGACTGTGCCACTCCACCATATTATACACTGCAGAGTTGAAAATGTCATTCTCTTAAGCCTCTGCAGGGTGCTCGTTATCATGTGAAAGAAGTGAAAAGCATTTAAAGCAACTGTTTTATCTGCTGCGGTGCACAGTTGTTTTGGTATTTGAGAGTGTAGGGAATAAAAAATGTACAAATGCTGCTAAAATAGTGGAAAAAAGATTTCAATTAGTTCTTATTGCATTAAGATTGTATTGTATTTAGACTATTTTGTATAATTATTCCTCCTGCACAACTCTTCTCACTGCTGAAAAACTTTTACTAGATAATCACATCACGATGAAAGTATTGTGTGTGTTGTGATGCTGGAAAACAAGAGATCAAAGTGACCAAACAAAAAGGATATTTTTCACTTTTTGGAGTGACTCTCTAACTAGTTTTATGGCACCAACAAAACAGCATGCTCATCCAAATAATTTCATAATGGAAGCATTCATAGTTCAGGGGGCTCTTGGGCAGCCGATGATGGTGATGCTGGACCACCTTTCTTGTTTCATGTTGGATAATATCAAGCAATTTTAACCATCTCGTTCCTCTTCTTGTCATTTTTCCTGGGAAATCTTTGATGTTGTGTCAAATGTCTTCCTCTTCAAAGCATTCAAAGATATGGACAAAAGGACTGAAATTGGTGGCACCGCCACACTGCGCAGCTTTCAAGAACCTTAGAAATGGCGAGTTCACTGATGGACAGGGATCCTGATGCAAAGTTATGTGTTTTATCAGCTCTGAAAAAAAAAAAGCTTGTGTTTTCTAACAGGATAAGAGAAAAAATGTTGTCAAACAACACAAATACTTTTCAGGCATCAGCCCTTCTGGAAAATGCAAAAAAAAAAAAAAAATGCATTCATGAATAAGATGTCTGACCTTGAGGTTCCAATGCCTAAATGACTACCTAATACGTACACTGTACTGTTTCCAAAACGACTTAAAATTCATCAGAAAAAAACAGTAAGGTCATGAATGAACAGCATGTTTAAAGCAAGCTTGAAATTGTATTTTTTTTTTCATCAAAACATACTATTTTCTCCTGATTTAACTCCCTAATCCAGCAGAATGAGCGGAAGATTTTCAAAGGAGACCAAGTTACTTTATAACACACCCATGATTTTATGGACGGAAGCTTTTCTCTAAACTGCAGCAGTTTCACACAATGTTTATTGAATGTTCAAACTGAGACAGATATGCCATCACACTTAACCTCATCACGATGAGAATTTCTCAGTTTTGCTCTGTTAGACACATTTCGATAGATTCTTCCAAGCTACGCCGACGGACGGTCCTTTCACTGCGGAAACCGCAGGGGCAGTGTTGCTAAATAGCGACCAGCCAAAGGAACAAACCAGAGATGAAGAAGAGGAATTCATCGTCCACGTGCAGCAGTGGATTTAACGGTCGAAGAGACCACCGCCGTCTACTGCGCTGGCTTGTTTTTTGTGTGCATTGTCATGATCTTTTTCACCGTCCACATGTTTGCTGAAACTACTTGTTCTTCCTCTTTTCCTGGCATTTTGGGCAGTTACAAACAACTTTCCCGCCACCAACCGGAGTCTAAAACCGATGTCAAATCGCTGAAGCCAACTCTGAACTCAGCACTGCCCATGAGTGGATCAAAAACAACCAAGGCAACGTAAAAGAGGCACGGAAGTATGAGGGTGATGACGTATGACGATGGTTGGAATGGACGTGCCTGTTTACATACGTAAACGAGCATAAATGGGCCTTTAGACCAGACAACCAGTCTCAGCAATGTCGCTATACAAACCATAACTATGAACCTAAACTATCTTATGGAACTTTAACTTTAACTAAAGATCTCTTACTTGGAGGAACAACAAGTGAGAGGTTAAGACCTTCAAAATAAAACAGGAAATTACAAGACAAACGTGCACAAGACAGGACAAGACCCCAGCTCGACCTTGCCGCGGTGTGACCGTGTATGAATTGTTTAGCAGTGATCCATTTTCAGTATATGGATGTTTAGTCTTTTGCCCCGACATCAGTGTAACCAACGTTTGATTTGTAACCGCTTTAGGATGTTTCCCAAAAGTGTGTCATCTGTCGTTAATAACTCTTTCATTCGTCCTACTCTCAGGACTCCATTATTTCTGAAGCTATTACGACTAATTTATTATTTAAATGAGTAGCTGTCAGAAACGAGGCAAGCGATTTACATGTCAAAATACATTGCCATGTGCAGTCTGAAATATCAGCAGAGAGGCTCTGGCTTGGTGTGAGCAGAGACAGAACAGGAGCCATCTGCTAAATTATGAATAGTAGTTTGTATTTGAAACTGGGTCACTGAAAACATTTTTTTTCCTACTCATTGAGTTGCTGCCTTTGCAAAGAGCTAAATGAAATAAATGCTGTCTTTTGATTTAGTGAAACAATGCTTTCTTTGATGGGCACCTATGGAGGTATGTTATATCAAGAAGTGGCCGTGACACAGAGAGGATTACTGCAGAGACCCGTGAAACTCTTTTTTTTTTTTTTTTTTTTTCCAGCATCTGTCAAGTATTTAATGCTAATCTATGTCTTCTTGTTACATTAGCTTTTCCCTTTGCGGGGCTTTTCTTATTTTCATCGAAGCGGCTTTGATCCCTCACAGACCCAGGTGATCTTCACTTTGGTTAAGTGCTTAGGCTGGATTAGGAGGAAAGGATAAGGGAAGTTAGGATACAACCATTTCCAGACTGTCTTCACCCATAGCCCCAAAGGCAAAAGACAAACACCCAGCTGTGTCGACTGACAGCTGGAAGGACACCACGCTCATCCTAAAGATGAATCTCTTCTACCGCTTGGCTTACTGTGTATTTCCCCATCTGCTTTCTCTGTCACTGACTGCATTTCTTTGGTTTTTGCTCTCTCATCTGCAACCTCAACCTCCCGAGACCCTCACTTTAGTGGATTAAAAGAGCTCTAAAATGATTCATGAGATACATCTAATAATTCATTCTCTGCTGGTTAGAGAACAACACTACACTCCTAAGAGAGCAGCTTGAGGGGTTTTTTTTTTTCTTTTTTAATGAACTTTTTATTTTTGTGTAGTTAAATGGCTGGCTGGCCTGTCTAAATGAGGACTGTCATTTATTCCCTAGTGGGGTTGATTTTTTTTTTTTCCCCTTTTTCGCTACCCACGCGCTTCGCCCTGGCAGTGTTGTCTGTAACCCACTTGGGAGAACAAGCCAGATGATCCGCTGCTGCATGGCTCCTAGCAAATCTAAAACAAACCAAGAAACCTTTCAAAGTTAAACAAATCACCCTTGGGCACTGTGTCCCTGCACATTTGGATCTAACACTTAGGGCACAGTAAAGTTTGTCAACTGCATAAACAGCAGGCATGAACACAAAGTGGAAAACAGTATTATGCAATAATCTGTTTCTTTTCATGTCAGATTTTGTCCTGATGCTGAATGCTGGTCAGAAGCATATTTATTATTAGTCATGCATATTTTAATACAATAATTTGCTGATAGTAAAACAACTTAAAATATTATATTTGACTCTTATTTCTGTAGTTTTTTTTTCAATCGTTTCAATCTACAAATGCATAAACAGCCATGGAGAAGTAGATATGTGGACTACCTCTGTAGAAAGTAACCGATTAGATCAACATTTCATGTCTTTCCTCACTGAATCGACTAACGCAGGGTACATGCAGATTTTAAATGTATTTAGAAAAGAAAGTAAAGGTAAGTTTGAAAGTGTGTCATATTTCAGTTACTACCGCTTGTGTTGCTGTTCGTGCATACGCTTTTCCTCTGAGAAGATATTTCCTAGTAAACAAGTCAGGTCTGCTCTCCTGTACTTCTTTAATGCAAATCTGTGCCATCAGCCATTCTGAAACCTCTCTCTGGGTTTTTGTCCTCCCGAAGCATCAACAAAAATGGGGCTTTTTTTTGGAGAGATAAAAAAAAATAAAAGCAAAGCAAATTTATTGTTGCAATTAAAAAAGTATATACAATTACTTTATAAAAAAGTTTTTTCTCCTTTTACTCTCAAGTACTTTGAGCAGAATATTTATTGAAAGGTTATATATCTGTATTCACAATCAACCTAAAGACAAACTTGAAACACAGCATAGTTTAGTAGTTGGAAGTGAATCATCTGCACCAAACTAATAACAATTGTAAATAGAAGTGATATAATTGCCTGTCGATGCACTCCACGGTTCAGAGCTACATACAGAACCATTTACTACACACGCTGCATCGAGTGACCAATGAAAAAAATGACTGGCTCAATATCGCTTTATTTCAGACTGGAACAGCTGCAACAAAGCTCCAAGTCCATGTAGAAACAGATAATATACCTCCACCGATCAATGAAATTGCCTGATTCACGTTAAAAGTGATTGTTAGAGTAAAGGGGACACTTGTGTCTAATAGTTCACCAGATCACAGTTACTTACAACTGACAGAAATGGATCAAGCTATAACTACCAGTGAAGCTTTTAAATACTATGATTTATTTTTCAAAATGAGAAGCTTAAAGACTGTGTCAGGCCTGGAGAACAGAGGAAAACAGTTGGACTTAAAAAAAAAAACACGAAAATGATTGTTCAAACACAGAATATGAGCCAAGCTGGACAGGAGTTGTACTCACACGTTCACAGAATCACTTGGGATACTAAAGTATAAGAAAGTTAGTCAGTCTCCCTCAAACTCCTGTAGAGGCCTTATGAACTACTTGCGCACCATGTTTGTCCAGAGGAAGTCCTTTAACTTCAGGAATTCCCCTCTGCCCTGCACGAAGTGAAACAGATCTGCTGTGGCCTCACTCTGAAAGTGTGTAACTGAGTGAGCTGTGAGATTCACCCATCTTTATCTTCACCTAACCTCTCATGGTGCATTTGCTGTAACTCAAAAAGTACAAAGCTGAGTGACAGATCTGAATAAGGCCAACTTCTCAGAAGAGGGAGGTGGAATGGAGCATTTGACCAAAACCAGCTGCTGTGAACACAGCTGTAAATACATTGTAGAATAGTACATAGTACCATCGTACTGCATCTCTGAGGTATTCTGATCATATTTACAGCTCTTTTTCTAGTTCCGTCTTGTTGTACTTAACTGTGTTCAGTTAAGTTGTAGATGCTGTTGCCATTTATAATCATGGGAATTCTATTTCAACTAACAGTCAGCTGTCTGTGCTAAAACTGTGCACATGACACGTAAAACGTATATGTGTAAACACCACTATCCAGTCGGAGAAGTGACTTGTAAAAACATCAGCTGATGGTGAATTTCAGTAATCACCTGCTAATGGGAAGGGGTTGCATTATTATTATTTTTAGTTTTAGTTTAGGTTTTTGTGGCTCTAGTGGTCTTTATTTTGAAACTGGCAGGCTGGGATGCAAACCTGCACTGCCTGCAAGAGTGCGATAGCCTCTGTATATGATGCACCTGCTCAACCATTGAGCTATCCGAGGCCCTGTTAATTGCAAGTTATTACAGCATTTGATATCTTCTGTACATTCATTTTTATTCATATTGGGCGTTTTTTGAAAACAAACAAAAAAAAAAAAAAGTCTCCAAAAGACGACTGTACCTGGTAGTTTGGACATTTATTAACCTCAGTTTGACTGCATCTTTAAATTTTATTATTCCACACTTGGCCCTGGATAGACTGGCGACCTGTCCAGGGTGGACCCCTGCCTTTCGCCTGATATGCGTCGGGATAGGCTCCGACAGACCCCCGTGACCCGGAAACGGATTAAGCGGGTACAGATAATGGATGGATATTCCACACTTTATTATACTTTATTATATGTTTAAAAAAGAAAACTCTTAAATAGATTAGTTAGCCAGATCGCATTATCCAGTCTAATACTTTCAAATGTATCCATGCTGTTTGAAGCAGTTAGACTGACAAAAAACAACATTATGTCATTTTTCAGCTCTAGTCAATTTCTGCAAGTCTTACAAACTCTAAACTTTAGAGCCTAGTAAAACAAAAACACTTACGTAAGGGCTAGGACAATGGAAATTGCTCGTCAAACAGCGCATATAAATAAAGAAATTTTGCACTTTTTGCACACTGGATTTTGTCATGTATTTACATTTCACATCATTCAACTTCAGAGAACATTCCTTGTTGAGGAATCATAGTTTAGAAGAGGTTGCTTGTGAGTTCAGAGGTTACTTTTGGCTTTTGGACACACAGCTACATCCAATGAATGAAGTTTCTTATTTCACCGAGAAAAAAAAAAGTGTTCCTGGCTATTTTCTTTCCCAGTTCCAATTTTCTGAATGGTCCGACAACGGAATACTGAATTTGGCCAAATCAGACGTTCTTCTTTTCTTCCTTCTAAATATAATCAATCGCACATACTCACTTTTGCAAAAATCAAGGATAGCAGAGGTTGAAGGCGGAAAAATTAAATTCATACTCTGCACTCCTCGCCGACGCTGTGGCATCAATTCAACGCCAAATGTATTGCAAATCAAAACTCAAAATCTGAGAATCAAAACACAGAAGAATGTCATCGCTTTTCTCAGTTACACTTTTTCCATTTTTGTGGTTGCAAATTTGTGGCTGAAATGAGTCAAATCAGCGTGTCAGTCTACAGCGGCCAGCCGGGACATAGTCGAGATCAACACATTTGGTGTTGAATTGATGCCATAGTAACGACTTACTCTACCATCAAAAATGGTAAGCAAACCAAAATCAGCAGCAAATTACTTGCTAATCTGCAAGAAACGCGTCAAGTTCAGCATCAAAGTTCATTTCTTTGCTGTCTCCAACGTGCTGCTGATTTGTACTCTGGTACTAGCCCTGTTTTTCTCTGCTCTCTTTCTGCTCCTGTACGAGGCTTTTTCCCCGTAGCGGGTGGTTGTGGCAAAGCTTCATCCGTCCTTGCTGCTTATCTTTACCTACCTGAGAATGGTAACTTGGCCGCGGTACCTACATGACTGACAACAACTGAGACTTCTTCATGTCATAATGTTGTGTTGAGGCTGCTGTGTTGCTCGCTACCACCTCACATGGCAGAAACTGGTGTTACAAGACTAAAAAGGCCAGAGCTGGCTATTCAGAACGCCAACTCAGTAGATATGTCAGCAGCCAAGTACATTTTTGTATAATTTTTGTAAAATGACTGCACTTGTTTCTTCGTATTCCCTTGCTCTTTCTAGGTTATTTTGGGATATTCTAACCTTCAATCTTACACATTGCTCTTTTAAGACTTGGATTAGGGTTGTTGTTGCTCCATGAGTTATTTGCTTCATATGCAGCTTAAACAACCTCAACGACATACTTTCAACTGACTTTATCATCACAATCTACTTACTTTTTGGAAAATACATGTAAGATTAAATAAATGGTTTCCATTATTTAATGGCTCCATTATTATATAAAAATAAAAACAATAATAAACACATAAGATGTTAAATTGCTAATTTGGTTTCCATCTAATTTCTCAGAAAACCAGCGTCTGCATTTGTGATCACAACACTTTCACACGCTCTTTTGTTGTGCAGCGCTTATCAACGTCGCTTTCTGTTCATTAAACACTGGTCCTCACTTCACAGAGGATTGGATTGATAATGCACACACCTACTTGTCCGCGTTATCAATTTATTTTTGTTTTATTTTTGTCTTTCATTTGAAATTTCCAGTATATTTATTTGGGAACATTGCAGAGAACATACTCATCGGCTCTCGCCCAGAGCCGAATCCAACCTGGAAAGGTGACCAGTCCATCACAGGGACACACACAGACAAATATCCTATTTATGTCTAATGCTGAGCGCACTAAAGATGATGCTTAAAAGAACGCTATATTGTTCTCATGAATAAATTCATTATGTCCTTATTATGGTCCAGTCTGCCCAACAGAACCTACGATAGGTGCTACAGAAAACATCTCTGCACAAAAAAGGTCCCACCACATGCAGAAGATTTTCCTCCCGGCCACTGCCTCTCAGAGAGGAACCGTAGCAGGTTGTGTTTCAAATGATGGTCTGGCGTATCAAGCCAGGATTCCTCTAGTGCACTTAGCTGCTTTTTTGCTCTTCAACCTCTTAATTTTAAAGCGATGACTTTGTCTACACGAATGATATAAAATGCTCATGAGCATGTTTTATTGCACTCTTGATGCGAATGTGACACTAAACAACTATTGATGCTTTAGAATAAAATCGACCTGTAATGAATGCCCTTAGACAGCATTGGGACCCAGAAAGAACCCACACAGGTTACCGGGAGAACATGCAACTCCACATATATAAAGGATGTCCCTGGATATGAACAGAGCCTTCTTTATTTGGGGACTCAGCACTAACCACACCATCACGGTGACGCCTTAATTTTTACATAATAATCCAACTGATTTTAGACGTGACATTTTTGAATGTAACATTGAATTGTGCTCCCTGAAAGCAAGTTTCCAGAGCGTTCCTGAGCCCATGCAGGGACTTTTGTATTTGTCTCTGACTTTCATTCACTGCTTCCCGAAGGTCCCGCAGACCTCAACCATTACCGACGTTGTCCCCGGCATCAAGGAATACCAAATCTCCAAATCCTTTTCAAATTTCCACTGTTAGATATTGTCGTTAAACTATTTGTCCACGTGGTCTTGCGGTGGAGAACTCATCCTATGTTCACTTAAATGCTGTTTGTACACACAATTACATTACTGGCCTGTCGCCACTCAAACTTATTATCTGCTAGTTGTTTTTGTTTTCGGCATTACAAAACTTTTTTAGTCATTCATTTCCATTCCATTTTCAACATTTGATGTGTTTTTTTAAAATTGTTTTTATTGTAATGTAGGTTTTAAATTGAAAGGTAATCTGATCAGGCTTTCAAACAGCATTACATCAGATATCTGTAACGTAAACGTCAGGTTTATTTCTGTGAAAATACATGAAGTAATGAAAATATTTCACAGTGAGTCCCTCTCCCTCTCTTTCTCTCCGTGTAAGAATGATGGATCTCTCCATCAATGATAAGAAGCTCTTCTCCATCATGCGCCTGCTGCCAACGCTGTCCCACTTTCCCAGAGCTATCATAGCAGGCCTGTCTGAGGGGTCCGTGATAACGACAGGCCTGGGACACAGAGGTAAATCAATCTCAGAGAGGGAAAGCAGCAGAAGGGCTCACTCTGTCTCCATGTATGCGTTTTGTTTTTCCCATCAGCTGATGGAACAGATACCCATGTGTTAACATGTGACATATATGTATAAATATAGCACCAGTAAACACAGTGGTGTTTATATGCAATATTTTCAAAAAAGAAAACATATGTGAACCCCTTGTAGAAACTGGTTCTCTGCATTCATTTGCCATGAAATGTAGTCCAATCTTCATCTGACGTAGGTGAAGTAGGTGAACCCCTGGGGTTCATATGTGGTGGAACCTCCTTTGGCAGCAATAACAGCAAAAACGTAGCTCCGGATCAGATCTGCAGAACATTCAGGATCATGTTTTTGATCACCTCCCTTTGCAGAATCACTTACGCGTAGACACAGTTGCCTGATGTGAAAGGATCTGTGGTGGATTTATTGAATGTTTAGGGTTATTGTCTTTCTGTTTCACCCAACATTGGATGGTCATCCTGATATTATCCTTCAGATTCTTTGGAAAACTGTGCAATGATAGTAAATGGTCCAAACCCTGAGGCACCAAATTAAGGCCAAAATCATGCTGCTCCCTCCACCACACGTCCATGGGATGATGTTATGAATTTGATAAACCATGAAGTTAGTTGGTACGAGAGAAGAAGATGCAGAGGTCCGGGTTCGATGGTGGCAGATGATTCACTGTGGGGACCTCTGAAGGGGACCACTGAAAGGAAATGAAGAAGAAGAAACCAAGTCCCAAACACTTCCACCTTAAATGTTTCCCTTTATGGACAGTTTGTCTGACTGTGGACTGATAGTTGCTAAACAATTTGATTCCCAGCACTATGCAGATCAGCTACTCTTGATCTGATCTCATGTCAGAGGCCTCTTTTTTTAAGAGCAAATAATTTTGTGTTTTATTGATCACAGTAGCTAAAAATAAAACCTCTTCCAAATGAAAGCTGTCACAAAAGCAAATGGATTATTATTCTTTGAGTACCTTTATTTATTTATTTATTTTTGTGCAGCTGTGAACGCTTGTGTTTACAAGGCAGTACACTTGTTTTTCATCTTAAGGACGTAGTAGTTCTCCCTTGTTGTGACTTAAATAAAACAAATCCATTCCGAGGGGTTCTCATACTTTAAGTGGCCTCGTATCAGAGGATGTTCCACTGTGTTCCTCAGCATTTATGGTAATTTTACATTATATTACACATTTAAATTTCTTTTTAAATTTTGTGACATTAAAACGGAATGGTTTGGATTGTCCCTACACACACACACACGCACACACGCACGCACGCACGCACGCACGCACGCACGCACGCACGCACGCACGCACGCACGCACACACACACACACACATTTCCCTCCCTCCCTCCATTAATTTTACATATGTAAGAATACCAAGAAAGGTGTATTGTATTAATGTCTGATTTAACAGACATGCTCTTTCCTGAGTTTGATCAACAGACAAAACCTCTGTCAGAGTGTTTCTGTATATGTGTAGGTGTCGGTCAAGACCTAAGTGGGGTCCAAACCTCATCGCAAAATCAAACCATAGCATTAAAATCTGGGATCAGATCGTACACTGTACCGTGGCCTCCTTCTAATAAAAGGAGTGTCTCAGCAACTGGATATTGAACAGTTGGTCATGAGTTTCCATCCATGTTGTTTAGTGAGAGAGTAACTTCCGTTACCTGCTGACTCTGTTCGTGACATCATCTGCTCAGTTGTTGCCTTGACTACAAACATCTTTGAGCCCTCAAGGATCTCTGAGGACTTCAACCACACTTCTCTCTCCACAACACCATCAACCTTCCAACAGTTTGTCAGTAATTTTCAATTCATTTCATTTTGTACCCATCGGTTCATTCTCAGTTTATACCTATGGAACTTAGTTATAATACTTTAAAAATACTTTTCCAAGGTTCTGGTTAGGAAATTCATGTATATTTAAATAAAGCAGCATTAAACCTGCTGCTCTAATTTGACAGATGAAATTCCAATATAAAAAAGTCTGGTTAGCAAATTCTATTCATAATATAATTCTAACTGAAAAAAACAAAAAAACAATGAAATTCTTAACTAAGGAGCTTAAGCATTTCTTGGAATTTGATTCTTATGTTTTAAAAAAGAAAAGAAAAAGATAAATACATTTATAATGCATCTACATACCTTTAGTCTGTTTCTTTTTTCTGTTTTTCAGTATGATGCTGTATTTGATTTTGATTTTGATATTGACGTGGCAGTGACCTAGGATATAGATCAAACATCTGACACACTGACAGTTGATGGTTTGGGGGAAAAACGAATTCACTAGACTATTAGAAGTGAAAAGTCTACATTTGAACAGCACTCCATAAAACTTAAATTATAATAAGAAAGCAACAGGTTAACCTGCTGCCTGATTTAATAGCCATAAATGTGTTTTTAATAACAGAAGAAAACTGATCAAAGGAGTGAACCTGAATAAATTATTACTTTTTTCGTATCACTTCTTCTTTTTTTCCATTTTTTTTATTGTTTTAAGGCTTGTGCACCTTATGGCTTTTTATCTCAACAGCTTGAACACCTAAGGAGATAACCGAGGTAACCGCTCAAATCTCCTACAGGAAAGACTGGCACTTATGGGTAATTAGTATTTCATACCATATTTATATTTATGTATTTATTCATTTATTGGTGTGTTGGAGGGTGTAGATGAAGTATTGTTGGAAAAGGTCATTTTCCTGCGTGGATTTATTTAAGCTTCCTCACTGCATTTGTGTGGGATGACATTTCTGATCTTTTTTAATCTCTGTGGTTCATCATGAACTGTTTAAAAATGTCCCAAAAGAGCATTTTATGCAGATATACATAGACACAAGTGCCTCCATAATAGCATCTGGCATGCAGTTGAATTTGCGGTTTCTGAACCACCGGTATACTAAATTGTTGCATCTGCTGTTGCAATATGTTTTCTTGGAAAACACAACAAAAAAAGGAGACTGAAAGGATTAAGAGACTTTCATCTTCTTCACTGTAATTAATGGTGGGATGAAATTAACCAAAAAGTAAGATTTCATAGCTTTATCAGTAATATTGTGAGGTTTCAGCTGAGTTTATTGTTCACTTTTTGCAGGAAATGTCTTCTTTGTATGCCTCTGGATATTGTGGTATTTGTCAACTACTGATTGAACTGGACAGTGAAGTTAGAAGTTAGACCTTTATTGTACATTATGTGATGTCTATATAAAAAAAACATATTTATATCAAGAGAAAAATTCCCCCTTTTACCTGCAGAATGAGAAGCCCTTCTCGTTGATATTCTGCTGTCTGATGTCTCTTGTTGCTGTTAAGATCCTTGTATTTGTCTTTCATTGTAGGGAATTTAGTTTCTCAAAATTTGGAGTATATTACTTCCGCAACTGATTAACTAATACAATAATTATTATAATTAGTGAATAGTATATTTTTCATTTGTATATGAGGTTTGTAAAATGAGTAAAAACATACTGCAAAGTAAACAGGCGCACAGACGAGCAATGAGCACAAAGGGAGGTGGAGACTGATGAACTCATGTTCAGCAGTTGCACATATGTCCATACATTTGATTCTTTCCAGGATCGTCAACCATAAAACCTAGAATTATTTTTGAATTAATAAAGCTTGCTCTGCTCTCAATTGTGAACACATAAGAAGCAGTGTAGATAAATTAAAATAGCTTATCCTACCGAGTCTGACGACGAGGAGCAAGATGCTGCAGTACGGATGAGGATGAGGATATTTACAAAAACTAACGCTGCTCTCATGAATATTCTCCCGCTTCACCACAGTCATGCTTCACATGCCGCCAGTATCTTTCACAGATTCATGGCTCCCGGAAAGGATCGCCTCAAGATTAGGATTACTGTTAGGATAAAAGGAATAAAAAATAATAACTTTAAGTGTAACAAAGGTTGTTTTTTTTCTGGTAATCATTACAACTTACATGAACGTGATTACAGGTGTGCTTTCACATGCGTTCGTGTACGTCTGAAATTAAAGGAAAAAGGATGCAAGTTGTAATTTTGTGAGATGCAATTACAAATAATATGAATAATATTGGAAATTACCTTTGAAATAGAAGAATTAGTAAGTAGTCACACTACTTTTGTATGAAGAGACATGTAACAAGGAATATGTTCCTTCTTTTTTAAAGTAATGAGCCCAGCACTGCTTTTCTACCGTTGAAACGACACATGTTGGACTGTGGAAACTTTCACATCATTTGTCGAAAGAGTCAGTTTTATTCTGCGCTTCAGTTTTCCCTTAAATGGAAACTCTGATTTGGAAATTGGACAATATTTTGGTTTGATTTATCGCTGTAATTCTGAATTTTCAAACTTTCACTCCACTTTCATTCCATATGATTTTCAGCTTCATGAATTGCTCCACTGTTCAGATTACACAACTGACAACTCCACAGCCTCACCAACCAATTAATCACTCTTCTTTGCTTTTAGGTGTCTGTCTGAAAATAACATTCTTGCGAAATGCTGTGATGTAAATTCATGGAATTCAAGCAGGAAAACTTCATGCGGGAAAACTTGTGCATCAGTTGTCAGGAATAGTATTCAAAATAGAGGACCCAGATGTAGGTCACAGGCAGAGACAGACTGATGTGAAAATAAAAGGACTAGGGTGAAATACTCCCAGAAAGCAAAACGAGGCCCTATGGTGGCAAGTTAATCAAAACCAATAAGGGAAACAGGTCTTATAGGGAAAAAATAGATGGATATAACAGTAGAAAGAAAGAGATGAGGATCTGGCACCAAACAAAGGAAACTCAGAAGTATAAATACTAAAGGAGGCGATAAATAACATGAAGCAGGTTTCACAGTCAGTAACAGAAGCCAGTTGTGAGATGATATAAGCAAAGCTAAGCAGAATGCACAAGGATAGAAAATGAAACAGGAAGCAATTTAAACCAATCTGCAAACTTGAAACTGACATGCCCCCGTGGGATACAGAACAATGAGCGATTAATGCAGAGCAGTGAAGGCTATGGACATAAGAAAACTTAGACTAAACAGAGACAGATTTCAGCAAAACAGCAGAGCTCATAAACCATGACAGGGGTCTTTTTTTGGCTGAAGGAAAGAAGAAATTCAGATAAAAATTAAAGCTTGCAGGTAGTAAATAAAAGGCTATACAATAAATCAACAGACCCAGAGAAAGTTTTATCAGTCTGCTGTTTAAATACCAAAATAACAGGAATGCCATTTAGTATAAACACAGACAAACCACAGAGACACAGAGATGATGTCATTTATCTTGGTTATTAAGTAAAACGATTAAATACTTCCAATTAACTACTTATCAATAACTCCCTAAACTTTTACCAAATTCTGACATTAAACTATTGTCCTGGTTGATCAATCTGCATTTAACATATTAAACAACAAATTGATTTGTGCTTAAACACAACACTGACTCCATACTCCTGGACAACAAAATATAGTATTCCTGTTTACCAAATGCAATAATTTACAATAATTCATATTAAAGCCAGCTCTCCAAGAGCTTTGCAGAGAAAGAGTGATATGAGTCCTTGCAGCCCTGCAAAAGTCAATCTGATCTCACACACTTGAAAACAAGATAGAAAAAAAATCAATACTTTATTATAAAATGTATATTTCTTATCTATGTGGTGACTATCGCAACAGAATCTTGTTATCTTCAAAAGCTCCACCTTGACAAGGTTAAAAAGGATTTACCAGTGCTTGCTGCAAGACATCCCGTTCTGAGGCGCCGGTTTGAGGCTACAGTTACGCTTGGAAAATCTGAGAGGAGGAACACCTGCACCTGCTCCTGAAGGAACTCCTGATGAAGTCGTGTTTTAAAAAGCTGTAAAAATAATAAAAACATGTGGTTTAGAGGCCAGTTAGAAGCCAAATCAAGCTGGATATTCTTAATAAAGATGAAATAAATAAATAAAAGGGCTATGAACGTATGTTTTCCCAATCGTTTCGTATTACCTAATAGATGTGTGGGGAAGTTGGCATGTGGACACGGGAAGGTGAAAAATGTAGAAAACAAGACGGCAGGAAACAGGAATGATAACAACATCATGGCAGTGCTGGTTGCTTGTGCCGAGGAAGAGATTTCTCCATTCTTGTTTGATGTTTATAGTCACGTTTAAAACTTGAACTGTTCAGCAGATGAAAAAAATGAATACAGGAATATACCATGACATCAGTGATCATTGCCTAAGCAGCAGTGAGCCGCAGGGGTTAATGTGGGACATTGGTTGTTGGGATCTTCTCACCTTCTTGTGCTCTACTTCGTCATTTCATCTTTTTCCTGCTGCTCACTTGTGTTTTTCTTTTGGATTATCAACTATGCAGCGCTTTTGGTTCATTATTAAAGGACTTTGTCGTTGCTGCCACCTCCTAATCTCCTGCATTCGAGACATGTCATCATTACCACAGAACTGTGTAAAAGGCTCAGTCAGGGACACGTTGGCACCTTCTTGACCAGAACCAGAACCAGAACCCAGCCACCGCCTTCAGTGATCAGGTTGGGTTTTCGGGCCAGCTGGTTAGAACAGAGCTCTCTGTTGCCGCTTTGCTACTTCTTGTATGCCCATTACATTTGATTTTGTGGTGTATCTTATTTTGAAGGCTTGTTTGAATGTTACCATGGTGACCAGAGAGTGTTGGGGCCAGAGACATGTTACTCATGTTGTGTTGTTGGCGCAATGTTACAAGAACACAGCTGAAAAAATTGCAAACTAGTACACACTGGATTTATGTTTTTTTATTATATTTAATAATTCCTTTAATAATATATTTATTTTGCTGTATATATCCACAAAGCCTTGAAGGCTAGTCCATGAAAATATTGTCAGACATTAAACCGGTCCGTGGCACAAAAAAGGCTGGGGAGCGCTGGTGCAGATGACTCTAGCAGAGCAGTAGCTGGGTCCTGCCTGGGACCATCCTGGGATCCTCTTGACACAAGCTACAGTTGCTACTTTTGAGAGGTCTGGGCTGGCATTTCTTCAATATTGCGTATGTTTTAGTTCCTCTTTACAGCCTGCTGTTGTTTACACTGACCATCATCCTTTGGTTTGTCTAGGTGGCATAAATGACAACAAGACAGATCCAGGCATAGGGCGACCTTCTCATCATACATATGTAGGTATTTATCACGAGGTCTGGAGACGTGAATAATGTTATCTGATTATCTGGTTACATCCCATTTTATTTAGGTGTTCCCTGACTCTTTCAGCTGATGGATAAATTGATTGAATGGCACATGTATGTTGATCCAATAACGCAGGTCCTTTGTTCCTTCATGCAGCTGGGTGATGGGTGTATCCCTATCACGTAATGCTTATCGGTATATCCAACCAATAACCATTTAAGTTGTGAACTCTAATCAAATTCTAACTACACTCTTGTTTGTAAATTTGGATTAATTTTGTTTTTAGAAACATTCCTGTTTTTTATTTCCTTTTTTCACCCTTTTTCAATTTCCTGTTGTGTTGGTCCCCTAGTTTGGAAAATAAAACATAACCTCTTCATTAGGAAGGTGAAAAGTTTATATTAGCAATTACAGACAAACATTCAAACTTGCCAAACGTATCTGTATGGAAAACGTTTCAGCGTTCTTAGGAAACGATCAATTCTTCTTCTTGTCGACTGTCTGTTCTCAAACTATTTCAAGCATTTGTCTGGCTGCAGGACGGTCCACAGCAATGCATCTGCCATCGAAATGGTTGTAAATTATATCGCCTCAAGATTAAATTAAAACAAGCAGACGAAAAATAGAAAGACTGCGAAGCACGTTGTTGATCTGTCCGATCCAAACACTATAGTGCACAATAACTTGTTCTTGCAGAGGCTACATAATAATTGATTTGAGACCACGTGTCAGAGAGACAACAGTCCAGTTGAAATATGACGATCGTTACCCTTCCTCATCAGTAACCTTCTCAATATTTTTGGTGGGCAACGCAAAATGTTGTCTCAAGACGGAATTGACTTAATTTTTAAATTTCTAAATGCAATAAACTGAGCACAAGAAAATCGTTTGGGCTTTCAGAGAGATTTAGTTTTCACTTACCACACCTATTGTCTCCTTGTCAGGGAGTTTCATGGTAAATGTCAGTGTTGCGCCAGCTTGCTGCTTTTGTTTCAAATGGATCTCCTTCCCCGTCCATCCTAGCAGCTATGATATCAGGTCTGAGCTGCTGTATCAGTATTCCTCGCCACATAGAACGAAGAATGCAATTACAGTGACAATAGAGGAAGCGATTGCTTGTTCTCCTCCGTGCAGCTTTATGATAATTAAGCCACTGGAGGTCAAAGGCAGTATATGTAAAAGTAATCATCGAGTAACACTTTATGAATTTTAAAAGACTAGATAAAAGGTGAGGTTTTGGGAGGTTTTATGCTGATGATGGAAGAAAAAGAAAATCCTCCACACAGGAAATCTAGCTGAGGTTTTTCAAACATTGTGCCATTTTCAGGGGGACGTCTGTTTGTCAAAGATACGGGAGGTTAATGACCAGGTCGGACCACCGGTATGAGGCTGGTATTCATGTTGAAAGACCCTTGTCGTGCCATTTCTATCCATGAAAATTATTTGGTGGTGAAATACTGAAGAGCCACCCGCTTTCCTGATTTGCAACAGACCTAAAGTCAGACAGTCTAAAATTTATTCTGCTCAATTTATTCTGCTGTCTATGATTCTGTATAATCTCACAAACTGACTAAACTACAATTTCTCAAATTAGTCCCATGAAAAATAATCATGGCTAAGCTATTTGTTGAATTTGTGAAGGAACTGATAAAGCCAAGGCAAATTAATGCTGAAATCCCAAACGAAAACTTCAGAAACTGTCGTTTTCATGTTTTTTACACTTTTCTAGACAGAACACATCAGTATCGAGGACCGGTATCAGTTAAGTAAAGTTTACATGGATGTTTGGGAAGCCATTTACTGCGTAGGAGGATGGCGGAGCCCATTATGCCCCCCAGTGCTTCAAAAACCAGCCACTAACAGCTCACAAATTAATGTCCAGCACTGCCGGTCCAAAACCCGGATATATGGGGAACGTTGTATCTGTTTTTAAACCCACAACCACATCCGTATGGGGTTCACAAGGATCTGCTGTGGTAAGCCTCAAAGAAGAAAAATTGAAAGACAATAATTTAAAATATAATAATTTAACAAGCAAGCCGTCTTTTTAGTAGGTGTCTTACTGAAAGGTCAAATAATTAAATAACTATTATATTTTTTTCATTCATAATTAACTTATTTCACTTTAAAGCAGGTAGATAAACCTACTGCAAAAAAGTTATGTAGAAAACATGTTTCTAACTTGACTGATCACAGAAGTTAACTCCTCTATTTGCAACACATGGCTCATACTGACATGAAAGTACAACAATGCACACCATCCTTCTATCAATCTATTGATTTATGGGTAGAATTCTAATCCCCGTTCACCTGCAGCACTTCTAGGGGGGGACGACCACGCTTAGGGCACCTAGGAGGTATTTTGACAACATGTCAATCCATGTCAACTGGCTCCTCTCAATGCAGAGGAGGAGCAACTATGAGCCTCTCCTGGATGCCTGAAATCCCCATCTGGTCCCTAAGGATAAGCCCATCCCCTTGTAAGTCACCTCCTCTGTGAGACTCCCACTCACAAATAAGACCATGACATTCTTCAACGAGATGAGATGATGCAGCAACTCATTCCCAAACCAGAGCAGTCAACTGAGCAGGCGACTCACCCTTCTTTAACTGAGGACTCTCCAACCTGTAGGTGACAACTGTCAACAGGAGTTAAACCAAGGTCTCCACCTAAGCCAACATAACTAGATTATCTGCTATTTCATTATCTTATTATCTTAGTTTCTTTGTTTTTTTAATTCAGGCCTGGTGAGAGTATGCAGTCTCATGCTCAACATTTTATAAGACAAGCAGATTGCAACAAATGCAATCAAGTCGTGACTGCATTGTATTTCTTCTATGTATTTCCCGCTGCTCCTTTTTTTTTTTTTTTGCTTTTCAAGCAGTTTGTGTAGTTAGTACGTTAAAGCATAAATTACACTTTACGTACATTGTATTGTATTTGTGAATTTTCATACAAATGACGTGATCTTCAAGACCAAATTGCATGTAAAGATTAATAGTCCCCTGCCTTTCACCTGCAATGCATCAGGATGGGCTCCGACAGACCTCCGTGACCCTGCGAAGGAGGATAAATAGTGTAATGGCATGTGTGACAGAAGGTGGGAGAAGCTGATGCTTGTCACTGGCTCCTCATCACTGCAGAGAAAAGTAAGGCCCCTGACAGCAGGAGTCTCGTAATGAGCCTAAATTGTTGCAACAGTCACATCTCTATCTTTTCATCAGCTGTGATGTGGATGATTTAAAATCACAGAAAAACAATATGCACAAATCTAAAGCTAATTGAAATGAAAATTATTATCTACATGTACCATTGCAATCAAATGCTGGACGTTGGAGCAAAAAAGGCTTACAAAATACCTCTAAAAAAAAAAAAAATAAATAAATATAAAATAAAATATACTGTTTTTTTAAAATAATGTGTATATTGTTCATATATTTTTATATTACTATTTTCAGGTACAACTGTAATAATGTAAATTTCCCCGTTGTGGGACTAATAAACGAAATCTAATCTAATCTAATTATGTCAGTCCAACTTAAGGTACCATGGGACATTTTCTGAAACGTTTCCATTTGATCTCTGATACAAGAATCGTGTTTCGTAATGATGAATTCACTTGCTGTAACAAAGAACTTTAGATTTCCTTGTTCTTGTTTGTGGAGAAACAAATTTCTCCATGTTTTTTAATTTAGAGATGGCTGCACTCAGTCTATAAAGCAGTACACCCTCATCACTACGTAGGAGAGCTTTCCGTGGAGGACTATAAACTGAGAATTCGCACCCTAGATTAATAAGAATTATCCTTGGTCTGTGCTGTTTATTGCATCATTGGTGTTGCACAGATAAAACGTAGCGACTCATGGCCAGCTAATGCAGTGACCATTCATTGCACACTACTTTTTATGATGCATTGTAGAATACATTTAGTGCACTCACAACATATTCAGACAAAAGAACAACATGCATCAGTGCGTTGCTCTGCTGTCAGCACCACAAGGATACTGAGTTATACTAACTCCTTATATTGAGTCTGTGATTTCTTGGATATTTGACTAGCTCATTATTGCACTATCAATTAAATCATAAGCCAAACTGGTGAGCACAAATGAGCTTTTTAATAAATAATAATAATTAATAATTAACATGTTACAAAACAAGAAAAGCAGAAGTGGTTCTGTAATAGCGCGGCAGTACCACCTCTCGGCTGTCAACAAATACAAATTCTTCCACAGGAAACGTGTCTACCCTGGTCCCTCCGTGTTGCCGCCAGCAGTTTTAGTATGCAAACAAGAAAAAAGAGCGATGTCCAAGTAATTTGTTACTCTGGTTAGATTTACTTTCCATGGCCCTGGGAACAGCCGCTCGCCTGCTCCGGCCCATTTGTTCAGCACTTAATAAATTGTATAGCAGGTTCAGAGAGGTGATATGATTGATCACAGGATATGGAGCTCGCTAGCAGCAATATTTGTCTGAGCACGCAGAGAAAATTAGCAATAACTATTTGGGAATTTGACTTTCACAGATGCCATAACTAGGACGATGAAAGTGCTATTATTAAATGCAATGAGGCCTTCCTGTGTTTTAGTAATATGCTGTAGTCTTAGAAAAAACCTACATAGTGGCAGATCAAGAAATGAGTAATTGTCACACTATATACAGTAGAATAAATTATTCTGGTTGTCTGCACCATTTACTTTATCAATATTCATACTGGACTTTGTTTCTTAATAAAATGCATTTAATTTTAATGCATGTTCATAAGCTGTTAAATGAACATCTCAAACTCAGTTTTGGGAGCAATACTAGGGTTAGGTGAATAAAGTCATTCAAATGAAGGGCTCAGTAATCAGGGTAATTGCAGATAATAGTCCCAGCCGACGCTGCGGGATCGCTCCTTCAGCAGACCCCTCCCTTCAAATCCCCTGTTCGCGCTGCTGTTGCCATTAAGTGACGGAGGATCTGAGGCCTCCCCCACTGTTCAGCGTGATGAAGGCAGCATCTGACTCTCACCATGCCTCTCTGGGTGATATGCTAAGAGTCTGTGCCTTAAATTCAAACAGCAGCGGTTCAGAAAGTTATTGACGTATGTTGCTTTTTATGCAGATACAATTGTGGATTATAATTATATGTTAAAGATGATGTAGTTTTAGCTTTTGTTCATCACAGTGTTTGGTCAAATTGTTGCCAAGCTCTGTTGTCTGATGCTATCAGGAGATCAAAGTTCACTGAGAAAATCTGTCATGTTTTAAATATTCTTACTGAACTTTATGTTAGACTGGGATCTAAAATGTCATAATATGCTAACACATGGATCTCATGGCATTTATACCTGTCAAGAAGAAATCATTGCCTCCAAATAATTAAGTAAAGGTTGATTTGCAAAGGTTTGTAACCATACTTCTGAATTGTTTCAATATTTATACATTTTTGAACTTTGATTTTCTACTGATGATTAAATCTTTTTAAATATTCTTTATTTATACTTAATAAGTTAAAGATTTGCACCTATTCAGCAGAGTTTATCGATCAGTAGAGCAACTGTTTAACACTTATGAGTCAGTTTCAAGTTTTTGTAAATGTTCACATGGACAACTTTGACCCCCACACATGCATAATTGCTCTTAATGTAGCGTCTGATGCAGATCAGCTTTATAGTAGAAATGCATCTATAAAAAGAAGTACGTGCTGAATGTACATGACAAAGGAAGTGAACAGAGACGTTAGTTTGTTCACAACAAACCCTCATATACATAATCATCTGCACACAGGTGATTCATTTTAGCTTGAACCACTTGCTTATTAGTTACAGTAAATACTGGCAACCCTCTTCTTTTCACCTGTCTACTGTTTCCAAAAATGTTTCCAAGAGAAAGATTATGCTCGCTGGGAGTTATAATGACGTGACATCCAAATTTGCATGCTAAACATTTTAAGAAAATACAAAACAATCAATAAATCCACAATAAAGAAACAAAATGATCTTTCTGAGTATAAAATAATTTATTTTACAAAAACTTAACGGTCAAGTACTAACTTTAATCCAGTAAATATTTTGGAATACTGCTAGTTCACATTTGACAACTTTTAACGTGGCTATGTCGCTGGTTTGCTTATTTGCTAAACAGACAATAAGTATGATGTCCAGTGATCTTTTCCTGGGTTGACATGTCAGTCTGTTCTCCTCTGCACTTGTATTCACGGCTAACTTGGCTGATATACAACCCTCCACAATCGACTCGAAGAGCAGCTGTCTGTTGTTGCCGTTTAAGACATCAGCCCAGCGAATGATGTTTGTTCTGTGTGCTAATGTCTCTTAATTGATGTTATGCAGCAGACAGGAATATTGATGGTGCGGCTCAGCCAGATTGGCAGCTGTATGAATCGTTATTAGCCAGGCGGCTGTGAGGAAGCTCAGAAGCCTGCCGCTGATGCTGCGTTAGGCTGCTGGACCTCAGGGGAGGTGATCATGGCTCAGACAGGAGATAATTAACCATCTGAGGCTGGCAGCCCACAGGCCAGCCGCCTAGTGAGGAGGTGAGACGGATAAAATCACACCACAGCACGGTGAAGAAAGCAAACCTCTAGTGTATTAACACCACGCAGGTAGCTGGTGGTCATCAGGTTGGACAGAGACCGTATAGGCATCAGATGGGACAATATTGGACGCAGCTGTAATTAGACCCGGGGGTAAACAGAGCCATAACAGCAGCAAATAATAACAAAGACCCGAAATATACACATTTTTACATCAAATAGTCACATATTATTACTGGAAGGCCACACGCCATGCCCTGCGTTAAATACCTCAGCTGTCAGGCGGGTGACGATGTGGGCGTGTTTTGCAGTCAGGAGTTCGGAAACAACAGTACTTGAGTCAAATGCGAGGCCATGTGTCTTACAGCTAAACCTTTACCAAAACTGGGTCACACTACGGGCTGATGATCCCAATCGTGCCAGAGAATCTTTACAGAGCGGCTGAAAAAGCAAAGCATCAAGGTGATGAGAGTCCGGTTGCAATGCTTCATCGAGCTGCACATAAATAAATTCAGGCAAACCTCAACATTTAAACAAGTTATAGAGAAGAATACGCCGTAGTTCATCCACAATGATGCAAGACACCAATAACGTCATTAAGAAAATAATTTCTCTAATTCATTGCTGCAGCGGCTTTTACAAGTAATATATGAATATAAAGTAGAAAAAAAAAAACCAAAGAGAGTGAATACTTTGTGTTGAAAAAATGTACATATATTATAAAAGTCTCGTACCTGAAGAAACAAACATTGTGACTTGTTATTTAGACTGTATTGATCATAACTATTGTATCTAGTAGCACGTAGTGAAAGCACCGAGTGATCAGCCTGGATACCAGACTGAACAGCTGCAGTCAAAGCTGATCAATCATGCACTGAAACATTTGAGGAATTAAAAGTGTAAGGTGAATATCGGGGTCAAGAAGCTGACTGCAGCATCCAGCTGAAGATGAAAGACCTAAAAGCACCTTGCTTAGCTCAGGTCCCATACCGTACCACTGTCAATTAGCATAAACACGCAGGAAGTAGCTCCAGGACTTGATTTGTCCTATTTTTCCCGGTTGCTAATCCCAACTTGACAAAATGGCTGCCTTTTAATCGCATTTGTCAAGGAAGAGAGGTGATTATTGTCAAACTAACTCCCCACAAGAGCTACTGCATTTTCCAGCACTTCTGCCAATTTCAGCGCTTTCATAACAAGTCTAGAAATGGCTGTTGCAGGGCGTAATCCATATACTTTCTGATCACATGTTCTGCCTCGCTCACGTACACACTGGAACACACGTGCACACACGTGCACACAGCTGGGTATTAGAAAGTCCATCTCGCTGTTGCCTCAAGGCCTGCGGCGGAAGGTAAATTGAACAGCAGCTCGGCTGAAGCAACGTGATGGAGGAAAGTATTGTTGTGGACGCAGGATTAAACACCATGTTCATTTTGCGCTCAGCACAGATATTGAGTATCCGCTGGCCCGTACTCGTGTCATCCCCCTCTCCACACTGTTGACATGGCAACTCCCGGTGTTAAGCATTACAGTGACACTAATGTGGTGGCGAGGAGCGCTCCACACTTTAAAGTGCGCCCAGTCTAATTAACTTAATTTACCAGTTGCTCCTATTTATATTCATTAGCGCTATTTTTTTTCTTTTGTACTGATGTTTCAAAGCGCCTTTATGAAAAAAGTGCCATCAGTATTGTGTCTTCTGTTCAAATGGTTGCATTTAACCAATAAATGTAAATAACAGTCCATCGTTCTACCACTCATATACCTCATTTTATTTTATTTTTATATATTTGATGCATACACAGAGTGAAAATATATCCACAACAGTCCCAGATTTCAGGCCTTTAAATAGCTATAATTTATCTTATCTGTACTATCTCCGCCGGTGATCTTTTACTGTAAGAAAAGAAGCAGGAGTGATCAAATTATCAGATTAAAAATGCCCCTAATTTAACAGATTTTAAGCTCAAACTACCATGAATACACAAGATTCAATTCAATTCAATTCAATTTTATTTATATAGCGTCTATTACAACACAAGTTGTCTCTAGGCGCTTTCCAGAGACCCAGAACATGACCCCCGAGCAATTATTACATAAACAGCGGCAGGTAAAAACTCCCCTAGTGGAAGAAAAACCTTAAGCCAAACAGTGGCAGGAAAAACTCCCCTTTAAGAGGGAAGAAACCTTGAGCAGGACCTGGCTCATGAGGGGGGACCCTCCTGCCGAAGGCCAGCCGGGTAGAGCAAGAAATAAGAAAGAATAGAGACATAGAGACACCGTCAAAGGTACAAGATAGGATACATTAGTAACTGTCCTTGGTAGTCCAATTAGACTTCTGTGAATATGGGTGATATATGGGTCGGACGGTGATACAAGGGGATGAGGACTGCAGGTCGGGGTGTCAGCAAGCATCCAACAGACATCCATACAGACAGGTGAAGGCAGACACTGGGATGGTCAGAGGTGGAACTGCAGGTCAGCAAGCAGCTCCTGAGGTTCTGGTCCGCAGGACATGCAAAGAAGAGGAAAAGAAGGGCCAGACAAGCACAAAAAACTACCAGAACAATGGACCACAATTAAGTTTATGGGATATTGTTAATAAATGAGGGTTGAGGTGAAGAAGAGACAGAGAAGGCAAAGAGAAACAGAGAAGGTGAAAGGCACCACTCAGTGGATCATGTTGGTGCCCCCCTGCAGCATAGGCCTATAACAGCATATCTACACCGAAGCTATGTTTAAGATGAGCTGCTCTAATCTGGTCCTGTAGCTGCAGCTTTGACTACTGGCCCTGACACATTAAGGTACTAAATGTACACTAACTATATGCTTTATTAAACAGAAATGTTTTAAGTTTAGTTTTAAAGGTGGAGGTGGTATCAGCCTCCTTAACCCAAACTGGAAGTTGGTTCCAGAGTGATGGTTCCTGATAACAGAAAGCCCGTCCTCCAAATCTACATTTCGATACTCTAGGAACTACGAGTAAACCTGCACTCTGAGAACAGAGAGCTCTATTAGGAACGTACGGTACTATCAGGTCTTGCAAATATCGCGGCGCTAGGCCATTTTGGACTTTATATGCCAGTAATAAAATTTTGAATTGGATTCTAAATTTTACAGGGAGCCAATGGAGGGAAGCTAAAACTGGAGAGACGTGGTCTCTCTTGTTGATTCCTGTCAGCACTCGCGCTGCTGCATTTTGGATCAGCTGGAGGCTGTTAAAGATCTTGCAGAGGAAGATGTAAAAGTTAAGGTTTTATGATCATTAATTATTATTAATCATGTCACTGAAACGTCAATGCTGCTAAGTGTTAATATGTGAATGCAATCATTTAATATGTATAGGAGTTTATTTTTTCTTAAATTATGACGGCTGGAGTGGACAGAAGCTCTGATCTTCAAACAGATGACTAACACGAGCTCCTTACAGCTCACTGTGAGAGGTTAAAATCTTGCTGAGTGTAATGTGTTTCCTGATGTTTTACTTTATTTTTCAGAAGCCTGAGCGCCAGGCCTGCTCTACTAAAGAGAGCAGCAGGCGCTCAGGCTGGAGTGAGCAACACCTGCTACTTGGCCCTGCACAGCTCCGGCCAGTGGGACTTGATTAATCATTACTGTGACAGCAAATCCACCAAGATACTAAGTTTCATTATGAAAGCAATAAATAACCTTTTCTAGAACTGTATAGATCATGCACTGCTCAGGATCAACGACTGGTGAATTATTTTCCATCGGGGAGCAGCCCATCTTTGCTAGTGGGCTGACGGATTACAGCCATGAGGCTTCTCAGGCTGAAATATGTATTTACACTCACAGTAAAGGGCTCTCGTTATTAATGCTCCACTGCCCACGGACTTATGACTTGCCGTTATTTTGCTTAACTTTTGTAGAGCAGCAAACATGTGTGTTTATATGTAATACGTTTAAACAGCAGATGTGTGATGATGCAATTATTAGTTGTAGTGGAAATAAACAAAATTCCCATGATTTAATGTAAACAACTTTCCTTTCAATTTACCGTTTGTGAATTCAGAAATTATTACTGTATTTTCAATGCTCAGACACTCAGTTCTGCTCTTTTAAGAAGAACAAGTGTTGTTGATTTTTTTAAAAATCTTTTGCATATATTATACTTCAGAAAAGTTTCATGCTTCCTCTTGTTGTTTTCTTTCTCCTCATGTTATTCAAGGATGACAGTGGCTGTTTGTGGAGCGCGTACACCGATTGTTCCTGGCAGTCTGAAGGTTATAAACAGCAATAGAGGCGGAGGGAATTTACTCTGGATACTTCAGTGCGTCAGGATATATCAGCGAGGATCGCAAGTGAAGGGACGACAAGGAGAAGAAGAAGGAAGAAAAAAAAATCAAATAAATTCAGAGGCTGGCTGGCAGACATTATGTCCCATTTGTCACCTCGTGCTGTGCGCTGAATAAAAGGCCTGTATGAATGGAGTCTATTATGAGAAGGGAGAGCAGCTAAGCTGCTTGCCACTGTTGATTTCTTGCAGCAGTCGATAAATTGAGCAAGGCCTAAGCAGGCCGTGTATGTCCCGTTAAACAGCGAGTGCCACTTGGCGTGTCGCACAATTCACCAACGCTCCAGCAGTTTCTCATGATTGCTATTCTCCGTATTGATTTGCTATATTCACGTGATCGCCATGCAGAAAATGCAGAGCAGATAGATGCTGTATTTTTGGGAGACATAATGGTCCCAATAACAACTCTGGTGCTTCGGTTCTGCACATTAAACCAACATTAGTACTGAAGGCTGCAGTGAACATTGAATTCCTTTTGGGCAGACATTTATATGTCTACGCTGAGCTGTTAAGGGCTCTCATTGATCAGGCCTTACATCTGCTTCGCCTACATTAATCACTTTTGCACTCCAGTTAATCTCGGGTCATTGTTCAAAGCACTCAAATCGTTTTCATTTTTCTTTAATACTTTTTTCATGATATGAGCTCTAAGGAATAGATAAACAGGTTCTGTGCCTACGCAGTTGGGAAAAAGCAATGCAACTCTGTCCTGAGGAGCCACTTTGTTCCCAATGAAGAGCCAGATCTGCACATGTGCAACTAAACTTCCAGAACACTTGTGACTTTGGCGTTGTCCTCATGTTTAATGGTTTGTGTTCTGAAATCATACTAAAACACAATCTGTAATATGCCAGAAGAATGATGATTTTTCTACTTCTAGGAAAATGTTCTATATCCCATAATGACAAACGCCGTAAGAAGAAGGACATAGGAGGGAAGGGAAACATGTTGGATGGCAGGAGCAAACAAGCAGCCTTATCAAACGTGGAGGTCTTGCCCGTGTGATGTTTGGCGACGCGGTACCCGGCTGCATCAACCCTTTTCCTCCAGTTACTTGTGTGAGCTGTGATAAACAGCTGTGATAAACAGCTGTGATAAACAGATGTCAACAACTTGTCAAAAATAAGAAAAAAAAACAAAAAACAAAACCGACGGCCTCAGAAGCCATAAACCGTTAACACAAACTACCTTCTGACTTTTGAAACAAAACACTGTCAGCGCTACTCCTGTTTGTCCAACGTCCACATTCTTCTATCCAGCTTTATCAGCTCTAAGTTTTAAAAGCGAAAATAGCTCTCTATCTCTTTCACAAAGAAAAATCTGATGACATTAGACTTTTGGACTAACACGTACCCTGAAACACAAAGCCAGTATGTAAATATACTCCCACTAATGTATGGCTTATGTGTCTGCTCTATTTCCATGTATTTAATTAATCTCCTCCGGCCTGGTTAAGTCACACAAAGGCAGTTTATTATGAGCAGGGTGTGAAAACAGAGTTTACCTGCCTCTTTTTATTGCTGCTGCTCTTCTATCACAGCGATAGAATTGTGCCATAAGTGGCACAACAACATTTCTCCTACGGGTTTTACTAGGTGTCCTGTTTTCTAATTACCATGTGATCTTTCCTTCGTCTTTCTCCTTCCTGCTAGATTGAGTGCTGCTTCCTCATTATTCACCCTCAATTATGTAAAGAGTTTGTCCTGCACTACTTAATTACTTCATCCAGGAAGAAGATGAGTTAATTTTGTGATTAACCCTCTGACACCTCAGCAGACAGGAATATCATGAGGGGATTAACATTTCAGGTTTCATATGGCACTAAAACTGTCATCTTGAATGTGACTGAATGTGAAAGATTGAATGATTCCAATTAAACACTCTTTAAAAAAAATAATCGTATTGTTTTTCTCATTTGTAAGCCATTTATGCCATATGCTTAGATAGAGAAGACAATAAATAGCAATTTACTTAATCAGGACATCCATCTCTGACTTAGAAATGCATTTTAGGGGTCTTGACAGCATTGTGATGCAAGGAAGATGGCAAGATAGAAGTTGGAGGTACATTTTAATTAGTGCACTGACTCACTGTTGGTTTCCCTTCACTTGTGTCTACAGCATCTCCTCTGATTACTGGCATTACAGCAAATTTGCAATTGATAATCAGCCTCAGATTCCTTCTAAATTTCTCATTACGCTGCTGGAGATGTCACTCGGGTTTTGAGTATGCATTAATGGGGTTTAATCTGCAAGTGTTTGGGAGCGTGTGTGTTTGGGTGTGCATCCGAGCTAACACGACGTCTTGTACACATCACACATGTCGGCTACAATCTTGTAAGGATTCCCGGGAGGCCACTTGTTTAACAATTACCCTTCATACTTCATTATTTCATATTGGTGGAGAATGATTACATTCCATCTTTGCAGCACAGAGCCTCACAGTCTCAGCAACGAAAAGAGTGCTCATTTACGACGCCGACCAGTCTCGGGAACGCGACTCCACTGCCAGCATGCATTTTGTGAATTCTGACACTAAACCGGGGCGGCAAATTGTGGTCACGTCTTTCCTGTAAACATCTTCTCACAGCAAAGAGTAAAATGGTTTGACACAATGTTAGAATACTCAAACCTCGGTCGCATTACTGCCGACCAGAGATAAAACAATAAAACCATTTCACTTCAGATTAACTTTCATGTCATTATTTGAATTTTTCTTTAACTTATTTCCATCAAGTCAAAACACGGTATTGATGAGATTTGATCAACAAGGATTATACAAATCTAGCACCACCCTTCCTTCAAATGTCGATACCAATTTCTTCCTGCATGAGATACAGAACTTTTCACCTCTGTACACTTCTTATGGCTGTGAGATCTAGCTATGGAGTCTTTTCTTTTCTTTTTTGCATCAAGTTGTAGCCAGATAAATTTCTGCTGTACAGCTGGACATTTTGATGATTGCATCTGGTAGTCAGCCTGTAGTGGTTATTTCAAGGAACTTCATGTATCTCTTCACCGTTGGCCTAACTTCCCATCACAATTCCTCCCTGATTCTCCAAACTGGGATCGCTGAGACCACTGTCTACTGCATGTGAACCACTAACTATTCATAAATACATCACAAAACCCCCCTAACTAAAGAAAAGAAGATATGTTTCCATTGTCTTTTTGCAGATCATGTGGCTTAATTAGGCCATGATCTGCAACTCTCACTGGAGTGATTCACAGCTGAGCGTGAATCACCACCTCTAAATCTGAAACCATGCTCCTCAGGGTTGAGTACCCTCTCTGGGTCGGGGTTTAGATACTGCCCCATGTGGAGGAGTTTAAGTATCTTGGGGTTTTGTTCACAAGCAAGGGAAGAATGGAACGGGTGATTGATAGGCGAATTGGTGCAGCGTCCACAGTGATGCAGAAAGAGCTGTGCCGAAAGGAGAAGCTTATTATTAACCAGTCGGTCTACGTTCCTACCCTCACCTATGGTCATGACCTGAAAGAACGAGATTGTGAATAAAAGCGTTGTATATGAGTTTCCTCTGCAGGGTGTCTGGGACTGGTATATCCTGCTCTCCCTCTCTCATCCAGGAGAGGCTCAAAGTAGAAGTGTTTGGGGGTTTGGCGAGGATATGTCCTGGATGCCTCCCTGGTGAGGTCTTCCAGGCATGTCCCGCTGGTAGGAGACACAGACAAAAAACGGGGCCACACTGGAGGGACTACGTCTCTTGGCTGTCCTGAGAACGCCTTGGGATTTCACCTGATGAGCTGGACAAAGTGGCCGGGGAGAGGAAACTCTGGACTTCCCTGCTTAGACTACTGCCCTGGCAAACTGGCCCTAGATAAGCAGGAGATGGATGGATGGATGGATGGATGGATGGATGGATGGATGGATGGATGGATGGATGGATGGATGGATGGATGGATGGATGGATGGATGGATGGATGGATGGTTGTCCTCTTGAAATCTATAGCCTTTAGTGTTACAGTATTACAATTGAGTTGATGGATAGTTTGGACAGCCTTTATTATTTATATTAATAAAGTATTAGTGTATTAAATTGAACTGAATTCTGCTAAACAGTGTGATGAAAAGAATTAAGCAGAATTTCAACAGCCAAACAAATGTGAAGCTGCACCCATCAACTTTTTGCTCTTGATTAAACAGCACAGTGTCAAGCTGCGCTCAGCAGAAGAGACTTGTAATCAACTTCCAATCATTAATGGCCCTTTTATCTGCACCTGGCTCCCAAATAAACAAAAATCTCATGCCCCCCTTCCCCCAACCCCAACCATTTGAAAGTTATCCCACTGAGAAGCACTTCCAGCATCATCAGCGACACAACCGGCTGATTCTGGGTCCCGAGCGACAGAACACTCCTCTGGAAGAAAGCTTGATCAGCTTCCTTTGGCCTAAACAGTGCTCTTTCTCAAATCATGCAGTTCAGTGACTCATAATCACAGCTCAGCTCAATTGGACTCATTGTTGCGGGGCCTGCAAGCCTGCTTTGTATGCTGATTGATTCATGTCATGTGAGAGCAAGATACTCAAAAAGACTTATCGTCATTCATTTGCGCTGCTGTCTGTGCGTAGACCACACTGTATTGATGATTACTATGTCAGAAGATCTTTAATTAGTGGCTTTTGTGTGGAAGACAAATGAAAAACAAAAGGCACACAGAGAGATCCATGCAGATACATCAACATGAGAAAAGACTTGATGAGTAAACATTTTAATTGTGGTGTTGAAATTAAAACGAAAGGTAACATTTGCAAGCCGGTGAGCATAAAGGTCAGTCTTTGTTTGAAAGTGTTCAGCGGTAGTCTTTTTAAAATTATTAATATTACAATGGATTGTCCTGTCGATGGTATTTCCCGGACCAACACAGGGATCTCAGCTGTAGATGTAAGCAGCTTGGTACTATACATGTAATCAATTTAAATATCATTTTCGAAAATGCACACATTATAGCGCAGGCACACAACATGATGGAGTATACTCATTTAAAATTTCATAGAAGGAGAGATTCTACTGCAAAGGCCTTGCAGTGGAGATGCTGTCAGAAGTGTATCCCCACTGTTCATTAGTTAATGTTGACAAGACACAGCACCTGCGTGAAGGCTGGCAGCACACTAACTCAGAGGGTCCTATTCATCATCATTCCTCCATTTATGTGGCACGTGTGGATGCCGGCATTTATCTGTGTTCACATCTGAAACAAGCTCCATTCAACGATCATTAACCTACAGCCGAAGGCCATTTAAAACAATTCATTTCACAAAGAAAAACTGAACTAATGAGTTCAAAAAAATTAATCAAATAATAAAACTTCTAATGCTCTGATTTTTCTTCTTAAATATCCAATATTTTCCTAGAGAGATAGATAATCTCCAGCAGACCACCGTGACCCTGAATAGACTGATGCTGCGGTTAATGATGGATGGATGGATGGACGGACGGACGGACGGACGGATGGACGGACGGACGGACGGATGGACGGACGGATGGATGGATGGATGGATATTGCTAAAGATAAATCACTCAATATCTTGAACTGCTTTCTTATTTTTCCTTCCATCTATATCCTTCTATTTACCTTCTTTTAATTATATGTCTATTATATTTGATTATATATATAAATATGATGATATATGGCTTTTGTTTTTCACTAATAAAATATCAACTAAAATAAAACTGCTTTGTGGTTTATTTTTCATGCATACAGATATAAATGAGTGCAGAACCGCCATTTGACGTGTTCAACTGCCATCGGCAGCACGTTTTCAGACATTTAGTGAACATTTTATGACAACTGAGAAGTCACCGGACGTTGTTCTGGATGATGATTAATCATAACTCAGGGGTTGACGGTGGTTGAGATATTCAAAACACATTTATGTTTCAAAAACAAATTTACATTTCAAAATACACATGAACAATTTTGAAAAAAAAATGACATTTAGAAAACCTTTTTACATTTTGAAAACACGTTTTATATTTCATAAAGCATATTTGCAAATTTGACAACAAATGTAAGTGTAAATGTAAGTTTTGAACAAATATACATTTTAGGTAACACATTTACAAGTGCTGAAACAAATCTACAAGTGGCAAAACACACATACAAATCCAGAAACAAATTAACAAAAGATAAATGGAAAAGGAATGTCTAAACTCTGTAAGTGACATTACAATGACTCAATCTTGTAGTACAAACACCTGCGAATCACACAGCGGCGATTCTTGTGTTTTGTGAAGTTTTTTGTTGAATTGTTTTTTGAAGTTTTGTGGAGTCAACTTCAGCCAGTTTACACCTTTTCGTTCTTCTTGTGGATGGTCTCTGACAGACCAGGAAGAAGGATCAAGCGCTCAAGGAACATCATAACGACAGATAGACAGTTCTAAACAAAATAAGTGTGATAGCGTTTTCAAAGCAGTCTATCTTGATATTTCAATGGCCCAGTCACATTACATCTCACTGTGGAACCTTATTTGATAATATATTCACAAATGTCAGACGAGTTAGGTCCTTGAAGGCACTAAAAACCAAATGGCCGTGTGTTTGTGAATGTATTCATTATTAAATACTGTTATTGTATTAATACTAGGAAAGAGGTGAAATGGTGTGTTCATTTTTTAGATTTAAAGATGGTCTTTCAGCTCTTCATTTTTTGAAAGCACTTCAGCAACACCCCACTTCGCTGTCCCCAGTCTTGTGTCACATTGAAAAGAATCTCACAGCTCTTGAACTAGAAGGCTTTTCAAAACTGTGGGCTACTGGACCGACTATCTCCTTGGCTGTGAAGGTTTTTAAATTCTTATTTTTACATTTACTTGTGGAAACACCATTGTGAAATTGCGTCTGAATATGATTTCTTTGCAGAAAGCCAGGCGGCTGTGTCTATGGAGGATGTGTTGATGTTTGCAACTGGCCTGACAACACTTCCCCTTTCTGGATTGGACCCACTTCCAAAGCTTCAGTTCCTGGATGACTTTTTATTCCCAATGGCAAATACATGCCTAAACACATTGAAATGACCACTGATGGACTCATGCATTGAGTTTAAATCACAAATAGATTTTGGTGTGACCAGATGACCCTAGAGTTCAAAGTCTTGTTTGGTTTGTTGTTCTTAAACAGTTTTTGATGCCAATTTCTTTCTTTTTTTAATTTAAATGATATGTTTCTTTTGGTAGTCAAAATGTGTCCTAACCTTCTTGAGATAAACAGGTACCAGAGTTGGTTAAACTTTACAATGGAAAAGTGCTAATACAAAGATAAACAGTGGGCAATATTCAGCATTTCCATACAACTCAACAAATCCCTATAAAAACTGATACAGTCTTTAGAGATTACATATATTTCATGCAAATCAATCAAATCAAATATTATTTTTACCTTCCCCTTCTATTTATGGACCACCGGGACTCAGTTAGCTGGATATTGGTGGATGAACCAAACATGTGGCTGGACTCTCCACAGCTCACATGAAAAGAAATTGTGAGCGATTGTTGGATTATTATGTGTTGGTCCACATTTGAGCCACAAAACTTTACGCAAAAATCCATTTATGCATCCTGGAATGGCCAAATCGAATAGTTTAAGTTTGTAACCATAACATAACCATCAGCATGCCACATTAAGCTGGATTTCAGGGAATGATAGGTTCTTCTCCAGATAAATCTTCTGCGTGATCTCCTCATCCTTGAGGATTAAGCTCCCGGAGTAAATTCATTAAATCATCTCTCTTCACTTGGAGATTATCCTTGTGTTTAAGTACAAAAGTACCTGGCACATGCTTCGATACTCAGTTGCCCAGGTCCACAAAGGTCCAGTCTGATTGCATTAATTATGGTGGTTCTAGAGCTATAATATATTCTTCAATAAAACCCAGAATTATTGATATCATGTCCAAGATTACATAATATGAGTGCCACTTGTAGAAAAACGTAATGCTATAATGCAGGATATCTAGTCCTTCTGTCTGGTCTGTGCCCCATAAAAGCTCCAGAGACTGTCCACACGAAGAGCAAAACGTTGTAAACTGGCTGAAGTTGACTGTACAAAAGAGACAAAACATTGTTCAGTTATCAAAAACTTCATGAAACATGTTCCGTGCAGTTCTTGTCCTTAGAGAATCCCAGCTGACTTCCCAAGGGCTACAAATCAGGTGTTTGTACTAAGAGATTAGGTCATTGTCACGTCACGTCCAGGTTTTTAGGACGTTCCTTTTCCTTTAAGAGCCATCTTTTGTTAATTTGTTTCTGGATTTGTGTTTGTGTTTTGCCGCAAAGTGTCTCCTAAAATGTACATTTGTTCCATAAAATGTACATTTGTTTCCTGAAATTAAATGTTGTTTCTTAAAATTTGTTTTCAGATTTGCAAATGTGTTTTATGAAATATATCATTTGTTTTTAAAATGTAAATGGGTTTTCTAAATGTAATTTTGTTTTCAAAATTGTTAATGTGTATTTTGAAGTGTGCATGTGTACTTCTCAGCCACCGTAGGTAACTGATATGCCAGTGGTGGAAAATGAGAATGTTCTCATCTTTGTGGCTAAACCAGCGTCCCCTGAATGTTATACCTCATGTTGATTCCTTGGGTGTTTTTGTACCTGAAAGTCTGGATCAAGGTTTGACTCAAAGTTCATGCTTTTGCTTGGATACATTTTGTCAGGTTTGCTTTGGTTTCACACTACATTTTATGCAAGTGTATCAAACAAACTCCACATAACATGCCTACCCACATCCAGATGCATCCACAAACAGATCTGAGTTTTCCTCTGAATTATTACATAAACCAGCCAAGTGCCAACCATCTAACTTCCCGGTTCGAGCCTCATGCGGAAGAAAGATTTGTTGCAGTTCCTTGACTGACCACTAGAGGCTGGCTCCAAAAGTGAGTCAATCTCTATTGACTTCCATCTCCAGAAATGTCCAACTTTACAGCAGAAATAAACATATTTTGCAGCATTTCAATTTATTATTTATTACTAATACTGTATGGTCCTTTTTTTAGATGTATAGTAAGTGAACATCTTCATCAAGGTGAATTACATATGATATTACATATCAAGATGGCTTTAGTCTCAGTCTCAGTGGAAAGAATGCTTCATATTGAGATCAATGTTTTTATCCTGTATATTATATGAAGTGATCAGGCCAGAGACCTTTGCCTTGCTGGGAGGCAAATGTGACGTGATGCCGGCTGACGGGTCCTGACGCCCGTCCCTTTTGTCTGCTGCAGGCACCCTGGTGGAGTCTGGCGCTGCACCTCGCAGCCTGCAGTTACCCAGATTCCCCGTCACTGCATCACATGCAAAATACCGAAACAAAAATCATCCGCCGTCAGGCCTCACACCGAAAGACTTTAACCTGCGTGGGTTGGGTTGGGTTAGGTGAGGATGAGGATGAGGATGAAGCTTGAAGCGTTGCAGGTAGCGAGAGCGTTCTGTCACACGTGCGCTCTCCCGGGAGCAAACAGATCCTCTGCTCCTTAAAGATATCTAACAGCAAGAAAGGTGTGCTTTGAGGTGACAACATTTCACTTCTCGTTGAACAGTTCAAATAGCAGAAAAGAAACCAGCCAGCGTGAGTCACAAATGAGATGCTGGAGTCCCAAATCAGACAGAATGGCAGATAATTTGCTACCACAGACACACTTTTTTTTTTTCATATCTACTGCTTTTTTTCCACTTTAGCTAGTTTTATAGCGTAACATTAAACACTTGTTTCAATCTCTTTGTCAGATAACTGCCTTTCGCTGCATTTAAATACATATATCTTTGAAGTGTTTGCATTTTTACTTATCAAAATGACCTTGGCTAGCATCAAAAAGGGTGCTTTATAGCTAAGCTACACCACTGAGACTTAACCAGCGTGAACTAAAGCAGAATTTCTCCTTCCTCATCTCACACTGTGCTGCGCCGCAGCGGCATGGCGGCCGCAACCAAAGGCAGACATGTATATAAATAAATAAGTCCGTGGGAGATGTGCTCTTGAAGCTGTATTACTGGGCTGACGGCTTAAGCTTAGGGAAACGGAATGAGGGACAAATTTAGTAGCAGATCTGAGAATAACTAGGTGGGGATAAAGCTTATAAAAAGTGCAAATGGCTGCACTTCTGGACGCTGTGCTTAAGGCCCTGAGATAAAGTGCTGACTGTAATGTTTGCTGTCTGGAAGAGGGGAGGAAAAAAAAAAAAAAAAAGTTTTCATCAGCTAATTTATGCATCTCAAACCTCCAAAAATTGAAGCAGGGGTTAGTGGAATCTTAGTACCATGTAAGTCCAACACTGATGTGGTCTTTTGTAGTGACTCTACACTTTACGCAGGGTTGGCTGGCAAGACAACGGTGGGAAGGCTTCAGCCAAAGGAAAAAAAAAAAGAAGATGTACATCCTGGTAAAAAAAAAAAAAAAAAAAAGCTTCCAGACACTTGTGGGTTCCTTCTCATAAATTCAATCAACAGTGCTGTGGAGCACCTCGGGGTCACTGGCAAAAATTATTAATGTTGGACACATTTATTTAGTGCTCCACCAATAAGAACACTGTTGGACTTGTGTTAAACAGCTGAGGAAGAATTATTTCTTCTATAACACGATGCCTATATTACTTACAATGCGGTCACAGGGTGACAGTTTACAGTCCCTTTTTATGCTGTCGTCTTTGCTAATTTAAAGCAGCACAATGGAAACTTTGCATAACTTGCAAACTTATTTTTGGCTCAAAAGGTTTCCCTACAGGTGTGCAGGTTAAGTTGCTTTTATGGGACGTTTCTTGTCATTTCTCCATGGGATCTCACTAGCCTCTGTAGTACTGTACCTCTGTGAGTTTGCAGCTTTAATGGATACTAGACTTGCAGTGCCTTCCTTGCTTTGCAAAGTTGCAAAAACTTTTATGTTGGTTAAAAAGTGGTTATTAGTGGCGGCCACATCAAAGACATTCAAAGGTCTGCAATAATATAAATATATAGTCATAGTCATGCCTCCCTTGTGGGTCAGTTCTGACCAACACACACCATCGACAACCTTGTCGAAGGTGTGTATTTATATTTCTCTTTGGGCTCGTAATTATTTTACCCTGTCAACTCTATGATAAAGCAACAAAAATTCATCCTCTCACCACTGCTGATTCTTATTTTGTTTAGTATAACTTGAACAAGTACACCGTTACACCAGAATGCGAGCTCCAGCAGTCCACAATCCTCCACCTTCGTCAGAGGGAAACGTGTGACTGCACCTTCAGCTTCTGTGACTGGTACATCTGTTCATCTGTTCATTGCAGGAGCTCCTCTCCATAGACCTGCACGCTTCCAGAGCTGGGCGTCACCCTCTTCAGACATGTTACCTTTATTTTTTATTTTTTTTATTTTTTCTCTACTGGAATCAGTCCACATGCTGCTCCTGGAGCTATTACCGATATGCTCCAGCCAAGTGTAAAACCTCTATCTGCCACTTATCAGCACATAGACTCCCTTCTGTAAAAACTTCCCATTATGCCACCTCTTCTTTCCTCCACTTGCAGCACATGTGATATTATTTTGCTTCTCTAAGAAGAAGTTTGAGCAGTTTGTAAAACATCGCCTGCAGTGTGTGTCTGTGCATAACCCCCCTGCTATTTCAACGCTGTAAAAATGTCCTCTTACTAAAAAAAAAAAAAAAAAAAAAAAAAATCAGAATTTCTTTAATTACTTTTATTGATTACTCCACAAGTACCCTAATAAAGACTGCTGTATATTCCAAATGAGAATGTTGGAAGATTCGGGGAATGTTATAAATCATATTTAGTTAATTAAACTGCATGAACATTTTCATGTGAATAAAACATCAGACTCGACCTGAACAGCTTTCCTTTGAAATAGCAAAGTTATGGAAATTCATGAGCTTAGTAAGAAAGCAGAATTTCATTAATTTACATCTCTATTATGATCTTTATAGGCATACATAATAAAAGGGCCAATTAAAGATTTAATAAATGGACTTCTGTGTGAAGTGAAATGAATTTGGCAAAGCTGTGTGGTAAAAGCTCTCTCTCTCTCTCTCTCTCTCTCTCTCTCTCTCTCTCTCCCTCTCTCTCTCTCTCTCTCTCTCACACACACACACACACAAAAGAAAGGGGCTCAGGGTCCTATTATACTGGAAGAATCACTGGAGCCGTCAGAAATGGATTAGTCTTGTTACACAAATTTGGTTTCAGTTTTTGACAGAATAAAGGCTTTTTCTACACAATACAAAGCATAAAAGACTAAATGACAAAAAAACAAAACAAAAAAACAAGTGATGTGATGGGTAATGTCTGTCTGGTGAAAATCAGCAAAGATGAATTAAACATTTGAAACAAAATCACATCATACAAAAATGTAATAGAATCATAAAATACTTTAAATCATATTCGAATCAAAACAAAAAGCCTTTTTAAAAATTTGAATACTAAAGTTCCACTACAAAATAAAAGCCTTCTCAGACCGATTTCGTTTCAGATCTTATATATATCTAGAAATATCTTCTATTTTACACTAAAGTGGAGATATTTAGAATACTTTTTTTTCTTTGGTTGGCAGGATATATTTAATTGTCTGAATAAAATACAAACTGTCATGCCACTCAATTGTGAGTTGCGGTTTGTGAAGTTTTGTAGTATCACAGACACAGATAAAAGTTATTCAACCTCCATCTTCAGTTGTACTACATTTGCTGTAGCAACAGAAGTGAACAGCACAAAGCTGTAATACTGATTTTAAACAAGGCCTTTTAAAACAACCTTTAAATATTGAACATGCTCCTCTCAAAGGGTTTTGATATGAAGGGGTAACGATAATGAGACTTTACATGTTTGTGTTTTCCTCCACCACGAAATAACGATGTTTTACCCTGGAAGCTGAGTCTGTCAAACAATAAGCTCTTTAAAGCCTCATAAAGTAACCGAATAAAGCAAGTCTGCTGTTGAAGAGCTTAGATTACAAACAGGAACAAATGATGTATGAAGGTCACTATCATTAGAAAGGGCCTCACAGTAAGAAGCCTCATGAAGTTAAAGTGTAATACTCTCCAGGCTTTTGAAAGGAAAACAGATGCTGGAAAAAGCTGTTGGATTTACCTCCCAAGCCTATTCAAGAACAGGAAATAGTCTTTCTGTCACTGAAGGATGTATGACCCATTGAGAAAAGTGGGGCTTATGACTGATCTTTGCTTGAAAGCAGAATTAAGAAGACAAGAATAAGAAGGAGACGTTTAATCACATAGTTGTAAAGCCACCCTATAGGTGGGGAAGGTATGATTTTTAGATTTAAAAATTCCATACATCTGCAAACGCTCCTTTAAAACCTACGAGAGCATAACAGCCCCTCTCTTGGTAATCCATGAATTCATGTTCGTCCCTGGCGTGGCTAATTTTGAATGTAATAATATATTTAATCACAACTTATCATAAAAGATTAGATGTTTGTCTGCTGCAAAGGATCATACTGATGTGAAAAAAGTGGTATCCCCTCTTCATTCTTTTACTGTGATCATAGTAGCTTTTAGTCGTAGGCCAATTCAACCTCACATGAACAAATATATATATATATATATATATATATATATATATATATATATCCCTTAATAGGAATCAAAATCGTTAGTTTTGATGTCTTGAATCATAAAATGATCATTAGCAGGTGTGCAACATAAGCAAATGAGCTTTGTTGGTCTGGAGTGTTAAGGTGTGTGATAACACAATCCCAAGAAGGAAGGATATTAAAAATGATCTTAGAAAATCTATTTTTTTTTTTGTTCTCACTTCATGAAAGTCGTTATTGTAATATATAAGAAATTGTTCCCAATTCATTTAAATTGAGCAATGTGTAAGTAAAACTATCTAGGCGTTGTGCCAGTTTCTACATTGCTGTTATTTATTTTTGTTGTTTTGTCAATAAAACATTACAAAAATTTTAAAAAGTTAAATATTGTGAGCGACCCTGCAAATGAATGAAGTCTGCAGCAAAGTTCAGTACACAGTGTTGTTTTCATTTTTCATTCATTTGCATGTTTACACACACACACACACACACACACACACACACATACACACACACACACACGCACACACACACACACACACACACACACACACACACACACACACACACACACACACACACACACACACACACACAGCTATGCACTGGAGTCAACTGCATGTGCCAAGTAATTAAAGCCCAAATCATGATATGTCAGAGCCCTTCCTCATACCCTGCAGCTCCTGGAAGGTGTCCTGGCTTATCAGAGCAGTATTGATCTGAGCCAGAGGAGAAGCTGGTCTGAGAGAATTTGTGTTCATTTTGGAAGAGGACACAGCTGTCAGCGGGTCAAAGATTAGCCCATCTACAGGGCTTTTCTGACAGTCCTGCTAAACGTAGTCTGGCCAGATGCAGACGGGGAAAATCAAAACCGGCTCCTGTGTGTGAAATAAATCGCATCCTTTGTTCATGACTTGGGAAGAGGGTGGTGACAAAGATTTACTAACTCCTGGGGGTTCATTATTCCCACTTTAGGAAAATGACTAAATGAACCGCCTCCTTCAGTACACATTCTGAGAAGCTTTGAACTTTTGCATGTAAATTCAAACTGTCACATAATCTTTTTAAAATAACGTATATATTTTAGATGTGTTTCAGTGTTTGCTTAGCTGAAAACAAATCATTTTTTTTTTCTTTTTTTTTTTTTTTAAGTACGCGCTTGTTTTGCTTTCACAGTCCTCAACTTTACTACCTTGACTGTTACTTACAGTCATAAACTGTGGGTTGTTTCCAAAAGGATGAAATGACAAATGCAAGTGGGAGAGCAGAACTTCCTCTGAGCAGGACTAGACCACCACTGGGACGCTTTCAGATCCTTTTAAGCTGGATTTGTCACTCACAGAGCTCGCTGATGCGCTGCTGGGAAATCAGCAAGCGGTCAGTGATTGAGTCATCACTTAGTCATTATGTGGGAACGACTCAAAGACTCTTCTAAGATGCACCAGCGACTGTCTTTTACAAGGCATTGCCAACACCAACAGATATTAAACAAACCGAATACCTGGAGCCAAGGAGAGTGCAAGGCATCAAATGAGGTCAGCGTGAAGAATACAGGAAAAATATCGGAAAGTGCAGTGCATTACGGGCTGCTAAATATTGTGTAATTTTAACCTTTTTTCTTCGCCGTAGTTTAAAGGCGTGTTGTCTTTAAAGCATGTGTTGCTATGACTCCAGTTCTGCATTTGTTGTAGCCTGCAGAGCACTGAGATGAACACAACCACCAAATGCAAAAGGATTTCATCTAATTGCTGTTGTTGGTGAAACTGAGTTTCAGGTTAAATAATGGTCATATTGGGACATTTAACAGTTAAACACAAACCAGAGCAAACAGAAGACAAATTGAAGATAAATTTGGCACAGAAAGTGAGGAAATTTGTGTTTGGTAGATTATTTATTTGTTGTAACAATCCAACACTTAGGTCAATGCCTCCCAAACACACTGCACACTGCAAACCAAAATTACACAATAGTAAAAGAAATGCTCCTCCCCTTTTCTCTGTCCTCTCCTGTCTGTAAATACCCGGTTGTCCTATGTCTTCTTTTTCTTCCAACACAACATGTTACACACTCCTTCACACACACTACAACACATCACACAAACACCAAACTGCACCCATCACTGTCTTGTCTTTTCTTTCTTGCTCTTTCAGGAGTTCCACTCGTTCCTAGTTTTTCACGTCCCACTCATGGTGATCTTTGTCCTCTTTGGCAGAATTTTTTATTTCCCTTTTTTTTTTCTCTAGGGACTAATGGTTAGACACTAATGAGGACTGATGAAGGGGACAACTCACACACGCATGCACGCATAAAAAAGAAAAAAAACCTCTGTTTAAGATTAAAATGCATATTAATATGCATTAATATTAATTAATTGGTATTAGCCATTAATATATGTGCAAACAAAGTGGGAAAACAAATATTGAGAAGGTGTTTTTGCATAGCTACTTCACACTACAACTCCAATTACTTTTTGCAGACAGTTACATGCATAAACAGTATTTTAGAATGAGTGAAATAAGGGATTTCTTCAATAGTTAAATGATGGAGTGAGCATATCGAGTCTCTAGCTGCACACAGTGTTCTTCCAATATCTTCTGCCACTCTGAAGTCTTCCCCTTCAGAAGGATCTGTTTTTTCACTTATTGAACCTTGGTAAGTGAATCTAATTAGTGTTTCTGCATCTCGTGCCATGTCTAAAAGCTAAATCTGCCTCCAGAAAGTGAGGATCCTATTATTTCAGAGTTACGCCTCTGTATTTTATACAACAGCTTTTTATGGGCTCTCCAATGTCACTGCTTTAAAGGTGCCGTGTCTGCACATGAATCCTTCAACTCTTATACCCTTTAGTGCCTCGTGCCATTACCTTCTGATAGGTAATAGCTCCTTAGCCTCCGTGGCTTTTTTTTTTTTTCTTTTTTACATAAAAAAAGAGTTAGACTACACTTGTTTTGTTTCTTTGCTTCATGACAAGTTATTATTTTTACATTATAAATCTCTTAAACTAAGCGTTTGTGACATTGATCCCAAATTGGCGTTTTCTAAGTCCAAACAGCATCAGAACAGCACGGACGTCACAAAAGTTTTCTGTTATATAATCTTATGCCACTTCCCTTGCTGTACTGCTTTCCTATTAAACTGACATTAGTCTGTTATTTACTCTGTCTGTCTGGATCTGCTGCTCTGTCGTTTTGGACCTGCTAAGTCATGCATAGCTGATCTCTGAAGTCCCCCTCCACTGTGTCAGATGAATATGAAAAAAAAAAAAAGCCTCAAGGATAATGGAAAATTGATTTTTATCTCCCCATATCTCTTTAAAAATGATTAACAGTGAGCTTGACATAGCATGTCAAATTAATAATGACACATGGAGGGAAAAGGCAATCAATAATTGACAAGATAAATATAGATAAAGGCCTATCATTCTCACATCATGGGTCACATCGATAACAAATGAAGCATTAGCATGTGAATAATAATCAGGAGCCTTTAGGTAGGAGTGTATGACGATGCAATAGCACAGGGGGGACCTCGTCTCGACATCACATGCACCGATTGGAGGACAGCCGGTGGAATTAGCAGACCCTCAAATCTCTCTGTTAATCTGCTCCGCAGCCTGATAGGAACCTAGAGGTCATCTGGCAGAAAGCCGTGTTACTCCTTCACACCGACTCCCCCCTCAGCCTCCCACATGGCTACACTTCTTCCGCTGAATCAAAAGTGAAGTGGCAGTTAATGAAAACAAATCGCACGTTTGTATGTCATTAGCGCGGAGCATGCTCCCAGGAGGGCTGGTGGTGGACTGTTGGATGTGCGAGTGTGGTTCAACAGTGATTACTCGGAGGTTAACGGGCAGCCTGACACAAGTGTTAGACTCCAGGTATTATGTTGATTTACTGAGCTGTTGAACCATTACCACTCTCGCCCCCTCACACTCAGATAAAGGTATTTGCCCACAGCTAGACAGATTTGCTTTGCATTTATCAGAGCATACATTATGTTTGACATCAAACATTTGCTTAACATTGCCTCTAAATCTCATTTCATTTTAGTCAGGTCTCTGTTTCAACCCAGTTCTGCACCTGGTACTATTTCCTGTATGATACATACATTTAAAAATGAAAAAAACCCTCTGGGAATGCAATAGTGTATGCCGCAGAGATCTGAACAAAGTCCCAGCCTTGACTTATTATCTGCCTGCTCACAACTATAGGTTTTAGATGACAGGACTCATAAATGGGTTATCTAAAATCCAATATATATTGGAAGAGAGATAGCAGGGGGAAAGGCGCGCTTGACTGTTTCATCCTGATCCATAACTTTTCCTCCAACCAGGGGCCCATTTATTGTGGATTCCAGTCGAAAGATGGGTCTGTCAGTTGGGTGGGAGTCTCACTGCTGTTTATTTTCAAATCAATACTCAATTACTATAAGGAAGATCCACTCCCTCGCCCATTTTCAAGACGAAATTATAGACTGCAGCAATAACACTTAGTCAAGGCAAAAGCTGGCGTCATTAACTCACAACCGGGCAGGATAAGTACAGCAGGATTTTATAACAACTGGATTTCCAACCCTCCCCTTCTCCTCCTTCTACCCTTTTACTTTCTAATTAATCAATATGAAAAAGACCTTTCCTGACATGACGGATGACTAGAGCAAACAATTTTCACTCTAAGAGCCTTTTAATTTTAAACTCCGAGAGCTCATTGACTGCAACTCCCAACAACCCATCAATGATAGTTTTTAATGCACTTCCTCTTTTGTTATTGAGAAGAATGGAGAGTAAGCAAAGCCCCGGCTATTCTTCATAACTCATGTCATCCACTTGCTAAATGCCAGGCATCAGCCAGAGGAGGGAGTTCTGTCAATGCTCTGGTTGGGTATCAGTAAATTACTCCATTAGCAAGAGATTTTGTTTATTTATAGTTAAGAGAAATTACAGTTGGCTGCAGGCATGAGCATGAGCATAGAAACTCAAATATATCTCTTATCCAGATAAAACAAGGGCTCTTTTAGGCCACTGGACGAAAGAAACAAAGCAACTTCAGTTTTGCACTATAAAAACAGAAGCCACGATTCACTGTAACGCATGATGACAGACAGGCTGTGCTCTCGTGAAAGTAGGCTAAAAAAGTCAAGAGTTCAAAATCCAGCCTTGGCAGAAACTGACAGGCATTTCTTTTTCTAGCTATTGTCGACAGAAAAACCAGTCAGTCAACACCGTCCTTTTGGATAACATGCTCAGTTTTAAAGAATGCAAAAAGAAACTTGCATGACAGCAGACCCAGATGAACCTCAAACCCTCGACTAAACACCATTAAGGAATATATTTTTAAGGGAAAAAGTATTTACATAGTACTTTATTTATACTGGGCTTATTAAATTTGAGTACCTTTCCCATAATGGAGTAGACGTGTGGGGTTTATAGGTTGTATCTAATTAGGAAGAAGTTGTGAGGGACTAATAGCAGCACTGAGGTGCTTTATGGGAAACGTAGTATCAAATATCTTTAGAGTTTGACCTGGCAGGAGATCCTGGTCTTAACCAAGCGCCAACCATTTCACTTCTGGGTTGAGGCTCGTGTGGAAATAAATTCTGTTGCAGTACCTGGACTGACCAATAGAGGCTGGCTCCAACAGCGAGTCAATCTCCATTGACTCCCTTGTTAAAATGTCCAACTTTAGAGCAGAAATAATCATATTTACAGCCTGGTTTAAAAAACCATTTTGGTCTTAATCGTTTGATTTCACACCCCTAGCAACTCTGAGGGGGGTGAATTATTTTGTACCATGTCAGGAGAGTTTATATCCAGCATTAAATTTATTTCTAAAATGATGGGTCATGTGACCGAGTGCTTCGTCTAGTGTTATATTCAGTCTATGGTCTTAACTAGGCCTGAAGCTGACTATTTGGACATCTGGATATTTGTTCATTTGGTGGACATCTAGTCTCTACGTATTATAATACAATCTCTCGCGCTCTTGCTCAGTGTTGAACACCACCTGCAGCAGTGCTTCAAATCACTTTGGCTGTTAAAAAAGAAAGCAATAATTTAAATGACATGTTGTGGAGACAAAGGCAGTCTGCAAAATATGAATTTGCTGACTCGCCACCATAGATGCACAACAGCCATCACCTGGGTGCTGTAAGTACTAGAGGATCATCTCTTCAGTACAGTCAGCTGCTTTGTAAGTAGTTGCCATGGTATAAATGAGCAGCCACCTGCCAGCACACTTAGTTAAGGTTGAGGCAGTGAGCATGTGAACAACTGCATTACACACAAGAGCTTCAATGATTACTCTACATAATCAATCATGTTGATCCCAAAAATGCATTGGCACAGAATTTCAGCATATAGAAAATATGAATATCATGGTGAACAGGTCTTAACAGTTATGTGTTTAATGTTTATTTGGAACTGCAATGTACTCTAGGAACAGCAGGGGGCAGTGTAGTTTCCAGTGTTTGCAACTTGCATGTAGCCATGTAAAAAACAAAAGAACACGTGCATGATGGCCAAACCAAGTGCCAACCATCTCACTTCCAGGTTGAGGCTCATGCGGAACTTAGTTTTCATTGCAGGTCCTGGACTGGCCGCTAGAGGCTGGCTGCAACAGCCAGCCAACTTTAAAGCAGAAAAAACATATTCACAGCCTGGTTCAAAAAAGCCATTTTGGTCTCAGTCGGGTTTTTTTCACACCCACGACAGCCTGAAGGGGACACATTTTTTGTACCACGTCAGTAGAGTTTTAATCAAGCAATACATTTAGTTCTAATATCCTTGATTGACAGTTGTCTCAACCAATGGCTAGCCGTTATCACTTTCTCATCATGCTACCCGTGCTGAGCAAAGCAACCTGCTGTTTGTATGAACCCAGCGTCGGCTGGATGCAACAGTCAGTTTTGTTTTTGCCATCGAGTCGGCATGTTTAACGGTATAACCTGCTCTAATGTGTGACAGCAGCTCTGCAGATATTTCTGCTGAGGGAGCTGCGAACAAAGCTAACTTTACGGTGCGCATCGCACAAAAGAAAATGGGCTTCAAAACCAATGGGTCATGTGACCTAATGCTTTGTCCAATGTTTTATAGAGCATGAAAAACCACTGAGAGGTTTAGCTACAGTTAAACTGGCTTTAAACAGGAAGTAATGCTGTGAGGTCATCTAATCAAGCACTTAGTCTAGATTGTTGTGGAATCCATTTCTGACAATCACTTAATAATTTAAATAAATATATGCATTAACAATGTTAATATGATAACAAGAACAAAATAAATGTCAACCATGGTGCATGTGTGGTTTTTTTTAAAGCGCATACTGATCCTGCTGAATAAACAATGCACGTCAAGTAACTACTTTTGTTCTGGTCTTTAATGTCGAGGCAGTACCCTGCATGAGCCTAAGCAGGTATTAATCAATAACCCTCCTATAATAACAGGGTTATTCAAATAAAAAATATGGGTAAAATAATAAATTAAAGTATATATAAACAAAATATTGTGCAGGGTGAATTAGATGTCTCTGGTGTCAATGAAATTACTTGGACTTGCCAGTATCAGCTTTAAGCAAACAAGCAGGAAAAGAAAGCTCCAGTGATTGTTAACAGATATCACAAGCCTTTGGCATCACTAAATCACTGTACTTCTAAAAAAGTTTTGCTATTGCCACAGTAAAACCTTGTTTCCTGTCAGCTGTCCCGCCCGCCAGCCTGACGACTGGTTCTTCTGGACGAGGTTCCTGCAGCTCTGAATTCTCGTTTACGTGATTGTTGAGTCTCTGCAGATCAGTAATCACTAACCCACGCAGGACACAGTGATTAGGTGAATTCGTGCCTTCTAACACATTCGGCTTCGAGCACAGCTTGGACGGAGATCAAAATGTTGTTTTTGAGGTGGAATCATGTTAAAGTACAAATACCTAAGCCACACTGATGATGCTATCAGGCCAGTTGTTTTGCTTAAAGAGAAATTAGTCCTGGACGCAAACATTCAATTGCTGAGATCACTCAGCTGTTCTTTTACTGTGACTATAAATGTGAACAATCTAGACACATTTTTTATATGGACAATTGAAAGACATTCTCCAATTTAAAAAGAGATGCTGCAATACAAATGTATAAAACTTTTGTTAAGCTTTAAAAAAAAAAAAAGAAAAGAAAAACTGACTTTCTTGTATCTAATTTGCTTGTATTGGTACAGAAGTTATGCATTTTTTAAATGGTAGGAGATCCAAGGCAGCAGAAAAATGAAAAGAGTGGCCAAGATCCCACAGGGTAACAAATATTTAATAAAAATGCTGCATATGCCACAGTGTTTTTTGAGTCCCACCACAGCAGGGTGGCAGAACAGAACATTTCCAAATTGTGTTTGTTTGAAACTCATTTCAACCCCCTTAACATGCAGTAAACTTTCTTTGTATGACTCTCATAAACGCCTCAATTCACACTGATCAGTTTTAATTTTATTGTGTGAGCTGATTTTATTATTATTCAATGTTGTGTTTTAACACGCTACATCTTCCTTCTGTCTTACCTCAATTTATTGGTGTAGCCTTTTAAATTACTCAGTATATTTAGACAGAATGTATTTAAGATGTGTGCAAATTAAATGATGCATTTATAAAAATACTTACATTGCTGTTACTTACATTCTTAGTGAGCTCCTTACAATAAAATATAGTTTAATTAAAGACATTTAATGGCTAAAATGTAGAGATATGTATCACATATTGTAACATAATGGTATCCTGTTTGAGAAATGATGTCAAGGTCAAGAAAATATGTGTCCCTGATGGAAACTGTTAATGAAATTGGATAAATGTGTTTAACAGTGCAGAAATGATTCCTGCATCTTTACATAAACAGATGTGTCGGATGATCCTGGAATATTATTTTCCTGTTTTCTACCATCACAGCTGTGTGTCAAAAAAAGGGAAACTATCTTGCACAAATAGGACAAGTTTCCTGAAGTCTCCTTGATAATAGAATTTAAAGAGAAAAGGGAAGTGATCTCAGATCACCACAGTTCTTAATTTCTTTTTCTTGCTTTTAAAGAATGTGGGGAAAACAGGTTAAATATCAATATGTCTTTGAAATATGTTTAATATGAAAAAGTGTTTTGGCTTGACTGCTGCTGAGGGACCTTTGCTGCTGTCTCGTCCTGCGAGTGACTGTAAGAAACTTTGCTTTGTGTTCATGTCCGAAAGCTGTTTTTACTATCAGAAAAAAAAAAAAAAAAAACATTCAAAAAGATTATCAAATAGTAAGCTTAACAAGTCTGGGGTGTTCATGAGGCAATATGAGTTTTCATATTTTTAAGACACTGAAACACTTTTAATAATGCATTAAAAAATCATTCATGCTTTAAATGTTAAGTTTCTCTTGTCATAAATTTGAAATTAAAATGAGGTCTTTCCTCCCTTAGACTGGTGCTTTATTAATGTATTTTTACTTGTTTAATCTGTGGAAGTAGTGCCAGTGTGGTGGATTTAACAGAAAAAAACTTAAATTGAGAGTGACAAAGCGCCTCCGAGTGGTGATTTTTATTCTTTTTTTTTTCTCTTGATCTTCTATGGCACGTTGATAAGGTAATTATAGAATAATTACCTTAACCGGTGGCATTAGGGAAAATTATCCTAATTTTTACGCTAAAATAACACCAAATCAGTAGTGAGTGAATTTCAGAATCCCTAATCAGCAACTCATTATGTGCTGCAACTGCCTGATTTAGGCAGCTGTCAATGTCAAATGCAATTAAGGGACACAAAGCAAGAAAAAAAGTGACAACATTGTGCCAAACAATTCAGATAAATCTGACATGTCTTCTGAACATCTCATGTGTTTATTCATTTCATAATGACTAATTGCATTTGCAGAATCTGTGTGCACAGTTTGAGTAACTTCTGAGATACAATCTGAAAAGTGAGGCCCAAGTAAAACAGACAGTTCAAAGTCAAAGGGAAGCCACGGCGGAAGAGAGTGCTGCTGCAGCTCCTCTCTTTCGGCAAAAGGAACAGATAAGTGGAAACATTTTCTTCCTCTCTCCCCCTGAATTAGCTGCGGCAAGGTCAGGTGAATGTGATCAGCCAGTGTGTCTAAGCGCATTATCGGGTAAAATCTGCCGAGTGACGTGAGCGAACCAGGCCAGTCAGCTCTCAGAAAAAAATCATTACACACTGGAAGACATTCTGGATAACTTTGGAGGCAATCGGCCGCTTGGGACGAGGAATAGACCGCTCCGTGACCAAAACCCCCTAAAAGAAACGCCTCCTCATTGCACTGGTCAGCAGCCTAATTGAGAGGTGACGGTTTTCAGCAGAGCTTGACTTTTAAAAAGAAACACACTGTATATTGTCCAGTTTTAAGCTGTGGTTTTAAACACCAACAGTGACGTAGTGCATGTGCATGTTTTTCACGCACCAGCAACTTCCCTTCTCTTCTGCCATGATCCTGAGAAGATTAGGACCTAACAATCTTGAGTACTCACTAATCAACAGTATTTTAAAATGATCAAAAAGAAAAAAAGAGTATCCCTTTCCAAACTAACCCATTTCCTCCTCTCCAGAGAAATTGTGGCTGTTATCACTTTCTGTGGTTTATAGTTTTGTACAGGGCAGTGTTCATGTGATTCCAAACTTAATCCTTACCTCACTATTAGCTTTTAAAGAGCCATCCTTACCAGTCATTAGCCAGGTTTCCATTACCCCTAGATTTGTGCAAAACCCAAATATCAAAAAAGAAATCTTCTAATAAAAATGGCTATAATTTAAAAAAACCAAAAACTCTATTGCAAAAACCTTTTATGCTTTCAGGTGGCTGTTTTTCGGGTAATTCAATAATCCACTTTGTTAAAAATGTGTAATGGAAACATTTTTTGTGCATTTCCATGTCTCTGACAGGGCTAGATGTGATGTAGTCGGTCAATCTAAAGTCGTAAAAATCTAGTTTCCAGCTGTTTTTGGCCTCATTAATACAATGCTGTTGTGGTATTATACTATCCATCCATTTTCTATTCCCCCTTTATACTTTAGCCTATCCCCACTCATTACAGGCAAGACTCAGGGGTCCACCTGGACAGGTCGCCAGTCTATCACAGGGTCACGTACAAAGACAAACCACCATGCACACTCACATTCACACCTACAGGCAATTTAGAATAATCAATCAACTTAGTATGCATGTCTTTGGACTGTGGGCAGAAGCCAAACTACCCGGAGGGAACCCACGCAAGCACAGGGAGAACATGCAAACTCCACACAAAGAATCCCGTCGGGCCAAGGAATCGATCCAGGAACCTCCTTGCTGTGAGGTAACAGTGCAACAGCAGTAGCGCAATCGCAGTAATGTGTCAACGGTTAAAGATGTTTGTGACCATCTTCTTCAACGTTGAAATATTTCTGTTTTGTTGCTTTAAAGAGAACTCCCACAGGATGAGACAAGCAGAGAACTACAATTATTCCAAAATCATGGTTCAATGGAAACACTGACTTCTGCAACTTTATTGCAAATTCAGAGATTCCGTTTCCTTTTCTGCAAAAGTGTACTAAGTGACACTAGGTTGAAAACAGAAGGGCTTTTATTGACTCACATGATTGTTTTTGATTGCAATACTAGGAAAACCACTCTAAGAACCTATCCAGATTATTGCAGTTTCATTGCTATGAACATAATTGTTTGTTGTTTTTCTTTACAGAAACCTTCAAACCTGCAAATATACAACCATTTCATAACTGCAACTGGCTGAACAGACCAACACATTTGGGCTGATTTGCCTTGTGAGCCGCCCCTCTGGGTTACTACCATATGTATCCATCCCTGGATTTACTAAGCTTATGTTATATGACCATTAACAGAAAACGACATATGAAACATGAAGGTGGCGTAGCAGTGGCCACTGTATAGTTGGACTAGATATCAGCAGTTATGTAGCAAGTCTGCATTTAATTATATTGCAACTTTGTGCATTCACAGAGAAAAAAGTACATTTTAAAAGCAACATACAAGAAAGGCTATTACAGTCTGAACACTCACTCACGTGCATGACCCATGGATGCACCTACAGGGGTATAAGCTGTATAAACAGATTTTTTCTAGTATGAGTTGAATCAACGTCCTGTTGAACTGTATCATTTTAAAATAAAAATGCCCTAATGTGGATTTAGTCCAAGTGTTTCTATGCATCTTAATAGTGAGAAACATTAGCCTTTTAAAACATTTTTATGAAAAATGTAGGCATGCCAATAGTTTGAAAGGTAAACATAGGTATGTAACTATTGTGGAGCTTTAGCTTGTTATTATAAGTCCTAAATGAAGAGTGCATTCAGTACACAGTCCGGACTAAACTATCAGAATAAATCATAAAAAATTCACTGTACATTAATATAAAAAAGACTGACATTTCTGCTGCTAGCATTTTATGTTGTTTTATTTATTCTATACTCTTTACGGTTCATGCTTTTTATTCTTCACAAACTTAAATTTAATAGGTGCAGTTTTTAGCACTTTTTTTTGTTTCCTATGATTTAAATGGTGGTATTTCTTTAGTCAGTACACTGAAGATAAACGGTGTATTTACTCTCTTTATTATTATTTAAATTAAAAACTCTTATTCAAAGCAGCCAGCCATCATGGAGTTTGCCAGCGCAGGCAATCACAAAGAGATGTGCGTTTGTCAACCAGTGACAGCAGTCGCAACACTGATTGGAGCGCTTCTCCATTTTAATCTAAATTAAAACTCACATGTGTTGACCCAATATGGTACTATTACATTCTTCAAATGAACAATATGGGCCATGGTGATGAAACCAAAACTGACAAACACTGCATTGATTATATGTGATCAATAAGTCCAGCTTTCACTGTCTTTCGTTCTTAGGTCTATTTGGCTACAGAAATATCTCTCTTGATGTTTATTGCTAAATTAATTGTCTTTATTGTCTAGCCAAAGACTCATTTGGACACTTTATTCTAATTTGCACGTTCATGAGTTAATGCTGCGATTTACTTGGAAAGATTCAAAAGCATTCATCCTTTTACTTATTTCAGCTTCATCCTCTGTGTGAGATGTTCTCTTTTATATCAGGTCAGCAGTTATGAGGGGGCAGACAGACATGTGGGGGGGGGCACATGTTTATGACCAAGGTGGGAAGAGGAGGTGCTCTGCATATGTATTTTTTGTATTTTTGTGTATTTTCATTTTTTGGGATATCCTTATCTCACAGTTGAATCACAGTTACAGTAAAAACTACATCCCTCTCATTAACAGTGCTGCCATATTTCTGACAGCCATTGTCGTGTGCAGTAGCAGGTAGGATTGAATGATCCTAATGTTTGATTTATGTTTGCAGTAACTACCCCGTAGTAATTACTAGCCAGAGTTTTGGTCCAGGGATTGGGCCACCGAGGCACCCTGCCATGACCGCTGCACAAACCACATTGCACTGACCCCTCACGATTCTTCCTGCGGGTGGTGAGCCTACTGGAAGGCGGGCCCACCTCTCCATTTCTGGCTGAGCCCGGCCAGGTCCCGCGGGCAAAGACCTGGTCACCAGGCGCTCACCTTTGAGCCCCAACCCCAGGCCTGGCTGCAGGTTGGGGCCCCCGGTGACGCCAATCCGGGAGACGTAACGATCCTTGATGGTAACTACTTCATGAGGGATTAGTGAATTTATGTTTGCAGTAACTACCCCATTCCTTGGTGGCAGGGCACCGGGGGTGGATGAGATTCGCCCTGAGTACCTCAAGTGTCTGGATGTTGTAGGGCTGTCTTGGTTGACACGCATCTGCAATGTTGCATGGAGTTCAAGGACAGTGCCACTGGAGTGGCAAACAGGGGTGGTGGCCCTTCGGTTTAAAAAGTGGGGCCGGAGAGTGTGTTACAACTATAGGGGGATCACACTTTTCAGCCTCCCTGGGAAAGTCTACGCCAGGTTACTGGAGAGGAGAAGTCAGCTGATAGTCAAACCTCGGATTCAGAAGGAACAATGTAGCTTTCGTCCTGGTCGTGGAAAACTGGACCAACTCTCTACCCTCCACAGGGTGCTGGAGGGTTCATGGGAGTATGCCAAACCAATCTACATGTGGTTTGTGGATCTGGAGAAAGCATTCGACCGTGTCCCGTGGTTTGCATTGCTGGTAATAAGTCAGAGCTGTTTCCAGTGCATGTTGGACTCTGGAAGGGCTGCCCATTGTCACCGATTCTGTTTATTTTTATGGACAGGATTTCTAGGTGTAGCCAGGGACCGAAGGGAGTCCTGTTTGGGAACCACAGGATTTCATATCTGCTTTTTGCAGATGATGTTGTCTTGTTGGCTTCATCGAGCCAGGACCTTCAACATGCACTGGAACAGTTTGCATCCGAGTGCGAAGCAGCTGAGATGAGAATCAGCACCTCCAAATCCGACGCTATGGTTCTCGACCGGAAAAGGGTGGCATGCTCTCTCCAGGTAGGTGGAGATGTCCTGCCTCAAGTGGAGGAGTGTAAGTATCTTGGGATCTTGTTCACGAGTGAGGGAAAAATAGAGCGTGAGATTGACAGATGGAGGAAGTGTCTGGGGTGAAGGAGGTCTGGGCATCCCTGCTTAGACTTCTGGCCCCACGACCCAGCCCCGGATAAGCAGATGAAGATGGATGTATGGATGTAACTACCCCGTATCAGCTTAGATGGTATTAGAATTTAAGTCATTGGGTAGCTGAGTGGGTTGCTTTGGGGCAGCAGCTGTTGGTAGAGGTACAGTAGTGCCTGTTGATGTCACAGGACATCAACTAACTGTCGCTGATGTACCAGCAGCAGCATCATGGCTACTGCTATTGGTACAGGTATAAGCAGCACCACACTGTTTACAGGCTTGGGGAAAAAAAAGATACATCACAGCATTAACTTTCCCCTTTGAGAGCTGCTGGAAGGTAGGATGGAAAGTGTGGAGCAGATAGTTCAATTCAATTTAGTTTTATTTACATAGCGTTTATTGCAACACAAGTTGTCTCTAAGGGCTTTCCAGAGACACAGAACATGACCCTCGTGCAATTATTACATAAACAACGGCAGGTAAAAACTTCCCTTGCAGGAGAAAAGCCTTGAGCTAAACAGTGGCAGGAAAAGACGAGATATATTAGTATCCATTATCGTTTACCTGAAGAACTAAGAGTCCTATGTAGATACGATCAATACATTGCTAACTGGTGGACTGCAGAGACGACTATATAAACAGATGTAGAAAGAGAGGGGGCAGACCTGCACAACAAAACAAGTGAATAAACTTGACTAAAATCACTGCGATTTCACCAGAATATGAAATGATAAAACTGTGAAGTGAAGAGTTAAAGGTTGGGGTGGGGTTTGTGTTGGGGTCTGACAGGCAGACAGGTCCTCCAGTCGGCTCTATGGCAGCAGACAGGTGGTGCTTGTGGGATTGAGAAAGAAACACTTTTCTAACAGACTAAAACTGTGACAAGAACAACGGACTATTTTCCATTTGACCGTACACATATGCATGTATGTTTTCATTGTTAATTTTCTCAACTCATTTCTCTCAATTCATTTCTCTCTTACTCCGGTTCATTTGGCATACTGACAGTGATTGGGATGTTTTGAAAGGGGGGGGGGGGGGGGGGGGGGGGGGGGGGGGGGGGGGGGGGGGGGGGGGGGGGGGGGGGGGGGGGGGGGGGGTGGGGGGGGGGGGGGGGGTGGGGGGTGAGTGGGGAATCTCTGCCAAGTTCTCTGTGAGCCTGCACACATAGACCATGGAGGGAGAACTTTTCATCTTTTCTTCGATCTGTCATCTCATTTCTGCCTTTTAAACAGAATTTTCAGCTGCTGTACTAGTTCATGTTTGTGGGCATGATGTTTATTTAAGGGGGCATTGCCTCACTCAACAACAAGGACAGACTGAGCTGCTCTGAGCTAAATTAACTTATTATGTGCACGACTTACCACCTTCCTGATTATTTTTTTCATTGCTCTTCCTGTTTCGTTCATACTGTCCAAGTTTGCATGCCATTTTTTTCTGTACCAAAGTTTAGTTGTAAAGTAAATATTGTAGTTGCTGTTGCCAGGGGAAAACTCCCTATATACGTTTGTTTTCTTATTTGACAATGAAGTTCCAGGTAACTTACTTGAATCCTATTAGGGGGGTTTAAATGTTACACTAGCTCCAGTGAGATCTAAAGCAAAAAAATGGCACACTAACTGAGGTAAGTAGGAAAGTAGCAGCTCTGAGAGTTATTTAAGAGGCTCTTTTTGTATTGGTGGATCCAGGAAATGTTCAGATTTTGTTGAAAGTGAAGCTCCAATGTTGAGGCTGGCTCTAAGTGAGCTGGGTTCTGTTTCAGAAAGTAGGTCATATTGAAACGCTGAGTAACCCTGGTTCACCATGAAGAAACCCAGAGTTTCCACCTAGAAACGTTCAGGGCATGGGTTGTTATAGAAATGTTATCGCAGAGATCTAGAAGATGTACTAATAGGCAATGTTTTATGTAGACAGAATATTCTTTTTAGAACTCGAACAGAAGTGTTATCATTTCCTTATCATCATCATATAGAGACCTAAAGGACATCTTACATCAACTGAACTCTTCTTGGTGTTTAGATTTCCTGTCAACAGGTTTTTTTTAAAAAGGTCTCAAAGATTTTGGAGTCAGACCTGCTACAAATTGTGAATTTGTCCTTAATGTCAGGTGTGTTTCCAGAACCATTAAAAACAGCTGTAATTTAACCTCTGCTGAAAAAAAGACACTCTTGATAAGACACAAATGGACAACTACAGGCTGATCTCAAGTCTCCCATTTTTATGTAAGATACTTGAAAAAGCAGTTTTTCAACAGCTCAATTACTTTTTAGCACAAAGTAACTGCGATGATGCCTTTCAGTGAGGTTTTAGACAACACCACAGTACTTGACTGCTCTAACCAAATTGTTTAATTACATATGCTTGAATACAGACAGAGGAAAAATGTTAGTCTTAGTTTTCCTGGATCTCAGTGCTGCATTTAATACAGTTAACCACGATATAGTACTCAAACGACTGTAGAAATGAGAAGGTCCTTATGGAACTATACTAAACTGGTTCAAAACATTTACCTGAGTAAGTATCACTGTTGCCGCCAGTTTCTAGCGGCCAGTTGGGGAACTGCAACCAATCTTAGCTCTGCACGAGCAGACAGCTGGCACTTACCTGGAAGAGACTATTTCATTTATAACAGTTGAACTGCAACCGCGAAATCTATTTTGAGATCCCATAAACCAGATTACAATGACCTCAGTTCATTTACAGCTTTGTGTCTCCAGCCAGTGGTTCATCAGTTGCTCTCTTATGTTGATAGAAGACTTGATGCAGAAGAGCATTTCATTGCAGCTGAAGGAAATGAACACATTACTACAAATCAAAACATTTTGTACTACAACCATACTTTGAACTTCTAAGAAGAGGCCTGGTTGCAGCAATACCAGAAATGATTGGCAATATCTTTCATGGCAGGATACAACCTGCTTTCTACCAACCTAAAAGCAAGATGTCACAGTTTTAACATCAATATGCTGATGCAATAATTTCCTTCGTTGTCCAGACTGGTGAAAATCTAATTACTGATAACATGTATTTCTGGACTGGCTTCTGCAACTATTATTCAACACATTTCTGTTTGCAATGCAGCTGATATAAGGAAAACAGTCCTCATCTTCACAGCTTCAGCCACTGCTCATCCATGTCGACAATGAATTTATTCGCTGAATATTCACCGTCAGAAATGATCTGCTTGGGACCCCAGATAGCTCAGATGGTCGCAACATATACAGAGGTTATTGCCCTTCTGCGGACCGGACATGTTTGAATCCTGGCCAGTTGCTGCTTGCTTCTCTCTAGCCACTTTCAAAATAAAGGTCACTAGAGCCACAAAATATATTGGCTTACCTTATATATGTTTGGTGCTAATCTTCAGATAACTGACAGCTTCACCTGCAGTTAGGATGTTCTTCCTCAGTAAGACTCAGCAACAACTAAGAAATAAGAAAATGCCTTCCCTTTCAATAAGTTAGAGTCAGTATCACCTGGCTTCTAACACACTAAGAGAAGGATGGAGGTTGTGTGTCTGCTGAGCACCAAAGAAAAAAAAAACAAAACAACTAATTGTGTTATAGATTCCAGCCTCAACTTAGGAGGTTGACAATAAAAACAAGAAACTTCAACAGAATCCCACGTTTCTATAACAGTCGTATGAAACAAACAAGCTTGTCAGTTGTATAGCTGCTAATTACTAACTCAGAGGTGATTTTTTTAGAAAAAGAAGAAAAAACACAAATGTTATATTGTCTGAACACAAACCGAAAACCAGATGTAGTTTCAGAGTCTGAGGTGAAACCATCTCACCTTGTGATAGAAAGAGCAAGAGCATGCTAATTATTGAAACCGGCAGCATTATCTTATCTAATAATTACATTTACAAACATAAAACTGAGCACTAGCGGTCAAATAAGCAGCTGTAACACAGTTTAATATCCACCAGACTTAAAAGCACAAGATTGATTGATTTGAGGATACAAATGAATGACTGGCATTTGGAACATTCCTATAGTCTTTTTCTAATGTTCTCATTTCTCGTAGGTTTTTCATGTTCAATAATCATCATACATATATTTCAAATGTCCAGGATTGTGGATTCAAAAGCAAAAGAAACATAGACATGTTTTTGTCGGCTCTTTTAAAGTTGAGTCCATGATGATATTCGATGTATGACAAAAAGTACAGGAAATAGTTTCTTAAGATTTTTGACAACATTCAAACTAGGAACTCATAAATAGTCTCATAATCACAGTCCATTAATTAGAAGCCACAATTAACTAGAGATCAGCCTAATGGTGAGACACAATTATGTCTCTAGATGCGTTGTTTCTAATAAAGCGCTAATATCCAAACACAGCTCACTGACTGTAAGACATGAACTGTCATTATGAAGAAAAGTCCTGCTTTCATGAGCCCTTAAAATGCATTTTTACCCTGTCTGCTGGTGTGCATGATGCGTGTCTGTCTCAGTTCGTGGCTGCATGCATGATAAGTGTGATGAGGTATAGTTATTACCATGCATAAACTTGACGTTTGAAGTAAAATAGCATTTAATGACTCATTTGAAGTATCTGAATTGCAAAAGGAATGAAACATCCTTTTGAAGAAGCAAATGCCATATTCCAATCAAACATTTCACTGTTGCAAAGGTTAATGAATACCATTAGCCCAGCACCAGTAAATTCAGACTTGTATTTTCATGAGATGCATAAATTAGATAAAGGCCCAAAATCCAAAGCGTCATACAGGGGAAGCGAAATTACATGCCCGTGGAAGGATTGGTGGCTAAATTGAAGCAATTTGACAAGCTTCAACAACTGGAAGTTAATACCTTTAACAGTGTACACTTGTTTTTGTGTTGCATAGGTGCTCTGCTTCAATATTTATTGGTTTAATAATCAATTTCATTTAACCAAATCCCCTCATTTCTGGCTTATCTGAAAACATATTAATGAGATTAATTATCAACCTGAATGATGTGACCAAAAGTTGACCAGCTCCACCACAAAAAGCTGTGTTGCATCTCTGACTAAGTGAAAATATTTATTTTTGAGGATGTTTGATAATTTTTCAACAATTTGCTCTTTAGATTTCATTTAAGAGCCTAATTAGTAGCCCATTGTGGCCAATGGCTCATCACTTCTTAAAGTGTCCTGCTTGGCACTAATAAGGTCTGACGTAGGCATTTTCTATACTTCATTACTCCCTTCAAATGATCATTGGCCTCCTTAATTAGATGATAGTTGAGTTATAGCCCCACTGTAGACTATGACCTTGGAAAGAAGTGGATATCTGACAAATGACACTACAGGATAGAAAGCTAATGGCTGAAACGAAATGACACCTTGTTTTGTTAGTTGGTACAAGTAACTTTGAGAACTTCTTACTTTTACTGCAAAGTCAAAGTCAGCTGCATTTGAAACTAATTACAGTGACATACGTCTCCTTGTTTTTATATACATTTCAGGGGCAGGATACGAGAAGAAAACATGCTGCTCCTGCAGTTTAAACCAAGTCATACAAGAAAAGTAGGAGTGATGAAAGAGGAGGCTGGGTTAATGTTGTCTTCATGCACAGTGGGGTGGGATATTGGAAATCTCTACACTCACTTTTGCAGTTTCTCCAGGTTGAACAGACTGATTGAGAATTCCTTACCAGTGATAGGGAAATGATAAATTCAATGATAAAAAATATTTTCCTCCTTAAAAGCATGAATGATTCATCTACCACTGCTAAATAACTCAGAAAGTACTTGCAATATTTTTGTGCTTATGTGCCAGCATTAAAGCAACTCAACTGTACAAATGACATACAAAAAACACTTTTAAGGTGGGAAATAGCTTCTTTTTTTTTCTCTATGAAACCTCTGCAGAATGACTTCTTGTTCACATTCAGACAACAACAGAGCTAGACCATTCTCGAGTCTTCTGGGTAGTGAATAGTCAATCATGTTCACACCAAAGTCAGACCTTATAATGCTCAAGGAATTTCCACTGGGGGGGTTGAGGGAGGAAATCCAGGCTACACATCTCAGACTGTGCTGGTCTTAGTTGACATGGTCAGTTCATGAGAGTGCAACAAAAATAGGACTACAGATGTGAGAAAAAGCCTCTTCAGTCTAGAAAGAATGTGGCTTAAGCTTTCAAAGTTGCATCTAAACCGACCGGATTTTTGGAGCAAAGTCCTTTGGAGAGATGAGACCAAAAAAAAGATGTTTGGGCATAACGCAGAGCAGCAGTGTTTTTTGTTTTCCTTTGATTTTGCCCTGCCCTTTTGTGTCTTGTAATTGGGCATTTCTCAAAGTGTGTACTTTGCAGTGTACTCTGCAGTGGAAATACCATTCCAATTCTCTACAACACATCTGACCAAGAACAGAAGAAATACTCGGATGTGACCTTGCTCTGCACATTTTATCAAGGATGCATCCAATGGAGACTTGTGTAGACCAAGCGTCAACCATCTAACTTTTGAGTAGAGGCTCATGTGGAACTAAGAGTCATTGCAGTTTCTCGACTGACCACTGGAGGGTGGCTCCAAAAATGAGTCAATCTCGCAAGTCTGGACTTACGCAGTTGGCCATTGTCTAAGGTCAGTTCTGTATTTGTTTTCCTCCCTGGTTCGTGGGCATGTTTTCTGGTCATTGCAGCTCTCACACATGTGTGTAATCCATTGATGAAACCAACCATTAATATCGTATTCATTCAGCAATTCACCGCCAGATTGTTCCATTGCTTGAGGGTTAAGAACCTATGGCCAACTAACACCTTGTGCTGACTGTAAGGCAATCAACAAAACAAAACAACTGATTAAGTAACAACAACCAAATCATGAGGAAAAAATGTAACTACACTTAAAGCAGTATCACCTTGCTGAGCATGCTCGATGTTATTATGCAAAAAAACTTGAGAGCAGATTCCCGCTGCTTTTTTTTGCTTAGGTGACATAATGTGATCTTTGTAATGTTAGAGGAAGGCAAGGCAAGTTTATTTGTACAGCACAATTCAACAACAAGGTGAATCAAAGTGCTTTACAGAGACATTAAAACATCACATAAATTAAAATCATGGTTTAAAATGGAAAGGAAAGAAAGAAAGAAAGAAAGAAAGAAAGAAAGAAAGAAAGAAAGAAAGAAAGAAAGAAAGAAGAAAGAAAGAAAGAAAGAAAGAAAGAAAGAAAGAAAGAAAGAAAGAAAGAAAGAAAGAAAGAAAGAAAGAAAGAAAGAAAGAAAGAAAGAAAGAAAGAAAGAAAGAAAGAAAGAAAGAAAGAAAAAGAAAGTTCAAATGTAATCAAGTTTTGAAACTTAATTTAAAAGTAAAACAGTGGATTTGGAGCTTTATTCAAATGAACCTGAGAACATAAAGAATATTTACCATTTATTAAGACCTGGACTAGATAAACAATTACTATTTAAAACATCAGAATTACATAGGATAGTTGAATCTTGGAAGGTAAAGACAAATTATGATTCTCACCACCAGATTAAAAAACCAATAAAAATGTTAAATTAGATGATGAAAAGAGACCACCATCAATGGATGGACGGATGGATGGATGGATGGACGGACGGACGGACAGACGGACGGACGGAAGGACGGATGGATGGACGGATGGATGGATGGAAGGATGAACTGCATGGTGAATGAAGGAACTGGACGAAAAGCATCATCATTTGCAACGATTCAGGGTTTTAGGCGAGTTTGGATATCCCATAGTTAACCAGACTGTGCAGCTCCTGCTCCATGTCTGAGGCAGCACAATCACTCTTGATGTACACCAACACATCACTCCGGTAAGCAAAATCCCCTGAGACTGGTCTTTTTTCAGTGCTAACATGAGAAATACTGCTTTCCTGGGTGTTCACTCAGGCGAGCAAAAATCATTGCCTCTCTCTGGGTAAGGTTGACAGATGGCCATCCATACTGTGAGAAAAACAATGGCTTGGATGGCAGAGTGAACAACTAGGTCGGTCCGTGTTTTATCTCCCTTCACTCTGTGAAATGGCCTTCAAGGTTAACCCCAGCTGCTTTTATTTAAGAGAAAAAACACTAAAACAGCAGGTTGACTGAACCTAACTTTAGCCTTCAGATTAGTTTAAATATCTGCTTTCTGGATGAAGAGAATCATTTTAAACCGTTCTTTCATGGCTTTGATTTGAAATGCACATAAATGTCTAGCAGGATAACTCTGACATATTTTTACATTTAATCAGCATGCTTAGAAATGAACCACTTTAAACTAAAATACAATTTGCATGTGTTTGCTTGTGCAGAATAATCAAATCATGCGGTATTAGGCCACGCATCAAGCACTGGAGACAGTGGTTTTGTTCAGTCTGAAGTAATTGAGCCTCTCTGCCATTTTTTTTAGAACAGTGCCTGACATAACCACTGGTTGTCGACAGCCTGACGGGTATCAGATGAATCATTTTAATGTTAATTACATAGTAGCAGAAATACATTAGAAAATCCTTTCATGACAGGCAATGAGGGAAGCTATAGATGTCATTAAAAGCAGTCGCCCGGGATATTTTTAAAAGAAGAGGACGTGCGAGCGCAAATGGCTGTCTTATATCAGATATTACAAGTTTTGCAGGCCGGAGTTCAACTGAACTTTCTTTTTATTTCGTTAGGGTTTAAGTTAGTTTTGTTTCCAGTTAAACTTTGAACGCCTGGAGGTTTGAAGATGCAGAACTGTACATTACCCAGATTACAGTGGCATAAAAAAACATCTTCTTAGAAGCAAATCATTGATAAAAAGCATCTAAAATTATTTACAAAAGAACATGGCACAAATTATGAATAAAAAGAAAGGTTTTGTTAAAGGTCATTCACACATGAGAGCCTGGCTGTCAAATTTGTACTGTTTCCTGAAGTGCAGAAATGCAGTCCTGGCAGCAATGATGCTGAGACCTGTTATTGCTTTTCATGGATATGATTTAAGTTTAATTTCCAGAATATAAGTTATTGATTTGCTTTTCTACCTGCTGTGATCTCGTCTACATAACTGCAGATGATCTAATTTTCCAACACCGTGACATACTAAAGTCTCCAAAATGAAATGAAAGATTGATTTGGATGATATGAAGAAAATCTAGGGATGATTGCAGGAACATTTCTGCACATTTTTGTTCTGCCCATTTCAATCTAGAAGGAACACAATGGTATTGCTAACATAATACTTAATACTGAGCAATTTTGAAATCTTTTTGTATTTTATATTATTTTATATAGAGCCTAGTTCTCAGCATAATATCATCTTTATGTATCCAAATATCAACAATCCTGTAAATCAAGATTCATAAATTACTTATATATGGAGTGGCGGTAAATCTTTGGTGCCTAATGACCAACTTGACCAAGCAAAGGTCATAAATGTATGTTTAAATTTAAACCAGTGCAGCTTAGTTTAGGCAAAACTGTAATACATGCTGTATACAGAAGAGTGAGCCATTTAGGCTCGCTTAGTTTTCATATCACGTGACATCATCAGTAGATATGTCTAATTCAAGACTTTATGAACTCAAAGAGTTTGTTTGGATTATTCAATTGAATTTTTACAAACACTCAGAGTTGACCCTGCCAGGACTCATAATCGGATGGAAATGTTCATAAGCAGAGGCATTAAGGCCTACGCTATGCAGGTTTTAGGAGATGCGCTAACTGAAGTGCTAATTGAGCGCTTTAAACTATCTTTTATTTAGTAAAGTTTGTCGTCAAGTTAAGAACTAAGCAGACATACTTAGAAAGTCAGTGTATGGATGGATAGCAGCAATATTTCTTATACTATATATATAATTTACACTCTGTGCTTCTATTGAAAATACTTTCTTTCTTCATTACAGAAATACAAGTTATTGAATTCACATTCATTGTTTTAACACCTATTGGCATGAATCTACCTCAATCAATTGTTTGGGGATTGAAGCAGGTCATTTAGTCTATTTTGTTCTCATTGTGAGACCTGATGAGGAACCCAAACGTCAGTGGGTTTTTCCACTATGTTCCTCGTGGTGACATCACCTCATTCCTTGCTCTCTTATTGGCTGCAGCTTAATGAGGGTGTAGTCTGGCAGCTCCAAATATTTAGATATTTAGAAATGTGTCAACCAACAGCAATGACTACAACACAGTGGCAACACAATGTATTAAAGTTAAATCCTTTTTAAGTAATCATTAGTTCATTTTAATGAGTTTAGTCGACTTCCTGTACCGTTATTCTCCAACTCATGAATAAGACCCCAAGGTACTTGAACACCTCCATTAAAGGGGTTCCATCCTTTTCCAACTGAGAACATGTCCTTAAACATGGCCTTAGATTTATAGGTGCTGATTCTAATCTCTCCTGCTCAACACTCAGGAGTGAACCACTCCAGTAAAAGATGATCATTTTTTTCTGTCTCAACTGAAAAATAGACTAGTAAACAGTGGAGGATGATGTTTGTGATTGGTGGTTTTTGTACGTACAAAACCAGTGTTGTAATTTTTATGTTAAGACTTTTTCTTTGGTTTAATTTCAAAATAGATTATACTGGTAGAGTGTGTGTGTGTGTGTGCGTGTGTGTGTGTGTGTGTGTGTGTGTGTGTGTGTGTGTGTGTGTGTGTGTGTGTGTGTGTGTGTGTGTGTGTGTGTGTGTGTTTTCTCAGCTACAGAGGGAGAGGTGGGGCATCGGTTCAGGGAACAACTAATAAGCTGTCAATCATTTTTATGCAGTAGTTTCCTGGAACCGGAAAAGGAACCCCACTCACCAGGGCCGTCCAATATCGACTGTTCCCGTAACACCGAAATAAACTCATTTTGCTGTATCTGCTGTGTTTATTCTTGCAGGGGGCCCTGAGAATCAGGAGCTTGCTACATGGATATTTACAGATTCTCAACAGCATCAGCCAACTATCATTAGCAGAATTAATGAAGCCTGTTGGCTGACATAAAGATGAGCAACTCCATCTAACCAACAATAGATGTGTCAGCTGGCAGTATGGTGTCAGCACAGTGGCCTGGATGGCATCAAACAGCCATATCTGACTGAGAGCCTACATATAGATGGGGTGGCTTCTCTTGGTTACTGGCGACTAGAAGCTGCTCAGTCAACCTTGAAAGCATGTGTGCAGGATGATCTGCTGAGGCTGCACCGAAGAGGAAAACCCATCACAGGGAGGAAGAATTAATTCAAGCAGCAAGATAGTTGAATCTTGGAGGGGGTTAGGTGCTTGAAACTCATTCAGGATTAAAAATAACAACTCTGCAGGGTGCTACAGTGAAAAGGTATCATGTCCTCCTGGGGGCTCACATTCACTGGTATCTCCAATGCATCTTTCATTATCACTGGTGTGTCTCCGTCTATCAGTCTCAGTAGATATTCAGGGTGGTCTTACCTCATGCAGAACATTGTCACAGAAGAAGCCTCCTGTCTGCCAGCGCCTGTCTGCCCGATAATACCCCGCTGCCAAACATGGGAGAGGACTTTTAACCAAATAGGTACAATGTGTTCCAACATTACTGTGGCCAAAGCCAGGAGGAGGCATTTCAGCAATAAGGAAATCAGGAGCTGACCCTGCGAGGCCACAATGAATATTGCTTTGACCCTCCCATTTGGCCTCGCCATTGTTTTTCAATTAATCGCCGCCACTTTGGAGAGAACGACAATGACAGATGGCAAGGTCTTTGTCGGGGTCCAGAGCGGTGAGAGGCAGATAGTGCTTACTGGTGGGGAAAAGTGAATTTTGGGGCCAAATGACACACACCTCCGAGCAGAGCCAGTGAGGCAGATTTCGTAAGTGCTGATCTATTCAATGTGCAAGGAACCAGGAAATAAGGTGGAGGTGCCTCTACAGGTCTAGAGGATATTATCACACTCTGTCAAGGGAGTTTTTGGCATGATGAAGAGACATAATTTAGGAATCATAGTTAGTCAATTAAGGCTTTTACTGCAGCATACAATCGTTTGTCAGTGTTACTTACGGTGTAAAACGGAGTAGACTCCTGAATTCACACTCTGTCATTATATATTTAACAAAAACAGCTAAAATATTATAGTGTGGGATGTTTTACAAAAAACAAACTAAATTTGCCCAATAATTCAATAGACAGGTTTTGAAATAGCTTATAACTACATATAACATTATCAGTCTCTCTGATTGTTTTGGAGAAATTTGACCCAGCCTTTTTACACGTTTTATACAGTTTGTTTGAGGCTTTACATTTTACTTCAGCATTTTTTGGTATATGGAGAAATGTGGGTCCTAAAGTTCAAATCAGCACCCCAACTTCACCTCGCTTTATGGCTGATACGCCGAAGTCTTGTGAACTTTGCAAGGTTTTATTCCCTATTGCCACATATTCAGCATCTTCACTTTTGGTCTAGATTATGTTAAATAACGACAAAGTGCTGTAAACGCCATCAAATTATAATTTACCTAAACAAAGGAAAACAACACCACACTATGGCGCCTCACCTTTGCAGCTTTATGTAAACTGTGCTATTTGAAGATATGGTGATATTTTGGTGATTTGGTTTAGCAAGACAACTCCGGACTTCACACATCTCAGAAGAAATGTGTTTTGTGCCTCAGAATAACTTTCAGTTTCAGTTGCAAAAATCTTACAAGTAAAAAGGACAAACTTGTTAATAAACGACACTAAAAGAAAGGGAATCTTCATAAGCTCTTTTTAAATTGTAACAAAGTCAAGGAAACATTCACAGCTTGTTTCTGCTGCCCCCCAGTGGGGCACATAATCAATCAAACAAACAAATAAAAAGTCATTTGAGGTTTGAGGTGCATGCAGCTGACTCTCTGCTGTGTGAGGACACCACACCGCAGCGCTGCTAAAGGCCGGTCCATGATGATCCCTCCGCTTTATGGCCCTCTAAAGTGCCGGCAGATGTGCTGTTAAGTAGCTCTCAATGATTGTTGGTAGAGGCCTAACCTCTCCCTGGTGCTGAGGTATTGATTTTGCATTAGATAAACATGAATCTTGTAAATAGGAGGTGAGTGGGGATTCATTTACCCTGCCTGTTGTACGCTGAGGGAGCGAGTGAGAGGAGCAGGGTGAGGGAGCTTTAAACATTAGCCGCTATGACGAAAGGCGCTTCATTCTAACAGTTGTTATCTTTTCCACTGAAGTGCAGTGAGGGGACAAATGGGAGCCCTAGAGGAGGCTCTCTGCGGTGGATCCTGCAGACCAAACCTCCAGAGCCAGGGAGTTATGACGACTAACAAATAGGCTGTAAAATAACAAATGCTGGATAGACAGAAGTATCAGCGTCATAGAATACAGTTTTCAGTTCAAGAGCCATAATAGAACAGCATTTAAAGATTTTTAATGTGTGACAAAACTGTGTGAAGTGTATACTGTAGGACCGACCTGAATATCTTTTTTATGGACTCTGGAGACTTGATGAGATTAAACTTTAGTCATATGTATGTAAATATTATAAGCACTTACACAGTATTATTGCAGCTTTGGCTTTTCCCTTACTGATGCACTACTAATGAACAACCAAATTACTTCCCACAAGGTGCACAGGAAAGCCAGGCACGCTGACACCGTCCTACCCACGTGCATGCTTTTACTGACAAGCACTAGACTGTGTAGCCACAATTTGACTGGCTGAGGTTTGCGTTGACACTTTTCTCAACTTCTGATGAGAGTAAGACATTCAACGCAGCGCCACAGACTCACGACACAGTTCGGCAGTGATGTCACCCCGTTCAAAGTCAAAGGACTTGACAGTTCCAACGCGTGCATGTGACCAGGGGGGATAGAGGACATTGTATTATACTATTATTTGCAATAAAGTTTGTATTGTGTAGTTGTGCAGTTTGCCTGTGTGGCAAAGACAAAAAAAGAGAATGACCACCTAAACTGTGGTGCATATTTGCTATTTTCCATTAGTAAAATACAGAAGTTAAAGGATAAACCTGCTTTGCCTCATAAATTACAAAACCAGTTTCTTTCAGGAGCAAGAGTCTCAACAGGATGTCAATATATAACGCCTCAGGAAAAAGTTCTGCCAATGGTCTCATCAATTTAAATCTACTGTACAGACATTAAACAATTGCTGGGATCTATAGAACCTGGCTTTACACCGCAGATTTTTCATCAGGACTTTAATGACAGCAGTAATGTCCTAAACAGGACAGAAATTCATTTCAGGAGCAGGAGAGAAAAACAACCTTGATGGTGTTTGATTCATGTGTAAGACCGACTTTCGTCTGTTAGAGAGGAATTTGCGGGGGGGAAAAAAAGCTCTAACAAGTCTGATTTATGTTTATGGGCTTCTAAACAGACAGGTAGTCAGTGGAGCCCGGGGAGCTCTAAACAGAAGTACATAAAAACAATGGACTCAACTCAACTCAACTCAACTTTATTTATAAAGCACTTTAAACAAAACAAGGTTCACCAAAGTGCTGAACAAAGCATAAAATTAGTAAAAGAGCATGGCAATAATCAGACATAAGAAAATTAGAAAATTAAAATACAATACAGTCTCCAGATTCCAACTCAATTAAAAGCCAAAGTGAAAAAATATGTTTTAAGAGCAGATTTAAAAGTGGAAAATGAGTCCATCTGTCTGAGGTCCAGGGGCAACTCATTCCAGATCTTTGGTCCGAAGATTGAAAAGGCTCGGTCACCTCTCAGTTTCCTCTTGGTCTTGGAGACGACTAACTGTATCTGATTTGCTGACCTGAGGGAGCGAGGAGGGGTGTACACCTGGATCAGGTCAGATAGGTACTTAGGAGCGAGACCATGAAGACATTTAAAAACAAATAAAAGAATTTTAAAATCAATGCGTAAACGAACTGGGAGCCAATGAAGTGATGCTAAAATGGGAGTAATGTGCTCTTGTTTCCGCGCACCAGTCAAAAGACGGGCAGCAGCGTTCTGGACTAACTGCAAACCGAGCAAGTGATTTCTGAGTAACTCCAACATAAAGAGCATTGCAATAATCTAAACGAGTTGTAATAAAAGCATGGATTAAAATCTCAAAGTCACAGCGAGAAAGAAGAGGTTTAACCTTGGACAATTGTCTCAGATGGAAAAAGCTGGACTTGACCACTGAACTAATGTGAGCATTAAAAGTTAGGTTGCTGTCCAGTTTTACACCCAAACTCGTTGCTGTCTGTTTCAAATAATCATTTAAAACACCCAAATTGACATGTACCTTAGAGATGTCACTTGGGCCAAATAACAGAACCTCTGTCTTTTCCTGATTTAAATGTAATAGGTTACATGACATCCATGCCTTAATATCATCAATGCACTGTAATAACTGTTGAGCAGAATATGCTTCTTCCTGCTTTAGTGGTATATAAATCTGGCTGTCGTCGGCATAAAAGTGGAATGAAATCCCATGTTTACGGAGAACTGAACCAAGTGGAAGCAGGTACAATGAAAACAGAAGAGGTCCGAGAACAGAACCCTGAGGTACACCACATGTAAGAGGTGTCCTGCAGGACTCTGTACGTCCAAGACGGACGCAAAAACTCCTTTCCGTTAGGTATGATTTGAACCATTTTAAAACATCACCTTGAATGCCCACCCAGCTTTCTAGGCGAGACAAAAGGATTTGATGGTCTACTGTGTCGAAGGCAGCTGCCAGATCCAACAGAACCAAAACAACACAGTGACCAGCATCTGTTGCTAAAAGAATGTCGTTAGAAACCCTTAATAGCGCCGACTCAGTACTGTGACGGGGTTTAAATCCCGACTGAAACACCTCAAGAATGTTGTTCTCTTCTAAAAACGTTATTAACTGGCAATACACAATTTTTTCAAGAACCTTCGAAAGGAATGGGAGCTTAGAGATGGGTCTGAAATTTGCCAAAATGGAAGAGTCCAAGCCAGCCTTTTTAATAAGTGGTGTTACTACTGCATGTTTAAAACACGAGGGCACAATCCCACGAACTAAACTGCCATTAATTATACTTAGAACATGAGGAGCCAGAGTAGGAAAAACTTCTTTAAAAAGACGAGGTGGAACTGGATCATTAGGAGACCCTGATGGCTTCATCTGACTGATTAATTTCTCCAAATAAGACGAACTGACAGGTTCAAACTGGTGGAAAACAGTAGAACATGTGATAGACATGGAGGGAGTACAAGGGAGAGGGGTAATGAGGGTCCTAATATTCCTAACTTTATCAATAAAAAAGCTCGCGAACATCTCACAAACCCTGGTTGAGTTCTCCAGAGAGGCCGATTGTGGAGCATTTAAAACAGAGTTAATAGTTTTAAACAAAACCTGAGGATTGTGACGGTTACTTGCAATAATTTCTGAAAAATACTTCGTCTTGGCAGCTTTCATTGTCTTTTGATAAGATCGCCAGCTATCTCTCAACAACTGGAAGGAGACTTGTAACCGGTCTTTCTTCCATTTCCGCTCGGCTCTCCTGCACTCCCGCCTCACAGCTCGAGTAGCCTCATCTAACCAGGGCTCAGATCTCAACCTGGAGAGCCTTGTTTTCAGCGGAGCTACATTATCTAAAACAGTTTGGCAGATTGAATAAAAGTAAGACGACATGCTCTCAATATCTGGATTACAGCTCTGATAATCTGGTGACAGAATAGTGGAATTAAAAGCTGCAGAGAACTGAGCGGCTGTGTGGGAGTTAATAGTTCGACTGCACAGGGCAGGGGCACAAGGTTTAACTATGTGACACGGGAGCTGCACATCAAACAAAACAGGCATGTGATCAGAAAACACAGCATCACAGATTTCAAGGTTAAAAACAGTAAAACCATGAGCTAAAACTAAATCAAGTATGTGACCGTGTTCTTGCGTAGGGGCAGATACAAACTGAACAAAATTAAAAGAGTTGATAAGATTTAAAAAGTCTCTGGCCAACGGCTTTTCAGGACAACAGACGTGGATATTAAAATCCCCAACTATTAAAATTCTGTCATATTTTGGCATTACTCCCGCCATAAAATCAGCAAAGTCATCAATAAAGTCCTTATTGTACTTTGGCGGTCTGTATATAACAGCGCAAAACACAGAACGAGCAGAGTCCAGTTTAAATAAATCCATCTCAAAACTGGAGTAAGTCCTTGTTGGGATCACCTGTTTACAGTTGTAGCTGCTCCTGTAAACGGTGGCCACGCCCCCTCCCCGACCAGACGTTCTCGGAACGCTGAAATACGAACAGTCCGGTGGCAAAAGTTCGCGGAAGGCACTGCTGTCGTCTCCAGAGATCCAGGTTTCAGTTAAATGCAGGAAATCCAGTCGATGAGTGACGAAGAAATCCTTTAGGACGAAGGTTTTGTTGGCTAGCGATCTAGCGTTCACCAGCGCCATCCTGGCCGGGGCCGGAGTATCCTTTGTAGGCAGAGCGCGAGGAAGCAGCCGCAGGTTGTGGAGGCCTCTCCCCCGCCTGCGGAGGTACGGCAAGATGGGTCGACGGGCCTGCAGCTCCACATCCACGCCGACCAGGGGAACCAGACAGGGCGCGATCGGGACCAAACAGCGGTGCGACGTCTGGCGACGATACGCAGCGGCTCTGATGAAGGCTGACGGAGAGCGTCTTAGACTGGCTTTCAGTTTCACCAGCAAACCGCTGCGTTTCCCTCGTCGTCTGCGCCGTTTTCGTGGAGGCGGAGTACGGTACAGGTGAGATGGTATACCTGAAAGAAGCGGGGGGCGGCCCGACTCCCGCCCGTGGAGTCCAAGTCGAGACAGACCTCCGAAAGAGGGACGAAGATTCAGGAGAGCCTGGCGATCATAGATCACCAACGAGTTGACATCTGTTACTACGATCAATAAACATAACGCAAAAACAAACAAAGCTCGCAGGGACAGAAGGCTGGCCAAACACACTGGCGCCATCTTGACCGGACCGGAAGTTTCTCTTGGAGAAGGGAGAATGGAGAAGGGATTGGATCAGCTCAGCTGAAACACATTTGTCCTGCGGGAAAAAGCCTCCTCGGCTACGTGGATCAGCGGCAGCCAGAGCGAGTATATCTGGGAAATGGAATCCTTTTACTGTTTATTAATCAATAAACACATTGGCTTGCATCAAAGCGTGACGCATTTTGGTCTTTTTTTTAATGTCGCTGATTAATTTTAGCAGGGTCTTGGGTGCTGCAGTGGGCTGAAAGCTAACATAATGTGTATGAGCCTGCACGTGGCTGAATCTGACATGGTTAATACTTCACTGCTGCAAACAGCAAGCACCAGTGGGCATTACATTATCAGCTTTTCTATCGCTTTCCTCATTAAACATATGCTTACAAGTTTAATTCAAGCTGTGCAGATGCTGCCTGAGACAACTAATGGCTGTCCTCCAAGCATCGCTTTTGACATCCAAAGGCCCTCTGTCTCCTCAGTCTCAGTAGAGGCATGTAAGCTGGAGTCTGGATGAGATTGAAAGTGAAAGCCTTCCAGTTTTATATTACCCTGTCCTTCTGATTCAATATGAAGCCTGCCTGTGTGCAGATGATAACTGAGAGCAAGAGGTTGACATCAATAGGTCTAACTGAATGTCTGCTTGTGTGTTTTCGTATGCTTGCATGAACAAAGTCTGTTTGCATGCATGCACGTCTAGGGGAGTGTATGATTGTGATTATACATGAGCTTGTTGAGTTCAGTTCTGTGTGGCCTAAATGTACTGTATATGAAAACGTGTGTGTGTGTGTGTGTGTGTGTCTGTGTCAGGCTGCCAGAGAGCCCGTCTGTCAGTGAGTGATTAGTGAAACCTGCTACACTAATAATCCCGCTGTAATAGTTTTCTCTGAAGATGGCCTATTCGATTATTGGAATTCATTGGGACCTTTAATTACATGCAGCAGGCATCTCCAGGCTAATTTGTAGCCCCGTCCTGTTTAGCATTTTAAAGTGGCAAATCGTTCACAACACCTTTTTACACATCTCCGATTCCTGAAGCAACATTTTCCGCATCCTCTGTCGCGTCAATAAAGAAGAAAGAAAGAAAGAAAGAAGAAAGAAAGAAAGAAAGAAAGAAAGAAAGAAAGAAAGAAAGAAAGAAAGAAAGAAAGAAAGAAAGAAAGAAAGAAAGAAAGAAAGAAAGAAAGAAAGAAAGAAAGAGAGTTAAAATAAAACCATCAAAATCAGGGTTCATTCGCAAAAACTGTATGTTTCTTTTAAAATCATATTTCATTTGCCCTTAAATGCAAAGATGTTTTCTGTGACAAAAATACTTGAAGTCGTACTTTAGTCATTCCTCCTTAAAAAATCTTTGTACCTTCACTGAAGTTTGACTTTAATTAAAAACCAAAAAAAAATCTGTGTCATCACCACAACTTTTGTCCTTTTTTCTGTCCAAAACATATTAACCAACAGTTCCCTGCTTAACCTCCCAGAAGAATTAGTCAGTAAAACGGTCTAATAATCAGATCTATTTTACATGTGGGAGACATTAATTATAGTTATTGAAAACAGTATATATACTACTTTATATACCATATAGAATGTGTTAATTACAATATTTTTACATAACTGTACAATAACGTAGCATGGGTGGCATTTTACTGACCATAGTCACCAGAAAGAAAAAGGTATGTGACCTTTTTGGTATTAAATAATTTTCTGCCTTAATTGTTTTGTAAAATGTGATCTGGAGTTCAAATAATAAACGGGTCCTGAGACATCCGGAGCTACTTTTAACACTTAAACATTTTAAACTTGTTCATAATTTCATAAGTATGAGCCAACATGAACTCTATTTAAAGGTGATCTCTGAAGATCAAAAGCATCTGTTCTGCATTAGACTGAAAAAGAAATACTGAGTAGTTTCCAAAGACACGGTGCAAAATGCCTCATGAGGCAAAGAAGAACCCACAATAAACAACAAAAGGATTAAAAAAACATCTATGGGACAGATGAACATCTCTTTTGCCAGTAAATCATATTGGTTAATGTTTAAAAATAAGGAGAAAAAAAAACAAAAAGAGATCACTGCTATTGCTTTACTTCTAAAGTTTCCCAAACAGCACTTTGACAAGAACTTCCAGCAAAATGTTTTATGGACTGATGGAGGGGAAATGTGTATGATGTAAAACTACACAGTTTACCAACACAAAAAAAGATCTTTCCGGTGGTGGGGAGAGCATCATGATACGGGCTTGCTTTTCTGCCAGCAGGGTCTGGACCACTTGCAATCGTTTAGGCCAGTGGTTCTCAACTAGTCCGGCTTTGGGATACACCATCACCCTGTATTGACAAGTCATGAGCCAAATTGTGGGCAATGCTCAGGTTTTCAATTTAATTTATTTAAAAGGTGGTGCAGCTTAAATAACTCGCAGAAATAAAAACGCTTTCATAAGAGGCTTTCAGAGAGACCCATTCTTTAACCATAAAGAGATGCTGTCTAAAATTCAGCCAGAACAATTTGCAGGTCTGATCCGGGCCCAAACAAAATCTCTTGCTTGAAGTCACTTCTGCCAGAGGTTCAACCAGCTACTAACTCCAACAGTTCTCCAGCGCTTTCCACTGTGAATACTTAGTTCAGTAAAGAAACAAGAAATTCTAGTTTTGTGTATTATCTTAAGTATTCTGTCTGTTTATGTGACTAAGATGAAGGTCAGATCACGTTTAATGGCAGATTAATGCATACAACTTATTAATTGCACAGGATTTTTTTTTCTTTTTTTTTAGAGCTTTTCCTGTTTCAGCACTTATGACTGAATTCATTTCATATGATTTACATGATAAACCTTTAAATATCCCTATACAGTCCACCCCTATACTGATTTGTAATATCACAACTATTTGCAACAGTTTCACAAACTGTTCTTGGAGTAAAGCATTTTGACGTTGTATCTAATTACAGTGAATTTACAGTGATTGGGCTTTGTGGTGGTGATTCATCATATAGTTTGACATCAGGCACGGCACCTCCCATTGACTCCATTCCTATTTATCGTCAAAGAACTGCAAACCTGTAGGTGGCTCAGTGTTAATCCTGCAGAAATTCTATGCACAATCCATTGACCAAATCATGTGATTATTGGCTTTTGGTCCCGTTCTGAATTGGTTTCTGGATACCAGGAATACAACGCCAGAGTTCCCCAGATGATTTGGATCAAAACCACCAATTATTTTTGTAGTCTGGTTTTCATTTCCACATGACTGCAATAATAATAATGTTCGGTCTGAACAAATGCATTAAAGCCTATAAGTGTGTAAGCACCCTTAATCACCAGTAAAGGATACTCAATACTCAAAGCAATACTCAATCACAGTCAGTTTACTATAAAAACAGCCACCTTTTCATCCATTAAAATATAATATGTCATTAATACCATAACAGGTGCCTTGCAAACCTCACAATGACTAAAAAGTGTCCACCAAGTGTCACAAAGGCTCATATTGTGATATCTGAACTGATAATGCAATCACCGTTTTTTTACCAAATTATTTTTGACAGGATAAAAACACTTCTACTCAAATAAAAATATATTATCTCAAAGGGAGCTATTATATTTTGATGTTGTCCCTATGAACACCATTTATTCAACTTAGCAGGGAATCAAAAGCCGTTTGACAATCAAAGGAATCAAACGGCTCTGCAGCAGCTTATCGTAAACATCTGCTCTTGAAATTTTATGAGTCTTTGTTTTCTTTGTTTTTCTTCATATCCTCCTAAATCTTCCATCTCAAAGTCCCCAATGCATATACTATTGTTATTTTCTTTTCAAGGCTTTCTCTTATTGCCGAACCTCTGCCATTGCAGCCATGAATTACCCCTTTTTCTCTCCGCAGGCTTCAGATGCTTGAAATGATTCCTCTGCCTGCCTACACTGATAAGGTGTGGGAGCCTATCTGATGTTGCTTGCTGAGAAAGCACGATTAGATCTAAACTATAAAGTGACTTTAGTCTTTTCTAAAACAGCCACAAGGAAAAAAGTTCTCGCAGTAGAAAAATGTAATCTGCAAGAGAAAATGGTCAAACAATCCCTGTACACATCATTGACAATTAATTTTTTTTTTAAAAATGACAGAGTAATGTACCATTGTGGAGAATATTACCCCAAAATAAGTTAACAAATAAAAATATTGGATCTGACATTTATGGCAGCCCACATACAAGAATTATCTTAATATATATCCTAAATGTCTGATTTCAGCATTACATAAACAAGGCACCCACTCTTTCCAACTCCATGTGCATGCGCTGTCCCGTCGATCATCTGTAGATGATACAAACACACATGACAATATGTCCCAAGTGACACTTAAAGCTTTACTGTGCAAAAACGAAAGATTACATTAACCTTGACCAGAGGAGTTGTTGTAATCTCTGGGCCTAGATCGTGGACCGTTACTCAGTGGAGATGTATTGTGATCGGGTGATTCAGGATTCAAGATTCAAGATTTTTGGCAGGGATGGACACAGTGTGCTCTGGACCAAAGGCAAAAAGGCCAGTCCACGGTGGGAGCTGCTGGCAAAGTCCTACCTTCCTTTTTTTCTTCATTCTTAGATAGAGGATGGGATACGTGCTCAAAAATGTTTCACCAAATAAAACAGAATAAAGAAATGCTGTCAAACTCCTGCATTCAAATTCTCTGCAGTGAAAGAGATGTGAGTCCATTCTCAGTTTATATGAGACTGTGTTTGTCACAGTTTGTAGTTTAAAGTAGATTTCTATAAAGTAAGCTGAGAAACAAAAGACCAATGAAGCAGTATCAGTAAGAAAATGTGTCATCTTAGAATTTTAATCTCTTAACGTAATACATTCCTTCTTTTGCTAAGGGCTCCACATTCACTTGACCCAGCTCCAGCTTGTATTTCTGCATGTTGACATCATGTTTGGTGTGTGTCTTGTGGTCACTAGGGGCAGAGCAGTCAGACAATGACTTCTGGTTCAAGGTTAATGCTTGTTGGCTCACCTCTGGAAACACACGGCTGTGATTGATGCATGCTCAGTTGCTATGCCTAGAGGATTAGCGCTACCCCAATAACTGCAGCGTTTACATGCGGTGACCTATTGCATCACCTCCCCACTCCAGCATGGATTACTGTCACAAACCTCGCCAATCACGTATGTTCTCTATTTGTCTTCCATCCAGAATCCTGGGGGTGGGTTTCGCTGTTTTAAGAGAAGGAGCCCCGTAACCAAGGCTTTTTTTTTTCCTTGTACCAGTTGGCATTGGCATCGTTTTAATCCTGAAATGTTTTCTATAAAAATGTACTAAAATAATCTGACTGTATGTGGTATAGTATCGGGCAAATACAACCACACATAAGCCACAAAATATTATTTTTTCATCATTAATGTTTAATAGAAATGAAGCAAAGAAATAAATAAAAATCACAAGAGCATAAATCTATCATAAGTAGAGCCATGATTCCGTTGCTTGTATATCTGCTTTCAGCAGCAGTAAGTCTAGTTGTTACTAGTTGTCTCCTGTATTACTATTGTTATCCTCTCACATCACTGTGGATGACTTTTGGCCCATTCCTCCTCATGACAATGCTTCAGTTCACTGACAATTTGACCATTTGCTTATCCACAGCTTTCTTAAGGTCCCGTCCCAACATTTCAGTTGGTTTGTGGTATAAATGATCCTAAAACACTCATACTATTATTTTTCAGCCATTCTGGTATAAATGTCACGGTGTACTTCATGGCAGTTTCCAGTTGCATGACCCCATTTTGACTAAGCTGTTGTGCTGATAGTCTCACACCTGCCTCTTAGAGTAGTGCATACTCAGGAGTTCAGATGTAACTCATTTACTGAAAGATGCCCAGGTCAGACAAAATAAACCCTAATCAGCACCCCTCCACCGCCATGCTTGGCAGTGGGTTTGAGGTTTTTCTGCTGAAATGCTGTTGGGTTTTCACCAAACGTGGCGCTGGGCATTAAACTCAAACAACGCCACTTTGGTCTCGTCGACCAGTAGAACATACATAGAACATACAATGTGTATGTGAGTTTTGCAACCTACACATATTCTTCTATGTTTTCCTGCCTCTCAGTAAGGCCTGTAGTGTTTGAGATGTAGATCTTGAGAGTTTTTATTTACTTTTATCTTATTATTTTCATTTTGTACTTTCCTGAACACTGCGGAGTCTGACATTGGGGGTTCATGGTTAGGTGTCCCTTTTTAGATATATGTTCAGCAACGGTTGCTTATCAAAGACCATTGCTTATGTCTCTCCCTCCTGGCATTGTGTAAACACACATCTAAGTGTTCCAGACTAGCAAGATGTCTGATCATAGAAGTCTGCACACCTGCTGATGATCAATTCTGCAACGTATCCTCACATACTCTATGGCATCAGACAGGGCGTCTAGTATTGCCCACATTTTTTATTATTATTATTATTATTATTATTGGTTTCATTTTTATTAAATACATAATGGCAAAGTTAAAAAATATATATATATGATGTTGATGTGACTATGACTGTAAAGACATTTTACTTTGTAATTCGACGAGGGTCAAGTAAAACATGAATGAAAACAAAATGACACACCTGCCATAAACGTAGACGTCTAAAAATGAAAAAAGAAGAAGCTCTACACAGAGTCACCTATGTAGTCATTACTTTATTTCACCTTATATTGTATGCAAAAGTAAACATATCTCTTGGGAAATGGACACGCTAAATGCATATGGTATCACGTGAGAGCCGATCACAGGCCATCTGGTGAGGCCCAGTAACACCTCTGCCCGTGGTGAACTGTAAAAAGCAAGTCGTTTGTAAGTGTCACAGTTGGTCCCCCGTGTCCTCAGACAATGCACTAAGAAAAGCAGTCGAGCAACTGTTTTGAAAAGGAAAGTTAGTAGAACCTTCAGGCTATGCATCAAAGGACACTGTGATCATCAGATAACCAGTAAGTAGAGGGTGGAGAACACAGTGTTTCAGTTTTCCAGCATCTGTCACACTGAACATCCCCAAAAATCTGTAATGTGTTGCTCAGATTCCAAATATGTTTGATTTGTTGACAATGAGTATTATTCTTGACATTTTTGGTTCTTCTATCCATGACATGCATCCATGTTTATCCATGTCATGATGTAAGATGTTTTTTTTCTAGTGTGCAAAAGACATTCGTGTTGACATCCTTCCTCCCAAGATATTGTTTGACAACAGTGTGTTGTTACAGCACATAATTACAGAAGCGCATAGTCAAACAAACGTCTTCTCTCTGCTTGGTGATGAAAGTGGCTCAGTTACATCTTTCCCTTCCACTCCATCTGAATGACTGCCACATTAGTAGGCTGTTGTAATTAAGGACCTTACAAAGCTACATTTTTTATCAGTTGTTTTTTGTTTTTTTTACTTCTCCCATCCTGCATTTAATAAGTTAAACATGTCTGCATTAGAAAATGTCCTATTTTTAATTAACACTGGATGGCAACTAACACTGTAAATTCCAGTCAAAGAATTTGGGACTGGAGGCTGTCCTTATATTAAGTATTTAGAGGTAATGGACCCAGAATGCACCACTCAGACAGTAATAGTTCAAGCATTTTATTCCAAAAACCATCTCAATTATTGTCACGAAGGAGGAAGACGATCTGGCAACTAACAGAATGAGGAGGTAAGTACACATGCATAGACCACACAGGTGAGACCATTACATGAGTGTAGCACATTAGGGCAGGGTGAGGATGTGCAAACACCTGGAATGAGAGAAAAAAAAGGAATCACATATCAGGGTACCAGCTTATGAGTTGCTATGTGGAGGGGAGCATCCTAGGTCGCCAGCCATGCATTGTCACCCCGAGTAATTGGGAGCCACATCATTAGGAAGATTTTTTCCCAGTGCATGTTGGGCTCAGCAGTTCTGTTTATAATTTTTATGGACAGGATTTCTAGGCGTAGCCAGGGGCCGGAGGGGGTCCCGTTTGGGAACCACAAGATTTTATCTCTGCTTTTTGCAGATGATGTTGTCTTGTTGGCTTCATCGTGCCAGGACCTTCAGCATGTGGTCGGACAGTTTTCCAACCAGGTGCGAAGCGGCTGGAATGAGAATCACCCAACCAATTCCTCCACCTCAAGTGGAGCAAGTGTCTTGCTCACGAGTGAGGGAAAGATTTGTTCAGCGTCTGCAGTTATGTGGTCGATGTACTGGACCATCATGGTGAAGAAGGAGCTGAATCTCAAGGCGAAGCTCTCGATTTACCGCTCAATCTAAACTCCCACCTTCACCTATGGTCATGAACTTTGGGTAGTGACCGAAAGGACAAGATTGCAGATAGAAGCGGACGAAATTAGTTTCGTCTTTAGGGTGGCTGGGCGCTCCCTTAGAGATAGGGAGAGAAGCTCAGTCATTTGGGAGGAGCTCGGGGTCGAGCCGCTGCTCCTTCACATCGAGAGGAGTCAGCTGAGGTGGCTTGGGCATCTGTATAGGATGCCTCCTGAACGCCTCCCTAGAGAGATTTTCTAGGCATGCCCCACCAGGAGGAGGCCCCAGGGAAGACCCAGGACACAGTGGAGAGACTATGTCTCTCGGCTGGCCTGGGAATGCCTCGGGGTCCCCCGGGAAGAGCTGGAGGAAGTGTCTGAAGTGAGGGAAGTCTGGGCATCCCTGCTTAGACTTTTGACGGACGGACGGACAGACAGATGGAAAACAGTTCTGCCAATGATATTTGATGTCGAGAGAACTGTTTGTCATCACAAGTCTAGAGACTGCGCAAGAGAAAGAGAAGCGCACAAACAAATGCAAAAGTCAACTATTTCACTGCACATCACTGTACATCACCACTCTAAAGTACTGGTGAAAGAAAACTCTCAGTGCTGCTGAAGAAAGTTCTGCAGCGTCGATCAGAGGATATTACAGTATCAGGCAGTGTCCTTCCCTCCTCTACCACAGACTCTCTTCTATATCCGAGGACCTAAAGACTGCTGTCCCTGCCTAATAATTGCTGACACACCAAAGCCAACATAGCCCAGTGAGCCTTTAATAGTTTTCATTTTTCTTCCTTACAGAATGGCCTCTAAGGTGCCATCATGAATGATCAGAGCTCAGGCGGCTCCCTGTGCAGGTTGCTGCACACACACATACACATATACACTCCTTTCTCTCTGATCCTATAGCTATCGCCGACATCGCTCAGCTCTCTGGTCATTACTCCCTCTGTGTCTTCCTCACCTCTCATCTTCACCCCATACAGACAATTTATAAAAAAGATTTTCCTGCCCACCCCTTTCATCACAGGGCCTATTTTCATCACAAGGGCCTTTTCACAACATTAATACTCTGTCCCCCTCTTACCAGAACCATCAAAACATTAATTTATTAACTATTTCTTGGCTATGATTTTTTTTTTTTCTGGACTGACAGAGGATTTACTACAAACACAAAGAAAGGATGATAGTTGCTGTTATTTAGTCAAAGGGCATAGAATAATGACAAGTAATAAATACAATTAATTATTTGAAAGCTGGGGTAGCTAACAATCCAGAAATAATCCTTCTGAGTGGAAATCTCTCAGGAATTGGATACTCGACTTTGAAAGTCATTAGAAAAGTAATTGGGTGGTGAAGAAGCAGAGCACACAGTCTCAGCAAAGGCAGATGTTTTTGGGAATGTAGTGTTGGAGCAAAACTATTTTGAACATCTGTGACTGCACAATTTTAAAGTTGTCGAGCATCGTTACACGTGTCAGTAAAGGTGAAGTCACAGGGTCCCGTGATTTTGGAGTTGTAAAGTACAGTTACAACTTCTCAAACACTGTCCTTCAGTGCACGTGATCAAATCCTCGTCTACAAATTACATGGGAAAAAAACAGAAACAAACTTTTGAAATAATATTTTTTATAGACCACTTCATGTCAGTAATGCCAATTATTTTACTGTTTGCCAATGATGGTGATGATGAAAATAAAGATGAAGATGAAGAAGAAAAAAAGATGATGGCGACGATGATAATGAAAAAGCCAAGTCAACTTTATTTATAAAGCATTTTAAGAAGAGAACCACTGATGGAGAATCGCCAGTGGCTAAAGGCCTGTAATGGAAACACAGTTTAAAATATGGAAATCACAACTAATGTAAGATCATAGTAAACTGTGAACATCTGCAAATCAGCAGATGATTTAAGCTGGATTTCTGTCAAACATCTTCTCAGAAATATGCTCTCTCTCAGCGACAGAAGTCAGTAACAACAACTGTTCAACAGCATCAAGTCAGAAACGTCGCTTTTCTTCTTACAACTTTGTGCACTCTCACTTCTGTAATGTGGGATTTTTTGCATACGTAGAGCTCACTGGAGGTACTCTTCAGACATCAGAGTCCGTTCGGCCAATCACTGCATGTTTTTGTTCTTGTACAACGTCACCTTATGTAGCAGTTCCTGTGAGTCTAGGAGGCAGATCAGCGTGCCTCCTTTCCAAAAGATGACTGCTGCATAAGTAGCAACGATGCCAAAAGTACTTCTGGTAGTCTCACAGAGGAACTGACAGTTAATGATATAAACATCCTGTTATAAATATATTTTAGTCCATCTCTCCAAGTAAAGTCTGTTCTGTCTGAAAAGGCCACATGCTGCCTTTAATCAAACATATTTGACATTTACATTTGAAAGACAAATTTAGTATTGTAAAATGAGTCCGATTTTAGAAAGCGAGCTGCCAGGCCCCGTGCATTAGGCGTGAGGCTTTTGCACCATCTCACTCTTATGCTACATATCAAAACAGAGAAACAAATTCAAAACATTGCATCACTGTGGAGAAAAGGGAATCAATAATGTCATCATCTGTTCTTATTTCTGAGTATGCTAAGACTAACCCTCTGAATCAGTCCTCTGGAGAGTCCTCTTTATTAGACTTTGCAGATGACCTATTGGGTATTGACAGCATAATGAATGAATGTATCAATCAATTCTTCATTTGTATCCATCTATACAGTCAATTTGAAGCTGAATGAGTACATAATGACTTTTAAAGCCCACAACACTCGTACTTATAACAGCACCATGCCTCTGTGGCTTGTATATATTTGTTAGAGTACATATGAGCTAATAAGTACTAATGATACACAAGCTTTATCATAATAATCGAACCTGAATACAGGACGTGTTGTGAGGAAAACAGGCAGTGGCAAATCAGAAGTGAGAGATTATAGAAAGAAAAACATCAGAATTTCAGGAAGACAGTTATGATGGCAGCTGTGCTGTCAGTGAGCATCATTATTGCTATGGTTACGCAGAGACAGGTGTGTGACATCAAATATTCACGTTAAACTTCATCTTCCTGAAGTTGTTCAATCGGGAAACACCGAACTATGATTAGCAGTGAGCAGGTGCATCTGTCATGTTACTTTGTGCGCTGCAAAAATGATTTCATCCAACGTATTTTGAGTCTGATAGGACCATATTTAAAGCACTGATGCAACACAGCATATTACATATTTCTGCTCAATGATGAAACCAGATGTTTTGGATAATTCACACACACATTTCCTATTTTGAAAGGAATGTTGCTGGTATTTCATTTCTGCTCTTCGAACAACTCTGCAAAGAAATTCTGCGTACTCTGCATTTGCTTACAAATGATTTCATTGGCACATGTCTTGCTGTCTCAGGTTTTCAGACAACTGTAGATTTTTTTGAGGGTTCCCATCCTTGTTTTCTTGCAGCCAGAAGAAATAAGGTTTTTCAGAACTGATCTTAAAGTTGTTGGCAAGAAAAAAGCCTCAACCAGGGAAGCAGACTCACAGCAAAGGAAATGGGATCAGTACTTCATGATTCTGTTATAACTCTTGATATAATTATCTATAGCAGAAACTAGATTGAGTGAAGGTAAGAGAGAAATTTACTGTGTTACTGAATCACATATTTAAAATTAAAAAAATACACATGTGGCTGCACGGTGGCTTAGTGGTCACCCCTGTTATCTCACAGCAAGAAGGTTCCTGGTTCGATTCCCGGCCCGGTGGGTCTTTCTGTGTGGAGTTTGCATGTTCTCCCCATGCTTGCGTGGGTTCCCTCCGGGTACTCCGGCTTCCTCCCACAGTCCAAAAACATGCAGGGTAGGTTAATTGATCACACTAAATTGCCCGTAGGTGTGAGTGTGCATGTTTGTCCGTCTTTCTATGTGGCCCTGAGATGGACTGGCGACCTGTCCAGGTGGACCCCTGCCTTTCGCCTACTATGTGTCGGGATAGGCTCCGACAGACCCCTGTGACCCTGAGATGGATTAAGCGGGTATAGATAATGGATGGATGGACATTCATATGTATTTAGTTCTCTTAATCAAGCTTGTAATCTTTTTTAACAATCAAATCTTTTTCTCTCTAAAAAATCCTGATAACTTGATTCGGATCAAGAAAAACAGCATTGTGTAGAAAAGGTTCAAATATCATTTGGTAGCTGCAGTCCAAACAGCTGCTGAGTAACAGAGTGCTGCAACATCCTGAGTCTTCACTACATATCCAAATAAATAAAAAAAAGACTGCGCACAGTAAAATGTATACTGTATACTTATTACAAATAAATGAGCAGTTACTCAGATGTAGGAGTTTAGTACGGCTGCACAGCGAGAAGCTTTAGGTAAAGGAGCATCATGGGGATGCGGTTCGACAGGTCTTTTATGGTTCCTAAGAGTCAGAGGAGTTTATGAGAATTGTTTCGAAGAGTCATAACATTTGAAAGTGGCTTATTTGCTGCTTGGCCCCTGACAATCAACATTCTGTAGATATATTCTACTTGTTTTGGCATAACATTTGTTGCCTCATTTTCCTTTCATCTGTAAGCATTCCATGTAGCGGTGGAAAACCTTTCTACTGGGAGACACGATAGACACTTTTCCACCATGGAGCCAAAGCCAGGTGTATGGTTTCCCAGATTCCCAGATTCCCATCAGTCGGAGACTACAGCTGAACGCTTTTATGTAGTAAAAAAAGAAAAACCTAAAGTAAGTATATAAGTTCATAATAATATGACAAATTCACCGTTTCATTGTTTTTCAACCTTTTTCAAAGAACGGCACATTTTTTAGATTAAAAAAAAAATCACGTGACACATCACATCCAAAAAGAGGCATGTTTTTCTCTTTTTTTTCGTCCCTTTTTACACACATCACTATTGTCTTAAATTAACAAGTCATTAGGATGTTACCGCCCACTGGCTTGGAGGACTGTTTAATTACTCTGTCATTACATTTTAGTTACAGGTGCTTAACAGAGACAACTCATTTGTTTTAACTGCATACTAATATTTTTGGACCACTTAAGTGAAATTGGATCATTCGCCATGGCACATTTGACGGTCTTCCATGGCACACTAGTGTGCTGCAGCACAGTGCTTGAAAAAAATCACTGATCTGATTTGTTGCATTTACCGTTACAAATGCTTCCCTCCTCTTTTTCTCTCCCATCAATCACACATCCCCACCTATCAACTACAATGAATGCTTTATTATTTCTGCTGACATTTGTATTGTGTTTGTCATGATTGCTTCGCGTCGATATTCTTCCCTCTAACTGTACTTCTCGCCCATCTTCCTCAGTTCCTGCTTTGCCTTTCAGGTCTTCCCGATCTGCTGCAGCTCCTGGCACTGTTTACTCGTGCTCTCGGGCTCTGGCTGTCACACAAAGCGAGGCTGCAAGACGAACCGTCAATCTATTTCAGCGCTGGATGCCTGGCTTGTTTATCGCCAGTAGCTTTACGTCAGACTGGACACTTTATCGTATGTCGTAAATAAGAATCAACATGATTGCATGCTTTTATGGGACATTTTGGGACAAAATATGACACATTTGTTTCCTTGTTTCACATACTGAATGCTACCAGCCGGTATGAGCTTAAAAATAAAAACAAGGACAGCTTGTGAAAGTGTCTGTGTTGCCTGTCAGGGAAAAGCTTTGTGAACGTGTCCCGTCTGGCGGCACTAATGGGACAGGCGGTGATGCACCTGATGAAGTGCTACGTCACTCTGCTTTCTCACATCATGGAGGATACTGGGGCGTTTCACGCCAGAGCACACACTCCTTCATGATTGATCACTTTGCTTGTAATTTCCTAATTTCCTATCCACTGGGGAACTTAACTGGAAGCAGCCATTTTTCCTGAACAACGACCAGCTTTCTTTTATTTCCACACAGAGCTAAATGGGAAGAATCTTCCAGCCCATTAAGCAGACTTTCTTTGTCATAAAAGTTTGGTGGTCTCACGCTCTCTCCTCCTCAGCAGCAGCAGCAGCATGGAAGAGTGGGTTTGATCTGCAGGGTGCAGGTTAATAGAAATCAGCCTGCTCATCAGCAATAGTGGATTGAACCTAACCACCTACCTCCGCCCTGTCAATTCAGATTTGGAAAATACCCACCAACATTGGCCATAGTTTCATTACCTCTGTCAGGTAATCAGTATCTCACTATAATACTTTTCATTAACCAAATCACAGTGACCTATCTTTGATTTTGGAGCCAGGATGGAAGGACATTAGGAACACAAGCCAGGTGGTTTTAAACACACAAACCCTGGTAGAAATGTTAATCACAATCACTCTCACTTTTGAAAGCCCCACTGAGGGTAATATTCAGGAAAATTTACTAGGGTCTATGAGCCAGATTTTATGTTAGACAATTTAGCGAATCCTTAAGATATGGAGGAGGTTTGCTTTTGTTGCTGCAGTCCCCTCCCCCAAGATCTGCCACAGAAACCCAACTCAGACAGTTTTGTTTCATCTATTCACATATTATTTCATTAACTTATATAAAATAATTTAATAGCATGTTAGAGCTTCTGTAAACGCACTGCATTGGTGTAGAGATAGCTGCTATGAAATTATTAATTAAATGATGCCATCATTGACTACCCTGAACGCCAAGACATGCCTTGATGAGCACACCTACATACACAGTGTGCAAATGTAGTCGCGTCACCTGAGTTGTCACCAAAATGGAATCTCCAACTGAGGAAACGCCAAACAAAATGAACCACATGTCCCTACTTATACGTGTAATCTCCTCCCTGCCAAAGACGGACGACTGCCCTCTTTCTAATCGAAAAGGTTGCAAATTAGTGGAATCCTCTTCCGCAGTATATAAATTAAAGAGTTCCACACCATATTTTGACCTTGTTGGGTGCAGAAACCGATGGATGACACATCTGTGCCGTTGGTTTTCCTGAAGAGCGGTTTTGAAGCTTTGTTTTCCTCGTGCGAGTGCTCAAGCTGTGTTCGTTGGATTTTGCAGTTAATGTGTCCAGTTTTTTGTGTTTTTTTTCTTCTCTGGGAGAAACTTTACTAACTCAGAAGTGTGAGATGATGTCTAAGAAGAGAAATAAGTGACCATTAGTTGAATTGATTGCAGGAAGGTTAGTCGACTATTAGCAACGTGTCAACAGGAGCTTGGTGTTGTGTCCATGGACCAACATCACTGAGACAGCTGATATATTGGGACAACTTGGGAGGACTTCTTCCCAGTCCGGTGCCGGCAGGACAGAGTTAAGACAGCCATCTATCATCTCAGGACAACGTACACTGAATAATCATTTGTAAACTTAATTTAGATAAAAGACATAGCGATAAATGCATTTAAATCAGTTTGACGTTGACTGGAAATGTGAAGCTTTGAGATTTGATTGTTCATCAATCAAATGTAGGGTTTCTTGAGGACCCTTTTTATTTTTAAGATCTGTGGAATTAAGAGGCCTTTATAAATGACAACTGTACATGTCTTGCAATCAGATTTTGCACCACATATCCATACAGTTTAGACAAGGCAAGTTTTTTGTAAGACACATTTCAGCAAAAAGGCAATTCAAGGTGCTTTACATAATAAAAGCATGAAAAATAAAGAGGAAAAAAAAGTCTCGCTCCATTATCTGCTCAGTGAATTTCAGGTGTGGGGAGGAGGGAGAAATAAGGGAGGGTGAGGAGGGCGATGACCTGTCAGGAATTGGGGAGCTGGGGAAGGTCCTGCTCCCTGGTCTTGGTCATTGATGTTGTTGAGAGGGTTGGAGCAAATAAGTACTCCTCTTCTTGCCTCTGATATCTCTCCTTTCTGAATTTCTCCCTGGGTGGGGGCAGATGGAGTCCCTCCTCAAAGTTTCTGCTGGGCTTTGTTTTGGCCTCTCTATGAGATAACTCGTTTATCTCAGCCTTGGCACCGAGCACAGATGGATGACGCAGGAAGTAAAATATGTTGGAGGTGAACAGTTTCACCCCTGACTTGTTAAGATTAAATCCATTTGCGTTAAAAAGTTTCCTGCATTCCTCAAAAAATATTAAAATTGTTAATAAAATGCACTGAGTGGTCAGCACATGCCGATAAAAGCAATTTATTCAGCACCAACAACCCACTGAATCTTTCCTCTCCTCTGACGGGAGGTACAAGTCCACTGATGAATACAGCTGCATTCAAAGAGCTCACTGTGTTTAATAATCCAGTAAAGTCCCATTCAAAACTTAAAATTGTTGCTTGGAAACATCATTTGACCCTGTATGCAGAACAAGTTGGATATTCAGTCACATTTTAATAATTCTCCCCTTCAGATCATTGAGGTCAGGACTCTGTGCAGGCCAGTCAAGTTCATCCCCACCAGACTCTGTCATCCAGGTCTTCATGGACCTGCTTTGTGCACTGGTGTACAGTCATGTTGGAGGAGGAAGGGTCCAGCTCCAAACTGTTCCCACAAAGTTGGGAGCATGGAATTGTCCAAAATGTCTTGGTATGCTGAAGCTTCAGAGTTCCTTTCACTGGAACTAAGGGGCCAAGCCCAGCTCCTGAAAAACAACCCCACACCATAATCCCCCCTCCACCAAACATTACACTTTACCGTCAAAACCAGACTCGTCCATCGGATTGACAGATGGAGAAACGCAACACTTTGCATTGCAATTGGTGATGTATGGCTTGGATACAGCTGCTCGGTCATGGAAACCCATTCATGAAAATCTCTGCACACTGTTCTTGAGCTAATCTGAAGGCCACATAAAGTTTGGAGGTCTGTAGCAATTGGCTCTGCAGAAAGTTGGTGACCTGTTCGCACTATGCACCTCAGCATCTGCTGACCCCGCTCCATCAGTTTACGTGGCCTACCACGTCACCGCTTAGTTGCTGTCGTTCCCAAACTCTTCCATGTTCTTATAATACAGCTCACTGTGGAATATTTGGGAGCGAGGAAATTTCATGACTGGATTTGTTGCCCAGTTGGCATCCTATCACAGTTCCACGCTGGAATTCAGTGAGCTCCTGAGCGCGACCCATGTTCAAGCATGTCTGTTACTTGCTATCATGTTCAAAATAAAGACTTTTGAATTTGAATTGACCATATCCTTAGGAAAGCAGAGGACTTTGGTGTTCTTACTGTACATTCTTTGTACATAATTTATTGCAGAGTCACCCACAATAAAAGTTTCAGACCCAGCCTTTACCTTTCCCTGTGGGCTTTTACTTTTTAACAGGTTTTCAGCCCCCTCAGCCCCTGCCGTGCTGCCTTGGATTGGATGGCCATCCAATAGAGATCAATGGTCCTTGTTGTTAACCTTCCCATTCACAGTTGTCCAGTCCTGTTTCCTCCCATGTACTGGGGAAGAGGAGCTCCTCTGTGTCATAGGAAGTAAAGGCCAGTCGGTTTCGCATATTTCAGCTCAATGTGCCCTGCTTGTGATACGTCCACCCACTTCCATAAGACATGCTTTACTTTTTGGCTTTGTGCCGAGACAGTTCCAGGGAGGATTATTACTCAATGATTTATCACAATGCACAGAGTTTGCGTTCTTGGTCGTGTCATCTGTACTCTTTAGCCGTTTGTTAGCTTACTCATCTCCACTGTTTTAAATCAGTGGCAAGGTTGTTTTATTTCCACAGAGTCCATTTACCTCCAGCTTTATTTCTAAGCAATGAATTTTAGCCTCCAATACTGCAATCGTCTGCAGAAGGCTGTGGTCATCTGTGGAGAGGGGAGGCAACTAGCTGCTAGTTAGCCTAGCGGTTAGCACCTTTCCAGGCTATTTAACTCTAGCTGAGTACTAGGTGTCCAGACACTGTAAATCAGGCTTCAGCTGTGTGTAGGCCACACATATGGAGTGCTCAATCAATAAAAGAAGCAAAGCAAGCAGAGGGCAGCTGAGAAAGTGTCCACGCTGTAAGGAAGCAGACTATTATTATCTGAGGCACTGAAGCATGCAGATGTTAAATAGGAGGGGTCCTAGGATAGAACCTTGGAGATCCCCACATGTAATTGTTGTCAATTCTGCTTTAAAGTTACCTATTGACGCAAAGTAGTCCCTGTCCTTTAGTAAGACTCAAACCAGTAAAAAGTACAGTACAAGAAAGCCTGACTCAATACTCTAGTTGCTCTAGTAATATACCATGGTCAACGGTGTCAAATGCTGCGCCGAGGTCCAATAATACCAGCACCGTGGTTCTTCCACAGTCTGTATGTATGTGGATGTAACTGAACTCCTAGACAAGCAAAGTCTCAGTGCTGTGGTGAACATCAAAACCGGACTGGAAGAGGTCAAAGCAGGTGGTCAGAGTTAAGAAAACTGTTGAAACACAGCTTTTTTAAATAAACTTACTGATGTACAGAAGTAATTTTCCATTATCAACTCGTCCAAAATTGTTCTTTTTCAAACGGTGGTTAGATGACTGCTGCCTTCAAGATCTGGGGGGAAACACCTGACAAAAGGGATGAGTTTACCATTTGAATTAGATCAGGTGCAATGACACAACTTTCTTGATGAAAGCTGGGGATAAAATATTGAAACAACAGGAGTTTAGCTAATCCATAATAGTCTTTCACCACCTCCGTTCCGTTTAGGATTTGACACAGAGTCCATCTGCAGCTTTGCATCGTTTCCAGCTGGGATGTGGAAACTCCACAGCTGTGCTAAACGTGAGGAGTAGTTTCTGAAAGTCTGGGCTAAAGGATTGGTTTGTCTGTGAAGTTAACAGCTTTTCCTGCCTCCTCACTTGGATATCAATCACTCATAATCATGTAGCCAAAGACTGTCAGCGTCTGCTTACTTTAAGTATTGTTTGATGAAGCAGTCGACTGCAGAGAGAAAAAGGTTGAATTTGACTGTCAGACACCTTGATACTGCTAACCGATTCATTTAAATAAATGGAGAGGTTATATTTCGGGGACCGTTGTATGTTTGCATGATATAATCAAGGAGCTGATTACAGACTCAGCTGCTGATTGACTTCAGTCAGCAGACTAAATGCATCTCTATAAGCAGTCAGGTGAGGGAACTTTCAATCATCGTTTAGTCATTAATTAACAGTGATGAGAAGGTGACTCCACTAAAAAAAAATAAATAAATATGATTTTTTTGAAAAGCTGTAAGAATGTCTGTAGAAACTAAACACACAGACAGAGTTTGGATTGCGTTATTCAAAGAAAGGTGATGATATATTCCTCTTCCTGTTAAAGATGTGTGAATTTGAGAACATTTGTTAAAAAAGGAAGAGGTGAGCAGGTCTGATTAACAATGTAAATTCACCTTGAAGAGTGCGAGGGAGCTCTGAACCCATCAAATGTACTGATTGCTTCGTGGAAATCTGAGTAAGTCCTTTTGACTCTTACATTATGTCTTTTTACATATCAGCTTTGTCCCTCTCTTGCAGTGTTCCTGCCCTAGATGAGAGGACAGAAGAGAACCATATTTTTATATTAAAGTAATTTCAAAGTTCATATAATGCATATTCATAAAAACAGCTTGGCTAAGGAAACCAACAAATTGCATCAAATCTTAATTTTGATGCAGTGCTCATCCTGAGCAAGCATGAGGCGACAGTGGAAAGAAAAAAAATAGAATAGCCTTAAAAACAAAACAAACCCTGCAGCAGAATCAGACTCAGGAACGATGGCCATCTGCCTGAACCGGCTGGGGGTCCAAAACGACAGGTAAAAGAGACCAGCAAACACATAATTATTAATCCAGGGAAATCCGTCTGTGAGACACAAGGGAGAACAATTTTAATTGTAATAATGATGTGTTTGCTGGTCTCTTTTACCTGTAAAAACATAAATATACAAAAAGAGTTCTTTGAATACTGCTCTGCAGCGCTTTTAGTTTAAAATAAATCACACTTTTTGGACCTTTTTATGACCTTTCCTGGTCATGTCAGAAATAAAGCACAAGGACGCAGACTTTCAAAATAAAACAGGAACAGATAAACCAAAAACTGACAATTGCTCAGTAAAAAAAATATAATATCCCATCAAAAGTGTTAGTAGTACTTATCATTGGATATATTTATTCAGATAAGTCTTATTTGTATTTAAATGAGAATTGTGTGGCATGTTGTACAATAATTCATCCAGTACTTTTTACTGTATGCCTTGAATAGACGGTGTGCAGCTTTGCTCAGCTAATGGACTTTAATTTAAACCCGATCTCATGGCAGAATATTCAATAATTACTTTGATCAACAGCATAATATATTCCAGTTTTACAATAAAAGCTAAAAAGCTGCATAAATTGCACATAGACTGTAATTTTCTGACATTTTCTCCTTTTAGGCACAACGTACGCTCCACTACAAAGCTGCATCACCATTTATCCCTCAATTACACATATGTGGAAAAGAAGTTTTATTTTAAAGTGTTGAAGTCGCTCTGTGCAGTAAAACCACTTCTGATTACATGCAGATCTGCTGTGTTCACAGAAGCACAAATGTTGACTGAAATTAGAAAGAAAAGTCACATCACACAATTTTAAAATCTACATTGATTTTAAGGCGTTTCGTTTACTGAAAATATTAATAGGAATTCATAGTTTTATCCTACAAACCCTCCAGAAGAGCCCCTTTAACGTTACTCCAAGTTCCCGAGGTGATGTGTCCTTTACCTTTCATGTCCCATATTTGTGGATCAGCCATCCTGAAAACCTCAGAGCAGCAGAGTGTTGATGCTTTCACGAGTAAACTAAATCTACCTTTTTGGCTTTGCTTTTAAATTAATGCATAGTTATTTTTCTGTTTATCTAAAGTTTAGTTGGTTTTAAGTTTTGATATATGCATTCAATTTTTTTATTGACATTTTTCTTCAGTGTCTAAACAGTTTTTTTTGTTTTTGTTTTATTCTTTAAACAATTTTCACTTCAGTTTATTCTATTTGTAATGTGGCTCATAAATAAAATATTTTTCCAAATTCACTCCATGTAGCTCTGTTAAATGTGTGTGTGTGTGTGTGCATGCGTGCGCTTGCCTTTATTTGAAGGAGATGAGACTGACATGTTTTGAGGAAACAGACAGGAACACCAGGTGCTGACAGCCACAGAACCAGGATTCATCCAGAAGCTTCTCAGACAGAAGTCAGGGCAGATGCTGGCGATGACAGAGCGGTCCTGCAGCGCAGTGACAGACTTCAGCTCACGTCAGGACCCAGCTGCAGCACCCTGCACCCTACAAGGCGGCTGCTCAGCACTACGCAAGCACAAATCTGTGCACATGGATTGGCCACAGTCCGATTTAAAAAAAACCAAAAAAAAACCACTTCAGAAAGTATAAACAGTCGAATATTTTTAAATCATATATTAAAACAAGAAAAAACAATCTAAAGTTACAGGTTGTTTTCAATGCATGTCTTGTTCAAATTAAAGGCAACGTTTTATCAATAAATCAGCACATGCATCCATCTTCAGAGGCCAGTCTCTTAGAATAAAAAGTTAAGTTTTGATTTTATACATTGCAAGCACAAAAATCATTAGAAGTCATTTACAGTTGAGTTTTTCTGTAATTAAAATTTTTAATCAGTTTACACAGATTAAATAATATTAGAAAAAAAATCTAAAACTGAAAAGACGGTTCACACTTATGCAAAGACTCCTTTTTTTCCCCTCTCTCTTTTTTTTTTTTTAAATCATAAAACACATTTGGGATCAAGGAGAATCCGTTTCCTCTCTCCTCTGTCAGTGAGCCTGTGCTTCCCTCTAGCGACCATTTTTTATTATTGCAGCCCCACGGATCCACACCGGCATTCAAAACTCCGAAGGCAGGTGTGCGTGTGCGTTTTTAATCCGATATTTTTCTGGGTATTTACCTGAATTAAAATTCGCAAATACATTTGAGCTCTTCAGACAGTGATGACAAGTGTGGTTATGACATTTAGACTGCCATCAAATCAAGACACAATTTGGAAAATTTGAAAAACAAAAAGAGTCTTTTAACAGAACTTGAAGAAAACGAGGTTACATTCAGCACCAGGTTGCTGTGCCCATTATCATGTCCTAATAGCTTGCTCAATGGTGCGATCTGTTATGTGGGTTCACCGGTCAACCAAGACACACGCCATTAGCCCGAGCAAACGTCGCCCTGCAATGCTACACAAACCATACCTTATTTGTATTGCATTAGCTCTTCGATGTGGCATAACATATTATATCAACAGCTGCAATTTATCAAACAATTTTGGCTCCGACTTGCTTCGATACCAGCACCACAGCGGCGACAACACCACCATCAGCCATCTCCAGCTCTTGCCTCTGTTCCTTTATGAGAAGCTACGGCGGCAAATAAATTACACATGTGTCATTGAGCATGCTAAATGGCTTGCAACACATAATCATCTAAATAATTATGGGGCTGCCATTAAAGTGAGCTAGATGGATGACACATGAGGCGTTATGGAAAAACTGGAGGTAATGGTGCAAGATTTGAAAGGGGAGATAGCTGGAGAATAAAAAAAAAAGAAAAAAAAAAAAAAAAAAAAAAAACACAGAAATGTGCACTTCCTTTCCTCACTCTTTTCTTCTTGCTTTGAAAAATCCCAAACTCAAAGTGCTGGGGGGACAATGGGGTGATTAGCCCAATCAGAAAAAGCAGTGAGGGATTGTGGCGCCGCTCACAGTCGTCTTTTTGTCCTCCCACATTTCATTAATCAGCAACCTGAGGCCCCCTGAAATCAGAGCAGCAGACTGGCAGCTCGCTCATTTGTTCCCATGTGGCAATCAGAACGGAACAGAATCAGTTCACAACCTTTCTTGCTCCTACCTGACATCATAAACTGTCTCTTTGTGTTCTTTTGTTACTTTTCTTTGCATTTTGTTCTTCTGTGATTTTCTACTGCAGGTACAGATTACTGATGCCAAATGTGACCTCTATTAACCCCAGTTCTGTACCTGCAGCACTAACAATGCTCTCCATTAAATTCTTTAAGTCTTATTTCATATAATGAGCTTGGTTACTCTGTGCTCACTGAGCAGTGCATCAAACTCAGTTTTGTAATAACCTGCCATTAGACATCTCTGCACTCTTTTTTTTTTTTTAAATAAGTCATGTATGAGCCTAAATGATGCATCGCGCCACCGAGATGTGGATGACAAGCACAATAATATTCTCTTCGTGGAGGCTATTGTTCACGGCTCTGCACCTTTCACACACCATTTGCTCTCAATATCTGTCCAGTGTGCGCGATCCCGCTTTAAACTAGAAGATGGAAATAAACTACAAACAAACGTGTGAAATGAGGAAAATGAATGGCCGCAAACACGCGGGTCCTTGTGCACACGTCCATGAAGCTGCACAGCATCACTTCATCTTTACACGCTGCAGTACAAAAGCAAGGAGCGGACGAGCGCGTTAAAAGTTTGAATTATTACCTCTGTAATTGTCTCAGAGCTTTAGGTTAAAGAATTGCAGTTTGATTGTTCATCTTATCTTGTGAACAAACAATTTTACAAGTGAATATGGAGCAGAATCAATCCCAGTAATATCCATTGGCTGCTTTGAAAAACATTTTTTACAATTTTATTTACATTTGCTGAAAATATATTTGTCAACTTTGTGTTCATGTGGAGCTTTTAATGTGGAATGACAGTCTTCCCAAAGCGTTTTACAAAGTTGTATTGTGTTTTTATTGCCGTCATTGGGATTTAATTCTGACAACTTCAGAGTCACTGACTTGAAGGTTATTCTGCTTTAGATCAATAAATAATAAATCGCTGATCGGTTGAGGACAAACTTGTTAGATAATTAAAAATATCAAGCTAGTGACTTGGTTGTACCTTTGATGGTCTATCTCTCCTCTTTCTGTTCTACATTTTCCTGTTCTTCCCAGCTGGCCTTCAGCAGGAGGGTCCCCCCTTATGATCCAGGTCCTGATCCAAGTTTATGCCCTCTTAAAAAAAAGGGGACTTCTTACCTGCAGTTATTTATTTAAAAACTGCTTTGAAAAGCGTCTAGAGACAACTTGTGTGGTAATAGACGGTATTTAAATAAAATGTAAATTCTAAAAACTGCTAAGTTACAAAATGAGCCATTTTTGGTTGTTAGAGTTAAGACTATTGAAAGAGGATTTAGAGGAACAGAACAGGCGTTCTGACTTCATGTAATTTCAGGGCTTTTTACGTTTGGAAATGCCATTTTGAAATGATTCAACATCACCACCAATACACTCATTATCGAGGGTGAGCTTAAGCTTATAACAGAGCCAACTTATTCACATCCGTTTTATGATTAATGAGAACAAGTCCAAAAAAAAAAAAAACAGGGTTTAGATTGAACAAACAGGTTTCTCTGAAAGCCAGTTTATTATCCAAAAACATGAAAATAAAAATTCCAGCGCTGTATCGTTGAGGAACTAAAAATGCTCCAGAGTTCACAAAATATTTCTAGGAGCCTGAAACATCCAGCAGAGAGGAAACAGCAGACCAAGCAGGATCGGGAAACAAGGAGTTGAACAAAAGTTCACGTTTTAAAGCAATGGAAATTGCAAAAACCCAAGAAGCCTTAAATTAAATGCTTCAGCAGTTCTTGTCCAGAGAGGAGATGACAGCGAACTGGTGAAGAGGACTAGAGATAAGAAGCTGCAGTGTTGATTGTGAAAGTTGACCTGGTGAAACTCCAGTCAGCCTGCTGCTCCACCTGGACAGGCCGACCGACCAGCAGGCAGATCCACAGACAGGCCGACCGACCCACACACAGACAGGCAGGGAGTGGCACACGCAAGGAAAGAGCAGAAAAGGAGGTAGAAGCATTGCCTCACAATTCAGAGAGCTGCATCCAGGCTGCTGGTCTGAAGACCACCTGCAGATCATGATACCTGCAGTTCCTTGACTGACTTCTGCAGACAGCTATGGCCAAAAGTATTGGCTCACCTGCCTTGATTCGCATATGAACTTAAGTGACATCCCATTCCTAATACATAGAGTTCAATATGACATCAGTCAACCCTCTGGGAAGGCTGTCCACAAGGTTTAGGGGTGTGTTTACGGGAATTTTAGACCGTTCTTCCACAAGCTCATTTGACTGATGTTTGACGAGAAGGCCTGGTTCTCAGTCTCCGCTCTGATTCATCCCAAAGGTGTTCTGTCTGGTTGACGTCAGGACTCTGCGCAAGCCAAACAGTCCGCTGACCCCGCTCCATCAGTTTACGTGGCCTACCACTCTGTGGCCGAGTTGCTGTCGTTGCCCAACACTTCCACGTTCTTATAATACTACACGATTGGATTTGTTGCACAGGTGACATCCTGTCTCAGTTCCATGCTGGAATTCACTCAATAGTTGTAAAAACAACAAGGACAGCAACAATAGTCTGCATGACTAGATGCTTGATTTTATACACCTGTGCCCATGGAAGTGATGGGAACACGTGATTCCGATTATTTGGATGGGTGACAGACTACATTTGACAATATAGGGTATATAGAAGAGAATAGAAGCTTCAAACACATTCTTCAGAAAACCCTTGAGTGGAGTCATGCAGGGCTGACCAGGTCCTCGTCTAGTTTTAAAAAAAAAAAAAAAAAGATATGTAAAGAACACCGCGACTACATTTATGTCCCCTTCCTCACAAAATGAGCTGGGTTAAGATCTTTTGGGTCATTCCAACCCAGCGGCTGACCCAACAGCAGGAACCCAGCATCAGGTAGATTATGTATATTTCAGGCACGTTACCCATATGTACAATAATATTTTCACATTTAGAATAACTTTAATGTTATTCAATTATTTCTTACCATTAAACAAAATTAAGTTATGTAATAATTTGCACCATACTGTAGAGCCTTAGATGCAGCAGGCCTTCGTCTGAGAAGCTATGCCTCAAGACAGCGCTCTGTGTCTTTGGGGCACAGCATCTGCTAAAACCTAATCTTAACAAAAAGGATCAATCTAAATTAAAACTTGCAGCCAAACAATCTGTGTGAGTCTATATTGCAGAAACCCGTTCAAAATCGGCACATTATTTCCCACGGGATGGAACCAGCAATGAGCGATGCAATAAGGGAGAAGGTTTGTGGTGTAAAAATGACCAAGTAGGAAATGTAATTTGACAGACTGAGCTTGTCATTATTGGCTGGCGGGATGCGAGATGCTGTCATGGGTACCTCCGCTGGGAGGTTATAGCTACAATCAGTCTCAGGCTGCGTCACAATTTCTAATAATGTATTTAGGTGACCTGCAGTGGTTCAGGCCAGATATCTGAGCAACCGTTAGAGTAATAACTAGGAGTTTTTAAACAGACATTTCTCCCTCGCAGAGATATAATTATACTGTTGCTGGTGATCAGTTGGAATGTCACTTTTCATTTGCAGATTAAATCTGTCCAGAGTTGATCCTGCTTCTTTCCTCATGACCGCTGAGATACACGACTCCCACACCACAACCCTAAGAAGGACTAAATGAGATTTGGAAAATTCAAAATATGACAAGAATATATGAAAAAAAGCACAGTTGAACCAACTACTGCTGTTAATGTACAGTCTGTTCCCCCTTTACAACGCATCTGTTTTATTCTAAAGAGTTCTGTGCACTGTAACGCATGCAACATTTCCCCTTTTGGGACGAATAAAGGTTCTATGGTTCCTCAGTAATGTTTCTAGTTAACATCTGGAGGCTTTTTAAAACCTGACTGCTTTGTCTTCAAACTACCGATGTTTGCAAAAGCCCTCCCTCTTAACATCTACATGGTCTCCATCTTGTCTCATCTGTTCATAGATTTCACTAAATTGTGTGGGTTTTTTTTTCCAGCTTTAATGGTGCTGGCTTCGGCTGCAGCAGAAACGTATGATGAACACCTTTCTTCTCCCACCTTTACAGATTCATGGCTGCAGTCAAAGGTGTAGTTTGAGGCTGAGGTTCTGCTCCCTCCACACCAGCAGAACCGTTCAGATACAGCTGGTCTCAGATTAATCACTGCAACGATAAAGATCTGCTCCCATAATTGAGTTCACAGGTTACACCAATTCCACGAACTGGGTTTCAGCAGCAGAATTACGAGCACAAATAATGTAATTAATAATGTTTGTAAAGAGAAACATGGAATGTGTTCTTTTTTGAATAACAAAGCCAACATTAGTGATGGTTAATTAGCAGCGATAATAAACCTCCAGCTCTTGCTTTTCTCAACATCTTTCTTCCATATCTGGCACTTGCATGGACAGATTTACCTGCAGCATTTAAACTCAGTCACGTTTGCAGCCAAATCTTGTCAATGCCACCATGACCCAGACATGAACCTCTTAGATACCCTTCATTTCAGATTTCTTTCCGTCTTTTTCTTGCCACTAAAGACCATTTCCACGGAGCAGCCGATAGTGAGCCCTCCCTTGAACATGTTTTTATTTTACAGGTACGTGAAAAAGTAAAAACTCTCCAGCAAGTAGGACTTTCGTTATGCTGTGTAGATTGATCTACATGATATGTTAAACAGTGCGTGTTCGTCAAGGTTTTCCTTGTGATTAGTTTAATTGGAAAATGCTCAAATCCTCCTTGGATTAATGTCATCAGCTTTAATTTTGTAATCTTGTGTTCCAACAGCTGTAGAAATTAACACGTGGATTTCTCATGCAACTTTGTGTAGCAAAGGGAAAGTTGGTAAGAGACAAATATGACTTATAAAAATGGAGGGACCAAACAATGCCAGCAAGGGAATTGCATCCCTGGAATACGAAACAAAAAAAAGGAACGTAATCGCCAAATTAAAAGAGAAACAGGCAAACAGGGTTAAATGTGGAAGCAGAGACATGGGTTCAAAATATATTGATCTTCAATAAAAACATATGCAACAAAATTATTAAAAAGAACAAGTAACTAAAAACAAAGAGTATTGAGAGGCAGACTAACTGGGAGTGTGCCCAGGGGTGCTACCGGTACTCACCTGAGCTGCAGCACAGCAAAGTCACCACAAAGTTTGTGGCCAATCAAACAGGTGCTCCAGGTGCCTACGCACGCACGTGCATTAAAATGGAGAGACCTCATCATCCGTGCACAGCCTCCCTACAACACAGCACTCAGGAAACTAAAGCTACTCAAAACTTAAAACATAAGCCAAGTGGCCCCAGCTGGATAATTCAGAATAAAGAGAACAAAATAGAACTAAAGAAAGTAAACTCTAAAGCGCAAAACAGCAGGATCAACAGCAGGTGGACCTGAAAAACAAATCAAATTGAAAACATCTCTTAAATCTGTTTAAAAATGGTGACTCTACTCTGGCCAGATCTAAAACAGTCCGCCTCAGCAGGAAGCAGCTGGGGTGCAAGTGCTTTATACCCTTGTCCTGATTGGACTGCGATTAGAGGGCGGGGCTAGCCCATGCCTCTGCCGCCTCATTACAACTGCAAATAAACTTGTTATTGTCATGTGCTGATTTTAAACCTACACCCAAGTGATATATCCAGCAAAATGACGTTCTTTGATAGCTCTCAGTGTATAAGGAAAACAAGAAAAGATTTAAAAAAAAGGGACTGATTTAAAGGGATTGTTCCTGAAGTCTTCAGCTGGCAGCAACATCTTCAGTTTCAGCAAATAACATCTTCGCAGCATGTGTGTGGAGTGAGAGTATAAGATCTTTAGAAACGCCTGAGGTGTGCAGAGATGTACTAATATGACATAAAGAGAAATTCCCTCCCGCACAGGAAGGAGATCCAGACAAGATGTAAGACTGAGAGTTTGTAATTCCTTTCGAAGAATGAGCGATGCTTTTACTGTAGCAGTGTAGAAATGTGATTTCTCTCTTTCTTTTTAACAAAATCTAATTTTCACAATTGTTGTAGATCCCTTTCTGCACACGTATTTGTGTGTACAGTTCAGTCAAATGAAGATTTTTACGTTTTTTAACATACATTTATTGTTTCAATCTTTTATTTAATTTAAACTGTGATTTTTCAACTTTACAAGTGGAAGCGGGAGATTGTGCTCCTCAAAAAACAACTTAAACTGAAGACGAGTTGAAAAGAGAGGTCAAGAATGGAGGAGAAAAAAGAGAACAGAAAGGATAAAAGTTTGACCATTTTTTCCCGCTTTCATCTTGGGAATGGTGAGATCCCTGAGAGGTGGAAAGACAAGCATTTGGTGCTGATGGGAGGCAGCTGGAATGACATGACTGCAGAAGCCTGTTGTGGACAGGCAAAAAAACAATACCCAGAGATGATCTCTGCAGATTTGAACAAAACCTACTATCTAAAAGTTTAATTTAAAGACACTTAATATAATTGTGTGAACTTGGTTTAAAAAAAAATCTTGCAGAGAGAAAACAGATAATCTTCACAGACACGCTGGGACAATATGAATAAAACAAATGAGAATGAACAACGCAAACATGCATCACTTGGAGCTGATGAAGGTTTGAGTAGTTTTCAAAGAAGTTTAGAGTTTACAAGCGAAGAAAAAATAAGAATCAGAATATAATTGTGTTATGTTTCAGAACCACAAGGCTCTTATTGTAAAGGATAAAGTATGTTTCAATGTGAATTCCAGGATTGCAGGAACGTCTGAGATGGTCTGGACCAGGATGTTTAACTTGATGTTGCTTTGAAAGATACTTTTGTCTTCAAGTTCATTTGCAGCACTGACCAGATGTTTAATTATGATCTGAGAGACAGAAAACACAGTCTGACCAAAGCTATCTTCAGGAACTTTCCTAGAACTTTCCTAAAAAGACATGAACTGTAGGTGAGCAGGAGCCTACCTTGGCCTCTTTCTCCTTGAGCCCGTCTCCGTTATTCGGCAAGTTTCAGCATAATGTCCAATTCTGCGGGGAGATGCTTCCCACTCTGGACCTGGAACATCACAACGGACAGCAGGATGAGGAGCAGAAGCTCCACAGGGGAACACAACAGACTCACGGTTGTGGGTCAGTAGTGGGATGTAACGTCACTAACGTCACACATTATAAGCTGGAATGTATTTGGTTCTAAACTCGGCTCCAGAGACACATGATTGTTTAATTATAACTGTGAGGGAAATAACTTACCTGTGATCATGTTTTATTTCACTGTTTCTAAAATCACCTCTTAGTGCAGCCACCGGGTTACTGATGCCTTCATCTCTGGTTTCCACCAGGTCCAGACTCTTCTTCCTCTTCTTGCTGGGTCCGTCTCTATCAGCAGTGGCCTTCCTCTTCCTACCTTTCTTGAAAAACATCCTCATTATGTTTTATACCACTCTCTGCAGATGAGAGAAGAGTAAAGTACGATATTAGATTTGGTATAAATGAAGCAGTAAGTTCATACGTCAGGATGTTTTTAATTCACATTATTTATCAAATGTGAAGAAGAGTGGCGCTCCACTGGAGACTCAAACTCCTTCTAATCTGACTCATGAATAAACATTTTTCACTTTGTTCAGTGGCATCTTTCAAGACTGCTGTCAGTTTATAATTGAATATACTGGTAGTGGATGCAGAAAGAAACCAGTGTATTTGCTAAATTGGTCTTTGTGTTTTAGAAACTATCAAAGCCACTCAACGTCACAACACCGCTTCTGTTGTGCTGTCGCTGTCATCACTCCTTTTACTTAAAACACTACTTCTGTGCTGTGAATAAACATCACACAAAGCACTGTCATTCTTTTTTTTTTTTTTTTTAAAGAGATTACATGTTGTCATGCTTTTATTTTTTACTAATAGGCCACTGTGACTGGATGTGGGTTGGCCTTGAAGGGTCAGGGGGCAAGCTTAGCTAAGCAGGAGACAGCTTCTGAAACCATGTGTCAGCTAAAAACCACAAAACAACGTTTGAAACAGGAGGTCACGTTGCAAATGTTCGCCTGCAGCAACACAGGTCCTCTGGTGTTCAGTGAGGTCTGATCCCGCTAGCGGCAGGCTACCCAGACCTGCTTGTTTCATGCAGTATGAGAAAAATGAGGCTTCAAAGGCACTTTTCAGAAAACCTATGGGTCATATCAGACAGGGTGGGGTTTTTTTTTCTCAATTCTACTCATATCTATATATCTATATCTATAATCAGGCAGCTGATTGTGGAGGAATGTTATGTTCAGCGATGAGTCCAGATTCTGCCTCCAGCAGTTAGATCATAGGGTCGAGGTGTGGAGAAGTCGCGGAGGACACTACGCTGAGTGCAGCATCGATAGTCTTCTGGGGGAGGCAGTGCGATGGTGAGGGGCGGCATCTCCCTCACGTGAAAAACAAGGCTCATCATTGGCGGCGATCTCGGTGCAGAGAGATATGGAGATGAGATTCCACAACTACTCGCCCCCTCAGAACGGGGCTTATCAGAGACTACACAACCACGGTGGCTTACTCGTGACAAATGCTGGTTGAAGAATTGGATGCCGTCACACACCAGTTTGTGACCAGGTTGGTGACCAGCATGAGGAGGAGGTGCCAGGCTGTTGTGGTTGTGTTTGGTTCTTCCACACACAACTGAGGCTCCTGTTTGCTCAAAAAACAAATTGTTAAATTGCCAATATGTGTTGTTTCTTCAAACTTCAATAATCCAATCCACCAAACACCAAACAAGAGTCAACACTCTGCTGCTCATCCCACTAATGCATGTTCCTTTTTACCATTTAAAAGGGAAATAAACAGTCTTTCCACTGGTATAAGATTTATTGGCAATTAGGATTGTCACAACAAAAAAATAATCTACCAAACACAAATTCCCTTACTTTTTCTGCTAAGTTTAAAAATAACTGACTTTGAAAGTGTATTTATTTTAAAATTTATTTAGAAATCCTTTTTTTTTGTTTTCTGTTTTCTTTTCCCCACAGCGTTTTCAAATTCATTTCAAAATTGCATTTTGTAAATTTATTACTTTATCAATTTAACTTTAATTTTCCCCTTTTCTCCTGGCACTATGGGCCTTGAGCAAGGAAAATGGGTTAAAAAAGGTTAAAGAATGCAACACAACTCTCTAATTGGTCAGAGCTGACTTATTGAGTGGTTACGGGAAGCTGAAGAAACTCTATTATGAGGCACCAGACTGGGATGAACTCTGTGAGCCACATGGAGATGACGTGAATGTTACTTCTGTGTGGTCAGCATCATCCCTACCACAACAGTGAGGTCAATCTCTTCAATCTGAACAATCATCTCTTCTTGAATGTGAATAAGACAAAGGAGATGACTGTGGATCTTTTCCCATGAGAGCCATGATGGGAGGAGATGTGGAGGTGGTGGAGGTGAATAAATACCTCGAGTTCACCTGAACAGCAGACTGGACTGGAGATACAACACTGATGCTATTTATAAGAAAGGACTGAGCAGACTTTACTTTCGAATATCTTCTATAAATCTGTTGCTGATAGTTCAATCACATCTGCAGTCATCTGTTGGTGGAGCAGCATCAAAGCCAGGGACTTAAAGAAACTGAACAAACTGATAAAGAAGACTGGCCCTGTTCTGGGGACTGTTCTGGAGCCATTGGAGATGATTGTCAGGAGGATATTTCATAAAGAAGATGAAGATCATGGACAACACCGGGCATCCTCATCGCAACACAATGATTCAGCAAGAGTCTTTTCAGTTGGAGGTTCTTCAGATCCACTGCAGCACAAACTGCTACAGGAGATCCTTCCTGCCTACAGTAATAACCCTTTACAATGACTCCATGAAGAGACTTAAATGAGTACTGCAATAATTGATGTCCCTTTGGAGATAAATAAAGTAATTTTTAAATTGAATTCAATTTGAATTTCACCCGGTAGTATGGTATGTCAAGTGGACATACTGTCTGTTTTTCAGTGTCTGGGTGTATGGTATTAAATCTACACTGTCATTCAAATTAAAGCCTAGAAACAACACAAACCCCAGAGAAAGAAACCAAAAAAGGCTGCCTCCTACAGGTTCAACAGCTGCAGCCAGTCAGCCAGAGTTGCACTGGTTATTTTCTGTCAGCCGCTCCAGTTGGGAAGATCACCTCAGGAAGTACCACAAGAAATGTGGCTCTCTACAAAGATCTGAAAAACAACAGACGCAAAAGATACAATCATCTCGTTGTGATACTACTTTTGACTGGTACTTGGGGGAGAAGACAAACACTTGGATTGTGGATTGTGAACAGTGTTTACAACCAGTGGGGCATCTGACCCAACATAAGCATCAAATTGTTGGAGGTCTCGGGTCTTAATGCAAAATGATCTTATTTACAGAGCAATGTAAATTATTCATTTTTATTCTCTTTTATTTTTTTAATAACTTGCTGGTCTGGTTATGGCATCACGAACCGCTTGCAGGGACAACCAACATTGCATGCATTAACCTGCAGTTGGAAGTGAATACCTTACTGAGTTTTAGAGTCTAAAATGTACTTATTTATTCTAAATACATTAAAAAACAAACAAAACAAAAAACTACAGACTAAACAAAGAAATGCTGATGGAGTTACTCCTCCTAAATGCTTTTTTGGCCAGAAATACCAGACCTTGGTATTAAATAAATAAATAAATAAATAAATGTATGTTAAACACAAAAAGAAAGAAGTAATCAGTCAAGTGGACACTATGGCTGAAGTATGATTCAGGACATGACAGCATATGTTGCAGTTTTCTTCTCAGTTACACTATTTTTTGGGATGTTTGGGATATAAAATGGTTTAGATTATTTGCACCTCCCTCATCTACATATATTTCACCCCTGAGCAAGTCGTTCACTGGTGCAACTGCTCGTGAAAAACCAGTACAAATACACCTGCAGTATCCCAAAGAATCTCATCCGTTTAGCTTCAGGAATGGGTTAAGTCTTTATCGACCTTGGCCTCAACCGGATGCATCTGACCCTGACACCACTTTACCGGGAGATTCAACCTTGGCTGTTGACTTTCAGTTGATCGACTAACTTCATTTGAAGAGTTGATCAAAAACATTCAGGTCTCAACATTCACGTTGGATTCTCACCATAAAATTCATCTTTCTAGGTAACGTTAGATTTTCACATTGAGTTATTTTAACCCATTTCAGATATAAAATAAATCCGACGTTGTTGTAGTTTGAGCTGAAAGCCACACGGCGGAGACTTTGAGGCAGATCTATCTGATTGCCTCATGTTTTCAGGGGGATTTTCAGGAAATTATGATTCTGTTGCAACTTTCTGCAAGATGAAGTCTAGAATGAGACCTAATCAGACAGGGGAAAGACTCAAAAACATTCTGTAAATTACTCAGCATTGGAAATAAAATACAGCCTCGAATTAATTTGATTCAAGAGACTCATTGCCATTAAAGAATAAGAGGCCATTTTAATATCAAAACAGAGCCCAGTCTCAAACGTTTTAACTTCAGAAGATACCATGTTTGCACATAATTATGGTTAAAACACAATAAGATTTAGGGAAACTGCTGTATGAGAGATTATTTTTATTCTGCACTTGGTTTTTTCTCAAGACTCGATGTAGGACTTCAACCAAGAAAGAAGCTTAGACCTACCAAAAATGGCGACGTGTGAAAGAATAAACACTAAAAGTGAGAAAAGAAACCGTTTTGATGAGAATGTGAAACCCAAAGGCTAAAAATTAAGGGAAAATTTAACAGAATCATGACCAAGTGGGGACACTGTGCAGCCAGGGCTAGATGTAAATTGTATGAAGAGAAAGAAATGAGGCACACATTTGCGAAATGATTGAATACAAAACATGTATTCAGGCATTTCTGTGGCTCTTTTTAATATAAATATATTAATCTTGCAACAGATGTTTTTTTAAGTGCACATGGGTGTGTGTGAGTGAGTGTGTCCTGTTCAGCAGCCCTCTTGACAGTCTAACCATATTTTATTGATCCCTAGATTGCCGATTCTTATCTGATAGACACGTTTATTGTCAATTTATTGAAACTTCGTTTTTAGTTGGCTTGTACGCCTCTGAACGACACACGCTTTCTACTTTCGGGACCGCCCCACTTGAGTTATTTATCTTTTCATTGGTTCAAAATCAGGCTGAGGCCACTCTGCGGAGATGCGATTGGTCCGCGGCCACGCCAATAACCTTCCCACGTTCCGTCTGTGCCAACGACTGGATGCGGAACAGGAGAGGACGACGCGCAGAGCGCTGTTGCCCTTCATCACCGTGGTACAAAGTTACGGCGTTTCTTCACCGAAAGAGCCTCCTTCGTAGTGTTTCACGGACCGGACTAGGACCGACGCTGAAACGTTGTGAATATGGCGCAGCCGGACAGCAAAAAGATATTTTTTGAGAACCTGTCTGGAGCGGGGAAAGCCATCGCGGTGCTGACGAGCGGAGGGGATGCTCAAGGTAACCCGACACCCGAACGCCGCGGTGCTGGTGCGGGAAGGCCCGCGGAGGGCGAACGCGCACGTTTTTCTCTTGTGTGGGGCTGTACTTTCTGGGGAGCGGCTCGCCGCTTGTAGGTAAACGCGACGTCAGGAAGCGGTGCGCTGTCTCGGCATCCAGAAAGCCCGCTAGTCGCGCCGCATGCTAACGCGTCGCTAACCGCCGAGCGGCATCCTCGTACGGATGACCGAGCTGATGGCAGCAGCCCGAGGCGCGCCAAGGTCGAGCCGTGCCCCCCCGCACGGCTCTCAGCGCGTTTATTGGTACGTGTATGACTGACGGGCAGTTAACCGTCGGGGCCGTCCGGTAGGTTCGGATGACCACGAGACGCGACACGCCGGAGCGCGGCGTCCTCGTTGATGTGTAAGCCGCCGGCAGGAAGGACAGAACGTCCCGAAAAGCTGTGTTAACGTTCGCGGAGATGAGAGTGGGGTTTAGTTAAGAGGGAAGCGGTACGGCGGCGGGATTCCCGCATCCTGCGTACGTGATGAGCAGCACCGACTCCTCTGCGTCGCTGAGTCTATGCCGCACGTCAGAGAGGAAACCCTGGTCACGTGACCGCCGTCTGGCTCCTTCACCGAGTACCACCAAGTAAAGAAATCAATGAATTTACTGCTGCCACTCCACCAGGATTAAAACCGTCTGTTTACTAATTCTGAAAGGTGCTTTTAAGCCCGTTTATTGCAAATAAGCCCTTTTATTTAATAAATAAAAGTTTCCATTTACTGAAAACCACCTGCTGTATTGTTTCAGAAGAGGGAGTCTATTAAAAGTGAATTCTCAGTATTATGACTGCCTGGGTTGCTCCAGATTGACAAGCGAAAGGCCTAGTTAAATATTTGTCAAGTGGCCATAACTCTTTATCTCATAGCTTGGATGGAAATGGAAGTACAGGAAGTGTACAACATGCAGAAAAATAAATGTAAACAGCCTGAGCAGGCCTTGGAGCAAAGCCACTAGACTGGTATGCGTGACGGGACCTGAGCATTGGTGTCGGAGCGCTTTGTGCCGTTGCGGCTCAGTGTTTTCATTCACAATGCTGGAGAAAGTGTCAGTCATGCAGAATGAGATTTTGTGCCTGCTTTGACAAAGATATGCAAACTTTTGATAAGAGCAAGAACGCTGCTCCTCATGCTCTAATTTGGAGATTAAAAAAAAATGGGCTGCATGTTTCACTGCCGTTATGTAACAAGAGTGGGCCATGTCTTGTTGCACTGTAAAGTATTGGTCTCTCCGATCATTGTGATGTTTTACAAACTCTCTGTTAGAACTCTACATGAAACGACACATGCAAAGGCTCTTGTTGGAAGTATTCTCCGTCTTTGGCTATAATGGTCTGAACATTTGTGTTGCTTAGTAACAACACTACAGAAAACCATTAGTTTAGAGCCCTAACAGTCAGCCCAGCCCCTGCTGTCCTGCAGTGGTGGAAGCAACGTCTTTCTTTTCCCTGAAGCTGGTGTTCAAGCTGACCTGCTATTGACATTCAAGCCAGCAGTCTTGGCTGAGTTCACTTGGACTAACTGCAGGGTAACTGGAAGGCTGTAAGATGAACTGGGAAACCTTTTCACAAAAAATGGCAGCATTCTTTGTAAAGATATGAATAAGGTGCATTTTAGTAGTATTAACACATACAGTCCCAGTTACACAAATACATGCAGACTCTGTTTTGTAATGCACACACAAACGGCTTTATGGTAAGGATTATTTTAAAAATAATTTGTCTTTTGCAGGAATGAATGCTGCTGTACGTGCTGTGGTTCGAATGGGGCTCTATGTGGGTGCAAAAGTTTATTTTATACATGAGGTGAGCCCATATCTGCACATCCACAACCTGTGTGATATATATATATATTTTTAACATAGGAAGACATCCCTCTAAATATGAATACTCACATGCTACCATTCATCTCTTGGCTATCACTGCTGTGTCCTGTAGAGGGTCGCTGGGTGATCCGGGACACTAGGACACGTTGCCAGGGCTAACTTCGAGAGACAGACAGCCATGTGCACTTCAACCTCGGCCCGTTTAGAATTACTAATTAATCTCGCATGCATGACTTTGGAAGAAAGACAATCCCCATAAATGCGTTACTTTTAACATTTCTGCACTGGATGGGTTCAGGTTCAAGAACGTGTGACATTTTAAAATAACTTTTACAACTTCAACATATAAATGTGTAATGAAAACGGATGATTCCAGATAAGTGTTTAAAGTTTACTGCTTGATAAAAGGATGTGCGCACATTTGTTGCATATTGAAGGTGTTATCCCAGTGTTCATGCTTGAATGTTTATTTTAATGCAGCAGATGTTAGAGTAGCTTTATGAAGCGGTGCTCTGCTTCCTCGCACTGTGATCCCAGCACATCCAACATCACTCCGTGTGCTGTTACATAACCGGCTCGAGGCCGTAGATGCCTTTATATGAACCTCCCCTTCACCCAGGCAGCGCAGTACTGTGGGTGTACTCCCGTTCACTTCTGCAGGATACACACACTTTTAAATAATTCAAGAAATGCATTATTTTGTAGGGGCTTTTTGCATTTGGTAAAAATAAATATTTTATTTCAGACTGATGTTCAACAGTTGAAACTCAGTCAGTTTCGGCCTCATAGTCTGAAGTTCCTGTTTGTTTGCTACGTTCTGGCTTTGTTTTACCAATGAACCTTTTTTTTTCCTCTCAGGGATATCAGGGTATTGTGGATGGTGGGGATAACATAAAGGAAGCCACATGGGAAAGTGTCTCAAGCATGTTACAAGTGGTGAGTAATTTCACAACTATGCAATTCTTCTGAGGACTTTTACAAACAGTTGCAATCGTTTCAATCATTTTTAGTCCCCAAACCTTAAAATGTAAACCAAAGGATGCATTTTCTTTTATTTGACATTCTCCTGTAACATCTCATACTTTTTGTGCTGATAATTCAGCCGAAGACAGTTTCATACTTGTTGCATGTTGTGATCAGGGTGGGACTGTTATCGGAAGTGCCCGCTGCAAAGAGTTTCGCTCTCACGAGGGACGCTTGAAGGCGGCTCACAACCTGGTGCAGCGTGGCATCACCAACCTGTGTGTGATTGGTGGAGATGGCAGCCTGACCGGAGCCAACCTCTTCAGGGAGGAGTGGAGTGGGTTGCTGGCAGAGTTGGTGGAGCAAGGTAGTGGATTTAGTACTTGTTGAAGATCGTAAACCCACTTTATCAGCATGTAGGGCTAAAAAAAAAGTACTTTGCATTTAATAAATCTCGAGCATATGAAAACAGTGAAATACTGTAAATATGTGTTTAGGTTTTTGCGAAGCAACTTCTATTTTTTAACCCGTGTGACATTATGAAATCGGACCGTGACAACAACCTGTTGGACAGGATGAGAAAAACTCGTTTGGTCGTTTCAGGACTGATCGAAGCCGACGCTGTTCAGAAGTACTCGGCCCTTCACATCGTAGGGATGGTTGGCTCCATCGATAACGACTTCTGTGGTACTGACATGACGATCGGCACCGACTCCGCTTTGCACAGAATCATCGAGGTGGTGGACGCAATTATGACGACAGCGCAAAGGTGAGAGGGAGGAGTCAAAACTCTGTGGTCGACCGCGTCGGTCTCGTGCTCACTTCGCTTTTCCCTGCTTATCTTTTAGCCACCAAAGGACATTTGTGTTGGAGGTCATGGGCAGACACTGTGGGTAAGAAAAATTAAACTGATCAAAAAATGTCAATTCCTGCAGCAGAGACGGGGAGCTTTATCGTGAAAATGTTGCGTCTGTGTTTGCCATCTCAGCTATCTGGCCTTGGTGAGCGCGCTGGCTTGTGGGGCAGATTGGGTGTTGATCCCTGAAATGCCTCCAGAGGATGGCTGGGAGGAGAAGATGTGTCAGAAACTGTCTGCGGTAACTCAGTCCGATTTGTTTCTTCTTCTTAAACTCATCACAATACCAATGTTCATCATGTGTAATGTTTAATCTAACGTTGTCTTATATTTCCACAAGGCAAGAGTATTTGCGTGATTAGACAAGACTGATATGGCGAGTTGTCTCAGTCGTCTGATGTCTTAATATGTTTTTTTCTGCTTTGAAAACATACCAATGTTCTATGATTCAGACCCGTTCCAGGGGCACAAGGCTGAACATTATCATAGTTGCTGAGGGAGCCATTGACAGACATGGGAAACCTATAACTTCTAGTTTTGTCAAGGATGTGAGTACCTGATGGTGAAGACGGGGGAAGCCAGAAGCACGGGGACCCGACTGATGGAAACTAAATCAGAGTCATAACCCTCACTATTCTATCCAATACTTTTGACATGGTATGTTGATTTTCTTTTTTCACGAATGAAGTGTTGCCAAGGAACAATAAAGGCGAGGTGCTGCTGACTACAAAGCGTGAACATATGGTGGCGCGACAGCGAGGCTTTTATCATGAAAGAACCGTCATCGTCTGGTCCCCCGTGCTTCTGAAAGCCCATGTTACAGCCACCTCTCAGTTTTTCTGTCATGTTGTTTCTCCACCGCACCCTCCTTGTAGAACCGCGCAGGGATGAAAAGGCTGAATATCATAATTGTAGCCGAAGGGGCGATTGATCATAACAACAAGCCCATTACCACTGAGTGTATTAAGAATGTAAGTACAGAGCTGTGTGTGACGAGCCTCCAGCCACCTGTATGACTACTACTGTACTGCTGCCCCAATGTGGCTTTGACTCTGTTGCTGTGTTTCTGGAATGCTCTATCAGGCACACTCGCTAGTTTGGTAAGACGGCTTTCACGGTACTCTAACCGCTGTAAGACACCCTCACTAAACCTCACAGCCGGCATTTGTCAACGCAAATGCTGTTTCTACGGTAACTGCTTCACACATAGTTATATGTATATAGTTTTTTTTTTTTTACAGAGGGTCTATTACAGTTTTTATCACAACTCCACTACTAACTGGGTTTTGGCCTTCAAGCATTCACTTTCTGTTTTAGCGTCACCTCATTCTTTGGTTTTAATTTGGCCCCTCCTGCCTGGGATCCTCTGAGCTACGAGCTCTCTGCTAACATGACCGAAAAATTAGAATGGCTTGCTTGTGCTTTGCTGTTTCCCCTTCTCTTCAGCTTTTATATTGTACTTGTGTTCATGTGTGTGTTGTGGTTCATTCCTGTGTGTTGTTTTAGCACAAACATGAATTTTTTTTACACATATATGTATTTTTTCAACTTGATGAGCTATGAAAAGGAATGACATTATATGTTGCTGAATCCTGTGTGTTTTATCCTCAAAGCTCGTGGTCAAATGCCTGGGGTTCGACACACGTGTGACAATCTTGGGGCACGTGCAGAGAGGAGGAACCCCGTCAGCCTTTGATCGCATCTTGGTAGGTTCATTGGGTTATTTAGGCGATCGCATCGGGCAGAAATGAGTGAAAATGTGCTGAATACAGGCTCCAAAATCTCCGAAGATTCAGGTTTTCATGATATAAAATATGGGATTATGTTTGGAATATTTTAATGGGCATTTTGATTGTTAAATTTTCTGTTTTGTTGGCTTATTGACTTCAAGGCATAATAATAATTAGTAGATTACTGCTTTCTACAAAGAATGGATAAAGCAGGTCTTTAAGAAGCCACATCACAGTCGTCCACAGTTTGTGGTGTATGCTTGACTATCATTGTCAGTTTTTCCTTTAAATTCCAAATGCAATAAAAACAGATCCCTGTGTTTGGAGTAGTAGTAGTAGCAGCTATTCAGACTCCTGAGTGTGTCTGAGGAGAAATGGTCTTAGGCTTTAGGTTAAGCACATTAACAGATTTATGGCTCAGCCTTGTGAAGTGATGCACAGACAGAGCGTCCTGTAGTGACTTCAAACCAACTAAAAGTGAAAGTAAAAGACGGAAGAAATCAAGGAAATGAAGTACAGTGCATATCATATCTGTGACTGAAAAATAGGGCGCGATTGTGTTAGTAAGTATGAGTGTGTTGGAGAAACAGAAGGATAATGAGGTGCTTTTATCTTTGATTGTGTGTGTGTGTGTGTGTGTGTGTGTGTGTGTGTGTGTGTGTGTGTGTAGGCCAGTCGTATGGGTGTGGAGGCCGTTCTCGCCCTTCTGGAGACCACAGCCAACACGCCAGCCTGCGTGGTCTCTCTGTGCGGGAACCAGTCGGTGCGCCTGCCTCTCATGGAGTGCGTACAGATGGTAGGTGCAGTGCTGTGCTGGACACAGTCCAAGAGTGGCACACTTTGAACACACATGCACTCAACTCGTACGCAATTATTCACAAGAGTACAGAAGCCGAGGAGAATGGGGAAAGAGTCGGTGGGAGCGACAAGATCAAAAGATGATGCGCAGGACACCAAATGGCCCTAATGTTCTCAACAGAGAGGCTTTGTTTGAGAGGCAGCTGCGTCTGGCTAATGATTATCTGAGCTTTCAGAAGGGTTGGCTCCACTCCTCGAAAGATGATGTAAACTTATGGCATCTCCATGGAAATGCACAAAGGACCTTTTTGTTGTCATATTGTTCTGTCATGATTGGATTTTGACAGATCTCCAGGGGAGAAGTTTGCTTTCAGTTCATGAAACCTTCCAGGAAAATAGTTGTCTTACAGATCACAGTGGGGTTAAATATGACATGGGAGTCTTTACAGTCTGGGACAGACTATTTTTACTTTTCTTTTCGTGTGCGTCTTTCCTAAATGAGTTCAGTTCATCCTAAAGAGATCGCTGCCATAAAATATTTAAAAAGACCTGGACAAGTATTCTGGTATGATTTGCTTATGAAGTGCTTTTGAAGCCCGTCTTTCTGGATTTTGGGTGATGCCGTTTTGGCAGGAGCCCAACCTCCATCCAACCTCCGTTAATCCAACAGTGGACTCATAGGCAAAAAAACGAGCCGGGGGACGCTCCCCCACAATCTGTCACCACCGTAACTTACCTTCATCAAATCAAGTTCACCGGAAGTACCAAGAAGATGAGCGACAGCCGCAAAACCTTCCCCTTAATTATACACTCATTATTTTTTTTAAATATAATTTTACCTAAACCTAACAGTTGTCAGACACAAAGGAGGTAACTATGGACACCAAAATCTTTTCATAGGAGCCTGTAAGTATCTTTGTGCTGCAAAGTTGGACTTTTTAACTCATGGGTTGAAGGAGATGGCCTGTCTGGCTTTGGGAGCCAGCCCCCAGTGGCCACATGGTGACCTGCAGTTGGCTTCATATAGTTCAGTCAATGGTTACACCCTTCATTCACATTCACGTTTGATGTTATCTGTCATTCATGCATTTTCAATACTTTCTTCTTTTCTCCAGACTCAAGAAGTCCAGAAGGCTATGGACCAGAAACGGTTCGAGGAGGCTGTTAAGCTTCGGGGCAGGTATTATCGACAGACCAATCTGATCAGCCGAAGCTGTCGCTCCTTGAAGATCAAGACTTGACAGCCAGTTTGAAGTTGCTCAGCGTGAACATGTGTAGCAGAGACTGGCAGTGTGCTATTTTAGTCTGACCTGAAAAGAAAGAGGAGCAAAGTGGAGAAGTAGTTTCTCTATGTGCACCACGAGTTTCTCGCTTGCTTTCCTTTAAACAGAAGAACTAATTGTTTGTCATTGAATTGCAGGAGCTTTGAAAACAACCTGAGGACGTACAAACTTCTGGCTCATCGTAAACCAGAGTCCGAACTGCCAGTTGTAAGTCCAACGCACGAGCAAAAGGTTTTCCCAGATACACAGTGGCAGTCTCTGACAGGGGGGCGGTTACATCCAGAGAGCCAAGCGAGCTTCCCAACATTGTATTATACTGTCACAAAGTTTTACCTACAAACACTGACTCTGCTACCGCCGTCCTGATACCACATGCTGCTATTTGCGGAGATATTTTTGGTAAAAACAAGGCTTACTCACGAGTTAAGAATTGTGGGCTGACCAAACTAAAACAAGAGTATTTTTCGCTACACAGGTGGACATAGTTATTCAGTAAGTCATATAATGCCAGTTGTGTCCTCTTGTTTACTAAAAAAATGACGGGTAGTCAGTAATACAGGCGTCCAGGTGGCTCTGTGCTAGTCCGTTGTGTCGTGAAACCGGAGGACACCTGAGTTATGGCTTATTCAACCCTGTCAGGAACTGTGGGCTGCAAAGGAGACGGCTCAGACTGAAGATCACCGAGGTGTAGAGGCAGCATAGCAGCTCGTGTCGAGGGTTAACCCCGCCTCTCTCAGCTCTGCATGTAGTCGAGAGGACGCCAGAAGCCGTGTTTTGATTTACATCATAGAGCATTACAAACTGTCCACTGTCAGTGAGATGAGTGTTTGCTTTACACGTTTTAACCTCTAGCTGTGCATTTTACACCCCCAGAGCAACTTCAATGTGGCAGTGCTGAATGTTGGGGCCCCTGCAGCTGGCATGAATGCTGCCGTGCGTTCAGCCGTCAGGGTGGGAATCTCTGAGGGGCACAAAATGTTTGCTGTCAGTGATGGATTCGAGGGATTTTACAAAGGACAGGTGAGCTTTACAGTCCTGGCATGCAGCTGCTGTTCTGTAGCGTGCCATTAGGATCTGCCAGGGGAGTCATCACACCGAAGAGATTTCATGTTGTAACCGAAACTAGAAACCCAATAAAATATTCAGTGCATGACTTTAATTTTCTAATCAGTAACTCAGAGAGAATTGGCTTAGCCTGATGAGAGCCACAGCGGCACACAATCACAGTTAGCTCCCTCGCTGAAGAATAATCAGGGAAACCCAGGGGATAATCTCTGCAGATTAATGTAAACCAATTTCCCACACAGACTCTCTTCCGTTCAGCTCAGACTGAGGACATGCTGTACCACAATAGGCCAGTAGATGGCACCAGAACATGCTGTGACAAATGAAGAGCTTTGGAATGATTTTGGATATGTCTCCCCACAACTGCCATTAAAACTGAGGAAGAGCGAGTTTAAATTCTTGTGTGATCATTAAATCCAAAGCCCGCACTGGACTGTAATCTGAGACTGGGCTGCTTCTTTGTTCTATTATTGGTAGAACTGGTCTCCCGCTCCCTCCGCCCCTCTGTTTCCGACGTTCTTGCAGTATGAAACCTTAAACCTTTCAGGTCATGAAAGTGGCAGCATTTAATGAATTACCTGTCACATTCATCAAAATGTCTCTGTCACGGGATAGTTTATGTTTTATTTGAGCCCGGACCTCCTGAAATCTGACCAAAACGGGACCGAGCGAGGATTTATGATGCGACTCAGTGTTTGCAGACTCTTCAGTTATTTAACTACTGTGTCGACGTTGGATATGAAGGCTAGGTGTTTGATTTGGCATCAGATCTCTGAAAGGTGTTGTGCTGTTTGTGCTGTTTGTATTGGAAACATGAAACATGACCTCGTAAGGTGGGTAAAACTGCTCCTGTTTCCGTTTTATTCCCTTCAGATCAAAGAGATTAAATGGGGAGATGTTGGAGGATGGACGGGACAGGGCGGCTCCCTGTTGGGGACCAAAAGGTAAAAGCCTGCTGCACGGTTAGAGTTTTTTTTTGTTTTTTTTTAATGCATGAACAAAAGCTGTAAGTGAGTAAGCTGTTGAGAAATAAAGTAAAGGTGAAGGTGGGGCATGTTGACATGGCAGTACAGGACAAACGAAGCCTCCGAATTTATTTCTGTAAACAGTACAGTCAGATATTATATCTTAAGTCTTTTATGCCATTTCCCCCGTTAGATGCTGACTCTTTACATAGCTGACCTAAATTGTATTTATTTATTTTTTTTAACAAAAGTATAATTCTCTTTCCTCCTCAGAACACTTCCTGCTAAGCATGTTGACAAAATTGCTGAGCAGATGCGAAAGCACAATATAAACGCACTGCTGGTCATTGGTGGATTTGAGGTATGTATAATGTCTTTTATCGCTTAAATTTACCAGATAAGCATGTCTTTTTTTTATCTTCTTGCTAATAAGCTCTTTAATGATGACTAGTTATGACAAAGGCAGTTTATTATTGCTCACAGTGATTAAGCCAGACAGCTGTTATGCTTTAATCATCTTCTCAGATGTGCATATGTGCTGAATTTTGATACTCTCCATCAGTCCCAACCATTTCATGTCACGACACCACCACATGGTTCATGTGAACATAAACATGCTTAAAAAGCCCGTACGTTGACCAAAACAACTAAGTCAAGGAGTTTAACCGCAACACTTTTGGTTTTAAATATAGATGCATTGAGAATGTTTTTATGTATTTATTTAAATAAAAAAGGGAACCAACTGAAACACTGTGATTGGTTTTAACAGGAAGCAGACAACACCTGCATTTCTCCAGCCATTTCACGCAATCCTGTTTAGTTGCTCACCAGCTTTAATTTTCCTGTGATGTATGGTAGTAAATGAGCTTTCCTATGTATATATGAGTGTAGTGTTTATTTTGGGGGTGAATGTGGAGTGGTACCTGTCTGTTTCGCTGCTGTCCGTTGTGATAGACCTGGCTCCTCCCCTTGGCACTCTCCACTAATGTCTTTCCCTTCCTTGTGGCAAGTAGCACCTCTCAACCAAACCAGCTTGCCAAAGTCCCACCCTTGCAGACACTACTAAAGTCATTGGCTCTGCCCTGCAGGCCTTCCTGTCACTGCTGGAATTGTTAACGGCTCGTGGGAAATATGACGAGTTCTGTGTGCCCATGGTCATGGTCCCAGCCACTGTCTCCAACAATGTGCCTGGCTCAGACCTCAGCATTGGCGCTGACACGGCTCTGAACGCCATCACTACTGTAAGTGATGGGGCCTGGCGACAAGATTAGATGATGTCAGCAACAGACAGACGCACACTCGCAGTTAAGTTGCAAGAAGGGAGAGATGGCTCTTTTCACCAGTGGATCTGTATTTCTGGCCGCCCATCGGGCTCATTTTGAATAAACTAATTGTGTAAAACCTCATTAGAAATTCAGCCACGAGGCATGTTTCCACCGCGAGGCATGACTGGTGACGTTCAGGTGTACAGTAGCGTCCCTCCCTTCCTAAGCAGGTAAGTAAGCGAGCCACATGGAGGCATGCTGTGAGGTGCACAAGCATCGTGACTGCCATGTTTGCTCTGCCTGCCCTCCCCCTGACTGTGTGTGTCCTCCCCACCTGTTTAAGATGAAGATAAGTGGTTAGCAGAATTTGTGTTGTCTAGTTTTAATATAACGTAAAACCAGACTTGTCCTGGATGAAAGAATAACCTGAATATAGCTAGAATAACCTATGTGGACCTCCATCGTCTTCATCCCCTCATCCTCCCGGGTCAGTGCTGCACGTCGTGCCTGCAGTGCTTATAACATTCAGCAGTCGTACAGTTGCTCGATGCTGCGTCATTGCTCACAAAGACTCAGACCTCGGTGCCGTCTCTGTCTTTGTCCCCACATTTTTGTTTCTCCCAGTTTGTTGTTTCCCTCTGTTCTTTTCTTTCTTTCTTTCTTTACAGTCTAAGCTGTAGTGCCGTCTCCCAGCAGTTATAATTTTCTTTCCTCTTCCCTTCTTCCGTCGTCTTCCTTTTCCCCCTTTCACAGTTTCTACTCCACTGCTCTGTTCGCACGCGTGTCCTCCCCGTGCCTCTCTGCCAAAGGGAAGCCACAGTGGCTATCACACGGAAAAAAGCTGGAATGGCAGGATACGCTCTCACAAGCTGAGAGAGATTCCCCCGTCTCTCTCAGTGGCTGGCTCTGTCATGTAGCTCTAACCCGTTTTCTGTATACTGCTGCTTCAGGCGCTTGAGAGTCTGCTGCAGCTGTATGAAGCTCGTGCTACCTATGAGGAGTTTTGCATCCCAATGTGTATGCTGCCTGCCACCATAAGTAACAATGTGCCCGGCACAAATCTAAGTATTGGGGCGGACACAGCCCTCAATGCTATCGTGGAGGTAAGGCAGTTGGACCCGCCGCCGACACAAGCTCTTTGTTTTAACCCTTTACAGGGACAGTGACCACATTTGGTAACTTCAGTAGAACTACAAAAAAAAAAAAGAAAAGCTACAATGTTAATAGAGATCCTTTAATTTTCTCCAATAACCCTCTGGAGTTGAAATCCTGAAGTATGTTGACTGCCCTATAAAGGGTTAAGATGTTTGAGGTTAAAGATCCCTGAACATTGACTGTCAGTCGAGTCCAGTGCTAATAATCAGTCATTTTATTCGGTCAGATAAAGTGATGCATGAATACACTTGTACATAAATTTAATGAACATTAACTTAAAAACGACTGCGACTTCACTCTGATTGTGAGTCAACGCTGTCATCCTTCAGACATAAACGTGTCAACTTTTACGATTGTTAAAATGTCTAAACTCATTAACTGATGTTGGACCCGCCTGATATCTGGCTGATTATCGGCACTCGGCTATCAAGTTAAAAGCTCTCCCCGGTGTGAAGATCTCCACAGATAAGCTCAGCCACATGTTTTACCCTCAGATTCAGAGTTTTGCCGTTTTTTTTTTTAATGTGCTCTCTCATCCTTTTGCAGGACTTCAGTCAGTCTGGTGAGAGCAGCGTTTAGCCTGAATGTTTAGTTCAATAAGAGGAAGGCAGATTTTCGGTTGTTTCTTTGCATGCAATGTCTTTAATGTTACATAATGACATTTAATCATCTTTGTGTTCTTACTGCTTTAATATAACAAAAGCTGGTTATCTAATAATCTAGCTTGTCTTAATAATGTCAGTTTACTGACTGAGTTCATGAACGTGTGTCAGACTTGTGACCGCATCAAGCAGTCAGCCAGCGGCACCAAGAGACGCGTGTTCATCATAGAGACTATGGGGGGCTACTGCGGCTACCTGGCCACCGTGGGAGGCCTGGCTGCCGGCGCCGACGCAGCCTACATCTACGAGGAGCCATTCGACATCAGAGACCTGCAGGTAAAATACCAAAAACGCCAACAGTCGGTTTCAGTCAGTAAAAAAACCTGCATATTTGACATTTTCTCACGCGAGAGCAGTCACTTTCCAAGTCTCAAATTTCTGGGCTGCACCACATTAAAAAAAGTAAGGAGGTGAAACTGAAGGAAAAAAAACAAAACATTTCTTAAACAGCTGATATCAACTGGTGGTTGCAGTAATCAATCCATCCATCCATTATCGATACCCGCTTACTCCTTCTCAGGGTCACGGGGGGTTGCAGTAATGATTTGACATAAAAGTGGTGGCAATAAAAAGGTGACTAAATACTAAATACTTGAAAGCACATGGAGTAAATTTCCATGACTAAAGGGCCAGATCCCCAAACACGTCTCCAGTTCCTGAGATGATGCTGGATTAAGACGTGTCCTTCATGGGGAAACTTGAGTCACAAAAACACGGAATCACATTCAGAAAGGCCTGCTAAACCTTTACTGTGTATAAAAGAAGCCTTTTCTCAGCTTTGTCCAGAGGCGTTCATCTCTGGGCTCTGAGGCATCGGGAACGAACCGTGGGAATGTGATTTTGATCAGACAAATCAATACCACAAGGTTTTTTGGTTTTTTTTTTTTTTTTTTTTTTTTAACTAAATGGGTGCTCTGTGGACTGATCTTAATACAAAAACGACCCGTCCAGACTGTGAAGTGAGGTTTGCGTCAGTGTTTTTGACCAAAAATCATTTCATTTCTGCGACAGCAACGATTTTACAGCTGCACATGCTCCTTCAGGATAACGTTTTGTCCGGGGACACCCGTCTTCAACGAGACGATGCAAAACCACATTAAAGAAAGCATGGTTGTGGATGAAAGAGGGTAAAGGTACGGGACTGGCCCACCTCCAGGCTACGTTTGGTTGATTTTTAAAAGTTAAAATGCAACAACTCTTAGGAAGAATGGTGCAAAATAACATGTGAAATACCTGTGTTGTAAGCAGACATTATATACTGCTAAGAGCGTTACTGTCCCAACCTTTTTGTAAGGTGTTGGAGGCCTGAAATGCAGAAACGGAAGAATACCAACACAAGAGTTGTTAGAGAAGAAAAAAAGTAGTTTACTTGATTGATCCTGTTTGAAAATGGTGATCGTTAGATTTATTCATTTTTATGTTAAGTTTTTCTGATGTGGGGGCTGTCCAAAATCTACACTGGAGTGAGTTCACCCATTTTCATGTCGTGTGTTGTCCACCAGGGGGCAGTCGGGCTCCATCCGGAGGCAGCATGTAGTGCGCCATCTACTGGTCATTTTTACTCATACGTGCCTTTTTTCTTTTTCTCTTTTTTTTTTTTTTTTTCCTTCACAGGCTAATGTTGAGCATCTGACAGAGAAAATGAAAACCAGCATTCAGCGGGGACTGGTCCTCAGGTGAGAAATTGACCTTGTCTACCAAGGCTGCATCTTAGATGATGCAGCATGTAGAAAAAGGTGGACGAAACAAGTGTGCATGTGAAGCAGTGTGTTGTTTTTTTGTTTTTTTTTCTCATCTCAGTATCTGACTTGAGCTGCTTGTATAGTAAACAGATCTTGTGGTGATGTTCAGCAGCTGACATTTGGCAGTGATGCTCTCAGTGATGTCAGCAAAACCCTAAATCATGCTGTAAATAACCCCCAGGCTAACATCTTGTTGGCTCTGTGTGTGTTTAGGAATGAGAACAGTAATGAAAACTACACAACAGACTTCATTTATCAGCTGTATTCAGAAGAAGGAAAGGGGGTGTTTGACTGCAGGAAGAACGTGCTGGGACACATGCAGCAGGTAACGTAGGCCGCTTTCTCATTTCATACAAATTGTCGGTGCCAGCCTCTCCCGTGGAATGAGGAAGATTTAATAAACAAATTTCCCTTATTTGTGCTGGAAATAATGCATCTCCTCAGTTTACACGCGTGGTCTCTGTTGTATTTTGTTTCTGCGTGTCTGGAGATTAGCGCAGACAAAGCTGGATCAAACAAAACATCAATGATCTCTGCGAGGTAATGAGATGCAGGCGCTAATAAAAGGATGTGGATCTGGGGAGTTTTAAAGATAGCACAGGCAACCACACAAACATGACAAATCAGGAGGATGAGAGGATGAGAGAGGCTTCGTCCGCCTGACTGAAACCTCCAAATTCCTGTTGAAGGGAGGAGCGCCGTCCCCGTTTGACCGTAACTTTGGAACCAAGATCTCTGCCAGGGCGATGCAGTGGCTTTCCCAGAGGCTGGTGGAGACGTTCAGACGAGGTAAGGCTCACGATTTCCTCTTCGTGTGCTTAGCTGAACTAAGCCGCAGTCCAGTAGTGGACCCTCCCTCCCTGCAGAGGCAGATCTGTCATGGAGTCACCCTTTCTGAGGACATTTTTCATTTGTCTCACTTGAAATGAGGAACAAAGTACAAGTATATTAACAATTGTGATGATTAAGGCTACTCCTTTTTTTTTTTTTTTTTCCCTCTCACATGGATGACTTAAGATGAAGGTAAATCCTTTTTTTTTTTATATGCTGGCTCCATGACCATCTACATGTTCATCGGTAGCTCCGAGTCCCTGTGTGTCAGTGCACCTTTATAGAAGTGTCCATCGTGTCCGTGCACATTTATCAGCAGCCGCCATGCGTTGGCATTTCCAGTTTGAGTCACCTGCAAACTGGAAATGGACCAGCATGGCGTTGGATAAGTAACGCGTTTGTTTCTTTCTGCTTTGATCCACATTTTTCTTTTATGTCTGTGGCGCTTTGAGTTGCTTCTTAGTGATAGTTATGAGTTCTGTATCATGTTCTTTTATGTGTTTAGGTTGCTGCAGTCTTCCTAAAGACCAGTAGTTGCTGTTTTATTTCATTAGCTAGTGAAAATGAGCATCCTCCGTTACTGCAGAGTCTGTCTCTTATGTATGCTCGCAGGCTGCAGCGTTTAAATGCGTCTCTACTCCCGATGTTTCCTTCTAGGCCGCGTGTTTGCCAACACTGAAGACACCTGCTGTCTGCTGGGGATGCTCGGCAGGACTCTGGTCTTCCAGCCTGTCGTGCAGCTCACGGATCACACCGACTTTGTGTGCGTGCCTCCACCTGCCGTTTAACAGAACATGTTTTCATCCGTGACTTGACTGCATCTGGTTCTTTTTGTTTTACATTTCACACGGCTTCTAGCTTCTGACTCTCGATCTCATTGCCTGTTTTTTTTTTTTGTTTGTTTTTTTCCTCTCTTCAGCCACAGGATCCCCAAGGAGCAGTGGTGGTTGAAGCTGCGTCCTCTCATGAAGATCTTGGCCAAGTACAAGACGAGCTACGACGTCTCCGACTCGGGACAGCTGGAGCACGTCATACACACCAGACCCAAAGAGTCGGACGCTTCCGTAGCCATGTGAAGGCCCTCGCGCCGCCGCGGTCCGAAGTACAGTCTGTGTGTGAGACTCAAACATGTGTAAGACGTCATTCGTTAGTGTTGTAAAAGAGCTCCGCACTAGTCATTTCCTGCCTCTGTCACTTCCTCCAGTGCCGTTCCTTATTGTTATATCTTGACACCATGACTCATGAACTTTAGCCCCTGCAGTACTTCTACCAAACACACACACACACACAGTTGTCCTGCCATGCATCTGTGTGTCCTTAGTGTTATAGTCGTTATTAAATTGCACTTTCTCTGTCTCAAGCTGCGTAGAAGAGCTCTGATGTCCAGAGCTGCACAGACAGAACAGACGCTGTTATCTGCAGTGAGAACTCGAGTGTTTCAGCGTAGCGCCAATAAAGGGAGGCTCAGCATGTTTATGGGAAACTGATGCAACACAGTTTGACTGATGCAAGTCGTGAGAGCTGCATCCTGCGCTTCACAGAGAGAAACTAATATTTATCTTTTTAACTTTGTTTATTTTGCTTGTAAAGATGGATATATTAATAATAGTGCCGTGAGCACTGCTGTGCTGAGTAGCTGTCTTTCATTGCACCAACAAATTAGATGTGTATGAGATTATGATTTCCCCCAGAATAAAAGTCAGACTTGAGAAGTGTAAACTGTTCCGGAGTCGTTTTTTCACATCCCACGTTAAATGACACCTTCTTTTCTCTTTCTGTAATACTTAAATGTCTTTAAATTAGTTGAACTTAAAAATGAGGAAAGTTCTCTTTATTCTGTTTGCCAGTTTCACTGGTATTTTGAGTACTATTACTTTGATCTTGCGCTAGTTATCTTTATTTTAATACCATATTTATTCAAATGCACTTTATAGTTTCTGACTAACATTTGTTTTTATTTGGGTGAGTCATTTGGAGCAGCAGTCGTTAGGACGGGCGTAAGCACATTCAAGATGAACGGCGTGGACGCTGCTGATGACACTGAGCGGAGGGGCACCGATGCTCTGAAGGTATCTTCAGAAGTGCCGTGGGGATCACGTTTTTGTTTTTTAAAATCATTCGCTTTTATTATGAGGCATAATGAAAAAACGCCTATAAAGAAGCCAAACTTGAAACTAGAAGAAGAATCAAAATCAAAGAGGGGAAAAAACCGGCAACGTGCGTCATTACTGGGGGTAGGAGCTGTGCGCCTGCCTGGGCCCATAGATCTGCTGTCTCACAGTATTTCAGTTCAAGAAAGAGAGAGGCTCTTGACGACAGCCTGCCGGCATTCAGCGTGGCAACAGGACGCAGCACAGAACGTACAGGGCGACGGATAAGACGCATTAATTACCAGGACGGTGTTGCTGGGCTTTGAAATGTGTCATGCAACACGGAGGAGCAGCTTCAGACCTTCATGCTTCAAGGGAGGAGTCGTGCAAACAAAATGACACCATCTCATTATTGAGAAAGCACCCGAGTCTGATCAGACCGCTGGGGCGTCGAGGCGCTGGTCTGGTAACGCTCACCCGGTTGGGCCAGCAGATGGCGACAGCGCACCGCCGTGTCCACTCAGTCCCAGTTCACTGGGTCCACGGTGACACGCTTTCCCTCCGTCACTCGCCGTCCACTTCTCTTCACACTTCCAGTGTATGGTGGCTTATTATTAAAATAGATTAATTGTGTGAAGCCTCATGCGAGTGTGCATGACTATGTGTGTGTAGCCATAATTAGGAATTAATCTTATCGTTTGAAAGAAATTTTCAATTTCCCATGGGTGTATTAATTGTGTATACATGTAATTGGGCTCTTTTTTTCCTGGCTAAATTGGCTTTTTTTTTTTTTTTTTTTTTTTTTTTCTCCGCTTGTGCTAACTGTGAGTAATTACATACATATATGACAAGGTTGAGGCCATTGCTTAGCGACAGCGGAGTGACGTGAAATGTAATTTAAAGAAAAAGCTACCTGAATTCCCTTTTGCTCCCTGCAGACTGTCCAAGCATAATTATCATCCCCAACTTAAACCGGTGTGCTTAATTCAGGTCCCCACCCACGGCTCTCTGCTAAAAGCAGAGTTGTTTCCTCTTCATGATAATTTTCTAAGACCCTGATGGCCGCACGGTTAATTGTGGAGGCAGTTTCATGTTGCTGGTTTCTTCTCTCCGAGCATGAAATTAGAAAATCCAATAATTTAGGCTGATTTAAGAATGCAAGGGGAGAGCACGGGGTCATATGCACATAGGTAATCAATACTAATTACCATTTCATTTCTTCCCCCTCTTTCTTTTCTTCTACAATCACACATGAATCCGATCTCACTGGACTGATTAAAGGTTGCAAATGAAGGGTCCTCACCTCCTGATTCTCATCAAAGGCCAGCCACACACTCGGCAACTTTGTCTTCATTTAATTCGGCGTTGTCTTCAGACAGGGCCCCAATTATAAGACTGCAGTGAATCTCCAAAATAGCTTGTGCGCATTGACCTTTTTTTTTTTTTTTTTTTAGATTAAAAGCATTTTCGGTGTCTCATGGACTCCTCTGCACTCTAATTTCGCTCCTAATGAACCACAGTGGTTGGAATTTGTAATGGTGAGGAGTCGTCGTGATGAAATAAATTGCTGTAAAGGTAGCCTGTTAACAATTGCAGTGGGAGACAATAAACCCAGCCCCGGTTGTGATTGAAAAAGCAATATACGCATACATTTTTACATATGTGACGAAAGTTAAAGCTATGCAAAAATAAAAGCGAACGTAATTCAAGCACTGGAGGGGAAAAGGAAAAAAGAAGAAGCCGGGTACAGCAAAAGTTACAGATTCTTGATAGAAGCTGAATGAAGTCCCTGTTGGCTGCATTAAAAACACACACTTTGCTGGTTGCAGGCTGCCAAACAAACAAGCGGGAATTACAGAACCTGTTTCCAGACAATGGATAAGGGATTGGATCCACCTCCTGCACACGAGAGAAGTTTTGACTTAAAACAAGTCCAGTGAGCCACTTTCCAATTTAGAGCCCCCCCCCCAAAAAAAATCCAGCAGGCAGCAGTTGCGAAACGCTCATCTGAGAATCTCCTTTTGACAATTAAGACACCCATGGAGGCATGGAAAGCTCTCTATTCCATTAGCCTCTGTGCTGTTTGAGTCTATCTGTCCACTGAGCCTGAACTTACTTATTAATACAAGGCTGCCGTATTTTGTTAGAGAAGCGATTAGTGAAATCTACATGAAAAGGCAATTTCCCTCTTCCTTTCTTTCTCTTCACTCTCTCACACTTCATTGAGATCAGACAGATCTAAAGAATGGCATTTGCGCACTAATGAAATTCGCTCTGCACCATTTCGGATGTTAATCTTTGGATGGAAGTGACTTGTGTCTTTATTTACTCGTTTCTGTGTGACAAATGGTCAGAGTTGGCAAAAATTACATTGGCGCCGCTGTGCTCCCCCCGTTTAACCGGAGGCCCGGAGCACGGGCTGGCAGTCAGCTTAGCGACTGCAGCTCCACTTTGATGTATTGGAGTTAATATCTTCCTGACATTTCTCAGGACAGATTTTCATCACTGGATTCATCTGTACTTTTGGGGCTGTGTGATAAATGAGCAAGGACATTCATTTTCCTCTCCTCTGTTGCTTCTGTAGAGGAAAGACGCGTGTGCGAGTGCACGTGTAAATACTGTGGTGTATCCACTGTTAGGATGCAGGGGGTGTAAATCTTCACGCGTGTGTGTTTGTGTGCAGCTACAGCACGGCCTGCAACGAGCGTGTTTGTGACACCAAATAGACGGCGGCATTAATGGAAGTGACATAAATTTGACAGAGCGCTCACTAACATGCAAAGTCACTTGCAGTTCATAAGAATAATATTAACTCGGCATTAACATGCAAGGCTGTCTGTTGCAGCAGATGCCGAGCGTTTTGGAGAGCGGGTGCTGCAGCCCGTCTGTCTGGGCCACAACTTCACCGTGGTTCAAGTGTGCACAGTAGGAAAAGCCTCTTCCTTACTATCTGTGCACGTAGCAGCGCTGACACACTCGAAACCCTATGCAATGGCTGCAGGGAGACACTTTGCAGCCCTGCGGTATTCTTTAAATTGGTGAAAATCAACAAGATGCTGTAAAGGGTGCCGTTAAGGGAGCAGGTTTAGGTATAAAGTCTGTCCATCCCTGCAGAGTAGATATAGCTTGTTCAACTTGATGAATTGCTAGCGTGCCCTTGAGCAGAGCAGCAACATGCGCACATAATAACAAGTGTAGCCAGTGGAAAAGCTGAAGGCTATTTAGTTCCAGCCATTAACACTAATCAAAAACCACTTTACCTGATAAGAACTACAGGGGTCGTCTTCCAGCTACTGGCACCCACATCCCTCTTTGCTAATATTGACTGGGTTTAAACAAGGTGCCACTAGTAGAAACCATGAAGGTGATGAAGAGATAGAAGTGAGAGTGCTAATTCGTGGCGAATCGAAACAGGGGTCCGTTCATTTGCTGACCCAAACAATTAGTCTATGACGGATTAAAGACCGTGACACAAACAGGTGAGCGGCACAAACACAATGCACGCGTGCCCCACGTGAACGGACGGAGAAGAGTTAACACAAGATACAGTGAGACGAAGTGAGAAAATGAAATAAAATGCAGGCTAACACACACACACACACACACACACACACACACACGATCCCTTACAGTATGGATTGGCCATTGACCACATCTCATGAAAGATGCAGTTATGCAGATGACTGAATACAGGCCATCGGGGGCTGGTGGTGGGCAGCCCAGTGCTTCCCCTTCTGCTGAACAGGCAGCTCTTCCAGGCGACAGAAACCTTCTGGTGTCATAGTGAGTCACTAAAATACAATAATGCTTATCGCTAATTTTGTTTGCACGCATTTGAAAAAGGACATATATTCTCAAACCACGTGGGCGCTGGGAGAGGTCGTCCTCCCCCCGAGCCGAATCCGCCGCTTTCCACTTTGAAAGAATGTGATTTATATCCATATCCACATTTAACGGGCATTTCTTTTGTCCGGACTCCGTGTCTTTACATTTTTTGACTGATGCAAAAGACAGAGTCATGTAAAAAGTAAACTGTATTGTAATGAGGAAGGTAAAACGGTGTCATGATGAAATCCAACGACAGAAAATGATAAAAAAGGGATGCTGAAAATGAAGAGTTGCAATTATCAGTGTTTTTACATAAATCATAGACTTTTGGGACTATACAAGATGCTTTTAGGGTCTGTACGACTTTATGTCTAGAGGACTATAAACACAATCAATTGTGCATCATTATGTGGGGGGGGGGGGGGGGTGCTCAGGTTTTGGGAAAAGAGGAATGAGAGAGTGTCAGCAAAGGAATAAAATTACAGTCCTCTTGCTGCATAAAACCTCTTTAAACGCTTTAGCTAGATGCTGCAAAGGGACACTAACAAAGGTAGTGCACTTACTAGACGGCGGAGAAGTTGTAGCTGCTGGGGAAAACCTTGGCAATGCTCCAAATGATGTCTTATACTGACAATTTTGTCATTGAACAGTGCACTGCAAGAACCCACATGGTGCATTCAGAATGGTCAGAAAATTAAGAGCTGAAGCCTGGAAACTTGGCTCGCTCGGTGGTCACCAGACTATCAATGTGTTTGTCGAGAAGAGGAAGATATGGCAGCTTCAATCTCTCACAAAAATAAACGAATAAAAGGCTGACACGTGACAGGAACAGTTAGGGTCGTTTTTGTTTGGGAATTTACAATTGTTAAAAAGTCAAATCTCAGTAGTGCGTCATATGAGACATGTGGACAAATGTGTCCTTTAAAGAGAGAAAACCCCACAATGATGACTGAAATATCCTGATGGCTTGGCTCCACCAAGTCTGAACCAGAACATATTTCCTCCTTTAGACTAAACCGTTTTTGAATACTTGTAAAGGAAATATATATTTTATATAATTAATATTATTGAATCAATGGACTCACCAAGACAACTGGTTCTGTCAAATTATGATCTGTTACTGACCAATTTCACAAGGGCCCCGCAAGTGAGCCGGACTGTCTTTTAGCCCCCAACCCTTATTAAACCATCAAGAAATGATGCAACTTCAGAACCTTGACTTCCCCCTCCGGCATTGAGCAAATGTTTGAGGTAGAGCAAGCGCACGTTTTATTGTGATAATATTGTTAAGGAAAGCTCTGTGCTTAACAAAGCTCTTTGGTAAGAACAATAACCATCAGCTGGGTTAGGGTTAGGAGCTGTCATGCAACCCTGCTGTGGAAAGGCGGGAAAGTCAGGTGCCAGGTCATTCCGGAGGAAGTGCGAACTGGTGTTGAAGAAGAAAGGTTCAGCAGGATGTGGGCATGCAGCATCAGCACAGATGAGGCGGGACAGCGCAATGTATAGAAAGGTCTCTTGGACTGAGATCTGGAAGGGAAACAGTCCCAGCAAGTCAAGTTCTTAGTCCAGGTGGTGTACGATGTTCTCCCAAATCTCCACATCTGGGACAAAACTCGCTACTGGCATGGCGCGACCTCTCTCCCATCATTTCAAGGTAGAGTATCTGTGGAAAAATAAGGTTGTTTGTGGTTTGGTTTTGTTGTCCGGATGTATATTTTTTCAAATCCATATTTATTTAGGGGAACATATGCTGGCGTATGAATGCGAGTTTAAATACTTTATAGTCGTCAACTGACCAGACTTGTGTGCCGGTAAGCACCGATCCATGCCAGGAGGGAAAATTTGCGTGGTGCATTTCAATGGAACGTGGCGTACTCAGCTTTTTTGTCCACGTGCACCGTTGGAGGCTCCAGGTCCTTGGAGCCACTGCAGACACCATTGCCGTAACTTTGGCCAACAACAAGCATGCCTGGCGTTTCTTCAGAGCAGGAACTGCAGCCCCACATCCAGCCTCCAACCTGCAGCTGGGCTGTTTATACTGGCATCAGAGTGGGAGCTTCCAGTTGATTTGGGGAGACCGCTCAAATTCCCAGACCGTGTTACAACTTCCTTGAGGCCAGATGTGGTGCCTACATCAGGTGCAAAGCAGGTGCTTCTGTTGGAGTGAAAAAAACATCTTTGTTGGGACTTTAGATGATGTATAAAGCTGTTAAATCTGCATCTACATCTGAGACCCTAAATATTTCGTTGCGTGCTGCTCTTACTGGTCACCTGCTTAATTCATGTTGCAAATGCACAGCTTTACAGGTGATGTAGACTAATGTTTAAAACAAAACAAGATTTTTTTATGTGCTGAAGTAACTTTGTTTTGGGTTACTAGTGCATAGAAGTAACGTGGCACTGATATTTCATTAAAACCACAGAAGAATGTGATGCTGTCTGAAGAAAAAGTGTGCAATATTTTTAATTTCTGAAAATGTGCACAAGTGAGAATGGGGCCTAAGCGCACATATATAACAAGGGTATCAGTATTCTCATTTGTCTCTGGGAAGGAAATCTAATTTCCCAAAATGTCACTTTGGTAAATCTGCACTCTTAATTACAACCCATATATCTGCTCCGTTTATCAATGAGAGTGTTGGTTAAAAAGACACAATTCATCTGTAGCGATTAAAACTTGATAACAACACAAGTTTTCTCTGAATACAGTGACGCTAGAATGTGAAGATAATATTATTGCAGCAATACATCTGTAACTCAGCAGCCTTCCCGCCTTCCCGAGCTCCTTTTCACCGCTCCATGCCGTTTCTTAAAACAGCTCTTGTTTTATCTTCCATCTTACGATGGCTTCACCTCCTACACAGCGTGCTCAGCCAGGCTGTTTGTGTCTGCAGCGTTTTTTTGATGTTCTCACTCTTCTGTGCTCTCCTTACTTAGGAGTACTGTAATTTACCAAGCAGCAGAATGTGCAGCAGCGTTTCAGCACCCACAGACGAGCTCTAGTCTGGAGTCTTGAGGTCATGGGGGCACTAAATGATGGTCTGTTTGCTCAGATGATGGTGTTGCAGAAGCAGACAGCAGAAAAGCTGCAGTGTCCTACTGCAGATTTCCATCGCTCCACACATGCATAATTCAATGTAATATTTTCCCATTTTGTGCACCTAAATATTCATGAGTGATAAGAGCTCAGGGCAAACTTTCCCAAAACTTGGTGATTCCATGAACACTCGCTTTCCCTCTGCGTGCGCTTTGGCTGGAGCTGTTTTTGTCGTCGTCCCTTGCTTTAACAAGATCAATATTGCAACATCGCTGCACCCCCGCACATTGTGTTATGTTACACCATCAACGACAAATGAAATAATGAATTCACGGTTTGACACAAAGGCAGATGAAGGCATATTTAAACATTCAAAGAGAGAGCGAGAGGAGAAAGACGAAGACAACATTCCCAAAATTAATTTTCATCTCCAGGGTTCATGCATATTTAATCAGACTGCTTGAATATCATAGGGTAATACTAGCCCAGCATGCATACAGAGGCCGGGCTGTGGAGAGAAAATAAACGACCGTGATCGTTGTCATGAGCAATAACTCTCTGCAGAGCTGGGAAACAAAATAGCCAGAAATGCTTTGATGAAACAGAGTAGAAGAGGATGAGGAGGAGGAGGAGGAGGGTGGGGTGGGGTGGGGTGCAGAGGTTAAAGACTAGCAGAGTGATGGTTCTTTTGGATGAAGCTGCTGTGGCTCTGGCTCTGTTGCTGTCTTTGTTTTGGGGTTGGAAGGGTGGGTGTGTAGGAGGGTGTCAAATCAAGGAAACATGGGATATGGGCGGCTGATGACTGAGTGACAGCAGTTGACAAGCCCCGTGGATGACATCCCAGGAGGCTGCGTTGCCCCTCCCTCCTTTCAATGAGGCAGAGTCAGCACATGCAAGTGAGCATGTACAAGTGTTGTCTGGCAGCTACACACATGCACACGCACACGAACACGGTAGCCCTGCATGCAGACAGATGCAGGCTCAGCGCGCAAAGCTCCAGAAGCTGTTTTAAGTGCACATTAAACAGGTCGTCCTATACCATTACTGCACACTACCTGTGCGCGGTTGCCGCTGATAAGCTTGCAGGGTTTGTTCTCCACCTGCATGCTCAAAGTGGTGCGGTGCACGCCGCCGCCTCCTGTTTACTTATTAAGGTCTCCACTGTTATCCGGCATTCATCCCACGTGCATAAAAAAATGAGGCATGAAACAGCATTGTCATGCTGAACAGAATTTTAATTACCGACCCTCTCCTCCCTTCCCTGCGTGTGCGCTCCCAATGGGTCTGAAATAACAGTGGGGGGAAGAAAAAATGAGAAAGAAAAATGAAAAGGGCCTTTCTGAGGGGCAGACCGGGCCATTAACGCGTGGCACTATCAGAGCATGCTGGAAAGAGCCAATGTCAGAGCACAGTGTAGGCAGCATGTGGAGCAGATCCACCACCTCTGTGCATAGACGAAAGCCCCCCCCCTTCCTCAAAAAAAAAAAAAAAAAAAGATATGAAGAGAAGCTAAAGACTGACGCTGATCCGAATAAACTTGCTCAATTAGACCTGCTCGTCCCTCCTCCCTCATGTCTCCTCATTTCTCCCTCTGATCCCCAACCCCCCACGCCGCCACACCGAGCTCCGTGACAGCTCGGGGAGCCCCACTAACTCATCCTAACCCCCAGAGCTTTGACACCATGCTTGTTTTATTTCCCACCCTGCTAAATTGAGTCGTAAAGACTTGTAAAAATAACGAGGGGAGCGGACGGGCCGCGTCCTGTTTCGTGCCCCTCACCCGCCCCTTCCCTCTCCCACGAGTCCCAGGTGGGCTGTTTGTCGACCCAATTAAAAGCCGTGACGCGTTAACAAGAGCGAGAGGACGTTTACACGACGCTGACCCGGGGCGCGGCCAGGTTCGCGGGTTTGATTTAGGAGGGTGAAAAAAGTTAAATGTATTTCTCCAGATCGGTTTCAGGTGAGGAAGACGAGGCACATCGACAAGAGGTGCAGGATCTGTTTAAGAGCCCCACATGTGACAACAGAAACCTGAACCAAACCTCCACGAACACGGCAGCTGCGAGCAGGGGGTTAATCTCAAGACTCTATGTAATAGCACGCACAATAAACCACGCTTTAACCTAATCAATCTTTCATATTCTCTGTTTCAACACATTTACTTATTAACCGTTTCACCGCTGACTGTGGCGGTTAACCCGTGTTTAACAAAGGCAGCGAAATGGAAGGGGTGTTAAAGTCAGTCAGGAGCAATACAATTCATTAAGTGTAATTTGGTGAATGTGTACCTCATAAATCATTCTCCGCTGGGTGGTAGCTCTGCACCACTCTACACTATGGGGTGGCACAAGCAGAATAATGCAGCCCAGCCTGCAACAATCCCCTCTCCCTGGAGCATGCTCTCGGAGACTGCAGTACAATAGAGCCACAAAAACGGACAGCGTAAGTTTTACGGCCCTGTTAATGTGCATAAAAAGTGTAAGCATTAAAAAATGTATATGTCCTGCAGCATTTAATAACACCCTTACTGAAGATATTTCATACGGCGGTAATTCTTCACTTGGAGGGGGGATGTGAAAATTTAACATACATAAAATTTATCGTTCAGGGAAGATGAATTCCATCAGTGCAGGCTGACAAGTTTGACTGCAGATATAGCAGACTGGCTCTTCCACACATGATCCACTCGTGGGCTGGTGGAGCGCGCTCCTCTTTGTAAAGTGCGATTTCCCCACTCCACAGTCGTCGGCTTGAGCTGCTTGTGTGCGCGCGTTCGTTTGTGTGGCTGTACATGCGTACATGGCTGTGCCCTGTCAGGTAGCTCCCATTTTCATCTCCTTCAGGACTCAGCCATGTGTGAAGGAGCGATGCGCTCAGCAGGCCACTGATAAAAGCTTTACATGCTACTAGTGTCACTGCAGATCTCTCGTCACTCATCTGCGCTGAGCATTTGGACAAGTGACAGAGGTTTCCACTCAGGGGTTGAACATGACTCGCTGCAGCACTCTCTGGTAGCTCTAATATTCTGATTGTCTGATGAACAGAAAGCAAAAAACTCTTTTTATTTATTTATTTTTCTCACCATTGACAGTTCAAGTGAATAATAGATCATCTCTTTATAATGCAGAGTTCTGCAAGGAAACGCTGGGTCCTGACATTCATGTGGACGTTACTTTGATATGTACCCCCCACCCCCCCCCTCACACACACACACACACACACACACACACACACACACACACACACACACACACACACACACACACTCCACATGGCAACTCTGCTCCCCGATGACAACAGCTTCCCTCAGCAGGAAATTGATCAGTGGATATTCTCACCACTGGAGGGTTTAATAGCACATCTTTGGGTTTTAAACATCTCTAATAACATTCACATGGATGATTTGATTTGTTCAACGTTTCTTTGGGCAGAAAATAGGAATTCTTAATTATTTCGTACACTTTGAAACAGTTGAAATGGAAAGCAGACTGTGAGGCTTGTTTTAGCCGCTGCATTTGGAGGCTGGCTCGCAGCACGAAGGCTGCAGGTTAAAAGAAATAGTTTTGGTTATTTTTTAACTTTCCTGGTTTTCATTAAGATTTAAACCTGTAGGAAATAGAATGGCATTTCTCACGAGACTCATGCATAATGTAATCATTCGTTCCTCCACAATTTAAAGACCATGGAAATCATCTCTGAAAAGACATAGTTTTTATTTTAAAACATCAGGAACTGTAACACACTTTCTTTTTTGTTTTTTAATTTTTACAAATGGGCTGGCTAGTTGCAGTTGCAGCAGAAAACAGTCATAAAGTTTGTCACAAGCGAGCCCGTGCCGACTCTTCGAACGTGTTGACAAACCCTTTGATCGCCCTG